>JAWWLV010000088.1:63849319-63889569 GCA_035041135.1 Platyrinchus mystaceus
AAGTAAGAACAGCACCCAGAGACCAGGGCACCGGCCAGATCCTTTGTCCTTTTGTAGCACAGGCCTAGGGGTGACATGGGCCATTTTGCAAGTTTCCATTCAGGTATTGGTTGTTACAGATAATTCCTGTTGCAGGGAAGACTGGACCCAAAATGGAAGAGAGAAAAAAGAGAATACAGGGCAAACAGGAGCAGAGGTCAGGGAGCCACAGCAAGAGGGGTGCAGGAGAGCGTTTTACACATCCTCACAAGAATAGTCATGCACACACATTCACTGAGACATTTGACATTGAGGTCAATCTCGTCTTTCAGCTATTTGGAGAACGACATTGCTGCAGGTTTCGAAAGGATGATCTGCAAGTGCAGCCAAAGCCATCTCATTAGAGCACCTGCCAGTCTTTATCAGTTGTCAAATAAAGCAGATGGATTTGGTCAGCAAACCTGCAGATAAAACATTAAAGGTTTTGTTGTGCTTTTTTCTTACTTTGGGCCCCACTTCAAAGCTAGTTTCTGCTTTAAAGTTCTGACTCAGTCTGATAAATAAAAGAAGTCTAAGTTTCCAGTTAACAATGTTTATTAACAAAAAACCAACACAACTGACCCTTACAATTTTTAGCTTAGGCAGACTCCACTTCCTTTTTTTTTTTTTTTGTAAATGGAGGGGAAATTTACCAGAAGTTACAGCAAAATAATTCTATAAATAAAATAGCGAGCCTTAATGATAATCATTCAGTAGCAAACATCCATTACCTCTTATCTTAGCAGTTTAAAACAATTATGCCTCACAGAACCTTAGACAAGATAACACAAGTTAAAGGACATAATTCCAATGTGACCGTAAAATTAGGCTGCTGTCCTTAGCAAAAAGTTCACAAGGATGGACACAAGAATTGATACAGGAGGGCTGCATCCCACCTTGAGCCTCACAGACTACTAGATTTTACATAACTCACTAGTGTACCTTTTCTGGAGCTGGCACTTGCCACCACTATGGCTGGAAGCCCATTCCCCTCCAGCAGGGTAGATCACCAAGGGGCAGATAATTTTCCTTTCAGCTTTTTTGGACAGGAGGAGCAATGCTGAGTCTGGTTCAACAAGCCTTGGCTTTTGTGGTTACAAAAATCCTTATCACTCAGGTGTTTGTGCAACACAAACATTAGAAAGAAATATAGATATCATCAGAGGGAATTCATTAGGAAAATGCAAATACTTCTCCTGGGCAAGATACTTACATTTTCCTTTCAGCTCTGATTATCATTACAGAAAGCACCTCTCAATATTCATCACTTTCCAGCAACTACTTCCTAATCTATTTCACTGCTAATGGGATTGGATGTTGCTTTAGATTATTTCTGATGCTGGGATTAAGAAATGGGCATCTTTCTGGGATTATCACCGAGGTCATAAATCTCAGAAGATGTGATGAATGAAGAGGTTCGAGGGAGGCACTTGAGGAACAGACTTTATCTCATCCCAAAGGTTTCAGGGAGGTAGGGGTCTTTTGGAGTAGTAAAGAAATTACAAGCACTTGTCAAAGATCGTAGTAAGCGATTTGACGTAATCCAGCAAATGTTTTCTGGTGAAGTAAGTAAGAGTAAGAAAATACTGTTTCTTTCCTGGCAAAGCCCTCACTTATCACCTGGGAGCAAAACTAACTGAGTGATTCAAATGAGAGTGATGAAGTGATGCTTTTAATTATCTCTTCCTTGTAATAATTCTTTGTCATGCAGACGTGCAAATGATTTGCAGTTCCCAAAAGATTGTGTTTGTGACTAAAGAGAAGAAATCAGGCCAGATTTTACCTTCAGAAGCACAAGCCTACATCCACTCTAAAGTCATCAAAGATGTTGAAATAACACATTCTTTAATACATAATTGAGAGCTATTCCAGCTTCAAATCATACTATTTTATCACTGTGTGCTTTTACTGATACCTCAGGAGCAATATGTGTTAAATCTTACAAAGAGAGGTTCCTGTTCAGTGAGGAGCACCTGCAGCTGATACAGTGGGAGGCTGGCATAATTTTAATATTCCAAGCAAATCTGTATGGGTCAAAACAAACCATGGAGCCTGCAATCTCTGCATCTGGCATTTCAGCTGACATTTACCTGGTGGGGAGAGAGAGGAATGGTGCGAGGGAAAGAAGGGATGGAGGAGCAGCACTGGCTTTCAGGTGGAATTGTAATAATTCCTTTATGGTATAGAGCCTATGCCAGTGAAATTAGCCCACCATTGTACAGGATAAACAGCGCTTTGGTTGAGACAACAAACCTGTTGATCTTATCTGTCGACACCTAGATCATCATCTGGGCTCTGACTTATCATCAGCTCTGTCAACAGTTCCCCCATAGGGAAAAGAAATGGCAACAGCAAGAGTAAAAGCAGCCTCCAGCACAAGAGAAACTTTTTGCTTTAGCAAACTGCCAGGCCACAAAAACGTGCCATTTTAAAGAAGAAAGCACATTGTTACTGGATAAGACAGCCTTTGGGCAATGATTAACAATGGGCTTACAGTGAATTCCATCTTGGACAACAGCTTGGTGATGCAGATGGCGTAGAGTTCAGTGTTTGCAATCAAACTTTCTCATCAGAAACCTCAGAGTTTTAGTGATACACTGTCTTTAATTTTGCTTGGTCTTCCTTTGTGCCTTTGTCTCTGTATCTAAATTTAATGGAGAAATATAACAAAACAAACAAACAGAACCCAAAGCATGATGCTTCCATTAATGGCATATTTTGGCAGAAAGCTTAATCAACAAAACTAGGGGACTCAACACTGTGTTTCCCTCCCTTGCAACTCATTTTTCATCTTCTGTTTCCCCTTTCTTTTCTGTCAAGATGCCATGAGAAGATGGTCTTTTGTTATGCGAGCAGTGGAAATTAGCCCTGGATGAGCACCAGCTCCTTAGCCAACATAACCTGCAGCTGCATAATGTTAATTTGGAGAAGTTCACAGAAGAAAGATTTACCTAGGTGCCCTGGTGCTGATAAAAGGTGGCCTACTTTCTTACCCTGTTTGTATTCCGTTTACTGCTGAGCCACCATGGTGCATAGAAAGAGGCAAAGCAATGCCGGGAGTCTGAGGAAAGCCATACCTTGGGGAAGAAAGATCCACTGAGAGCTGGCTGCCTAGCCACACTCTGCTCTCTGAAACAGATTGTAAAGATTCAAACTCTTATTAAAAGGATCAGCCTGTCCCTTTCTGAAACAATTTGCGCAACTGTGAAGTCTGTAACATACTCGTGTCTTTAACAAGGAAAAGAAAGAACTACTTAAATTAAATGGCTTTGGTACAAAGAGGATCTGGCAGTGGGCAGCTTTATATTATTAACATTTCCCAGAAGTGATGTTCCACAGTGGCAGGCTGATGTAATTACCAGAAGTGAAGTTGTAAGTACTATTGAAAACACCAAGAGATTTGCTAGCAACTTCAAAGAGGCAAAGATTTGTGTGGATTTGCACGGGGATAGAAAATGCAATGGGTTAGAAAATCAGGTCCTCCAGTGTCTTTAATCTTTTTGTGGGCTTTATCCAGACATTTTGGTTTACAGGGGATTTAAATTAAGTTGCAAAAGAGACTTCCTAAACTTTCTATCTGAATGTTATATTATGTGGGTTTTATACTATTAGCTTAAAAAATTGACCTTTTCTAAGCTTTTTGGATTAATGGCTTGTGGACAACTAATGCTGGCTTAACACAGGCAAGGAATTTATTTTCATGATGTAGAGACAGATGATGATCTAATAGTGATTGGCTTTTATCCAGGAAATTCACATATATATATTAAGATGAGAGAAATGTCTTGGGATGAACTAGTTAATCATCAAAAATGACAGGTCAGGATAAAGTACACTGGAAAATACATTTGAGAGAACTTGTAGTACAAAACATGCTACAGAGAGTCACTCTGAAAGTATATGATCAGATCTTAGACCTTTTTTGGTCCTGTTTTTATTTGAAGAGTAATGGTTCTAAAGTAATCGTGAAGGTTTGTTCTGAATTATTCATAACTGATCATGTGCCAAGTTTTGCATTGATTTGGTGGTGCTTTGTTGTTTTGGTTTTTTTTTTTTTTATGGAGGTCAGTCTAAAATGTGAAAGAGCAGTCCACTAAGGTTAAAAAAAAATCATACTCATGACTTAACATAATCTGGTGTCCATATCCCTTTACTCTATATCCATACCTTTTTTCAGACCATGCACTGTGATAAGATGTCCCACAAGATCCAGTGTTCTGAGGATCCTGCCCATTGTTTTACAGCACAGGTGGGAACGTCACTTCTGTAAGGTAGCGAGACACATTTTCAAAAACACTCGGCATTGTGAAGGAACTATAAGTTGTCTGGACCAAAGATCACTGCAAAGTTTCCTTCACAGACAAAAAAGCATATTTTAAAAGATTTCCAGCTTCCATTCAGGCATTGCCACTGGTTAGCTTTTCCCTCTGGCCTCTAGATTCCAGCATGCTTTGAAAATCTATCATTCTAAGAATTTTATGCAGGACAAACAGGGAAAAAGTTAAGGCATGCTTCACTAGGCAAACAGCCTTCTGTTGGAAGAAATGTCGTATGATAGTTTCCACTGTGCCTTTGTTTCCTCCTGTGTTCAACTGCAATAAAGACATTTATTCCACAGCAACGTTGCATGGTTAAAACTGGCTTGCTTTTTAAAACCTCTAGAAAGGAGCTGACATGGTGGGCTGGGGGTGATTGCCAACTTACCCTTGAGAAGTGTAGTAATTATGGACCCCAGTATCCTCAGAAAGGCAGGCAGAGAGAACTCAGTAGGAGCTGAATGAAGCGTGTGTTAAACACCAACTGTGGGAGGTGGTGTCCATCTCTTGCCTTCTGTCTTCAAGCCCTTTGCTGGCCCGTCACTGTGGTCTGGGAGTGCTGTAACCAAGGCTGAAGTTAATAGGCAAGGACTACTACAGGATAATCTAGATAGACTGTGAATGCAACACAAAAGCTTGTTCTCTCTATTCACACCCAAAAAAGAAAAGTATTACTTGTGACTTTCTCCCAGCTCAGGCGTTTTGGAGATAACACTGTAAAATTTCTGTTCTTTTTGATTATTCTCACAAAAACATGTATCAACTCTGTGACTGTCTCAATTCCACAGATGTTGTATCAGTCAAAGGTGTTGAGACAGAAGAGGACTGTGGTTGGGCATACAGTACCTATCATTCGCTGGGTTAACTTGCTCATGAGACCTGGCTGGCTGAGAAGGAGACAGAACAGAGAAATATGGCAGACAACACAGTAGTTATGGGAAGACCATCATCATTATTTGCTTGTTCCAACACAAGATTGCCCCTGCAGATGAGGGGAGCCTTGTAGGAATGCCAATATGGAAGAGGTTCCTTATAAGCTGGAATTAGTCTGATGGAGAAATGCCTCCTGCTGCACAGTGTGCAGGTGCCCAGCTGCTGTTCTGCAGTCAAGATAAAAAGTGCATGTATAGATGTACCAAATCAAGTCCCAAAAAGTGTCTTCTGGCAGTGCTTTGTTGCAAGTACCACCACTTGCTAGACACTCTTTCAAAAGAAATAACAGGTTTTGCCAACACCAGCTTGCAGTGACATTTGACGCCTTTAATATTTTGGATGATGAAATTAAATCTGCAATTGACTCACAGCAACATAATTTTATCATACTTGGCTTCTCCCTTGCCTTGGTCTATTATATTGTACTTGCTGCCCTGCAAAATAATGCCAGCTATTAATAAGGACACACTGGTTCCACTCAAGGTAAATGACTGGGGAATTCTGCTGTATTTTCCCTCTGTTTGTTTTCACTAGCCCAAGTGTGGATTACTCTGTCCTTTGCTCAGTTCAGGACAGAGACAGAATTTCACTATGGTTAGCCTTGTGCTCTGCAGCAGCTGTAGCAGTGAATGCCTTTGAGGAAAGTCAGAGCAGCCTCTGAACTGTTCCTCTAACATTGACAACTCTGTATAGATACACTGCACCCATGATTCTTCTCTGTCATAAGCAACAGCTCATAAATGACATAGTGATTCATTTTGCCTGTTGTAATGTCCAGACATAAGTCTGGAGCTAACTATCCATAAAAAATATAGTGAGGTGTCTCATACTGGGCTATTTCTTGTCATGTGCACTAGAAATGGCTTGTAATGAAGCAGAGATTGATTTTTCCCAGGGGCAAGTGACTGCAGAGACACTGGGCTGAGGTGATTTAGTCTTGTTTATTCAATCACTATCTTAAGTGAGAAATTTAGTCAGGAGAGTCCTCAGCTAGAAGAACCACATGTCTTTCTGAGGACTGCATCTGTGATTAACTTGTATTTGCCACATGGTGCACAGTTCTTCATAATGGTTATACATACTAGATAAACCCAGTGGCCAATAACTTCACCAGTATCAGGCAGCAAACTTTTACACAGTGTTTGTACCCTAGAGTTAGAGAGCAAATTCTGTGACTGGGGGAAAAATCAAAACAAAACAAAACAAACAAAACCCCAAACAAAAACATCAACAAAAACCAAAGCAAAACAAAAACCCACAAAAAACCAAAAAGCCACAAAAAACCAAAAACCCAAACAAAACAAAACAAAAAACCAAAAACCAAAAAACCCAGAAACAAAACAAAAAAAAAACCACACAAAAAACCACAGAGAAAATGTGAGAAAATATGCTGTTTTGCAATGTTTTTGCTCCAATTGAGGAATGTATGAAGGTTTACTGCAAATTAAAATCTAGATTTTAATTCTGCATTTAAGAAATAAGGAGTTTCTCAAATTGATGTATGCATCAATTAGCAAGGAAAATCTTGCAATAAGGCAAATAATAAAAGGCTAATAAAAGGCAAATGCCTGAAATTGTCTAAGTAAATCTATAAAATAATTTTGAATACTAATGAACTCCAGATTTAATTGCAACTACAATGAAATCAGCCACCTGCCAGCTTGTACGCTGTCATTGTGTTAAACTGATATACAGCAGACTTGAGCTAGCAGAGCTGCCCTGACTTCAGCTTCATGGAAACAATGGGTTCAGTGAAGCAATCCCAGGAGGAGATGAAGATTCAACACTGCAGTCAAACTCATCAAACTCCTCCCAGAAGTCAACTTCTACATATACCACTGATATGGCAGCATGTATTGCAAATCCTAGTAGCATCAAATCTTGTAGAGCATGTTGTACATGATGTTAGAACTAAGCCAAATACTTGACTGTGGGTTAAGGAAGACCATTCCAGGAGAGCAATATTGCTTTCTTCTGCAGTGTGTGAGATACAACCTGCCTCTTAGAGCTATTTCAGACTTTTAAGTAACATTTTCCTACTGCATTATTGTTTCTCTACATGGGCTTCCCATGGGTCTCTTCTTCTCCCTTTACATACTACGTTATTTGTATGGGCTCTCAGTCTTTACCATAGGTTTTAGTTTGTCAGAGGGTATTAGGAAGCTATTTTGAAGCCACTAATAGTCAGTGGCATGTGGAGAGGATGCTCTAGGGCTCTATTGAGATTAAACATTTACTGCTTGGTTTGTTTGTGATGACAGGGACCTGGCTGGTCTTCTCTTCCTATGAAAACTGGCAAAGCTCTGCATTTCAGCAGCCAGGAAACCCTGTCGGCACCAATCCTTTGTAGTGAGGAGCAGCTTAGCCTGAAAGCACAGAGTCTCAAAGCGGCCCTATCTGTCCTCCAGCACAAAATTCGTTGATGAGCTCTTCTACAGAAGATCCTGGTAATACTAGTGAGAGGATTGCTGAGTGCAGTCTTTTCTTCATAGACCACGGAAATGGCATTCAGTGAAGATTGGGCACTTCCTCCCTCTCACTGGAAAGGGTGTAACAATTAGTTGAACAGTCTCATGCTCTCTTTCATATTTTGTAATTTTTGTTACCAACTATGATTAGATGGGTGTATCTATCTTGTATTTGAGAAGCTATCAACAAATGTGTTTAATGGCTAGTGATGTCTGTGGACAAGGAATAACACTTTTTCAGAGCAGAGCACTCACCTCAGCAAACTTGCCCTTGTTCCCCTTTCCAAAACCTCCCAAGTGTGGACTCTATCCTATTCCTAACAAGCAGAAGTTTTAAGACAAACGAAAGTATTTCTCTTGCATAAGCATAGCCAAGCTCTAGAGCTCCTTGCCACTCCAGAAGTTGTGACAAAGGTAGAAAACAGTTCACCACCACCACCACCACCACAACAACAACAACAACAACAAAAGCTTGGAACATGCATCCTGCTATGTAACCATAAACTGAAATGATTGAAGGTATAAGTATCCCAATGTGGGAGGCAGACAGCTGTGTGCGTGCCTGGTTCTACGCTCTTTCCCTGAACATTTGTTTCTTGCCACAAGTGATTTGACAATGCAGGAGACAGATTTATGTCCTTATTTTATAGCCATCTTTCAGGTATAATACAATCCAGAATGGATCCTGACTGCTTTTTCTTGTTGCAGATGTCTCATTGCTTGCCTTGAGGGTGATCTGTGTATGAAGCCAGCTGAAATGCAGTGGTGTTCAGGGATGCCCTATGGTTGTGTTGGGCTTTAAGTTAAATATTGAATCAACCCCAGCAATCGTGTTTCACCCATATATACCAAGTTTCCCTTAGTAATTTCAACTGGCAAAATTCCTTCACATTACTCTGTTAAGCAGACCTTACTGCAGCAGGTTAGCTACCATGTCCTGCTCAGAATAAGTCGCCAGTCGCAATGATAGGCAGTCGGTCCTGTATCCACATGTGTTATTTTGGAAGCAGCACAGAGAAAGCCAGAAAAACAGAGATTTTTTTATGATGGATGTATGCAAAAAGGTTCACACTCAAATTCAGGCTGTCCCAGCTAATAACATTTTTTCCCCATTGCTCTGAGGGTATCTGTGTGCCTTTCTGGATTCAGCTTTCCAAGTGGAACTTGATCCGGGTGAGAGCAGGGAGGTGCAGGCACACAGGATGCTTCCTGCTCCTCCCCAAGGCTGTTGCATCAGAGCCTTTGAGTCAAACATTTCAGACCTCCCACAGAGAGAAGCACTGCCTTTTCACCTGTGCAAGCTTCAGCAAAATAACTTTGAGTAGCTTTCTCCAAGGCATTTTGCTGAGGTCATACATGACAGTCATAAATATTACCCAATCATGTGTGTTGGACAGAGAATTTAAATTTGATTTTTCTTTAAATTACTGTAAGGCAGAGGTTAGCTAAAAGACTAAAAATCATACAAATAGATATCATACAAAGTGATACAAATAAAAATAAATTTAAAAATTTTATGAAGTGATGCCTGAGTCACTTGACTGTGAATTCTTGCATGAAAAACCAAAAACACAGAAGAAGAACCCCAACTCTGCTTCTTCATTTTTTGTATCATAAGGCTCTTCTTGCAACACCAGGTCAGAAAGCAGTTTTCCAGGAAATTCCTGAAATAAGGGAATCCCTGAAGGACGTGGTAGAAATTTGTGTGTTGTGAATCTTACACGGGATGGGGAAGAAAGGAGGTTTTGTTGGAAGCATCAAACTACCTGGAAAAGTAGTAACAGAGGGCTTGGCTAACTGGTGTAGTTTAGAATAGGACTGAGGATACTCTGGGGGTGAAACAGAGAACTAGAAAACTTTGACTAGTTCCCTGGTTGTATGTATAAGCTGTCCACAAGGAAATTGAGGCTGACATTTCTTGGGAGGGACTGTTAGCTGGTGAAGTCTCCGTTTCTGGTGAAGTAGCAAAAAAACTCCCAATGCATGTGCTGCTTTCTTTCAGAAGACCATATACAGCAGCTATTTCAACCATGCAGGTGAGACTAACAAGGTAGCTGAGGTACATACTGACAGCTAACACATTTCTCAGAAGCAGCACAGCAGATCAGAATGACAGCAAAGCTCTGACGGTGTGCAAGGCTCTCTTATTTGCTGTTCGCATGGGATAACACTCCTGCCAACATTTGTTGAAACTTGTATCCTTGATCAGGAATGACATTTTGTCATTTCTGCCAAAGAGCAAAATTCCTCTGGTGAAGAATTTGAAGTTTAAGCAGAGCCAAAATTGCTCAATGTCATTAGCAGGGCCCAGGCTGAACTTTTGTGCTGAAATAGCAACAATTTAAGGGGGAAAAAAATAGGAGGTTAAGAAAGCAGTCAGGAGGCCCCAGAAGGGTGTAAATGATGCAAATCTCTGTTCTCTCAGTTAGCACCTTTTTTCAATACTTTTCAATTTATTTTCTGCCTCCTTTTTCATATACTTATTTTCTGGTAGGATAAACCCATTTTGGACACAGGAAAGTCAAAGTGTTCTTACCTTGTTTGTGGTGCAGAATATAAGTGACTCCTTTTAGAGTGTGGGACAGGTGTGTGGTTAGCTGATGCTGATATTATGCCAGGTTTCCTACAGAGCAGAAATAACTGGATAACTAAGCATAGGTCCCTTCCTTTTGTTACTACATTATTGTTCCAGAAAAGCACCCATTGATTTCAGCACGACTTTTGCTAAAGACTGAATTTATACAGACTGCAGAACAGGGCATTCAAGAGGGGGAACAACTCTATTTTTGCTGGTGTTCCTAAGAAATATGTGTAGCTGTGATATTATCTTCTTGCAGAAGTTAACAAGTCTGAAATCAGATTATTGAGGTGTCTTCATGTGAATGCCCACGGTTACTGTATACAAACCAGGGGAACATGTTGAATAAATATGGTAAATAGCAGACCTCCAAAACACGTTTGTTGTTTTTGGGTTGATGGACAGGAAAGGCAAAATATGTGTCTAATGAAGAAGCCTTAATTTTCCTTCTATAAATGAACCTAATACTATGGATCTCAGCTTTCTGCATTTCAGCTACTCTGTCTTAGGTATTTCATAAACTCTCTGGTCACTAGTAAGTTCATGCTACAGCCGGGCAAGTGCCTGAATCCTGGTCCAGATGGAGTCAAAAGAATAACTGCAAGAAAACATTCTAAGATATAGAACCTTTTTCCTTCAGTGAACTGATGGTCAGGTCCAATACATACAGCTTCTATACATGCGCACACACACACACACACACACACACACACACACGTATACATAAGTTCGTATAAATACATGCAGATGTATAAATATAATTATTTTTTTAGTGGAGAATCAGGTCACAACTGAGTAATAAGGGAAATAAAACCAAAAGCTGCTCCTCCTCACTTCCTGAGCAAGAAGATTTGGGAGTTTGAGGTTTCTGACAGGAGGAAGTTGTTAGGAGTTTTCTTCCCAGCAGATCCCAGATCTGTGCTTGGCTGTCTGGGCAGTAAGCAGGCCTGCAGGTCAACAGATTGGCACAGCCAGGTGCATTTATCAGCCTCACTTCAGACAGCAAGAGGCAAGGAAACATCTGGGTCTTCAACCAGCACTAGCGTTTCACTAGAAACACATCTGGGACATGCCCAACAAACACATCCTGGAAAAACAGTGAAGAGAAACAGGTCTGAGTCTCTCTTACGTTTTTGTGTCATCGTACATCTAAGCCAGCTGTGTAGAAACTTGAGGCTGTGTAAGAAAAGCTTTATTTTTTTCACCCTGCTAGTGCCAGTTAGTACTGCAGCACTATGTCAGTACATGACGTGTAGAACTGGAGTGTCATGGGATTACAGTTCCAGCATACGCCCCTGTTTAAGGATTTTATCAACATAAAAGCATTCATTGCTAGAAAAAAAACATTTTAATTAACATCTTGGTTTGTTTTGCTCAGTAACTACATGCCATTTTGTGTTTTTATGGTACTATTTTGCCTCAGTGATTCCCTAGTTTCTGGTGTGTAAAAATAGTATATTTCATTCTAGAAGAAGAGCTTCCTTACTATTTTTAGAGGGTTTTGTTTTTTTCTTGGTCAGTGAATGACTTTCGTAAATGTAGTTAGTAGCATGAACGAATCCTCCTGCCTGTGAACCTAGAACCTTTGCTCAGCTGTAGACTTGCACTGTAATAAAGCAATTTTGGTCTTTTGTTTCCTTCAGTTTTACATATAGGCTGCCTGGATCTAGTGATTTACCTAAAGAGTCTATAGGCAAGCTTGTAGATCACAGAGTCACAGAATAGAAAAGGTTGGAAGGGACAACTGGAAGTCTTCTGGTCCAACCTCCCTGCTCAAGCAGAGTCCCCTAGTGCATGTCACTCAGGATTGTGTCCAGACTGCTTACGAGTATCTCCGAGGAAGGAGACTAGAATTTTTTGCCAGTGAACAGTGGTGTGCTATTTTCAAAAAAACCCCACTGATTTTTATACAATAGTGTGTGCCTGTATATCCAGAAGAGTACTCTTTTGGCAAGAAAGAGTACAATGGAAACCCAGCAGTGGCATTAGAAATAATTTGCTTGAATGATACCATGTCAGGTCCAAGCTGAACTGAGAAAGAGTTAAACTGTTAACCCAAGAGCTCTTCCTCTGACTACAGAGACTGGGTTGATGATCTCAGGCAAGGACTGACACTTTGTTTCCTACAGATTACAGAGGCATGTCTTAACACTGAGTCAGTTCTTGTACAAAAATTATGGGTAGCCCAAAGATAATGCCCTGCAGTAGCAGGCAACCTGCCACAGGGCTGCCAAAGGCTGGTCAGATTTTGAACAGCATCCAGCAGGGCCAGCAATCATCTGTGAGTCACAGTATTTTGTGGCTGGTGTCTATAAAAGATAGCAACTTTTATTTCTCACCTTCTGGTCAGTTTTGGGTTTGTTGGGAGCCAGGAGCTGCTGCACACAGGCAGATAGTGCAATACCGCTGCTATACCTCAACCTGTGCTGTAGTTGATGTCATTTTTCTTCCAGGTAAGACAGCATCTCCCACTGCACACACAGTGTCTCTTGGTATGCCTGACTTCCAGCTGGGAAAGAAATCTAGAGCCCTGAGTATCAGTTTGTAGAAGCTGCTGATTTGTGTTCTTATCTCTTATCTCTCTTCATCATTTCCAGATTAAGTCATGAACAGACATCATGATTTATATACTGGAATGAGTTATAGAAATTAAATGCCCTGTTATCCTTATTCCTTAATCATGTGTCATTCTGGTCATTCTTTAAAAGAAGAAATCTTCTAATATATCTTCAATGATAAGTAAAGGCTCCTTGGTCTCCTTTTGTTGCTCACATTCATCTGTTGTGCATTCACACAGTCATCTATCTCCTTTTCTTTCTCTCTTACACATGTTTTTGCACCCTCCTGGAGGTCCTGCTTTCTTACATGTACATTGGTACACAAAACACAACCTGGACAAAAGACTTGCACATCCTAATTAGCCTGGATGATTTTTACTTGGTGGTGAGAGCCTTAAAACCTGGAAAGGCATTGAATATCAACAGTGTGGCACTTTATCCAACAAGGGAATATTTGTTTTCACAAGTGAGCTACCCAGTACCAGCAGTCCTGACCTGTCTGGCCATGAGGTGAATTGAGATGGAAGAAAACACTCTACTTTCCCAAGAATAAGCTTAGGTTATCTTTTCTTTAACCTTATAGTTTGTTTCCCCTACTTGTTTGTTTGGGTTGTTTTACCCTCTACCCATTTGAGGTGTGTTTCTGGTTCAATGCCCCTGTAAAGGCCAGAGGAATTAGCACTGTTGAAAGAAATCTAGTACTGAATTGCCCTTGTGTTGTCTGGACTTTGTTATGGCTTCAGTTCATTAAAACCAAGAGATGGACAGCTGTAAGAGAGAGAGAGAGAGAGACCAGCTAGAGGGGGACACTTGGGGCTGGATTGTGGTAAGTCTTCTTTGGGGGCCAGACCTGTTTTCTTTTGAAAAGAACACTATGAAAAAATCACAGCTGTGAAATGGCAGGCTGAGTAGGAAATGACATATTCCAGGCAAGCTGGAGAAAGATAGATGCTCTATGCCCTAATTTTCCCAAGTGTCTCATGCCTGGTTCCCATCAGACCTGCAACTCAATTTGTAGATGAGTATGTTCCATCCCTGTCTCACTTCTTCAGTTCTCTGAGCTCCCTGTTGATTTATTCCTAAACACACTTCCCATTCCTCTGATGTCCCTGAAGGGTGACCTGAGCAGGTCCCTTTGCTGGTGTGGTGGGCTGCCTGCCACTCCTGCCAATTGTGGACATCCCTGAGGACCTGTGGGCAAGAGCATTTCTCGATGTGAAATCCACCTGCCATGTATTTGTTGACTCTACCCAAAACAGATGGACAAAGCACAGGATAAAGACTGCAGCATGGAAGGATGGTACCTTCCCAGAGACTGAGAGATGCAGCCAGTTGAGAAAAAGGGGGAGGCATGACTGAACCCTTAGTTCGTCTCATTTTCTCCAAAAATTGAGATCTTCTGAAAGCTGCATTTTGCATAGCTATTCCAAATCAAACTTCCCAGGTCTCCCCTGCCTACTTAGGCAAAATTATCAAGACAACTTAAAATAGGAGTAGAGTCCTTGAGGCATGGTGGCAATAGAGTGACTTTTTCCTATCAGTTCTCTAAAAACTTGTTGTTGCTACACCAGTAATTGCATCAAGGGAGATTATCATTGTAACAAGCTGGCCTATTTTTAACAACAAACCAGGACAGAAACTTTTCTCCCTTCTCTGTTCTCAACTTTTATTCGTGTTTTCTTCCCCTCTCCCCCCCATTTAACCATTCAATTGCTGGAGGAAAAAGGAAAATATTAGCAAAAGAATATAGAGGACACTAATGACATAGGAGAGAGTCCTGGAAGAAAAAGGTCTGTTTCTTTCATTTCATAAAAAAAAAAAATTTAAAAAAAGTTTCAAAACCCAAACTTTGAGGCTTCCCCCCCTCCCTACAGAGTTAAATACTTTATAAAATGTTGTTAGTTTTTTTTTTTAATCATGCACCAGCTCTGTCAAATAAACCACTGAAAATGAGTTCTCTACCTTGTAAGTGTGTCAATATCTGCTAAGCAACATATATTATGAATAAATTAATGTGACTGAATACTCTTGTATTTGGAGGGAAACATATATCAAAACTCTTTTGAAGTTATTTCTGTCTAATGTGTCAGAGTTTACTAAGCTGCTTCCTAGACCCTCTGTCAAAGAACAGCAGAAACCATATAAAATATGATTTAAAAATAGCTACTTATTAGGAAGAACAGATGGTGCATTCATATACCACAAAATTGCAAAATTTTAGCAACCTTGAATATCAAGTTCTTGAGTTGTAACTCAATTGCACTGGAAACTTAGCAAGTCAGAAAACACACACTCAGAATACTGCAGAGCGGTAAAAGAAGCGAGTGCTGACACATTAAATAAAATGCATCTATTTTTATGTCAAGTCTTGATAACAGTACATTTTTTCATTTTCAAACATAAAGATAAAAAGAATTCAGTTCTTTCCAGAACTTGGCCAAGGCACCTGATTCACAATGGAAAATATTTTTATGTCTTATGTCAGCATTACTTTGTTCCAAATTAAGGGCTCTGGTACTGAAATCTTTCTTTTATGACAGCATTCATTTCTCACCAGTTCTCTCTTTCCCATAATAGCACTGCACATTGGAGATGCAACACAAAAGCATTTCGGCTCACTCAGCTTTGCACATCAGTTTTCATTTATGCCTGAATGCAAAATTACATAATGAAATCTATCTTTTGTGATGCAACCCAGCGAAACCATGCAGGAAGAATGAGAGCTTGAAACCAAATTTCCCAAACAAATTAGTGTGAATCAGACTTTAACTGAAATATTACCAGAAAAAAATGTTTATATACAGCTAAGATGTCACTGCAAGCATTTAAGGGCCAAGGCTGAAGACTCAAATCTCACTTTCAACTTAAACAACTATCCCTGTCACTTGTAACTATCTGGAACTGATTGGCAAACTGTTATGAGTGTGTTAGCAAAATTAAGTTCTCGAAAGATAAATCATTAAACCAGGAAAGAGAGATATATCAACATTTAAAAAATGCTAGCATTACTCAGACAAGTTTGGAAGGCTTAATATCAGCAGCTGGAAAAAAGCTGCATTAATTCTTGGTAACAGTGCATTTCACTGGGAGATATAAACAGGGAGGCGGAGTCTGTCTAGCTCTCCCCATGATTTTGCACCCCAGTTCAATGAATTTTCAAAGCCTCTATGAAAAGTCATCTCTGATATTATTTTGCAGAAGCCAAAGTCCCACTGAAATCAATGGGGTTTGAAGAATACAACAGGTACAGGGCTTGCTTAGGGGGCTTTAGTCCCATAATTTACAGCCAGCATATATCTCTAGTACCTTGGACTTCTTGTGACACATCTGGAATCTTAGTGTGCCACTTCCATGCTGTCCTTGTCTACCTTTCTTTTCTGCCCTTTCCCATAGTTGTAAACATTTCAGAAGTTGGATTGCTTGGACCATTGCTTTTTATGCCAGTGCCACCATTTACCCAGGATGTGTTAGAAGACAATGCCTGACTGGAAAACTCTTCTTGCAAGTGCCATCCTTACTGTTATTCTTCATTCAATACACTGCCTCAGTGTCTACAGACACTGCCTCAGCCTTTTCAACACAACCACCACCAGTGAGTAACAGAGTTCCCTGTACCTCAGCAGAGCTCTTTGTGTCATTGCAACGCTGCAAAACACAAACATGGGTGAACTGGAGAGCAGGACCTCTACCAGGTAAACTGCTCATTAAACAGACAGGAGATAAGGTAAACTTGCTCCACCTTTGCAGCTGTATACAGGTCTCTGAATTAAGAGACAAGCCAACAAAACTTTATGTGCAGTTGTTCATAAGAGCACAAGAGATAGGCTATTGTCCTCTTCCTTGTTTTCATCTGCAGTGAAAGGTCAAAATCAATTTAGAAGTTACCTGTATCTTGATCATCTCATCCAGTGAAAAGAAAAAAGTATTTCAGCTTATCCAAAGGAACAAGATACACATCTCACATGGGATTGGCTGTATTAGAGACCTGAGGAGAACATTTTTTGCCATTACAATAGTTTTTTGCAGCAGCAGGCAGTACCCTCTGCTGTCAAATATTAATGAGAAATCAATGCAAGTCAAGGTGGCCCTCACAACTTTGTTCTCTCTCTTCAGCACCGAAAGACACTTAAGTAGGTTTTACTGAGTACCCACGTGGCTCAAACCTAGCATAACTCTTCAATGACGTATTTCAGGGTAGAACATAGTGGGCTTGGACTTGTTCTGTCCTATATGTTTGATACTACTCTGGAAACTTCAGCTGACCCATCCTGACTTTCTCACCAGCCAAACTCACATTGAGAAATAGGCCAGTGCTGCCTCAATAATTTGACTTTCTGATGATAGTACATGTGAAATGCATTCACAAGGTTTCTTCAAACTGGGAGTGAGTACAGTTAGAACTGATCTACAGTGAGACCCTCGCATGCACTCTGATGCTGTTGAGATCGACAGGTCCAGTGCTGTTTCTGCATCTTTTCTAACCACACTGAAATTACTATTTTCTGTAATTTTATCCTTGAAACTTGTCCTTGAGTTACCTTACTCTTCCTTTTTTTTTTTTCCAAGAATATTTCCCAATGAAAAATTGTCCTGAAAGTGTGAGATATAAATAACATCTGGGTGTTCTAAGTTCTTCAAATAGCTGACTAAGTCAGAAAAAAGCATGAAGAAAATGTCTTTTTTTTTTTTTTCTCAGTATGGTATTTGAAACTAGCAATCTCTTCCTCTTGAGTCAGCGCAGCAATGCGAGGGTGGTAGGTCAGGCTGCCTCATTCAACATTTCATGGAAATAAAATTCTCCTCAGCCTAGCTTCTCTCTTGTTTCTTTCTTCCCTCTGTCTTGTTGCCCCCTCAGGATGTTCTAGAGTTAATTCATGGTAATGACACCTGTCCTAGAAACTCAGCTTAAGATGACAAGTTTCTTCTGCCAAAAGTTTCCTTTATGCTATTTCCCTCACCACACCTTCAGTTTATTGCATAGCTGTTATACAGTGCATCTTGTTCCTGCTTACCTCTAAAACATACCAGAATGTTGTTATTTATCTATGGGAAAACAATTGATAAATAGCTGTCCTGCTATTCTTCTGTGAGAATTTAGTGCTTCCCATAAGGAAATTGGATACTGAATACATTTCCATCAGTTTAATATGGTTTTATCCCCTGAAGGCTACTCTGTGAGGATAAGGTGGATATTCCTCCATAGGCTCCTTCACAAGGTCAAAGAAGAAAGTCAGATGTCTCCAGAGAAAAAATCCTCTCAGTTCTGGTGCATCTATGATCTATGTAAACTAAATGGGATTAAACTAGGCATTTTTTTCCCCACTCTGTCTCCACATTGCCAGTAGATCCTTCCTGTATATTTTGCTGTCATCCTGTTTTTGACCTCTCCATATCATCCTGTTCTCCTGGCTCATACCCAACTCTTTTACCATTTACGTATGGCATGATGTCTTGGGAGCAAACTCATTTTCTTGGAGAATATCCCCTAGACATTCGCACTTAACCATTTCTCATAAAATAAGGCTGTCTGTAACTCACCTTTTCTCCACCCTCATTGCTGGGTTAGTGGATGTTAATCTGCAAATGTGTCTGCTTTTAACCCTTTACTCAGCTGGGAAGCGTACTGGTACTTTGGGTGAATAGCATACTGAGAATAAATTGCTCATTACTGAATTGCCACTAAATTAATACCAGGTTAAAAACTTTGAACTGATCACCCATCTCTGCTCGTCTTGATGCATTCTTGTTGCCCTTTCTGTTTTGGAAGGCAGTTCTTTGTTAGTAGCTTCATGGGACCCTTAGGGTCAGAAAATAACTTTGCACAAGAGGCTCTGCAGACTGAGTCTCTTCAGTCTCATTTCACTCTTGCATCGTTCCCACCTCTGTCTTGTTGCCTCTATAAGATGCTCCCTAGAGTGCAGGGTGAATAGGGCTGTCGTCCAGATCAAGTTTCTCAGACAGGAGGCCTTGTGGCCTGGAGAAAAAAACTCCCTATGGATCATCTGCATACTACTACAGGCTGAAGGTCTGGAGAACTTCTAAGGCTAGTAAGACAGCAAAGGATTCGCATGGACAAGAGCAGGATTTCACTGTATAAGCCATGTGCCTGTGCCGTGTCCTTCACTCAGTTAGTAACAGCTAGTTAAAGCTGATAAGGTCTCAGTTCTTTCTTTCTGTAACAGATGCTGTGACTCTGTCCAAGTGTTCCTCAGTCTGGAGGGCACCAGTGGGGAATTTCACTCTTAGGGAGCACCTCTTCTGCCTGCGGTGAGGACAAGCCTTGGTGGCCAAGCCCTAGGTGGCCTTGGAATAACCACATTGAAACTCATTACAGAACCTTGCATTTGTGTACAAGTTTTTTAGGGGAGAATGGAAAGTAAAGCATCAGTCAACACTGCCTGTAGCTCCAGCCTCGTGCACACAATTGGGTTGTGGTGTTTCATTTTTCTAACAAGTACTTTCTCATCAGAGATAAAAAAGAAGCCGCCAAATGACTGTGTAAGAGAAACATGACCTCTGGACTATCCTTACCGCTCTGTAAAGAGTTCTGCTGTAAAAACACCAGCAACCTGCTTAAACAGCCCAAGGATAAGGTTCTATTGGGTTCTCCATCATATGGTGGTCACGACATGCTTTTGCAGGACAGGTCTAGGACCAAATTCTGTACATGAGATCTCCCCTATAGGTACCCTATTTGGCTAAATATTGGCTCATTCCTCCAGATGAGCAAAGCCATCTTTGCACTGAGCAAAGTACAGTCATTGCTGGGTAGGGTGGACTCTGGACACTTAAGGCCACATGCAGGTGAGGCCACAGCAGAATTTTGTACCCCAGGTCTCTGCTGTGTAACAAGATGGCAACAGGTGAAGGAGCTGACAGACAGTCAGGAGCTCTGCCTCTGGGAGATGCAGCATGTCCTTGGAAACACACTAGCTGGGCTCCCTGTAGGGGCTGGACATTGGGAGCCATAAGTAGGATTTCTATTCCACTGTCACCTTGAAGGTGCTGCTATTCCCCGTGATGCTGCTTATCATCCAAAATTTCCCCTCCTTGCCTTGCTACACTAGTTTTTAACAGTTTTTGCTTCCTAGAGAGACTATCCCAAGGAGCTGAGAGTAAGACCTGAGGACTGTCCTGCTTCCTATTTGATGTTTATCTAGACTGACCCACTTCTCAGATGCTTTCTCTCTCTGCCCTTACCAAGCCTCACTCCTGCAGCAATGCCTGATGTTCTCTGGGCAAGGTGCTGGGAAGAGACGGAAATGAGCATTTACAGATACTTTGAACTGTCTCCTGAATAAATGGAAGAAAACTAAAGGATCCTCAGACCTTAAGGATTATTGATTTTATAGCTATTTCAACAGCTCCATCAGCAGTGGCATGAAAAAGGAGCTCATCATTTATAAATTGACTCTTCCAGGGATCAAAGGCCTGTCAGGGCAACAATTAGTTCTGGTAATTTATCAGTTGTTTGAGCTTGTCAGGTGGAGATAGAAGGGTAGTTCTGCTTCAACTCCCTTGCAAAGTTGTGACTGTAGCCAGGGCTAGGTAGGATGTGCAGGTCACTCATTTGCTAAATATTTCATGTTCTCCAGTGTTTTGTTAGTCCTTCTGATACCTGATCCAATTTGATTAGGTTGTCAGGTGAAAAGGAGACATCTCTTAGCACACTAATGTCACCCCAGCTACAGGTTCTTTGTCTCCTTAACAATGTCCCTGTCAAATCCCTGCCAAGCAGCTAAACAAATTGGAAAGAGGGAAAAGAAGGAAAAAAGGAAAAAAAAAGCCATCACCAAAACCTGTGGTCTGTTTTCAATTAGCCTATAAACCATTCAGAGCTCCCCAACTGTGCTGTCCAGAGAGGGAAAACTGAGGGCAAATATACTCTCTCCTTATAGACCTCATACTGAAAAAAAAAAACAAACATGTAAGCAACATGAACTGATTGAACAGAGAAGCCTGGGCAAAAGCAACCATTCTGTGTAGCAGTGCCTGAGAAGGGTGCTAAGAACAGCTTGCCCTTTGCAAGACATCCTTTGCAAGGGCATCTATGGAATTTTGCTATACTGACCAGAACTCTGCTAGGTTAAATAGGGATTAAAAAAACCCCGGATATCAAGGCAGAGAGCCCCTTGATTCTGGAGTTTCCTGACAGTTGGAAGTAGATCCAAAATGTATTGTGCAGCATTGAAAAGACCTTCATTGCAATACATTAAATTGCATGTGCACACATTTCCATGCTCACAAGTACACATGCAGGGTTGGTAAATGCCTCAAATTTCCCCTTATGTACCGGATTGCACACACACTTTGCAGTACTTGATAATGTATTTATACAATCATATTTTTATAATAACAGTATCTTTCTTATTTGCTATGTGGCTGGACTCAATTCTGCACGTTCATATGCTTCATTTTGCAGCTTTTTTTCAAACCTACTTTGCATGTATAACCACAAGTTTAATTAATTTGTAATGTGGGTCACCAAAAAATTTCCAGTGGAAGTGCAAACTCTTCCAGGAATTTCATATATGCAGATTGTCGTAAAGCACATATGAACTTGCATCCCTTAATTACATCTCATGGTTCTTCAAGGCATTCACGGATCACAGCTTCATATAGAAGCAGCTCACAAAAGTTATGTTTGGCCACAAGGACAGCACAGCAATGCTTGTGTAAAAATAAAAAATAAAGGAAAGACTGTAGTTTGCTTAGAAAGTTGAGCCCTGTGCATGTATAGACGTTTATAGAAATGTCTGTGGAGAAAAATAATTACTCAGCAGAAAGTGGTTAGTTCAAAGAATAAATTTTTGCTGTACAGTAATACCCTGCCAACTTTCTGACTTGCCTAAAGGGTCAACATTGGAACCACTAATCCATAATCTATTGCCAATTCAGGGCAAAGGACGGCATCCGTGAGCACTTTGCTTTTCAGCCAGATGAAAGACGTCCTTGTGCTTATGATGAAGCTGACTCAGGGTGAAGTAAAATTAAATTAACAGCCTTCATGCACGTTTGGAAGCCACTGGAAAGCACATAGCTGTGAAGTGTCCAGCTGAATATGTACTGAGAATGACATAATGGTTAGCAGAGACCCAGAAGGAAAAACAGCAGACCAAGTCCTCAGGAAAAGCCATAAGATTTTAGAAAGATAGAGGAGTAAAATTTCTGGGAAAATTAAGAAAATGTTCTTCTTATGATTACATGAAAGAAACATGGACCTTTGCTAAGGTGTCTGTGGATTTCACAGTTGTAGGCTATTGCTGCATGACTGATACACTGTAAAACCACGGGGGTGGTGAAATAAGGGGTGTTCCTCCAAACTCATCAGAATAATGCCAGTTTAGTCCATCCACAGGGAAGCTGGGATGACTGGAGGGGCCTCCCAACTGAGATGTTTTCTCAGAAAAGTCTGCTGTAAGGTAGTGATAAAACCTGTGGGGTCATTTTGAGACGATACGTATGGAAAGAGCAGCTGCCATCACAAAGCCACCCACATGGCATTACCCAGAGTGAACCTGCAGCCGTGTGGGAAGGGTGGTTTGCATTTCCAGGGGACTGATCAGGGCTGCTGGTGTGGCTTGTGACTCGCAGGCACCCTGTATCCCATCTCCCCGAGGGTATGCTGGCAGCTGCATTGAGCATGGCAGGCTCTGTGCAGCCCAGCAATGACCACTCTTTTCAGCAGCATGAGTTCTTTGATCCCTGCTTGCCTTGCCACATAATTTAGTCAATTGCCTGATGGATATGCTGGGCAGTCCTTTTGTGTGGAAAGACAGTCTCCTTTCAGGTCAGCTGAGAGGTACAGTCATGAGGGAAAAAACCCAGGGTACTCTCAAGACACCTCTCCAGCATATAATATCATGGTTCTTGTTCTGTGCTTGTTTATGCTACTCAAGGGAAATCCTCCCAGAGGCAAATACACACCTTAAAGGCCTGCACATTTCTGATAAGAATATGACATGCACCATTTGTCCAGTTTTTCTATCCCCTTTAGTTTGCTGTCTAGTTTGTGAATATCACTGCTTTACACTCCTGTTAGAAATAAGAGAAGATTAAAATACTAAGTAAAAGAAAAACAGATCTCCTGCAACAGTAGGACTGAAAGAAAGATGAGAAAGAAGTTCTGGACCATCAAAACCTTCAACCTTTGCACAAGAGCATTGGCTTTTTTTCATGATGGACACTTCACCAAGTCCTCAGTTGAATTGTATTTGTGAAAAGAGGTGAAGAAAGCAAAGGAAAATGTAAAGCAAATATATATGACCAAAATACAGTGCTGCTTTCTTCTTGCCAGACTAGAAGTTGGATTTGTTTCTAGTGACTGGCACATAACATACATTTTTCCTTTAGCTAGGAAAAAAGCTAGTTTTAGGGTTGATTTTTTAAATTTTATTTCCTTGAGGGAAAAACACAACAACAACAGTGTGGGCTTGAATTACAGTTGATGAACTCAAATAATTTCTGCAGCCCCCAAAATAGCTGGAACCGCAAACTCCATGGGGCTCATCCATTTCTGAATGCAACTTTTTGAGCCAGAGGAAAACTGCCCCATTGCTTTCCAAAGTAATATTTATCTAATTTATTACTAGGAAATGTTTGCAGGGAGTAAAAATAACCAAACAACCAGCAAAAACACCCCAAACCCAGACCAAGAGCAGCAAGAGCCACTAAAGGCCTGTACTAGCATTAGCAAACCAGTGTCTGTTTGTCCCCAGGACAGTGATACCAGAAAGAAGGAAGCCTTTCTAGGTCAAATTCTGCTCTCATTTGCACTGGCATAAATGATGCCTCTAAAGCTGAGGGAATTGTTGGCTGGCTGACTGGATCAGTGGACTTCAGGCAGAATTCAGGTCTCCTTGACCTGATCAGAGCAGAGGAGCTTGTCTCAGGCACACCGCTAAGACATACCAACTGATTGTTTAACCATATTGAGCAAAATAGGCTTCCCTATCATTTTTCACCTAGCTCAGATTTGATCAGAGATATAAAATAAAGAAAGACATGAACCCCCATTCTGGCTAAGATTTTGAAATGTCGTTCGCACGATGTTTACCACAGGAAAAATGATCCTGCCACTATCTTTGTACTTTATCTGCAGCTTTCAGTCTCTTTGCATACTTACACTTAGCATCACAGCTTCCAAGCATTCTCCTTTAATTAATCAAAAAGTCCGTCCTTTTGTTTCCTAGGTCATGAAGGAAGAATAGTACATTAAATAAAGACATTG
This sequence comes from Platyrinchus mystaceus, assembly GCA_035041135.1. Taxonomy (NCBI): domain Eukaryota; kingdom Metazoa; phylum Chordata; class Aves; order Passeriformes; family Tyrannidae; genus Platyrinchus; species Platyrinchus mystaceus. The sequence goes on from JAWWLV010000088.1 coordinate 63,873,421, forward strand.
GCTGAGGATAGAAGCTGGATTTCTCCCCAAGGAACCTAATAATAGTGCCTTGATACAGGCCAAGTCAAAATTGATACAGTTTTATATACACAGAGGCAAACAGTTGAGTGTGAAGAAAGTAAACATCAGATAGCATTCAAACAGTGGTTTATCCAGCTCATTCTGTGTTTGTAAATATAGAAGTGTGTTGCTGTGGCTAAATTTATCCTAATGTAAGGAAACACGAACAAAGAGGCTGGTATTTAGTAACTTCTATAGGCAACCTTAGGACATCCTGCGTGAATTATTTAGGGGCAGTTTATGATAACATGGTGCAGATTAGAGTTACCATTTCTGGAAAAATTAGGTCAGAATTATGTAGATAAGATGGAAAGAATTTCAGTAGCATTGTAGTATTTTCCTGACTTGAAGCCTGACTCACATGTCAAAGCTTTGTTTTATTGTATACCTTGTTTTGATCTATAGTCAAAACAGCCTTTATCCAGCGAAAATGAAAATAAACCAGCTGAGAAAGAAAGAATTACACTCAGCATTGAATAAAAATAAGTACACCAAGCTTAATTTCAGAGAATAGTTGTCTTTTCATGTGAAACTTTTTGCAGCTTCAGAAATGACCATGTTGAACCCAAGAAAAATCAGAGGAGGGTGATATATTTTGGTAACAGCTAAGGAATGGAGCATTTCCTTGCTCCTGATCTTAGCTGGAGTTTCAGTCATACGTCAGGTGGAAAGTGGTGGCCTCTTCTCTATATGCTTCCCTTTATCCTTCTCAAATTTCCTCCTGGATTATAAGAACCTCTCACTCAAAAATGAGATAGATCACGGTCATGAAAGGTTCACTTTTTCAGAGAAGTGAGATTTGTTCTAGTTAGAAGAACGAGAGCCCTGACTCTGCAGCCTTGCCTTTGCATTCAGCACAATGTTTCCATTGGCTTCAGGTAGGGTATTTTTTCACTCAGGTCGTTTATTATAAGTTAGAATGTACTTTTACACTGCTCTGTGTTTGGTGCCATAAAACCCAGCACATACCATGCTTCTCTTTTTTCACTGGGGGCTCTAGCCTAAGTTACTGAATCTCTCACTGCCATGGAGCTCACTTTGAGAAGGAGCAAACCTCTGGGACAGACCCTGGTACTTGTACATGAACCAGCCATAAGATAAAATGTTTCATGTTCCCTTTTGCTTATTCAGCGAGACAAACAGACTGTTAAATTCTGGTTTTCAGTCCAGCTCATTAATGCAAGCCAGGGTAAGCTGCAGTTTATGCTTCTGTGCCAGAAGGCAAACAGTGAAGGTGGGGGCAGAAGCAGAGGTGTGTCCCCTTTCACCCTTGCTGCACGCCAGCAGGACACTGAAGCCAGCTGGGCAGCACAAAATGGCTTCTGCCACTCTTCCCAAAGCCTCCAAGCCCCTGCCATGAGGGCATCTTACCCTCCTTGCTCTTTGTATTGCCACTCAGGCTCAGCACTCTGTGGGGCTCTTACTTTACACGACACTGGGGACTGTGCCTAACCCAAAAGGCCACTGGGTGCCCATCACTACACAAAGCTGCAGCATGAGCCAGCAGTGGATGCAGTTTCCTGGGAAGCAGAGGAGAATGGAAGCCAGCTTTTGAGTCCAAGCATGAGCAGAGTAAACCCTGTAAGGAACAGGTTTATTTTTAAGGTGGTCTCTCAAGAATCTTTTAAGCAGCTAGCCAGGAATATGGGCTACTAAAGCCCACCCACGACATCATTTAGCCCAGCCACCTACAAAAGCCAAATAGCCAGCCTTAATAACAGCACAGACACTGCTGCAGTGCTCCTCCACTCCCAGAACTGAGCCTTTCCTCATGCTCTTTCCTGGAAGACAAAACAGGAGCAACTGGCATGGGATGCTGTCCCTTCCCTAGCAGGAACATCCCACATCACCTGCTTGCCTGTCACTTTGGCTGAGTGAGAGGTAGCGCCTTAACTACTTGCTTGTTTATTTTCCCTGCCAAAGGCAACCACTGGTAGGACAAAAAATGAAAAATCAGGGAGCATTAGTGAGGTCTCTTCACGCCTGACAGAGGTCACTGATCCAGGCGCATCCCAAGCAGTTAAGTGCGGGTGATGCAGAGATCAAAGGGCAGCTCCAGGGTCTGAATCCTGCCCTGCAGAAGCACAGGGGCTCCCAGTTCCTTCCCACTGCCTGGGCTAGGCACTCCTGTCAGACCAGGGCTGTCAGCAATGCCATTTCCCCCCTGAATTATTGCTCCAATACATAGCAGAACAGTGTGAAGAAAACATGATATGGGCTTTTGGGTGTGAAAATGCTGCAAAGAAATTAATATTGACAAGAAATCCAGAACAATTTCAGAAATTTTCAGTAGTGACTGCCAGTGCTTGCGTCACAATCCTTGTATTGTTTTTCTTTGTAAAGGTTTGTTTTTAAAAAATCCCAGACCACTCAGTTTTATCCATGTACTTTTGTACTTTTTTTTCCCCTAAAGGGTCAGAGATGATTAAGTCCATTTATTTGCTTCAAGCATCTTTCTAGGTATAACTAATTTATGACAATGTTTGGAGATATGTAAACATTTAACTATTGCTGTAGCTCCTTCCTGGGCTTGGGCCCCATTGAAGATCCATTGAGGTCTCCATCTTTAACATGCATGGGCTGGCCTGACCCTCTTAGGATAGCATGATAATAAGTAACATTACAGTAACTAGTCCAGGAGAGCCCACAGAGCATCCCGAGTGTGTATTTTCTCCTCCAGTTCATCTATACCCAGATCCCTATTGCCCATATTTTAACGGTACAGTGAATTCATACCACTGAACATTAGAATTCGTACTACTGAGTGAAAAAGACATCAGCCATGTGAGCAGGATAAATTACTGTGGCCAATTTAAAGTTTGCCATGAAGTTCTGATGAGCAAGCTTGAAGCTAGAACAAGTATTATCTGCTGTTTCACAGCTGGCACAAGCTTTATGTGCCATGGTCTGGCTAACCTGACAGAAAGGCACACACTTCATCATGCACACACTTCAGCTAGGTCAGCTTTGTACATGGGGCAATTTACCTCTATGATCATGGAGCCACAGCCTAAGGAAAAACAAGCAAATACAGTAATTAAAAATATTTATTTCCAAAGATATTTACCTTGATAGGCATAAAGCATTTCCCAATTTCATACAGAAATACATAAAACATGCATAGACCAATATGGCCTACTTCAATGTGTATTCAACATGGTAAATATAATGAAGAACTTGTGTGAATATAAATACAAGACACAAAAAATAAGCACATAAGATTCAGTCTGTCAGCAAATTCAACAATGTGAACAAATTCACTGCTATAAACATTCACCCAATATTAGCCTTTTGACTTAATTCAAAACAACCCTTTGTTTCAATTTATTTCCACCAAACAAGGCCCTGAATAAATCTCACAATAGCCTCTGGTACATACCCACTTCAGTGCATTTTTGGTGGCATGTAAGACACAACAACCTCTATTATTAGAACTTCAGTTAGCCAAATATCCTTGTTATGGGAAACCTAGTAGTGTCCTCCAACTTTTATTTTATGTTGAAGAGTCCTTTGGTATCCAAAACCAAAGGACTTTGACTATGCAAACAACCAGAGTGTCTAACCCACATTCAGATAACTCTGGTTGTACAAGTAAACTCAACTTCTGAAAAAGGCAAAGGGTTGCAGCTGATTAGTAAAGGCAATAACAAGGTGTAAAAATACTCTAGCAGGAGTGCAACAAACAGTATGCGAGGTAGACATGTATATAAGCAGTAAGTCCTGATTAAAGTAGCACTGTGGCTTTCATTTTTGCATTTTAATCAAAAGGTAGAGTTCTTCACTTTGAAGTTTGTACACTTAGATCTTGCTTTCTGTCCTTGTTAAGCACATCTGTGAGGTCTTCCCTGCAAGAGGCTTTTGATGTAGACCCTGAAAGCTTCTCAACCGATGGGTAAGTTTCCAGAAGCAATATTCAAATGTCTCTTCAGACAGATGTCTTTTCATGTATGTGACAGTGGATTTCCCTTCAACCCATCCATCTGAATTCCAAAAATGATGAAATCCTTTGTTTTTATACCTCCAAACACAGGGCCTCCTTAACATTTTGCTCCACTGGGCAAACATTTGGACAGAGAGGCCCTTCAGCATCCTGGAATATTGGAATCAAGAGAGAGTTTTGGTGATGCTTTGTCAGCAAGTGTTTTGGAGAAAGATTCAGGTGATCTTCCCACTAGGATGCTTTCAGGCTTTCCCAGATGCTTTGCCTCTTGTTCGCCCTGTTATGTTTGAGCTTCCGCCCTTTCTGGAGCTCAGCCTTCAGCTTTGCAATACTGAAGGAAGCTTTGATACTGTTACCAATGGCTTCCAGCCTGCAAAACCAAGAAATAGACAATTATTGTTGTGACAATGAAGGTGCCTCTTCAGTGTGCAAACGTGCAGTTTTTTATTACATAAACCTCAGTCTAGATTTCTGCCAAGGGATCCCCATAAACTGTTGATTGCTATACCTCTGTCAGAATCTGGCTAACTTAAGTCACTTGAAATATTGTATTCATAATTTCAATGCAAACATTAATATAAGTTAAAATATTCACTCAAATAAAGATGCTCTAGACTTCCTTAAATAGCATATATGCAGTCAAGAGGTCCCCAGTGTTACTATTTTTGGCTATTTTGTTTCTTTTAGGTAAACCTGATCCTACTGCCAATAAACTGGTATATTTTTAAAGTAATTAAGCAAGCAAGCCCCTCTTCAAAAAATTATTTAAGACTTCCAGGGCTTCAGTTTCACTCAAAATCATTAGGCTGCCTGCTCCCACAAATCCTATTCTGCTTGTGAAAGCAGAACTAAAGAGTCTTCTTGAGTACGGGTAAACTTCCGTATGCCATACTTTTACATAGGCATATGGCTGACCACTGACTGCAAAGCGGAGGATGCTAGGCAGAGCTCAGCACCTTTTTCCTCACAAGTTAAAAGCCCAGTGCATGAAGAAAAGCTTTCAAGATATCCACACTAATTCCTCTGTGACTCCCAAGCTGAAATCACCAGCTAAGCCCATGATGACTCGAAGGGAGATGAACTGTGCTATCTATTGCTGCCTCGGGGAACTACAGTGGGATGAGACGAAACTCACCGCTTCATTTTCTTGCTGTCAGCAAGCTGTCGGTTCATGCATTTGGGTGCAATGCACTTGCTGGCTTTGATGCGGCGATGTGAGGTTTTCTCCACGGTGGACTGAGCCCTGTTAAAAGTGAAAAGGTGCTGCTGTTAAAAAAACCAAGCAAGTCTGCAGTCCACAAGGTGAGACATCTCACCAACCACTTCTCAAGGCACGTAATAAGCGATCTTTCTGGGCCAAACCATAGCATGTATCATAGCAGTGTGAGCACTATGAGGTAGGAGGCAAGGCTTTGGGGAGATTATTCGCTCAGCAAGTGCCAAAATGAGTAAGTGTACCACAATCCATCCCTTTTACATGCACTGCCTTTTAAAGCGTAGCAACAAGAGACGCACCAGAGATCTTTTCCTGTCTGGCAGAAGTTCAGACATTTCTTGTCCTTCTGGTTTGCACATCGGCATCTGCTGTTGGGTTCAGTGGGTATCTCTGGCACCGTGTCCTTCAGTGATCTTCTGGATCGAGAAGGGCCCCCGAGACCATATGGAACAGTCTTCCTACAATCAAAGGGACAACATGAAAGTCATTCAAATAATTCTGTGCCTTCAAAGCACTCTGGGGTGTTTTGGACAATCTTATCAATGGGACTGATTACAGGAGTAAAGGTTGTGGGATTGGGAATGCCTCGTTAGTCACAATTTCAATGCAAATGCTTCTGATGATCCTGCAACATATTCATTAGCATGGCTACTGACAAGGATAATGACCTTTTAATTGTGTTTTCACAAGGCTGCTGTGCCTCCCTCTGTGATAGAAAGCAATAAAACCTCATCTCTTTGAACTTTGGCAACTGCCAACACTGAAAGAAGCAATAAAAGTGAGGAACAGATCCTCTGCGCTCATAAGAAACCCAGCAACAGAACAAATCACCCCAGCCAGTGTTTGCAGCGTTAGGCTGGCCTCTGGCTCACTACTTTTTGGTGAGGAGAGAGTAGAAATGGGTACTGTGCATAGTCCTGTTAATACGTGGGTGGGATGTGTTAATTTGCAGCAGAGAGCAGCAAAAGGCAGCTAGGAGCCCCCGGTGTCAAAGTATACCTTCCAGCCTCCCAAGTGGTCAGAAAGAAAAGCGGTAAAATTCAGGCTGGCAAAATCACACCTTTGGCATTTTGTCTGCTTCTGATTCATACCGAAGAGTATCCTGCAGCCTTTGCTGAGCAGCACCCAAAGGAAATATTCCTGCCCAGATTTTAGGAAGGCAGGTGTGTTAGGGCCATTAGGAGCTATCTGCTCAATCTAAGTGGTTAAATCCTGTTTGCTTTCTGCCGGTAAATAGTCTCGTTGCTAAACTCGGCAGAAAAGTGGGAGCGGTGAGGGGGGAAGCGATAGAAGAAACTGTGCAAAGAACTATTCCTTCCTCCCCTTCCCATTTTCTGCAGGGGGTTTGTGGTTCTTAATTTTTCCCTTCACGTCCCCCTCCCTTCCCTCTTTCCTAACCAAAGGGAAACCCAGCGCCGGGGAATTGCCGAAGCGCCTTCACTCCACTCACTCGGGGGTGTTGATCCAGATGATGTCGAGGTGGCAGAAGTAGACGCACTCCTCGTCCAGAAGCGAGGAGCAGGAGCAGCGCCGGGCGCGGCGGTGACCGGCGGCGGGGGGCGGCGCGGCGTCCACCTCGGCTCCGGGGGCTGCGGGAGGGAGCGGCAGAGCTCAGCACCCTCGACAAGGCTAGGCAACCGCGCATCCCCTCCCGCAGCATCCCTCGGGCATCCCTCGCCGGAGCCCGGCACGGAGCCCGGCTGCGGCCCCGCAGCCCCCCCCACGAACGGCAGCGGACCGGCACCTACCTGCCGGCAGCAGCCCCGGGCAGAGCACGAAGAGCAGCGAGACGATCATCTGGGAATAATCCATAGCAGGCGACGGAGGGCGGACGGAAAAATCGGGGTGTGGAAAAGGGGGGAAAATTAATAAAAGTCGAGAAAAAAGCGCGGAAAGTGTCTGCCGGCGTGGGGACTGAGCGCCGTGGCGGGTGCCCTGCGTGGCGCGGCTCGGTGCGCCCCGGCGCGTCTGGCTGGCGCGGCGGTCCCCGGCGCCCTTTTATAGCGAACCCCCATGGAGCGGGTAAACAGCCCCGGCGCTATTTTATCCCGAGACAATGTTATTCTGCTATTAGTCACCGCGTGGCAACGTGCGGGCCGAGATAAGGCCGGGGCTGGAAAGGAAATCGCCTGCAAACTTCAAGAGCGGCGGCGGCAGGACCGGGGGGGGGTGGTGAGAGGGGGGCCGGGAGCGCCCCGGGGGCGGGGAGGGGCACGCCGGGGGCCGCCAGGGGGCGCCCCGCCCGCGCTTCGCACCTGAGGGCGGCTCTGGGATCTGGGATCCCGGCCGCAGGGATTCAGGGCTGCAGTACGTCGGGGATTTAGGGCTTCAGCGGATTCGGGAGTTCAGGGCTTCAGTAATTCAGTGACACAGGGCTTTAGGGCTTCAGCGATTCAGGCCTTCGGGACTCAGGACCCTGGGCTTGGCTCGATGCTCACTCTGCTGCTTTGGGGGAGAACCCGGTCGTGAGACACGGGAGTCGCTTTGGCGGAGACGAAGGATGTCTGACTGCGTGGGACCGTGCCCTGCTGGCTGGGCTCTGGAGTCTCAAGTGGTTTGGGATTGGCAGCAGCGGTGGGGCACTGGAGTATAATCCCCCTTCTCTGGTGTGGTAAGGCAAGATGCCGTGCCACAGAGAGTGTTTTAGGTGTGAGCAGGTGTCTAAAGCCAGGGAAAGAGGGAAGACCAATGCCTGTCCTTTGTCACTCATTGCTGACTCTGGCAAGGTCCCTTTTCTGGCGTGTTTGTTTCTGCTGCCTTGTGTCAAGGTGCAGTAGCTGCCAGTGTGGAAGCTGGACACTTGAGGAATGGCTGTGGAAGTGCCATCACAGATATATACATGCATGGAACCCACTGAGCTCCTAAAGGAGTAAGCCAATCCCTGAATATAAACTTAAGTGAACTCAAATGCTTGTGATCCGCTGTGGAGCCGTCGTGCCGCAAAACGTGCCAATTTCACCTATGATAAATAGATAAGGCTCTCTTGGTATTTGTGGAATTTCCGTGCACTGTGCTGTAATAATAGAAATGACCTTGAATATCACAAAGACCAAGGCTGTTAAGCGCAAGTTGCATTGTGATCTGTCAGGTGAATGGCCATTTTTTTAAAGTATGAAATTATACTGTGCCACTGTATCATAGCGGACAGACTGTCTGCAGCCGTGCTGAGTCAGAATAAAGGTCCATTTAGCTGGTATCCTTTCTCCCACAATGGCTGTTAGCAGATGGTATGAGAAGGAGTACAAGAAAGGAATGCAAGTAGAGACTAATCCTTTCCTCGGTGTAACTTCCCTGCTTCTAACAGGATGAAGTGTAGGGGCTTTCCGAGCAATAATGAACATTTAGACCATTATGCTGAATAAACACTAGTGGCCCCAACCTGAGATGGTCATATCTCTTTATCAAAGGTTCTCTAAAAACTGCCCTGTAAAACCTCTGTGAGTGGAGAAAACTAGGTTATACAATATTTTTTTTCCACACCTTTCCAGCGTGGGAGTCTGTTTTTCAGAGCAGGGATTGTATCGTCTTGTGTATTATGTCTCCTTGTGAATGCAGGGCAGGACTTACCGGAATGCCAATGTATCCGTACCTGTGTGTGTGAATTGCTGCAGTCATGATAAGAATCTACCAGCAGAGGTCACACAGCTACATACAAATGTAATCACAGCCCTCTGAAGTAATAAACTCCATTAGTGTCCAAATTTTGGAAAGAAACCAGATGATTTTTTTTTTTTGGCATTTAAAAAAACAAACAACCAACAAAAAAACCAGAACCAAAACAAGCAAACAAACAAAAAGAAAAGAAAAAACACAAAACATTTTTGAGGGTTGAAAGATAGTTATCATTCTGTATTGAGTACAAGTATGCATAGCCTTTCCAGGCTTGTCACTTGAAGGCTGTCTTTCATGCCAGCACTTACATTTTTTTTTTTCCTGAGATTCCTTTTTCCAAGATGTGCACTTGAAGCCAAAATGACTCACATCAGTGTAAGGTATTTTCAGCTTTGTCAAAATGCCTTGTTAGAAAGTATTTTGTCAGCTGACAAAAACGACATGCATGTTTCCTATGAGTAACAGAGCACAAACATATCGCAGGCACCTCTGAAGGTGCTATTCTTTCCTACATAATTTTTTTAAGCAAAAACATCTGCAGCAATTTTTCATAAGAATTCACAAATATTATTGTTGTCAGAGATCCATTTCCTCTGATTCAGCGATTTCTGATAGCTTTCAGATCTTGAGACTAACCAGAATCAAGCTATTCCTGTTGCTTGTTTGCGTAATGCAAAAACAAATTCATGTTTGGGCCCAGATGGGTCATTCCAGGCTGCTGGGATTTCCAGGCCATGAGGTGGGTTTCCCTGGGAAGGGGTAACCCCTATCCTTTCTTGGACATTGGGGAGTACCAGGGGCAGGTTTGTGCCATGCAGAAATACCCTTTAAGAGTTTTGACAAAGAAGGAAGATTTGCTGACTTTAACGCTGTTTAAAGGAGGAGACTGTAACAGTAGGGGTCCCAGCAGGGGTCTCATAAAATATGTGTTAAGAACAGGACTAAATTTAGTCCATTCAGGGTTTGCAAGATGGAAATATAAAGTCAGGTACTCAACCAATCATCCCGATGCATGTCATGTCAGCTTGCCGCAAGGGCTGGGAAGTTTGCACCATATTTGCACTGCTACCTCTGTGGGTAAGGGAGGAAGCAGGAGCTGAAGCTGACTGCTCCCACAGCAGGCTTTGTCCCTTGCTAGCTGGAGCACCTTGGCCAGCCACAGCTGAGACATTGTGTTATGGGGTGAAAACTTAGCTGGCCAGCCAGGCTGTGGTTGTAACGTTCCAGCTGGAAAAGGCCATGGCACTGAGTTTTCTAAAGGACATTTTGTTTAGTGTCAGAAATGTGAAATGCCTGCTTATCAGCAAAACAATAAAAGGAGATTGTAAAACTGTGCCTTTCTGTCTAGGGAACAAGGGGAGCAACATGCTGTTTTCTGTAGATTTGAAACACAATTCTCAATTAAGTAAAAGTTGCATAACTTGTCCCTTTACTTCAGTTTCTGTCCTTCTTGCACCTTACTTTCCTCTTAGGGGCTGTCCACTCCCCCTGTGCCCCTTCTTACATAAGAAACAAATTTTTTACATAACATGCAAGTTAAAGAGCTAACTATGACATCCAGAGGGACCTGGACAGGCTTGAGAGGTGAGCCCACTTGAACCTTATGAAGTTCAACAGGGCCAAGTGCAAGATCCTGCATCTGGGTCAGGGCAATCTCAATCCCAAATACAAGATGAAGGATAAAAGGATTGAGAGCAAACCTGAGGAGGACCTGCAGGTGTTGGTTGACAAGAAGCTTGACATGAGCTTGCAATATGCACTTCCATCCCAGAAAGCCAGTTGTATCCTGGGCTGCATCAAAAGCAGTGTGGCTGAGGGAAGTGATTCTGCCCCTCTGCTCTGCTCTGGTGAGACTTCACCTGGAGTGCTGCATCCAGTTCTGGGAACCCCAACATAAGAAGGACATGGACCTGCTGGAGCAAGTACAGAGGAGGCCACAAAGAGGCTCAGAGGGCTGGAGCACCTCTCCTATGAAGACAGGCTGAGAGAGTTGAGGTTGTTCAGCCTAGAAAAGCAAAAGCTCCAAGGAGACCTTATAGCAGCCTTCCAGTACCTAAAGGGGGCCTGCAAGAGAGATGGAGAGGGACTTTTTACAAAGACATGTGGTGATAGTACAAGGGGGAATGTTTTTAATCTAAAAGAGGGTGGATTTAGAATAGGAAGAAACTCTTTACTGTGGGGATGGTGAGGCATTGGAATAGGTTGCCCAGAGAAGCACGAGGCCAGGTTGGATGGGGCTTTGAGCAACCCTCTAGTTGAAAGTGTCCTTGCCCATGGCAGGGGTACTGGAAGAGAATAATCTTAAAGGTCTCTTCCAACACAAAGCATTCTAGGATTCCATGATAATTTAGGCTTTTTGGAAATCACCTTATTCTGATCTGTCACTACACAGCCTACAATGGATTTAATTCTCCTTACAAGTGTGAGAGTCCTTGGGCAGAAGCCTAATTTCTTGTATAGCAACTTTCTTCATTTCTCCCCATCTCCATTTAGCAATGTTTGACAAAGGACATGGGTGCCTGTCTCACAATACACTTGTGGACCTTTTGAAGTGCTGAGGAGAGGAGTAAGGTCAGCCACTAATCCAGGAGCCTCAGCCCCACCTGTTTGTTAAATGCTGCCCAATTGGATCCTCTCCCCATCCCAATACGATCAGTGATCATTTTCTTTTCAAAATTCACTCCACAAACAAAATCCTATTTAAAATAGGGAGGAAAGTGGAAGCTATATGATGTTTGGTGCAGAGGAGCCATCATCAGATGAGAAAAGAAAGCTCTTCCAGATCATGCATGTCCTGGCACCAGGTAGCAGTGACTAGATACCATTTAAATACAGAAATCAAACTGAGCTTAGAGCTAAAACAGAGGATAAAACCAACAGTATTGAAAAAAGTTCATAGTTTCTCCCAGGACTAAAATTATTATTGCCAGAAACACAACAAAATTGGTTTGCAGAGATTCAGGTTTCAGAGGTGCTCTTCTGAACCCTTCCTCCTGTTTATACTTTCCAGAACAAAGAACTGGAAAGCAAAGTCAGCTTTTAAATGAGGCGAAACATCGGGTGGGAAAAGGGGAAGGCTTAAGTAGTCTGGTAATAAAGAATTCATGTAACTCTTAGGTGAGAGTTAAACAGGAACTGAACTTCCCCCCCTACTTCTCCTGTCCATTTCTGCCTTGATGGCTTGGCAAAAGAGTGTCCACTTCCCATTGAAGTGAGCCACAGGGGTGCTGGAGGCACTTGGCTGTTCCCTGTCCCAGCAAGCTGTAGCAGCTCCTCCTGTTTCCATCTTTTGCTCTGTGTTTGCTCTTGTGGAGGAGCAGCAAGCAGAATACCAGGAGGAGGGCAAAAGTTTACACTCTGTGGGTGGAACATGGAACAGGCCACCTGAGCTCTCTCTCCCAGGCCTTGTGTAGATGACAGGGGTGACCAATAATGCTGAGGGAGTGCCTGGTGTGGTACCAGGATGGCTTAGGTGGGTGGTCATTTCAACTGTGGTACCTCAGGAACCTGCACACAGAGACCCTGAAGGAATTCAATCCCTAGCCCTTCGGCATTAAAAACAATTTGTGCTGTGGTGATTTAAGTGGATTTAATTTTTTAATTGACCCAATTCTCATGTCACTCTCCATATTAATAGAAGTTATATGGCAAAGACCTTACTCCTAGCCCAGAAAATCTTGGATTCTGGAGAAGGAGCTCTCTGTCTTATCCCTATGCTCTTGCAGACATATCCAACCTTCACCCATGTCAGACATAAAATGCTGGGCTGGACAGTCTGATCCCATGGGACGTGATATATTCTCATAGCTATGATTGGACTTTTAAATTTGTTTTAGGGAAAAAAAAGTATTTCTGTGTGGTCTTCAGCTCCATTCCTTAGTCAAGTTCAAAATACAAACAGCATGAACTAAGTCTTCTAGAAGTGTGAAAAGATGGTAAAATGCTACGTGTGTCAATAAGCAGACTCTTAAGAACGGGTTGTGGAAGTAAGAGTTTAACTATATAAAGATTTTCATCAATAAATACAAGAGACTGGTGAAAAGCCAGCAACAGAAGGCTTTAGCAAAGAAAAGGAAAATACAAAACAAAAGGCATCACTTGTAGAAAGCCAGATCTGGTTCCGTATACAAGCTCTACAATGAATACAGCATATGACAGAACACTTATTTGCAAATAACAGTTAGTGGAAAATGTGCTTTATCAGGTTTGTTTACTTACTTCTTGGCAAGGCGGGCTTGCACGGAAGTCAAGCCCAATGCTTCCAATCAGAAAATCTTCCGAAGCAAATCACTAACAGTAGTGCACAGTGCTCTGACTGATTTCTTGCTCCAATCAATAGTGCATTTCAGAGTTTCATGTTCTTTAATAAATGTCACTTTCCCATGGTCTTGGCAAAGAATCAGTGATGCCATCCCAGTGTCCAGAGCTTCAGGGGAGAAGGACAGTCCTCATCTTCTCTGACAGCAGATACTCTCCTATGGTTTCTAAATCAGATGAATATCTGGGCTCACCTGGTGTCTGAATTGCCCTCTTGAGTATGGAAAGGGGCCTAAGGTGGTGACAGTTCTAAATTTAGGCACCATCCTCTTCTTAACATCTGGAGTTAGCTGGTGATGAATTCAAGTTGGTGACTTGCCCATGGGCCCATGAGAAATTGCTGTGTGGGTGGAGAAATGAGCTGAGTTCCTCAAACTCATGTCCTGTATCCTGCCCACTACATTATCAGCCCTCTCAGTACACAGAGATTTGCTTATCAAAACTGAATTTTTTTGATTTGTCCATCTCTTGGATGTTACATTGCTTTTCTCAGAAAAAGTACTTGCAAGATCTTCATGCAGCTTGCTCACAGATACATCTTTGAGTTACTGAATTTAATTGACTTTTCTTACCTAATCTTTCCACCTGTTGTGTGGCCTGTTCCACCTTTGTATGAGTCTCCAAAGACTCAAATCAGTAGATTTCTGAGAGCTAGCTGGCTCTACCCTTTCCTGAGTGCATAGAAGCCTTGATGAAATTAAGGTAATTAGAAAAATGCATTATTCCAAGAATGGTGTTGAACTTTCTTTATAGCACAGCCCTTTGGCTACCAACATGTAGCCACACTGTGATTGTTTTTCCACCTCCTTTTTGGGCCTGGAGTCAGATAAGGGGGCTTGCTGCTTCTAATCTTTTCTTTGTGAGAGAAATGGGTATGCACTGGGAAACACCGTGGGTTTAGATGCGGCCTGAACCATAGGGGTATGGGTTTGTGTTTCTTTGGTTACTTGTTCCAGGTACTTGCTTTGCTCCCAGACCCCTTAGCACTATGCCTCTGTGCATGACTGCCTGGAAAATGGACAGGAAAGTAGCCTCATTCCAAATCAGTGCTTCTAGCATCAAAGGTGTACTCATTGTGCATTCAGGCATATGCTTGTGGGTTTTTTTTTTTGACCAGAGCATACCTTGACTGTAAAAGAAGTGCTGATCATCTCTCTCCAACTGCAGTTCCTAGTCTTTATCTGCCCTTGTTTCTCCCAGGAGAAGACAGCTTTGTGAGGAAACACTGCATTAAATGTGATCCAGCTGTTTTTGGCACCCAGTCTTAGCTTGAATAAGTTACACCAAAAGCTGACAGAGGAGAGAAGCTGTAGATTAATTGCAATGATCAAAAAAGAAGTAGAATTCAGAAAATCTCCTTCTTATTTATAAAGGGACAATAAGAGAGACACCCTTTTCTTTTTTAAGGGATATATACGCATTAAAATATCTACACTGTGTCTGAGGCAAAATACGGACCACACAGATCCAGGGGTTGTTATGGCAATTACTCACCAATGACACTGACAAGAAGATTTCGTGACATGTCAAGACTAAGACAACAGGAACAGCAGCCTGAGGACAGCTGATGCCCCAGCACTGAGCTAAGACTGCCTTACACCCCCCCTCCCCACCCTAAGTTGCAAGAATGAGCCTGTTGTGAAGTGTGCATGCCACCTGCAGCATCGGCACTGCCCCAGCACACCACCAAGTGCCTGGGAAATGTGAGGGGCTGAGACACCACTGGAAGGGAAGGGCCTATATATGACCTCAGGTTCCCATGAGCAGCTAAAAATCGAGATGCCTGACAGGGCTGTATGTCAATATTTGCCATATGACATATATGACAAATAGCATATAGGAATGAAGCCAGCAGTTCTGGCTGCTTTAAGCATCCTTGAGGCATGTCTCTATAATGAATTTTTCACCACCATTTCCATTTTGACTGCTTGTTAGAGCCTGAATTGGTGCCCCTGGGAACTCCTCTGCAGTCTTGGTGCCTGCAGCCAGGCCTTTCTGTTCTTGCTTTTTTGAGCAGGTTTACTAGCTACACCAAAAAAGGGCAATGTAAATTCCTCAGTTTCCTATAAGTGTTCAGCATTATAGTTGTATTCAGCTGAAGTGCTGGAAGCCTCAGTGGAAAAAGGTATCCCATGAGACCTTTGCTCTGCTGGTGTAGCAGAGTGCAGAGCAAAGGACAAGCTGTGCTTTGACATGGATGATGAAGACTTTTCCACCACTGCTACTGGTACTGTATATGCAGAAACCCATGCATCATCCTTTGACTAAAATCATGTTCAGATTAGTTAACTGAACTGTAGTTACCCTGTTACCATTGGCATAACTGTATGTGAGCCTTAAGAATTTCTTCGTAATGACAATTTTTTCTCAACATTTATAATTTCTTCACAGTTTTTAAGAGTGTCTTCCTCTTATTTAAAGACAAACATATTCCACCTTTCCTAACAGGATTATGCTGTAGAACTGTAGCATTGGTTTCAATTTCAATAGATACAAACAGGAACAACCAGATTCTTGCACTGGGTCTAGGATGAGTCTTTTGAAAATAGGCATTGTATATACCACACAGGTTAGCTCAAACCATCAACTGACAGAATAGTCCAGTTTTCTTCGAATTCTTTAACATATATTTCCTTTTTCTAGAGGAAAGACTCTTTCTGAAAAGCTAAGCTGGTTTTTCACAGTCCGAAACTGAGCAAAAGTGGTTTCATTTTAGTTTAGGAAGGCAGAATAGTAAGGACGGTCCAAACCTGACCATGTCCAGTTGGCAGCTGGTCACCAGTGGTGTCCCTCAGGGCTCAGTGTTGGGCCCAGCCTGTTTAATATCTGGATATTAACCATCTGGATGAGGGGATCAAGTTTACCATTAGCAAATTTGCAGATGACACCAAGTTGGGGGGCAGTGTTGATCTGCTGGAGGGTGGGAGGTCTCTGCAGAGGGACCTGGACAGGCTGGAGAGATGGGTTGAATCCAGTGGTATGGGGTTCAATGAGAGCAAGTGCC
>JAWWLV010000088.1:63889669-63916784 GCA_035041135.1 Platyrinchus mystaceus
TGAACATGAGCCAGCAGTGTGCCCAGGGGGTCAAGTAGGTCAATGTCACCCTGGCCTGTATCAGGAACGGTGTGGCCAGCAGGACCAGGGAAGTGATTCTTCCTTGCCGTGTACTCAGCTCGAGGCCACAGCTCAAGTACTGTGTCCCGTTTTGGGCTCCTCCCTTCAAGAAAGACATTGAGTTGCTGGAGTGGGTCCAAAGAAGGGCAACAGAACTGGTGAAGGTCTGGAGCAGAAGTCCTATAAGGAGCAGCTGAGGGAGCTGGGGGTGTTTAGCCTGGAGAAGAGGAGGCTTAGGGGAGACCTCATAACTTTCTACAACTTCCTGAAAGGAGGTTGTAGCCAGGCGGGGGTCAGCCTCTTCTCCCAGGCAATCAGCAGTAGGGCAAGAGGACACAGTCTTAAGCTGCAACAAAGGAAGCTTAAGTTGGACATTAGGAAGAAGTTCTTTACAGAGAGAGTGATTGGGCATTAGAACAGTTCACCCAGGGAAGTGGTGGAGTCACCATCCCTGGAGGTAGTTAAGAAGAGACTGGATGTGGCACTTACTGCCATAGTCTAGTTGACAAGGTGGTGTTAGGTCAAAGGTTGGACTCGATGATCTCAAAGGTCTTTTTCAACCTATTTGATTCTGTGATTCTGACTGAAACAAAGTTCAGTATTGGGTTTTCAGCACATTTCAGCAGTGAGTTACCCATATAGTTTTGTTCCTAGATTTTAAAATGGCTTTTAAATCACACTTTTCTCTAGGACAAAGAAATATACTTAGGAGAAGTTCCAGGTCAAACTCAAGAAAGAGCAAAGGCCTCCCTTCTCAAGAATTTTGACCCTGTCGCCAAGTTTTTTAACTTTTCGTCAGCCACTGGTTACCAGAACTGTATCTTTTCCCAGAAGAAGAGGATCTGGCAGTAAATTTGAAAATGTTTTGTTTTGCATAATGGAAAACAGAAACAAAATGCCTTGCTTCCTTTGCTGATTCAAAGAGTGTCTGTCCCTCGTAGAATGAGACCATGACACAGCTCAAAGCTTTGTCTGTTTCTTTGCAGCTTGCTTGCTTCCCTGGCAAAGTGAAAGTCAAAAGCAACAAGGCAAAGTGACCCTCTCAAAACCCGCTTTCATCACAGGAAAATGATTTAGGATCAGGCAAACCAGAAATCCCCACTTCCTTTTTCCAGAGAAATTACACCATGTTCACTAGCAGATGTCTGTTTCATTTTCATCCACTTACCCTTGTTATAAGAATAGGAAGAAGCAGGGCACCTAAGGCCACCTGCCTTTTGCTGCCATTACTATTTGCAGTTTTTCCACTCTTTCATTTAATATAAATATCACTTGTGACACTTGAATGAAATAGCATCCTGTTTTCCTTGCAGTTTGCTTAGGATTGTGTAAGATATTCCTTACAATGAGAAGGTGGTATTTCCAACACTGGTAGAAAAGAGGGACTTTTACTGGAAACAATTATCTTTGAGTCTCTGGAAAAACCTCACCGTGTCCTTCCATTATATATATATGTCCTTTCTCGTAAGAAAGATGAAGAGAGGTTTTTTATGAAGGCCTGTAGTGACAGGAAAAAGGACAACAGTTAAAAACTGGAAGGGAAGATTTAGATTGGACATAAGGAAGAAGTGGTTTATGATGAGAGTGGTGAGGCATTGGAACAGGTTGCTTGGAGAAATGGTGGATGCCTCATCCCTGGAAGTGTTCAAGGCCAGGTTGGTTGGGACTTTGAACAGCCTGGTCTAGTAGAAGGTGTCCCTGCCCATGGCAGAGGGGGTGGATCTGGATGATCTTAAAGGTCCCTTCCAACACAAACCACCTGTGATTCTTTGTCTTTCTGTCTTCAGCTAAGACCTTCCTTGCTGCACCCATACCCCACTGGCATTTGTGCTGTACGGAACATAAATGGGTAGAACCACAGTTGGAGTAAAAGGGCTGGCTTCTTGGACCTTGCAAATGGCACTGTGCTATGGGCAGTTCTGGGAAATCACCAAGTGGGGTCAGCATTGTCCATCTCCAAAGCTGCTGCTGGGAGGACAGAGAATGTGGTCCCATGCCTGGCCACAGTGTGAGACCTCCTCAAAAAAGACCAGTTTGCAGGGCCTGTGGAACTGGAGCTCTGTCTCCCCATCCTCCTCCTGAAGAACAGTTACAGTAGGTAAAAGGCTGCTTTGAGATAGGGGACCTGCCGTACATTTCCTTGTAACAAAGTACACTGTAGCAAAAGAAGGCGCTGATTAGTGCATGCAATATAAACTGCTGTGACAAAGCCTTTTTTATTTATTTTATTTTGCATTTCTTTGGTCTTATCAGCAAGGACATGGTTTTCTCAAAAGTTATTTGACAGCCCAGAGTCTTAAAGCAGACACATTGACCCACTGAATGAGAAATACAGCTGAGCAATGAAGGAATTACAAAGTGCTGCATGCTTTATGCAATGTAGCATTGAGTTTAACTCAGTCCCAGAGCAGCACAAACCATAAAAGAGGTATGAAAGATGAAAATCTCAGGAAATCAAGCCCTGAAACAGGCACCTATACACATTGATGGGAGGCCATTCAAGACACAGTTCCAACAGAGATCCATGTAGCTGCTGAAATGGCAAGGTCTGCGCTGCTCTGCTCCTTTAAACAGGTAACTTGTGCTCAGTGGTGTTAACTGCATGACCAGCTCCACTGGCTTTGAGAATATCTTTAAGCACATGCTTGACTGAGAATGAGGGTCAGATGTGTGTCTTTTTGTAGAGTGCAGTACATGGCAGAGTCCATATGACAGAAGGATTTAAAACTCCTCTGAAAGTATTGCATTCTTGTGGATACTAACAAAGGAAAATTCCTCGTCTGACAGGTACATACAATCACCCTGCTGTGGTCACTTACCTCTTGTGGAGTGTGCCCCTGTCACATAAAAATGAAGCTCAAGAGCTTCATTGAGCAGAGGAAATTTCGCTCTCTCTTTTTTTTTTTTTTTTTTTTTTTTTTTTTTTTTTTTTTTTTTTTTTTTAAATTTATTTAAAGGAGACTTGATCTTAGGCTAAGAGGCTTCAGGAAATTTTTTTTTTTCCTCCCCATTCAGCTCTATCAGAGGTGTGCTTCTCTCACCACAAGGATTTAGTGATGTTTTTCACATGTCTGGAGATGTCAGAAATATTAGACAGGACACCATTCTGGATGTGGCCACTGACATTTCTTTGAAAGTTTCTCCCTGGTCAGGGAGACCAACTGTAGGAAAATAGCAACTTGGAGGCCCAAATAGATCCAGGGTTAGTCTTCAGTTGTGATACAGTTACTACTATGGAGAGCTACTTCATTACAGTTACTAACTTCACTGATACAATAAACTTCATACCACATACCCTGTGGCATAAAATAAACAAAACCAACTCTGCCTTCATAGACCTAGCAATTATTTTTTAAGTTCCTACTTGGGAGAAGCCAGCAACAAGTTTATAGTAGAAAAAGAAGATGCAATAACAAGAAGGACAACCTGGAAGGAAGAAAATGAGAAGGTGGTGGAAAATTAAGGCACATGGATCTGTTTTCTGAAGGCCCTAGTTCACCAGGTTCTGGAGAGCCGATCTGAATGCAAGGAGAGGAGAGCCCTGGTGGTTTAGAGCATCGAGGTACCAAAGGAAGTGACTTCAGAAGAGAAAAGAGGAATAGCTTTCTCCTTCAGTAGTGCTATAATCTTGGTCTGTTCTGTAGGGGCCTGGAGAGGTCGCTCAGCTATTCAAGACTAAAAAGCTGTGATGTTGTGGGTGACCACGACAACCAATTACAGAAATCTGTTTTTGTTTAATAGCTAAAAATTGAGGCTGGGACTTTCACCAAAAAAGTGCCCAAATCAAGTTACTGGTAAACTGAACACATCTTGCCTGGATTATGGAGCTACCTCAATTAAAGTATCCCATGAGACTCTTTTCTGTGGCCTGAACTTCCCCTCCCAAACCATCTGACTCACAGCTTGCTTCTCACAGGGCTTTCAGGTTTGCATTTTGTCGTTCAAACTAACCAACTTGTTTTGATAAAATAAGGAACAGGAAAATGAGACCTTTACTTTTAGTGACGGGCGTCGTACTACATTGTTGCTGTGGCGGAAAAAAAAAGCTGTACTACTACAGCCCGCGTGCCTCTAGGTGGTGCCTGGATCTACGGTTTGGTGCCAGGAGCCGGGGAGCAGCAGCCTCGGGCTGGGCTTGGCTCAGCGAGCGATGCCAGCAGTCACATCACACAGTGCCCTTCCCGGCGTGGCAGCGGCAGCAAAGCAGGCCCCTTTCACACAAGCGTTAGGCAAAGGAGGCACAGCTGGAACTAGAAGGATCCTCCTCCCACAGCGACAGGCATGTCTGCGGTTCATCCCCACGTGCAGACTTCATCCAGAGCTGACTGAGACACCCTTCACTTAAAGCCACATCTCAAAGAAAACCATCATTTTTTTTGCTTTGAAGGAGCTGAAAAGCCCTGTCGTCTAGAGAACTGTTGTCAGTAAGGAGATGTAACCAAGTTTATGCCTTTCAGAGGGAGGTGTTAGAAGAGAAAAATGAAGCGGGTAGGCTTGTGGGTCATCAGCAGGAGCAGGTGCCTATTTCTTTCATGCCGTGCAGCCTACTTTGCTAACCTGAACTGTGTGAAAAGTCTGGGGGGTGTGTGGCAGGAACAAGTCTTGGAAACAGCTGTGGAGCAAAGGATGCGATAGATGGTATAAAGTTGTCTCCTATCCTTGACTGTGAGGAAGGGATTGGAATTGAAAAGATAGACTGAGTTTATTAGGTGTGGAATAAGCAGTTCTTGGTATTTCTCTTTACATCTTGGAGGTGACAGACATCCATCAGGGATGTTCACAGCCTTGGGATGATCACAGCACAACTCTTCATCCTGTCTCTTCCTTTTCCACTGTGCAGCTAGGAAGCAGAACTCACTCCCTGCTTTGAAGCAAACTATTTGACAGACATAGCCATGCCAAGTCCAATTCAGCCCAGAGAGACCCCAACTCCCACCTACTCATGGTGTGTTCATTTATGTCCCCCTCATGCTGGAGTAACACATCTCCCTAACTCCTACTTGGAAAGATGGGAGCTGTCTTCCAAGACTAGCTATTTCCTTTCCTGCTATACTCTCCTTTTGAGATGAGTGACAGTGCCTGTGTTTAGTATAGGAAGGAAGAATTCACCCTTGGGCTTCCTGCTTGCCCCTACAGGTTTCCATGTACTTGCATTTCAGCAGGGAGCAAACCTGGGACAAAGGATGAGGTGGTGTCATAACTGGATGGACATCTGAGAAGGGTCATCACACAAGTTCATCTAGATGCAGGACATGCCTAGCAGGAGGAGGGTGAACATTTTTGTCATGCACTTCTCTCTTGAGGAGGCTGAAGGATTAGCCCCTGGATTTGTTTTTCAGACGATCCCATGCTAACAGCTTTGGGTGGATTTGGGCTGACTTCTCCACACTGAGTCCTTTGACCTTTTAATCCTTCTGAAATAACCTATTCCTTCCCCCAATGACAACTCCCAATCCCACCAGATTGCCTTTTGTTGTTTTTCTCCTTAGACATGTTTTAGGAGCTTGTCACAGCTTTTCTAGTGGGCTGGGTAATTAGCTGGCAGCTCTGGCTCCTTCCTCCCACTGGGCTATACCTGAACAAATTTTTCAGGGCTAAATTCAAACTTTGGCTCTTATGATAAATAATAAGGAATATCTCTGACTTCTTTTCCCTTATTTTAACTTCTTCATCCCTCACTGCGGCTGGCAGGCCCAAAGGGTTATGCAGTTCTAAAAGGGGAAGAAAATAAGCCTGTGAAACAAAGAAAATTACAGCTGGTAACTGCGGCCAGATATAGCTGTGGTGTGGATGGGAGAGCAAGGAAGAGAAGAAAGCTGGAGGGATGGCAGCAGAGGTGGTCACATAACTGAGATGAAATAATTTAAGGTCCTGGAGTGTGGGGGAGATGCAGGCTCTCCTAAAACCACTGCACATACAGTCACTGAGAGCTGTGTGAGGATGTCTTTTTTAGGCCCTGATTCAGCTTGCTTAATTTCGAGGCTTTGAAGGAAGCAATCCAACTAATGGCACATCCATAGGGAGGTTCATTCAGCTTCAGCCAGAGGATGGGTGCATACTGTGTTTTTTCCCAATGACGGATAACATGCTCTGTCTCCAGTCATGTCCTGCTGTCTCCTTGGCTTCCTCTGCCATCGGTGGCTGAAATAAGAGGATCACAAGCGGCTTTTACAAAGCATTTCACATGGGTGCAAGAGAAGAATAATCAGCCCATAGTTATTCTTCCGGGCTTAGGTCTTTAAGGAGACAGATGGGATATGCTTCCTTCTTCAGTTAATCTTCAAACTCATGTGTAGAAGAAATGCAGGGACTACTGAGAAAACTGTGTGGTGCCTTGCTTAAATTTATGCAAGGCTTATAGTTATCTGAGGTCCTTGGGACCTTTAGATGTTGCCCTTAAAGTCATGCATATAACTCAAGTTTTTCTCTCAAGAAAGATGGCTTAAGCATATTGGAATTGGAAAAGTCCTTTTCCCTCATCATCCACGATTGCTCTATAAAAAATAACAAATGAGTTCATGGTTAGGTGACTACTAGTGGCAAAATATACAGAGGTGTTTCCTTGTCTCTGGATAAGAAAAGGGTGGCACTGTGGCAACATTTTGGGGACTCAGCTTTCTCCCATTGTCTTCTAGGGAAAGTCTGTTGGAGAAGGAATGCACAGAAAGGAAGCTGGGAAGCTGGGGAAAACAGCTGCACAGCTCAGTGTGTGATAGCGCAACAGCTGAATGCAGAGGAGGAGGATGGCAATGCCTGATCCAACCCAAAACAGGGACATCCACCCAAGCGATCAGAGAGGAACACAGTTACATAGGTAGCTCATCCCACACCCCTGCACAAGGTCACTAGTGCTGGACTTGAAAAGGCATGGATATTTCCCTACACAGCCCAGCAAGTTTGTTCACTTTACTTCTACAAATAAAACTTTGCCAGGGTCAAAGATTCTGAAAAGTTTACACTCTCACACAGTTGCTTTCTATGTAAGCAAAGGAACTAACTCGTTCTCACACTCCTTTGCACACCCTTGAAGGATGATGGCACAGATTTATGGGCATTATACTGCAGACCTGCTGTAAGATCAAGGTTTTGGGCTTAATCACATGTGATACATAGGGAAATAAATTCCATCTGAATGTACAATGTAAAGGAAACAGCTTTTTCACATCTGTCATGCTGTCCAGTGACATCTTTAATTGAAAAACAAAACAAAGTGCAACATGGAAAAATCTTCACAAAAAGGTCTTAAGACAGGATGCTTTTTTCTTTTTTCAGGCAGTAGGGAAAATAGTCTGATTAATTCTTAGGGAGTGTCTGTATGCAAAAAAAAATGTTCTACTGTCTCTGCACCAAATACTGTTAAATTAAGCATGGTAAACATAATCCTGAGCACTGTTTGTATAAAACAAACAAACAAACACACAAAGGAAATTTCGACAAGTCTTTTAAGTCAAAACCCAAGAAGGGCTGAGCTGCCATGGAGGTCTTCAGTGGGTTCCTGAAGAGTTTGTGTCAACCAGTAGTTGGAAAACAAGACAGGTATATAAGATTTTCGGTCAACTCCTTCTCCAAAGAGTTGTCTCACCTTGCTCACCCTTTTTCCAGGGCCTAGGTGCTGCACTGCATCCCCTTCAAATCCCCTGTGCATCCATTCAAATCCCTTGTGCCTCCTGAATCCTTTGTTATGGGAAGGATGTCATGCTGCCACAGTCCCTTTCCATATGCAGGGACAGCTGTGCTGGGTCAGACCAAAAACCTCCAACATCAGTCCAAGGCAGATTGCTAGGAAGGAGCAGGAGAATAGAGAATGTAATAGTTTGAGACACGCCATGAGTCACAGAAGGCTTCCTGAGCCAGAGCTGGTGCTTTCAAATGTAGTGGCCCTCCATGGATTCCTATTCCACTGAGTTACACAGATTTCTGAAAACAGATGAGCTTTATTGTTCGCAGCATCTCACAGCAAATTTCTATGGCTCACTTGTATTTGGTGTGAAGAAAATATACCCTTTAGTTCATTTCAAATCTGCTGCCTGGTCGTTGCTTTATGATCCTTAGTTCCTGTCTTGGAGGATCCTTATGGCCCTCCTTCCTGACACGCAAGGAGGAGACTTGTAGACACCCAAGTAGACTCTTGCCATCACCCTGCAGCCATCCCTGCTGTACTGGGACTGCTTTCTCTTTCTCTTGTGCTGGTGTAAGTCAGAAGTAGCACGGTGAATCCTGCAGGGGCTGTACAGGAAGCACAGAAGAGAATATGTCTGTGTAGTTTCTTAATGGAAACTTTAATGTAACTCTGCAATTTGGCCCTCAGTCTAACACAGGAGATTTACTTATGTTACATCTAAAGCTACTTGGTGCCATTAGTAAGAGAGCAATAAATCAGTGCTCTTTTCTTTCCTGTCCAGAGGGAAAAGGAAACAGGGACTTGCGCGCTAACTTCAGTTTTCAACTTCATTAAGATATTGTTTCTGGTTTGGGTGTTTTCAGAGTTTTGGTTTTAGAAGTGATCACATTTATAACCCAAATGTCCATGCTCACCCAGAAATTCAATGAATTCAGGGGAAACAACTGGTCTCTGAACAGCTGTTAGTTTGGTTTTGAGTGTTTCAAAGCATCTTATTAAAATAATAAATTTCAATAGGAACTGCTACTGCAGCACTTTTATTTTTTTTTTCTTCAAGAGGAAAGTTATGCAAGGCCTGCTGGATGTAATGAGCACATCTGGACAGCTCAGAGACTGGAGAGTTTTGCAGAAAGAAGAGAAAAACAGCAAAGAAACTGAGGGTTTTCTCAGCTCAGGGCAGGGAGTGGGATCCTGGAGAGAGAACTACAAACTCTGCCATCCCCAGGAGGGCTTTGCCTGGCTCTTTGCTATTCAAAAGGGCACTCCATTTGGCAGCCATCACAGATAGCAAAGAGTTGCTCATTGCTGCAGTGGGAAGTGCAAGGCCAAGTAAATTCATTCGTGATTCCAGCACTAAATACTTACTCCATAGCTACGGCTGGTATTTTTGCTCTTGGGGAATTTGCAGAGGGAGGGTTTGTTCCCCCTCCTGCCTAACTAAGAAATATTGCACAAGAGACAGGTGCTGGATGTCTTGGAGCAACTTCAACTCAGTTGTGCTGATAGGAAAGCCATGGGATGTGCCTGCAGGTGGAGGGGAGCCTGCTTCAGCTGTTGCACCTCACAGCTATCGTATGCAACTGCATCCTTTCAGTGCCTCAAGATGCAAGACAGGGCAACAGCTACTTGCATTTTAGTTTTAGCACAGAACTACAACACCCCCATCAGGTTCACAAGCCTGTGGGATCTGACTGATGGTGCACTCATAAGCCCCCCTGGCCTGCTGGTAAAAGCAGATCTACTCGTTCAAGTGAAGGTTCCTGAAAGGGTTGTAGAGTTAAAAAAAAACAAATTGCTTTGGTTTAAGCTGCTGCACACATTTCATGATATAACTGTTTTTCAACAGAACCACCTCTTGAAAACATAATTAGAGGTCAAATATTAATGGACAATCCATGTCTTCAAATGTAATTAAAAGCACTGATACAAAACTGCCTCTGTCCAGAAAGTTCCTGTGCTTCACTAAACTTTCAGGGTCTGGTCATTACTCTCAGTGATAGAGCTGCTTAAATCATGTTCATTCATAATCCTCAGCAAGAGAAAAATCAATGCTGGAGTGCTTTGCTTGTGTAACAACATATATTAGTGAGCCTGGAGTGCCTCTTCAATGAGATAATAGCAAGCAGTTAAAGTATGTAGAGAGAGCCTCCTGAATTCATTATGAATCGATTTTTATCCTTTTAATATTCTTGCTTACAAAGGAGTTCCTGTGTAACACACTGGCCTATTTCTCTGGCAGTTCACCTCCTTCAGACTTGTTCCTTGTACAGGCTGGAGGAGGGAATTACAGCAGGAACAGCCTGTTGATGAGCTCTGCATAAACTGAGTCATATAAACTCAACACTAAGATAGCCACAGTTAGAGAGAACAAGAAAGCAGAAGGAAATGGCTAACAGCCCTTGCAATGGTGAAAATAAGAACTTGTTATCAGTCTATCCCTTCCTTCTCCATGGCTTCAGGTGGCCTGGCCTGCGTGAACAGTAGCTGGCTTCTCCCCAGACTGTGGACAGGCTTGTTACAGGTCCTCTGTAGTTTTCCAGGTAGTTTTCTAGGGATAAAGCGATTTGACAGGATTCAGTGAAACAAATAATTTCCCTTGCTACTTTGCAAGGCATAAGGAGTAAGGACCGAGTGCTGATGAGTCATGGTCTCTCTTCAAAGGGTTAACCACATAACTTGGGCCATAGTAGAATGTGTTAGGTCTCCTCAGTCTGTACTATCTTTGGAAAAGGCTTTTAGCAGGGCACAATTATTTTCTTTTGCCTTATCTCAGCAGATAAACCTGTACCTGTAGGCTGAGCCCATGCTCTACAGCTATGTCTACTCCATGTAATTTTTCTAGTGTAGCTGCATAATTCACCAGCAGTATTTCCTTGCAAACTCTGTCTTTCACAATTCCATCAGGAAAAATAAATAACATGGGCCCGATTTCCTGTTCTGCTTTTCATAGGCCACTGTAACTGTACTCTGCCTCAGCCCAGTTTCCTACTAACCAGGCTCAAGAAGCATTCTACTCAATTTTTTTTGACAAATTGAGTGTGTTCTGAAAATTAGTATCTGATGTACACCTGATGGCTTGCATGTGTACTATATGACTTTGTGTTGGTTTGCCTATTTATAGATGATTAGATATAAAAATAGATTAAAGCATTTGTATGCAACAAAATATATTTTGGATGGGGCCGATAAGCATATTTTCGTATGTTACTTTAATATCTAGAGATATGCAAAAACCAAGGGTTCCAGCGGAAGATGTTTCAACAACAGATGATGAATCCTGCTAAAGCAGGTTTTGTGCTTAAAATCGTAATTAAAATTATTTTAAGAAAAGCTGCGAATATACTGGCAAAGCCGCTATCCTTCCCTGAGACTTCCAGATGTTTTAGTGCCACTTGAACTGCAAATGTGTCTCTTATTTTGATAAATACTTTGTTGTATTTTCTCCTATTCTCCCACTCCCCTCTTTTCATCCAGCCATATCCTCACTCTCCTTGGCCTGGGCTATCAGCCTGTAGCTTTGCATTAAGACCATAGCTGCAGAGAAACACCCCTCGCTCCGAGTGGAATTGCTGAGAGTCCTACCAAAGGCTCTGCTTCTCCTCAGAGGGAAACTGCTGCAGAGACACGCATCCATCAATGTGCTGTCATAAGCAATGGTGTTAGATAAAGTTTCCAGCTGGAGAGGAAGGAATGCTGCTTTTCCCAGCAGAAAATGCCTACCCACTCCAGGGGCTGAATTGTGACTAAGGTCCATTTCTGTTGATGTTTTCTACCATATCACTGCTCGCTCAGGATGCAGGTGGAGAAAGCCTGTTGAGGTTTGGGGCTGTCCTACACTCACAGGCAATTTTTGGAAAAGACCCCAAGCCTTGGAAATTATACATGTGCTCCTCAAAGCATGAGGTTTGATCCAGCATCAGTTCTTTGCACAGGAAACTGTTTTTCTCTGCAGATACCTCTATGTGAAAATTGTTACTCGTGCAGACCTCTCCTTTTCTCATTCAGCTTAATGCAGCAGAAGTGATGACAACTTCTGCAAGCAATCTTCCTGGCACATGGGATTTTTTCTAAATAAGATACAGAGATGCATCGTTTTGGGCCTCTGTTCTTCGGAAAGTGCTCGTGTACTCCATCCTTAAATGAGCAGGCTAGGGAGGTTGTCCCCATCTATATCTCAACATAAAGAAAATGTTTAGAACAGCCTTTTTATTCCCAGCAATCCATAAAGAAACATATTTGCAAATTCATGCCCATGTCAGATTATTTTTATCATTACAATTGGTCTCCCCATGGAATTTGTTAACATGTTGTTGGCTATTTTCATCCTCCACATGAAAATGTAGCTACTGGGTATGACAGAGCTCAGTTATTATGCGGGGTTTTTTTGATGAAAGACTTAAATTGCTTCTGAGAAATACAAATTACATGGCCTAATGTCCCCCCAGAGATTTTAATTTAATACACAAAAGGAGCCAATCACTCCCTACTGAGGTCATTACATGGAAATATTTTTTCTAGCAAACAGAGTAATTGGGACCACTGGAGCTTGTCTCCTCCTTCCCCCATCAAGAAAAAGGATGGTCAATTTTGGTTGCCTCTGAAGGTTCATAAGTTTTGTGAGTGCTCATGCCTAAGATGAATTTTGTTGTTGTTTCTATAAGGAACAAGTAACTTGTGAGAGCCCCTACTCATGCATAGGCGTTGCTTGAGGTAGTGGCCTGTCCTCTCACCATTACAACATGGCACTGGAGGAAACCACTGATGTCCATGTCCCCATAAACCTGAGTACCCAAACCATGGTGCCAATCCCCTCTCCCTTCACCACGAAACTCCTTTGGAATGCAAAAAACCCCTCAGAAAATGTAGTGGGTCAGTGAGAGGGAGAGAATATCCCGAGAGGTTGGCCATGTACTAGGTGCCTGAAATGGTTTGTGGCCAAAGTAGCCTCTGGACAACATTACAGAGCCAATCCCACCCATCTGCTTTTCCCTTGGGACTGCTCTGCAGAGATATGAACTTTAGGGATAGGCAGCCTAAGGCAGATCCAGCAAAGTCTCCATATACTCATTTAATTCCAGGATAAACAAACATGTGCTGAGGTCACCCCAAGTTATGGCAGCGTGGGAGCCAGAGGGATGCTGGCAGGTCAGGCTGCGGGGTCAGGGAAGATAATCCCACTGCAGTCCCTGGTGCAGTCCCATTACAGTCCCATTAACCTCAGCAACTCATGGGCAGTTAAAAATTAAACCCTTGCATAAGTGGTTTGCTGAACTGGTGCCAGAAAGATCAGTGTCTTTCAGGACCGAGCCCATCAATTCTCACTCTCTGAGAAGTAGCGGTGGGAACAGATGAGCCAGAAAACTAAACAGCTTCGGACTGTTTGATCCAACAAGAAGGGCAAATTCCAAAGTTGAGGAAACCTCACATGCTTTGTAAGGAAAAAAGAAGACAAAGGGAGTTCAGGTTTTCCATGCCACAACCATGGGGGGCCTGTGGTAACCATAACTTTGCAAGGATGCAGGATATTTTTGCACAGCAAAAAAAAAGCCAAGACATTATTCATCATGCCTATTTGTAGGCACAAATTACGTGTATCACTAGTGTGAAATTCAGCCTCTTATTTCTAACTAGAGAAAAACTTTCCTAACACTCATTTTTTTCTTAATCTCCTTTTGCAGAACAAAGCACTCAGGAGAACAGGCAGCCAGGAGACATGCTCAATCCCTGAATGCCACTAAACTCCTTTAACACATACAGATGATAACGAGTATACTAAAAACAAGAATAAAAATATGACTCAAACAAAAGCAATATACTTCCAAAACAAGGCTCTCCAACCACACAGGTTTCTCCCTGTTGGGAGAGGCTGCAAGAACAAACAGGCGACAATTTTTAGTTGCGTCACTTAAATGCACGCTTGGAAAGCACTCAGATCTGATGGTGATGGGGATGACACCATAAGACCCGACGCAGAACATAAACACTGCGCTTCAGTAAGGGCTTTCACAATGGTGTAGATGGAACCATTATTTTTCCCCAGGGTTTTAGGCACTGAATTCTTTCAGGAGCCATTTAATTATTTCATTTTGTTTCTGCTCAATCTGTATAGGAAAGCATAGTAAAAGGACTGTTCATTTTGACATGGTTCCTCAGGGACACTTCAAGACAAAATAGCAGTAATTTCTTCCCCATATAACTCACCAAGAAAAATAGCAGTGGAAATAAAGGGGTAATAACAGAAATAGGAGGATTATCTTTTAAAAGCAATTGCTGATACTAATACACAGTGACTATATTTAATGTCATAAACATAGGTTTACTTAGGGAAGATATGAGGACATGTCTGGAGCAAAGAGACTCTTACAGTTAAAATGAAATTAAGACTGGCAAGTGTAAAAGGAAAGTGAAGGGAAGGGAAAGAGAATCCCATTAGTGAGGGTCCCAAGGTCTTGATGAAGACTCGATAGCTGTATTCCAGCTGGCTGGACTGCCAAAGCACTGGCTAAACTGGTAGCCTTACTGGCTTTCTTTTTCCTTAGAGGAAGACAGCTGAGGCAGAGACCTGTACAGATAAATACACGTATGCCTCTGGTGTGAACTTGCTTACAGGACAAGTTATATAGTCCTGCTTCCTTGAACATGTGAGGACTTTATTTCCTCTGCTCTAAAATGTGCAAGGTTGCTGACCCCCAAGCCCTAGACCCAATCAGCCCTACCTTTCTTCCCATCCTCTGGCTATGCTCTGATGACACCTTCTTTCTTCCAGGCACAAGGATACAGGCATTTCAGGGTTCTGTCTGCCACCAGTGCTCCCCTTCTCACAAGACTGTCCCTATGCCCAGCTGAGAGCTTTGTGTTGCTGCCTGGGGGACCTCAGCCGGGGCTCCTATCAAGCCTGGGAGATGCTACTTTTTGCTGGTGAACAGGAAACCTCATCCAGCAGTTATCAGTATCTTTTCTGACAATAGATCTTTCCTTACACCTCCAGCACCAAGGTATAATCTATTTTTTTAAACTGATTAAGAGACCACAGTTCCCATGACTGTAAAACAAGGCTCGACAGTATTTTCTTGTCTGTATTTGTTCTGAGCCTTTTGGGCCCTGGAACTTCCCACTCATGTTGCTGAGTTTTAGTCTTACCAGCAATGAGTTACCCCTTTGACTTCATTTACACCTGATTTTATGGTTTGTGGTTGATGTGGTGACCATTCCCCCAGTGTCTCTAACGCACTGCTTACAGTATGTCAAGTACATAAATCATGGCAGGTTTCAGGCTTGGACTTTTCTCCCCTAGAAAATATGTTGAAAATACTCAGTCAGGTCCAGCTCTCAGCTGAGGATACTGGTGACACTGAGTGCCTTGAGAGCAGTCACAGCTCAGAGTCCAGCACATATCCCTGCAGGTGATATGTCCTTCCCCCACACTAGGCAACCAGCCAGGCACTGGGATCTTAAAAGCAAACTTCATCCCCATAAATTCTTATGCTCATAAATTTTACAGCCATGGAGAGCATTAGGACTCTCTATGCTATCTTTTGTTTAATATGAGCCAAAGAGACTCATTCAACAAATTCTGTGTCAAGCTCAGAAGTTCTGATTGAGCCATGCAGAAAGTTATCCAAATATTGACGTAAGGCTGAAAGGAATGGGGAACATCTCATATTAAATTTTTCTCATTTTGGATATATCCTCATTTATCTTCTCTCTTTGCAACAACTCACATGTCTCATTTCAGCTTCCAGCTTTAGGTTTTTGCTGCTTCTTTGTTTGCCAGCTTGAACAGCCCTTTCCTTCTTCCCACCCTCAAAAAAAAAATTAAATTACAGCATTGGAATTACTTAGAGTAAATGCTGATCCCAGAGTTATACTGTACTGACTGGACTACAGGAGCTGTGTTGGGGCATTCAGGCATTAGATCTTCCTTATTTGATATTAATTCTCTTCCTAGGATTATTCTTTCTAATATTTTTCAAGGCAGAACTCTTGGGGAAGGAGAAAGAGAAAACAATTATGAGAGAGCCATATACTATACAGAAAGGCAGACAATAAAAGCCTGGAGCATGATTGTTTTTACAACAGGCAGGCAGATGCAGGATCCCATACATAGGCAATAGCAATATGAAGGTCCCTTCCTTGTGATGCAGCAGGTGTGGTTAGCAAAGGCTTTGAGGATGACTCAGAAACTTGGTGGGTATCAAACAGACCTGGGATGTTTTTTATAGCTGTTGTGGCCATCTCCCTCAGGCTCATGCTGGGTCAAGCAAGCACAAATTTCTGCTGGACAGAAGAGAGGCAAGCAGGAAGAAAGAGAGAAACCAGGAGGAACTTGCCTTCCCCTCCTCATGCAATCACTGCATAAGAGAGGCCCATTTTAGAAGTATTTGAAAAGGGATAGTGATAGGAAATGGGAAAAAGGAAGTAGGAAATAGTGCTCTCTTGGCAGTAGAGAGTCCTTCACAATTTAAACTCAAATCAGGAACTGCCACCTCCCAAAGCAGCCGTAATCCTGGACCTGCCTGTCATCACTTTGCTCAAGTGATGTCCAGGCATGGACAACTTTTTGTGAACCCAAACTGAATCAGATTGATAGTTCTACTTCTAGTGCTCAAATCACCAGCACAAGAATTAGAGATCTGACTTGATAATTATCACAAATAGATATTAAATGGGAATGGAGTGCAAATCAAGCAGCTAAAGTCAGGCTGAGCCTAAGAATTCTCGCTACACATTGTGGCAAAAATCTGCTCACCTATGTGAGCCTCTGTCCTGCTCCTTCCTCTGAGAGAGCACTGTGCTACTGAAAGGTTCTTCCATCCAGAGCAGGCTGCATTCTTGCTCCCCTCTCTCCCTTCCATACTCGGCCTCCCTGCTTAATACCTCATCTCACAACCCACACAGTTCCTGGCCTCTAAGTTCAGTTTATATCTGATTTCCAGTCTATAAGCGTTTTCACACTGATGGGCATCTTCTCCAGGCTTCTTGCCTTTCCTGGGCCCTCAACCCATCAACATTAGGGCAATTCCGCACCATGCTGTTCACACCTCCCATATGAGTAACTGCAAGCTTTTCTCAGGGACCAGGTTACAACTGTGTCCTCCTTCCTTTATTCTTTATTCTCCCCTTGCTTTTTTCCTGACATAACTGGCTCTATGTGGTGCTTTTCAAACTGGAAATCTGGTTTCTTCAGTGCCTGAGATTATCCCTAAAATGACTGGAGACAAGGAGGTTGTACAGACTCTTTTTGGCTTCCATAAACCGAAAGGACAGCCTTCTCCTTTTCCTCCTGCTGATTTTTAAAATAGAGCTATCTGTTTTCCATATCGTTATCCTGCCTGACTTAATGAGCCATTCTCCTCAAACACTTCACATTAGCATGTTTATGTATTTGCCTGCCTGGCTGGGTTCTTTAATAGTGTGCCTTTGGTTCAGGTGCTCCCAGCAGACGGCTGCTCTGCCAGGCTGCAGGAAGCCCTCCATTCACTGCAGCTGTGTCCCCAAATGATGCTCTGCAACTGACTGCTTTTGGGGCAATTGCTCAATGGTAATAACAAGGACTTAGACAAACTGGATGTTTTTCCACAGAATCCATCAGCACTGTGCCTTGGAGAGACTGGAATCAGTCTCATTCTTAGTGGTTTTGTTTCCACGGTATCAGCTGAAGATCCCAGCAGGAGGATTATCTAAGAGTAGACTCTAGATTAATATCTCCTGCTTACCTAGAATGTGGCTAGTAAGGCTGATGCAGGGGGTACTGGGGGTACAGGTTTGGGAAATAACCCTAAAAGTAATAACATATTTATTTTAAACAAGGTTGGCAAGCCAACCTCACCCTTGCCAGAAAAGGGATGTCTGACTTGGCTTATTGACTCTTCGATGAAGCCTGTTTCCAATGTCAGGCTCATTTCTTTGACTGCTGTTAGAAGATTTACATCTGCAGGGTTTTTCTTCTCTCTTTTGCCCCTGTGCTGGTTAAACCTGAGTTATGACTGAGATAGCAGCCTCAAGAAGGCCGGCAGCAAAAGCAAGCCTTTGTACCATACCTACATTGTTGAAAGTTTCCTGTGAAATTGGATTAGTGCTTAAATGTTGTGTGACGGAGCTTTATGTTCCAGGTTTTGTAAATGTTCTCAAGGAAAAAGAAAAAAAAAATCACTCCTCAAACTCTATATCATTTGGGGACAATTATAGTATTGCCAGATTAATTACAATGTTTCTACATTGCTCTCCTCTGATTCTACTATTAGAACACAGCAGAAATCAGAGTCTGTTTTGACCTTTATTCAGAGCCTCCTGTTAAAGTGACTTTCACAACAGAACTCAATTTGTCACATTTTATTTGTACTTTAATTTTATTATTAACAGATTAATGAAGCTGGTAATGGGTTTCCCGATGCTCCCTTTGGAAACTTGAACTGTGTCCCTTCCTTACATCAATCTGCTGTCAGCAGATGAAGTGCCTTTGCAAAATGCTATTAACTGTTACCAGAAGCAATTAGTCAAAATAGCAAATCAGCTTCAAAAGGAAAGGCTCCAGATTCCCTCAGTGTGTTAGAAAAAGCATATTAGTAGGATTTAGTCTTTCCAGCAGACATAAGCTTTTAGGCGCTGCAGTAGGTGGCTGGGTTAATGACATGTAGAAATGCAAATGTATCAGACTTCAATTTGCTTAAAGGAGCAATGCTGGGTTAAAAAAAAAAAAAATCATCACCACTTTCTGGTGTCATTAAAAGCAACCCCCATTGTGCCAGAAACACCTGTGCTCTGTTGTAAAATACTCTGTCTGCGCCAGCCTTAAGAATCCGTGAGTGAAATCCTGGCCCTCCTGAAGGCAGCAGGAGACTGCTCATGACAACAACAACACGGAGGCCCGGCTTTGTCTTGTCTTAGTTTTCTGATCCAAACAAATGTTCTAAAAGTATTTCCCATCACCCTCCAAAGCATCAAAGTCCACCCCCTTCTCAGACAGCTCTCTCTTTTATGCCTGTGCCAGAAACTCACCAGACAATTGCTAGTGAGACACATGCAAACCTAGCCCAGCTCCACTCCTCCCGTGGGCATTGATAGTTTGGCACCATCATTATCCAGATAGCTTTTTTGTCTGGTCAGTACTCCACATGGGGTGGCAACCTTGCCTTTGGCAGGGGGGGTTAGAACTAGATGATCTTTAAGGTCCCTTCCAAACCAAGTCACCAAGTCATTATCGTGCACATACAGAACACAAGATGTGCTCAGTAAACGGTCCCCAGTAGGATGAGGTGGAAGTCTGAACACTTGAGGCACCAGCTGGCACCTGGGTAACAAGTCAGCAGTGCCCAGCTCCCTCATCACTGACCTGGATGAACAGACAGGGAGGAATCTGGGGGAGGTAAAGCATCTGGTATAATGTTCTACGTGCCCAGTGAAGTTTCAAGCATATGCTCTGGTGTTCCTACCTGGCACCTACAGATTGCTTTCTAGATTGGACAGACCAACAATTGCCCCCCCTCCTCTTTCAAAAGTTGGAAAATGATGTTATCAGTCATTTCCAGTGCACTGCTAAGCACATGTATATTGTATACATGGGTCCAATTAAAGGGGAAGGTCATGAAAACAACAGAAATTCCATTTATTATGAAAACAAAAAATATTATCCATTTGTCCTCGGGAGTAGGCAATGAGGTTTCTCTTTCTATGCAAAAGGTTAATCTTTTTCATGCTATTTGGCCCTCATTCCTTCAAACCCACTCCCAGCTCCTTTGGATGCTTGCAGTGGCTCTGATGGCTGCCCCAGACAGGGAAGCTGCAGCAAGGGGCAAACTTTGGGCTCAGTTCACATGCCTCTCAAACCCTGCCATATGCTGATACTCCCACACTGGGGCTTTTTTTTGAAGGCAAAGAACAACTCTACACCAGACCTTGAGGACATTTTTCCTCAAAGAAAACAGAAACAGTTGAACCCTACCCAGGGACTTGGACAAACTATCCTCTGGATAAAAACCACCACCATTTATTTTGCCAAAACCTCCTTGATTAAGAATATGCAGATCTAATGATGTTTGCAGAGTGTATTCCTGCTGGGTATTCTTTTCTCTACAGCCTTTAAGTGAGTGTTCACAGTGAATAAGGTTAAAAGTGTTTCTTTTCCCCTCCAAGTGTAGAAGGTTAATAGAAGACTTCGAATTCTAGGACTAAAAGCCTGACACAGTGCAAACTAAGATGTAAGAGCAGCACATTTTATCTTCCTTTGATATGACCTTAATGACAGCAAAAGGACTGTCCTTTAGTCCTTCATTCAGCACTTTTCACTGACTGGAGGAACAGCTTCTTGAAAAAACACAATATATTGTTCAAACACTCCCATAAAAATGGTCTCTCTGACTGTCCAAACACATTGTATGTTGTCTTAGATCAAACATGGTTCTTATTCTTAAACATAAGGATTAAAAGGCATCCATTAAAAGGAGAGTTTAAAATTCTATTTTAAAAGAAGTGCAGAATCTTAAAAGACTAATTATTTGTGCAATCTTCAAGATCAAACGTTGTTGAAATAAAGACTTTAACTCCCTTATCAGATAAAACCTGTGTTCAAAGATTGCAAGGGGAGAAGAGACTGTTAAGATAATCTAGTTTGACCTCACGACCTTAGATTTTGGCATTTCACTGGTACAGGATCTTTTCAGTTGTTCATGTGGCTAAATGAAAAATTGAACAAAACCACAGAGGACATGACAGACTACATAAACTTGAAAAAACGGACAACAGGTTTTCGTGTTCCTTTAATTTGTGTGTTTGTAGGCAAGGCTCAATACTTAAACAGAAAGTACCAAGTCCTCTGATGATGCAGTTACTGCAGCTCTTGCTGAAGCTTATGGATGTCAGTTCCCATCAGATGAGGATCTAGCCTGAGGAGTTTCCAACTGCAAGGGAGAACTAGGTAAGTACAAAAGTGCAAATACCTAGAAAGGGCAATTTGTAGAAGTCTCTGTATAAACGATGTTTCCGAAGTCTCTCTCTTTTTTTCTTCCTTTTCTCTTTATACTTTTAAAACAAGTGCTTAGAATTGTGTTCACTGTGCCAGTTTTCAGCAGGACAGGAGGGAACAACTGGGATGCACTTCTTTGTGTCTTTTCTAATCTGTTTGAGCTGTCTGATGTCTTCATATCTAATACATTCTGGATCTTTGATCTGAGTTGGAGGATGTCTCAAGAAGGAATGATGATTCACAGGAAAACAGGATATCCACAGGGGAGCCAGTTACCCAGTCCAGCAGAATTAATCAGCATTAGCTGTGTGAGCTCTTGCTCTGAAACACTGTAAATAAGAAAGAGTCATGGATGATTATAGGTATGGGAATAAACAAAGAGAGAAACAAAATTTAAACCTCTAAATGTCAAAAATGGTTTCTGAACCACCCACTTGATATTTTGTTGAAGCTAAACTGTCTGGTGTCCAGATGAAAACATGACTTCTGTTTTGCAAAGAGGCACTGTTTCAACATTTGCCTCTGTTCTGGCACCTAAACTGTTTTTGCAAACCAGGGACACACCTAACAGTGGGTAACAGGTCTGAAATACAACAGCTGCCTTCCTGTGCCCAAACAACCTAGCAGCCTGGCTACAACACAATGCTCTCCCTGGCTTGCTCTGTCTTGCAGCTTGGTTTTTCTTTTCCTTTTTTCTTTCTTTCCTTCTTTCTTTCTTTCTTCTCTCATGGCCTCGTTTCTGTCAGCAAGTGCCTGCAGGTGGTCTGGCTAGAGCACAGGAGCTTGGAGCAGCCTCCTGGGAGAGAGGTGTAACTAATGAAGGTGCCCACCTCCCTTGCTGTGTACTCCCTGGCCGATGAGGAGAGAGCTGGTGCAGCACTAGTGCCCTTCAGCCTCCCATGAGAGGATGGTGACTGTACCTTTCCTTGTACCTCATGGACGGAGTGGCAGACGGTGCCACCACTGCAGTACTGGTGGTTGAGCGTGTAAGAAGTGGACATCACCATCTCCTTCTCCTCACGCTCACGTGTTCAGAATGAAGACCTTGTGATTGCATTGTATAAAGGGTATGATCTCTCTGGACACAGTGTTTCTAAACTCAACTGCCTTGTTGCTTAATCCTCTGGAGAAGAGCTGGGTGCCAGATAGGCAGCAGCTCAGGCTAGGGAATTTTTGAGCATTAGCAGGAACAGGAACTATAGTAATTTTCTGTTCAAACAGGGAATTTTGGGTTCATGCCAAAATTCCTCCTGATTTGTCAAAAATCTGTCAAAAGGTGCCTTTTAATCCTTCATTTTGACTTGATATGCCTTGATCATAAGGGATGGAAAGGGTTAAGTCTCAACTTGATGGCTTTCCACTTAGCTACTTCGGGTCTGGGTAGAATCATGTTTGAGTTAACCTTTTAAAGGTTATCTATTCCAATGCCCCTGCAATGATGCCTAACTCCTTTTTCAAAATCTGCACCTGCGCGAGGCCTTACACTGAGTAAAATCCTTACAGGTGCTCTGTGGCCCTCTGCTCCTGGGAGGTGAGTGGATGTTCACGGTGATGCTCCCTCCGTGCTGGGTCCCTCACTGCACATTCTCGTCCAAGGACAGCTCCTGCCTTACACTGGCACCCTGGGGAAACACCCTCATGAAAGTTGGGCTGCCGTTGATGCGATGGGGACGAGTCCTGTGCAAGCAAGGGCTGTGAAGTCGCTTGCATGTCTGCATCTGGAGCAGGGAGCTGATGGGGTGTGGGGAACAACTCTTAGCAGTCAATGATTTTATTAGAGAGCTACTGTAGAGGAGAGGTGACTGTCACCTATGTCAAATGCTTTGCTTCTCAGGAGGAATCCAACGGTAAGGTATTTAGGTACCAACACCAAAGCACCTTAGACCTGAATGACCTGCAAATGGAACTTCTGAAGCCCAAAGGGATGTTGCAACTGCTTTAACTTAACAAAAAGAGGAAATGCTAAGGACATTCTGCTTTACAAACAGCCTTCGGCTGGCCTGTTTCCAGCACAAATGCCTCATGCGTGGTAATGGATTTCAAATACACTAAAGAGTACAGCCACAAAACCAAACAAGCCTTAACATTTGACCTTATTGGGAAAAACAAGCCTACTATTACCAAAGAAAACTAAGCATGCCTAGCTAATTGACTCATCTTAGAACTCTAAGTTTTGTTTCCATGACTGAACTGTAGGAATGTAAAGCCTTGCCATCTTTCAGCTAGCATGGTTTCCTTAGTATTATTTCCTTCGTATCCATGGAGTATCTGAAAATCACCAGTCACCAAACATTTGGACTACTCAGGCCAGTATAGAGAGAAGTGGATGAACAAACATAATGGCGACAACACCTTTGCCATAAAGATTTTTTTTTGTTGTTTCAGCATTTCTGGAACAAAACATGAATTTCCATTCAATGGATTGCACGCTGTTACATCCTTGCTGCTGTTTGGTCATCCACCCATAGTCATTTCACATAAAATTACCTAATAATCAATTTGAAGCACTTTAAAGTAGTTTATTTTCATCCTAAATCAATAACAGAATTAGCAATCCAAAGTCTAGACCTAAGACAGTGGCCTCATCTTCAAAGATATAAGCCATAAATGGTTTCTATGTGGTGTAAATCTTTGGTATTTTATGTATAATTAAAAAAAAAAAGGCCATCTGTGTGTGCTGAGGCTCCTTACAAGGAAAGGAAATTTCCCTAAGACTTGGGAAGACAATTCTAGCCATGTTATTTTAAGTAATTCATAATTTGACATCCACAGCTAGACACTGACCACAAGTCACCCAAGATGGTGACGCCTATTATTCGTATTATTAACCATGAAAGCAAGGAAAGGATTCCCTGCTATGAGATGGTCATATTGATCTCAGAGAATCTCTCAAAAGCAACAGAAGCAGTAGCCTATCAGCTAAAACAGTTGAAGACTACCTTGAGGGAGCAATCTTACTTGTGAATTGTTTGGTTTCCATGGCTTTTGGCAAGTCACTCATGCTAAAACTGAGGGGGGTTTTTTCTGTTTTGATGAAACTGTCCCCATGTTAAAAATATGTCTGAAGGGCAGTTTACACGTTTAAACTACAGTGTTTATAAAGCCTTAGTGAGGATTATTTTGCAAAAAAAGAAAGACTTTTGGAATAAAATGTAGAGTGACAAATTAATTTTATGTTCTGTTTAACATACATGTCAGTAAACTGAAGGCAAGATAAATCTGTTTAAGAAACCATATAAAACATTTAGCGAAGTGTAAAGCATGGTATGTCTTTATTTTATGGTATATCTTTGGCTTTGAGGTGGGCCACATTGTGTTCACCCGAAGTAGGTTGTCTGAGACCAGTCTGAGGCATGTGATGGGCACTTGAATTTGTTTGTATGCAAAACACTGCTGTCAGACTTTCTGGCAGGGGACTGGTGATATGGACCAACTGTGGGCTGCTGTAGCCTCAGGGCATAATTTACAGTAACCTGAAGCTCAGCAAATTACTTGAGAAAGGAAAGGAGCAAAGGTGTGAACAGCAGCAGTAATCAATGCAGGGCAGGGCAGGGCAGGGCAGGGCGTCCCTGAACCTAGACGAGTTTGCTTTATTCCAGCCGTGGTCCGGGAGTTTGGAGTTGTATCTGGGGATGTAATGCTACAGGT
Source organism: Platyrinchus mystaceus (assembly GCA_035041135.1). Classification (NCBI taxonomy): domain Eukaryota; kingdom Metazoa; phylum Chordata; class Aves; order Passeriformes; family Tyrannidae; genus Platyrinchus; species Platyrinchus mystaceus. The sequence goes on from JAWWLV010000088.1 coordinate 63,913,960, forward strand.
CAAAAGATCTGATGCCAGTTATATCAAAAGTGTCTGTCTCTGGTTTAGTTTTTGTCCTAAGAAGTGACAAGTAGGTCATGCTGTAGCTTATTAAAGCCCAAAGGGGAAATGTAGACACTTTTAATAAAGTTCATGTTCCAAACCCATTATTATTATATGGACATGCTGCCTTCAAAATCAGGTACCCACATCACCAGCAAGCATCATATATTGCAATAAGAAATTGAGTAAGGTCTGAGTTGAAAGAGAAGAGCTACAGGCCACTGGTTGGTTCTTTTTCTAGTGAGGGCTTTTGGCAGATCACAGGGAAGCATCTGCATGGGTCTCGCAGAAGCTGACTGTGCCATGTCTGTACTGTAGCTGTATTTGTACCCAGCCTTTAGCTAGCACCTGCTTGCACTCTCCTGACTGGAACAGGTTGTGTGAAGATGCCAGACTGTGCCTGGGTACACTGAGGAGCGACACTTGTTTTGGCCTTCTAATGTTTAAACAGCTGTGCTGGATTTGCCAGAGGATGTCTGACAGATCCGTTAAAAATTGATGGCTGAGTAAACAGCCCCAGTGATATTTACTCCAATTCAGCTGTGATAATTCACACCATCTGAAGAGCAGCCTAATCCTGCACTGGCAGATCTCTGAGATGTTGCAACTGCTTTGAACAGAAGAATTCTTGTGGCAAGGGGAATGCTCTATCACTAATGACTCCAGACAAGAGAATAAAGATAGAGCAAAATTTAAAATAAAAGGAATTAATTCAGAATGAAAACATAATTGCTAATGCAGTGGTCACAGGCTTATGCCAATGCAGGACACCCATGTATGCTGACATAGATTATAGATGTTGGTTACATGCATGATTAAAACGAACTGCTAGGCACTAACAGAGGAGAAGAACGGAGTTTAACCTCCCAGGTCTGGTCACACTCCTACTTTGTTGTTTTTTCCTGTTGCACAAGTTGTAGAGGCATCTTAAGGAATATCCATTTAGAAACATGCTAGAGTGCAGTGAAACAGTATAATGTTTGGGACCACAAACCTCTGTCTTCTGGAAAAGTGATTTCCTTCATCTTCCATTTGAACAACATTACATACATCTGCAACCACCTCCTAATCTTTCACTGTTAGTGGAGATACTGCTTCAAATATGGCTTGTCTGCTTTGCTTGGCTAAGTGTGATGATTCCGTATCTGTCGGCAGACCTCTCAATCTGCATCTTTACATCCTCCATGCAACTCCCAACTTCTGAGCCGTAGCTGAATCAGTACCCATTCTCTTGGTCCTTTTTCTCTATTGTCCTGCTATTAACTTACCAAATGACACGTCTTAACATTCCTCTTTATGACATATTTGTTGTCATGTCATTTTTACTCTTCAAGATACTGCTTTCATCTCTTGCCCTTGATGTCTTCAAAACACCTAGAATAGAAAATACAGATGCAGATCACCTGGTTCACCAGGTTTAATTTTCTGTTAAATTAGTGACTTCCTGTAATTAATCCTGAGCAGAACATGAGCACATCACAAATTGCTAGTCAAGTAAATATTTAAGATGTGTATACAGCAAATCTCTTGCGTTTAATAAAATCAGACTCCAGGGCATGTGGAACAGCACTTTCTTACCTACTGCTGCCTTAAAAAACTCAGAGAAATGCTAATAACTTGTGATGGCATTCAAAATTTTGGAGATAGTTTTACTTTGGTGTAAATCTGATTCAGTCATCTTTTTTTAGTCATGCTGTTGACAAATATGCTCCAATTAATTAGCATAGTTCTAGTTTACTGCTAAGTGTAAGTGTCCATTTCAAAGATGCTAAAACTAATGCAAAATTTCACGAGTTCATTAACTACAAACCATCACTTGATTCTAGTAGAAAAAGCTTCAGGCTCTCAAAGCACATGTAACACAGCAGTGTTTTGTTTTCACCTTTGGCTGGTTCAGGTAATTTCACATAGGTATAAATGATAATGATTTAAGACACGTTGACATCACTACTACATGTTTATAAAAAGAACATACAAATGCACAGTGACATTTTACACAGTGGTTGCACATAAGACACTCACAAATTTGTAGTCCAACGCTGCGGGGTGCCGAGTACTCCTAACTCTCATTAAGTTCAATGTGAGTTCAGAGTACTTTGTGGTTCAGGTGCTTGGGCCCTCAGCGAGGCTCTGAACGGTAAGGAATTTTACCTACATTCATGTCAGAAATGAGAGTAATTTCTCCTTTCTAGTATGTGCGTTTCTAATTGCTAGATTAGTACAATTGGCTGATAATCACGAGTAATAAAAATGATTTTCTGGCACTGAAGCACTCTTTCTGAAAGTTAATAAAGCTCACTTAACATCGCCTACAGTTTTACAACACACCGTAATGAAATAATGTAACGAGTACAATGTGAGTACAGTACAAAGGCTGGTGTAAAGTTAAAAATGGATCTAGGATAATGCTGTTCTTGAATAAGAGAAGTACAAGGTATGAATTACTTCTTTGAGCTGGGTATGGGAGTTAATCTTTGAACAATGAAGCCCTGCTCACTTTCAGGTTCACTCCTAATATTTTTTCCAGATTTGCTTCCTACCCTTTTCTTACATTTGTTTTATATGCACTCATCCTTGTTATTTCCATAAAGGTGATCATGCTTTTAATATACATCTTCCAGTTTTCTACTGGAATTTGTTGATAAAGTCATTATATAAACACGTAAGAATGTGACATAAGGACACAGCAGGAAACCAACTCCATTTAACTCCATTTAAAAATTACAGCACAAATCCAGTGTCAATTTGAAACTTCTAGGAATGTTTAGCCCTGTAACTTGTGA
>JAWWLV010000088.1:63916884-63998076 GCA_035041135.1 Platyrinchus mystaceus
AACTCCATTTAAAAATTACAGCACAAATCCAGTGTCAATTTGAAACTTCTAGGAATGTTTAGCCCTGTAACTTGTGAGATGTGTCTCCTGCAGTAGTTGAACACCTCAAAAATATAGTGGTATGCATGGTATACTTTACATTGTTTTCACTATGTGCAAAAATAGTGAATTTTGTTAAATTTCATTATTCTGGGATCCATCCATGTTTTTTTGTACGTCCATGACAGGTTTTTTGATGTAATGGCACATTAATTGTATGTGTAAGACCTCTAGTCCCTTTTTTTTGCCCTGCATGAATAAGACAAAGTCAAATTTAGGGAGAAAATGGCTTTGTCTACCTGTAAATGAAGATCACCTAAAAAGCAATCTTGTAACATGTTGATGGTAATCAGTAATGCCAAATCCTCATTACAGCAGTGGCATTTTCACCAACTGTATGGTGGATTTTGCAATTAACACACAAAGAATTATTCCTTTCTTGTGTAACAACATTTTAATGTCAATAAAAAGTGGGTCTATAGTTCAAGATTACATATAAAAAAATATTTCATCTTGACACTTTTGCTGTTTTCCCTCAGGGAAGCCTTCAAATACTAACTAGGAAAAAACATAGGGTGGATGGATGCTCGCTCTACAAAAAGCTGAAGGACTCCCTCCCCATTCTGCTGTCACCAAATGTTTTGAAAGATAAGACTGCTCTCCAAGCAAGCCTGAGGAGCATACTCTCTCTCTCTCTCTCTCTCTCTCTCTCTCTGCCATGGCAGGTGAAACCACAGGGGCATACACCACCACCAGATCCTTTCAAGCTGAACGCAGCTGGAAGGGTATTGAAAGGAACAAGTCAGGCGCCTCTCCAACTACCGGGCTGCATCAAGAAGGCACAACATAAGCAATGGTAAAGTCAGTAAACAAAATTTTACTGTAATATTTTGTAACACAGATACTGTATTTCTCTTTGAAGTGTAAAGCTACCGTCTTACACAAGAAAGATGGACAGACCCTTTTCCAAGACTAATATGGATACAATAAATATGGAGTTTTACATACTAGATCTGTACACAGAAACTTTGTCCCACAGCCATAAAAATTTACATTTAACAGTGCAACATATAATTTAATTCTTTATTTATCTGACATAGGATGTTTACTTACTAAACACAAGCAACTACCTGGTTTTAATATACATATTTTATATATATATATTTTATATATATATATTCAACAATCTGTACAGGTTTCTAAACATAAAACTCCAAAAAGGCACAATTGTCTATACAACATGTACAAAAATGGCTGGAGCTGACAAGGAACAACAATTATTGGTCAAGAGTTCATGATTGCACGAAGATTAGTAATGGGTTTGTGTCAGAAAAATGTGCTTTAAGGAAAGGAAGGTTTGCAAAGAAACCTGTAAGTGTTATAAAAAAAACCCAAAAAACCCCTAAAAATAAAAACACAATGAAAAACAAAAACTAGGTTGCTATTACAAGTCTATCCTCATCGTCACTGCTGCCATCGCTAAACTGCACCGTGTTTTGCCGCCGGGGCGGGGCGGCTGGCCTGTGTACCTGTCTGTCCGGGGTGACAGTTCGGTGGACCGGGGACTTGGTTAATGTGTTGGGATTCACCTTGGAGCGGGGCTCTGTCGGGGTAGCCCTCTTCACCTTCTGGGAAGGGAGGTCATGCTTTGGCTTGGTGGGGTTTGCGAGGTCAGTCTTTTCAGGATCCGCTTTCCCTGGACCAATGGGTTGCTCGAGGTTGGTCAGTGGGGTGGGCTCAGGATGGCTCTTCCCACCGTACTGCTGGCCACCAGCCACCACCTGAGGAGAAGCATCCCGACTGGGCTGGCTGACCTCGGCCGCGGGGAAGCCAACAGAAGCTGGCTCCAGCTGGACCTCGCAGGGTTTGCTGCCCGCGGTGGGTGTCTCAGAGGCTCCATGTCCCTCGGCGCTGGCGGGGCTGACAGAGGGAATGAGGGTCGGCAGGGCGATGTTCAGTATTTGCAGGCCGGGAATGTGTGCCTGTGGGCTGGGGGTGCCCTGTGGGGCTGTGCCAGCGGTCAGCACCTGGAGGCCCACAGCGTTGAGGGTAATTCCTGAAGGGCGCATCTGTGGGGCGATGTTGGTGTTTGCCAGGCCTACTATGTTCACTGTCTCCATGCCCAGTGGTGGCAGAGGCTGCAGGTTGGGCGTGCTGAGACCCTGAATGCCCGGAACGCTCACCTGGCCGATGGGAATGCATGGCACCACACTGTTCACCTCGGCGACCCCCATGGGATTTGTGGTGGTGCCAGCGGCCGCGCCGCCGGCCTCACCGAGGGCGCTGGTAGTTCTGTGAATCACGCTCACGGCTGGGATAGTGAGCTGCACCGGCCCAGCCTGGATGGGAACGAAGGTGGAGTAGGTGGCCAGGCCGGCGGGGACCACCTGGATGCCTCCGACAGGTACCATGCCGTAGGGTGCCTTGGCTTGCCGCTGCGAGTGCAGAGGGAGGTGGCTGAAGAGGTGAGTCTGGGGAGCCCTCAGCTCGGCAGCCTGCTGCGGGCACCCGGCCAGCTTCTCCTCGGGGATTTCGGTGTAGGGTGATGGCACTGTCGTCTGCGTGCTGTGGTCTGCCGGCGAGGAGGGGGAGCTGACGGAGGGCATGCTCTGGGAGAGAACAACACAGGCGTGTTAATGCAGCAGCCACCACTACCCTCCAGTGAAATGAAAACACAAGGTAGCTGGAATGCTTCTCATAACCCCTTTTAAGAAAAAACAACAAACTGGTTCATAGTATGTGCTGCTCAACTTGAACAATGAACTGATTTCCTTCCTTTCTTTTTCCAACTTCTTCCTCACCCACTAATTGAATTTTCCTCACCTAATTAGCCTGCTTAATTCTCTCAAACACTAGTACTTGAAAACATTGCTGAATATCTTTTCTGTAAGTTTTTTAAGGAGCAAGAGGGCTTTGGAGAACTGTTTTATGTGGAAATCACCTGACATAAGAAGGTTAAATAAGCGTAAAGCTGGCATTTTTGATGCACTGGGTTCCCCTCCTGAAGGCATTACAGCCTCTGGCAGGCAGAGGCAGCATCATGGCCCATTTGTCTGTAAGTGCTTCTAATGTGGCAGACAGGAGATATGCAATTACAAGAGATGGGTGACACCTACAGCTCCTGCACAGGTAGTGGTGATAGGTGGATGCTGGAGTGAGATGTGGGACCCACATCCCATTTCTGCCTCTGCCCACTGTGATTTATTTGGTGCACACACCTGGTCTGATAACCCCTTTTCTTCTCATATAGCCTTTTACTGACCAAGGCTGGCAGTTCCTTTCCTAAAGCCTCCTGACACGAGTAGTCTTAAAGTGCAATTGCAAAGTCACAGTTATCTTTTAGGCATATTCATAACACACAAAGAGTGGTACAACCTCACTTAGTTTATATAGTCCTAAACAGTAATTCTGTAGTTTTGACTGAACTCTGAAGAGATCTCTAGAGCAGGAACAAAATGGACAAACAAACAGAAATGCTTTTGAAAACTGCTTGTAGGAAATATATTGGCTAAGGGAGAATATGATTAACTGACTATGCAGTGACAAGCAGTCTGAATGGGAAGATGGGTGTCAGAAGGTAGCCAGCATCTTTCTCAGAACTGACACCTCCCAATAAATCCTGATAAACTGATATGGATACTTTCAAAGGAACACACAGCAGCCTTCTGGAGCTGTGTTGGCTCCTTGTCTTGATTGCAAGAAGTGGGATCCACACCCACAGGAACAGACTGTAGAAGAACCATCAGAGACACAAGGGTGCCACTTCTTTTGGTCTGGGAAAGGAGAAGGTAGTCTGGAAAGGAACTGCTGCCCTCTATTACTTACGTGCCTTCTGTTTTTTGGTTTTTTTTTGGTAAATTTTAATATATTAATGTAGACAATTATTAGAGCTATTTAAATTAAGACCTTTCAACATTTTTAATTGTATGAATATTTACATGAAGTTTCTGTGGTTCTACCTAATGAGAGAGTAAACTCAGTCAAAAGTCTTTCTGGTATCCATTTGCAACAACTGGAACTCAAAATCCAAATTAAAGACCCTAACCCTTTTCTGGACGGTATATACACTGATCAGAGACCACTTTGTTTTATTCTCTGTCACACCAGAAACTTGCTCCAATTTACATCTGCCACATGAACTCACAGTTCTCACAAGCAGAAATGAACCTGTGTCAAACAATGCAATGCAGCAATAACTTTTACTGTTTCTCCTTGCCAACAGTTAGCTATCTTAAACTTTGTAAAAAATAAATCCAGTAGTACAGATTTCCAAAGAAAAAAACAAGTCAATAAGTATTTAAAGCAGAATTAATTTTTTACTTACTGTTTATTTTCTGAAAATTTCCTGCTACTGGTTTTTCTATTACTGTATGCAAAGTTAGGTTTATGGCTGGACTCAATGATCTTAATGGTCTTTCCCAACCTAGATTATATGATTCTATATAATGTTTCATTCATCATGGAGAAGGCAGTACTTTAATTACCCCTCTAATTAAACTACATTTTGCATCACATTTTTCTGAGCAGTATTCTGAAAAGCTCAAATGCCTTCATGGTTTTCAGTAAGAATTCAAATTTCAAGAGATAACCTTAGGGTCAGTCGGGTATGAGACTTGTACCATCCCCACCAGAGTGCATTAAAACTACTGCTGAATAGTAAAAAGGCTTAACACCTGTCAGTTCCCTTCTGTGATTTCCTAGGCAGAGTTTTAAAGACAACAGCGGCCAAAATTACTGAATGGTCCCGCAGCCTTGCACACAGACCGACCTCATCTTTCTGCACACTGAAAAGCTGTGTGTCTAGCACATGCATGGGCAAAACTCATCCTTTTCTGATTAAAATATTCAGTTTGGAGAAAAACTGAGAGCACTGGGAACTCAGGTCTCAGTTCTGTGTTCATCTCTCCTTTTGCTATTGTGCAAAGGCAATCTCCTCGTTTCCTTGAACATCTGGTGCTCTTTCTAATTCTACTATTAAGCATATTTGGAGGAGATATAAGCAATTGCACAATTTTTTTATAGTGATAAGGCAAAAACCTTTGGGACTAGATTAATTTCCCTTGGGAATCACCAATTATTATATCATCATATTTCATAGTGAAAAGACTTCTGAATTCTGTCACTTTTCTCTGAAAACTTCATAACCACCAACATATGTTTATTCCCCATATTGTGGACATATGTGGAATAAACAACATATCGCTTATGCCATATTTGTTATTTCTTTCTTATTTGTATTACAATCTACCAGTTCCAAACATCATCTGAAATAACCATATTACAATTAATCCTTTCAGGAAGAATACAATCAAATCAAAGAATTTGAAAAGTGGTGCTCCTACAACATCCTTGTTTCTAGAGTCCTACACATTTATGCTTTGATTACTTTCAACTCTTCTGAAAGACTCATCACCCAACAACTCTAAGAATAAGGGGAAAGGCAAACATTTTGATCTTTCAAAAATCTCCAAAAAGATGTTTAGAAAGAGGGCTTAAAATCCCGTTCTTTCCCCAGAGCCAGGCACTCCTACCTTTGTAAGAGTTGCAGTTGATATTAAGGAGTGGCCCAAGGCTGTTTCTGGATTGGGGTAATCCACAGACATCTGTCGACCTGGGGATGTAGGAGCGATGTCCGTCAGTGCCACAGTAGCACTGTGGGGACCTGCTACTCTCTCTTGGGCTTTATCCTCATGAGCTTCCTGATGGGTGAAATCTGCAGGAGACCTGGAGGTCCTGTTAACTGACTGCACCGTGGTAAGGACAGTCATTTTCGTCAGCAGCGCTTTTGGCAGACCATCCATGGAGTCTGTGTGAACCCCAGCAAAACAGTCTGGAAGTCTGATGTCTTCATCGGTGCTGGTGGCATCCTGCAGGCCGTGCCGAGAGGGGTGATGCTGGGGGCTGGCTGTCACTGAGGGGGTTGTGGATAGCACTGACTCAGCCTGGCTGTCTTCATCATCATCTTCATTGTCATTTTCATCTTCATCTCCACCATCAGACTCCTCCACATCATATCCTGACCGGTCATAGCCAATTCTTTGCTTCTCACCTGAAAAAGTGGGAATTAGAAGGTAAGACAATGAAGGTCCTGGACTGATTGGGAAGGAAGAGGGAGAGAGAAACTAGGAACACCAAAAAAGCACATGGCACATGTATTTTTCAGTCACATCCCATTGCATCAAAGAAAGAGGGAAAACTTTAACTTTTATTTTCCACCATACATATTTAACTGTACAGCCACATAATATTTCATCTTCTGCTTCTGTATTGTTTTCAAGCTTCTGTATTTGGCTGTTTTCTTTTAAGCCATTTATAACCATTTGATCAAAGTCACCCTTCACTCTTTCACTTGGGGAGAAGTGAGCAGATTCCTGGTTCATTAGGTTCCCAGTGATGACATATGAAGCTTGTCTGTCAGCCTTAGCAGTGGGATATTCTCTAGCTGGTTGACTCATAAGTGGGTGGTGGGTGTCCTTGTACCTAATATGAATCACTGCTGCAAAGGTTTTTGAAGGATGCAAACAGAAAGACTGGAGGCTGTTAGTCAGGAATCTGTCTCATTAACAGGCAAAAGAGAGCAAAATTAGACCTTACCAGATTTCTTCACTTTGCTAATGTTTTGAAAGGTTTATGAACAAATCACCCAAGATGAGGCAAGAAAGGAGGCAAGAAAGCCCTAATCTGATCAAAATTTACCTATGCATGAATCTTTGCTCACATGAAGAAGCCCTCCTGACTTCAAGTCTTAAAGCTAAATTGCTGTCTAGTGGTAAATTCCTCTATTAAAAGTTCTACTGCAGCTTTTCACCTTCTTTTGTATTATCACTTGGAAAGAAAGAATTGTCCTTAGTAAAGCAACAGAAAATCCCATCTGCTGTACCTGATTCCAAGCCAGATTGTCTGGGATCGTATTTACAAAAGACAAAATGCTTTGAATGAACTAATATTTTGTATTTGATTAAAAGTCTGCCTGTTGAGCGATCCAAAAAAAAATATCAGCATAAAAATCATTTGGCTCTGTAAAAGCCATGATAGTTAAAATCTCAGAAATCCTGTTCTAGGGAAATCTACACAGCAACTTACCATCAAAATAAGCGATTCTGAAAAAAATCACACCCTTAAAAGGAGTCAAACATACTACCTATACTTTAGGCTGCCATTACCAAAACCAAAATAAGTACCTTGAACTCCAGGTAAAATAAATAAGTTTAACTGAGCTACCTTTAAATAAGTTACATAGCATTATAAGCCTTTATGGTTTCAAATGAGCAATGCAATTAGGAATGAAACTAATAGCTTCTTTGAAAAAATCCCTCTATAATGACTTGGCCCTTCTTTGCCTACACAGTAATTTGTACATTAACTAAATATGAAAACTGTAGATTTTCTCCACTTGATATAGCAGATATGAACATGTCAGACTTTATTAAAAATACCCCAAATCCTCCAGGTCATTGGAATGATCCTAAAAAAATATTTTTTACAATTTTAAATAGTCTTTATTTGTAATTCTCATTCACAGACAAAGCTGTTTGAAATAGAAAATACATTTTAGTAGAAACATTGATTCAGTGAGGTTCAAATATAGGGCAAGTAGGATTGTTAAAAATACTATTAACAACAACACATGAACTTATTAAACTTTTTTTTTCTCTCTGTACTTCTGTCATTTCTATTCTTCACACAAACAGTGTTTCTTCACCATTAATTTGCAAAAATGTTAGAACCTCTACATATGTTTGATTTCTGAAAGGAAACAACTACCTCTGTCTTCAACGCTGATGATGGGCTAGGTGGGGTCCCAGTGCCCTGAGCTGGAGGACCACGGCTGTGAGAATGAAAAACTCCCAGTTGACTCTGAAGTTGTGAGGGATCTGCTGCTCCAGCTGGATCGCTATAAGTCTATGAAGCCTGATGGGACTCATCTGAGAATACCTAAAGAGCTGGTTGATGTCATCATGAGGCCTCTCTTGATGATTTTTTAATGGTCTTGGGAATCTGGAGAAGTCCCAGTTGACTGGAAGCTGGCTAATGGTTTCCCAATTTTCAAGAAAGGCAAGAAGGATGACTCTGGAAACTACTAGCCTGTTAGTCTCACTTCAGTGCCTGGTAAGGTTATGGAGACTGGCTTCATGAGGGGAATGTCCTGCTCGTCAAACCTGATTTCCTTTTACGACAAGGTAACCCACCTAGCTGATCAAGGGAAGCCAATGGATGTAATCTTTTTGGATTTCAGTAAAGCTTTTGATACTGTTTCTCACAGGATCCTTATGGACAAAATGTCCAGCACAGCTGGATAAACACATCATGTGGTGGGTGAGCAGTTGGCTCATGGATTGAGCACAGAGGGTAACAGTGAATGGGGCAACATCAGACTGGCCACCTGTCACTAGTGAGGTTCTGCAGGGCTCCACCTTAGGCCCTGTGCTCTTCAACACCTTCATAAATGACTTGGATGCAGGACTGGAAAAGACACTAAGCAAGTTTGCAGATGACACAAGACTGGGAGGAGCTGTTGACTCCCTGGAAGGTAGGGAGGCCCTCCAGAGACCTTGACAAATTAGAGGACTGAACAATCACCAACCATATGAAGTTCAACAAGGACAAATGCTGGATTCTGCACCTGGCACAGGGCAACCCTGGATGTACGGACAGACTGGGGAATGAGATGCTGGAAAGCAGTGCCATGGAAAGGGACCTACCTGGGAGTCCTGGTCAATGGCAAGTGTAATATTAGTCAGCAGTGCCCTGGTAGCCAGGAGGGCCGACCATGTCCTGGGGGGCATCAGACACAGCCAGTCAAGGGAGGGGACTGTCCTGCTCTGCTCTGCACTGCATTGGTGCAGCCTCACCTTGAATATTGTGTGCAGCTTTGGGTACCACAATATAAGATAGATAGTAAGCTATTAGAGAGTGTCCAAAGGAGGGCAACAAAGATGGGGAAGGCCCTTGAAGGGAAGCTGTATGAGGAGCAGCTGAGGGCACTTGGTCTGTTCAGCCTGGAGAAGTGGAGACTGAGGGGAGACCTCATTGCAGTCTACAACTTTCTCGTGAGGGGAAGAGGAGGGGCAGGCACTGATCTCTTCTCTATGATGACCAGTGACAGGACCTGAGGGAATGGCATGAAACTGCGTCAGGGGAGGTTTAGGTTGGATAATAGAAAAAATTCTTTACCAGAAGGTGGTTGGGCATTGGAACAGTCTCCACAGGGAAGCAGTCACAGCACCAAGCCTGCCAGAGTTCAAGAAGTATTTGGACAATGCTCTCAGGCACACGGTGTCATTCCTGGGGCTGTCCTGTGGGGGGTGAGGAGTTGGACTCAATGAACCCTGTGGGTCCCTTACAACTCAGAATATTCTGTGATTTGTGATTCCCTCAATGCCTCTGTAACAGATCCCAAAGACTTCTCTGTGTTACATCTAAAGGGTGATCCACACGATTCCTACAACTCCTTAAATAATGCAGGGAGCATTGCAAAGTCTTACAATTCACTCTGGACTCCCTCTTAACTTCAATCTTTTTACCAACATCACATAACTATTCTCTGGGAAATCCTACTGATTCTTTTCTTTTTTTCTCCCTCTCTCCACATGAATCACATTTTCTGTGAAAGCTAATGTCAATCACAAATGACTGTTTCTACTGGCAAGCGGAACTACCTGAAGTGATTAGACTGACTTGTCACATTTGTAAAGCAAGGAAAACATATGTGCAAACAATGCCCCGATTTACAAGAAGAAACTATCTTTTTTCAAATCAACACTTAAAAATGCTATGGGATTTACTAGCAAATGTTGCTTATGTAGGAATTTTCTGCATACATCTTGGCTTTCTAGAATAAAACCATGGAAAGGGAAAGGGGAACTGTGTGTGGAACACAGATTCCTTACATGCAGGACTCCATGGGATATCATTTCCCTCTATTGTTTCCCTGTTTACCTCCACCCTTTGTGCATTTGCCAGCTTCTATTTGAATGTGGTTACCTGGAGCCAGAGCCTGCAGTGTAGGCGAGGTGACAGCGATGAATGTGGTTCCCTTACTCCCACACCGCTTTGCAACATCAGATGAGAAAAAAAATTCCTGACTTGCTTGTTCTGGCAATGCACAAAGGAACACTCTGCTCTGGCTTTTATACCTGCATGTGTGTTTGCTGAAACAAGAGGTGCCCAAACTTTTGCAATTAGTGATCCCGTTAAGCATCGCTGTGGAGTTGTGAGAGGACCTGATGCTGCAGTTTTAGCAGGGTGGAAGACCCAGGCAGGTAATGGGTCTTCTCTGAAGGAGGCATTGGGCTGAGGCTGTGACCTCTCCTTATGGTAAAAGACTCTTTTTCCAAGCGGTGTCTTATTAACCAAGTAGTACTGGCCCCAATCCATGCTGGTAATTGTACACTGCCTACTAAAGTTCCCTTGCAGTTTTAATTGGGGAAAAATTAATTATTTGCTTCCTATCTTGAACTATGCACAATTATTACCATATGCTTATGTAGCATATATATATATATGTATATATATACACACATATATGTATATTTATAAAAAACTATAACTGACTCAATTTCCTAAGGGAACAAAATTACTTCTGTATTTAACTTTGTATGAGCCTGTAAAACGGTGTGCGATATTTTAGAATGAAGGATGTGTCATAAATTTAAAGGCCACTAACATATGGAGAAATGGCTTTTGGCATGAAAGTTCACAGTTTCTTTTTTTAAAAAAGAAAACAGGAAAAAAGTTTCACACTATTAAGTAAAGGCTTATGAAAGCTACTTCTCTTTCGAATTTGTAACTCAACTCTCACCATTTTAACAGAAAGACTGTTCAAGACAGCTTCAATTTTTTATAAATAGTCTTTTTGGAAGAGTAGGGAATGCCTCTCATTCTCTGTCAACTGCTGCAACCTCATCTTTTAAACCCTTAGAAAGACTCTTTCTTCTTCCTGGACTTCACAGGAGAAAGTGCACTTTGTCTACAGACCTGAACGCTGCAAAAATTAGGAACAGATGGAAATAAAGGCATAACAGAAACACGGACAAAACTTTTGACTGGGAATTTTGCCTGCATGCCAGCTACAATTATTTTTAAGAAAAGTAAATTTCTAATCCTACGTATTGAAGTGTAGAAATCTTTGCCAAAAAATCATCTTAGTCCTTCATTTATTTCGCTTTTGGTCCTCAGTTAGTGAGCTCCGTACTTTGCTTGTGGTGATGATGAGCTTGTTGGCTAAGGCTCTGTTATACTGGCATTTTACCCTAAAGTGGAAAAGAAGAAGCTTCAAGTTCTTTAGAACAATAGCATTAGTTGGAATTATCAGCATCCTAGTATGTCCATTAGTGAAGTGCCTGGGGCTGGTAAATCCACATATTTTTCCAGTTGGGATGCTATGAATTAGGTAACTGAAATAGGTCTCCCTATGTACTTTTAAGTTCTTTATTTTATTACAAGTTTTTCCTAAGGATTCTAACTGTATATGGCTTTAACAATGGCCATCTAACTATCACTGTACTGCAAAGTACTAAAACAAAGGTTCTTCAGAATCTCAACTTACAGCTTTTAACTGCAATATTATTGCCAGACAACCTGACTTATTAAGGACCTGCTACAGACTTAGCAATTTCTCTACCAAATCCAGTGATAAAGTTCAACGGCTTATAACTTAGTCATATTTGGTTATGACTTAATCATATTTAAGTAGATTTTCACATAAAGTGCAAAATGTTCATTGACGCTCTTTCACTGGCAGGAAGACAAGAAAGACCTGAAAATACAAGTCCAGACTGCTCAGTTTTACACATTCCTAAGAAAATGTACAGTTACGTAGACAGTGATAGGACTGCTATTAGCTCTACTTATGCAGATTAAAGACATAGCTTACTAAGTATCTACTCACTATCTATTAACATCTAAATTTAAATTTACTACATTTATTGGTTTATAGCATCTGATACAAAGTCTCAAAGTAATACAAATCACCTCAAATTCTGGAATTATCTTCAGTTAGGGATTAATAACTACATAAAAGCATTTAAAAATAATCTGTTTTGTATTATATATTCTCCATCAAACTCAAGAAAAAATGTAGACTACAGTAAGAAAGGCAGAAGTATTTTTCAGTATGTCATTATATGATCAAAAATTGAAAGTAAAGTCTGTATGTCATCAATTCACTCTCTACTCTTCTAAACAATTACAGTTTAGACTTGCCTTTCACCCGTTCTGTTAGTCTTGTAATAGGCTGATACACAACCATTCAAACAAATTCTTATAAGGGTAAAAAAAAGTACAGTAAACACTGCTAGCATCTATACCCGACCTTGCTGTTTTTCTGTCATTTTAAATCTGTTCATTGGCTTTAATTAACTGATTTCAGTCTTTCTTCAGCTCCTGTCCACTGCTCACCACCTTCAAATAGGACTCATAGTGACATCTACTGGGTTAAATTCAGACTGGTAATTGCCAGGGCTCCTCAGAAATAAGAAAAAAAGTCTGTGGGCGTTTGACTTTCATTCCTAAGAGCATGAGAAATAATGAAGTAAAGCAAACCAAAATAACAACAGCCACTGCTTAAACAAATTATTTACACCTAAACCTTCCTAAGTAGCCTGTATATGTAAATCAAGACTAGCACTAGGTAGTCTATTGCCAGGCTGTAGGTGTAGGGGTTCAGCACACCTAACATACATCTAGTTGAAGACTAGACACTGATATTAACAAAAAATAAATAATGTTTATTGTAAGCTATACAGAACCAGCCTTCCATTCTCTTTGTAAAAGGAGGATATTTTTGCAAGGATTTTCATTTATTTTCACTCCTTAAATGTAGGTGCAGTGAAAACACAGACTGAGTCATGATTAAGCTAATGAAGAGCCATTGAAACTTACTTAGTATGTAACTTACTGTAAGTAACATATAGCTAATTAACTTAAAACTATTGTATCTTCAGAAAAGCCTTTTTAATACTGCAGAAAATGAAAGTATTTTTTAATGTCTGTGTGTGTATATATATATATATATAAATACATATCTAAAACCTACAATTAGGTCTTTTTACTGGTAAAATAATAGATATTTTGGTACAAAATTTCTGTGCAGAGACCACTTTAATAAGTTCCGCCCATCTACTGATTTCATTATTAAATAACTATCTTGTGCGAGTTTACTCAGGCATACCATAGCACTCATACTTTAGCCTACAAATGAAATATTACAAGTTTAAAGTTTGCAACTGTTTTAATTTGAACTCAAATTATTTCTGTTTTTAAGACTGCATGGCAAAATGTTGGCTAAGCACAGCCAAAGAGGACATCCCCAGTTGCGGTCTGTCACACTAAACAGTTCACCTCCTCTGACAGTTTAATTCAGATATTAACATTCCTCACATTGTAACCCTGTATTTTGGTGACAAGAACATTCCACAGAGCAGAAGATGAAAGATAAATGGATGAGGGAATGGTTTTGCATACAAAAACCCAGGCCAGAAAGTATTTACTAATACCCAAATGATGACAAGTCCAAATACAAAGAATGCTATGTTAAAAGCTCTGATCACATACAGTCTCAGACAGCTAGAGAACATCTTTCTTTTTTCCCTAAACGCTACAGCACAACAAAATTTCAGCTTCTCAGATTACTGAAAAAAACAGGCTCTGTGTGTGTGTATGTATGTGTGTGCATGTGTTCAGAGTTGTGCACAATTTTGCACTCCTTCTTCAATCTGCATTCACTTCATCTGTACTGCTGCCGGTCAAAGCTGGCTTCTCCTATGAATCTAAAAAATTATGTATTTAAATAATTGTGATTGCCTACCGTTTAAATAAGACTACATAAAACTAGAACCAGCAAATTCCTTCACAAATAAAAGATTGGTGCTTTCGTTAAATTTCTGTGTAAATTCTCTAATTCAAAGTTGAAAACATACAGCTTAGTTATTTTAAGTAAAGGTGCAGAATTTCAGTTAACATAAAAACAATCAGTATTCCAAATGTTACGATAATGAATTAGGTGGAGACAGACAGACAGACAGACATTCTGCAGGTCAGGAAACAAGCCAATCTCACACAGTCTACAGGAAGAAATTTTTTTTCTGAGGTCATAATTATTTCTTATCAGATTTTCTGCACCTTCCTCTGCCGCATCTCACATTGCCTTCTGCATCTCACACTGCTTTCCAAGTGAGGAAAGGGAAGGGATTAGGCAGACCACTTTGTAAGAGACAGAACTTCTTTATCAACCACACAACAAAAATGTATCCTTTTAAAGAGGTTTTTTAAAATACCGAAGGATATATGGTCCAAACCCGCCAGCAACGCATATCAGAGGGAGGGGGTGAAGGGCCAAAGAGATAACACCACAAGTGCTGCTCAATACCCACAGCCCATCACGTTTTCCTTTGTGGGTGACATGCTGCTGTGGGGAAAGGGCAGCCAAAGAGCTGTTAACTGTGACGGCCTCGACACCTCAAAAAAAATATTCAATCACATTCCAATATACCACAAATTAGCACAGAAAGGGTATCAGATAGGGCAACAGAACCACTTACGCTTAGAAAAGCATGTACGCAAACATATCACACTTTCTTTCCCCTCTTGATTCTGCCTTGAAAATAGGCTGACAACCAACATTCTGAATTATCATGAAAAATACCTTCATGCATGGCTAGGTGAGCTAACAGATTAAATCACATTTTTGAAGTGTACGGTTACTCACAGAATTTACGTGGGTAATTGTAAATGCCCTGTGCATTGCAGCAACTGGAGAGGCTGGACTGGTTTGGCTGCAGCAAATGAATGTTTATCATAGGTTTAATTGCCCTGCCTCTTGGACAGGGCTCTACTGCTGAGCTTTGTGGTACACAGCTGGTTTTACTATGGGTACTTGAGCCAGATCCTTTGGAGAAGGTAGGGATTTAATCACCAAGTTGTTTTTTGGTTTGGGGTTCCAGTTAAAGAAAGAAATGTTACCTCTTCTACTCTGGGAGGCGAGGTGGGGGGAAGGCATTGCAGTCATAAAATTAAATTCCATGAAGAATTTCAAGGATTATGTAGCAAATCCTGTTAAATGTCTGGCTTTTTTTTTCCAAAATGGAATACTTAATTTATTAAGTAATTACTGTGCTGAAGCAAAGAACATATTTCAGGAAATGTATAATATATTTATACTATGGTTAAACACGCCTGTACATGATATGTAAAAAGAGAGAGCCTCTCTCTTTCTCAATTAAATAGTCATGAAGTCAAAGGAAAACATTCTTTCAACAAATGCTTGAAATGGCTTCCTTCTACCCAGAGTTACTGAAAATTCAGTCAAGATTTGAAACATTTCCCATTACATTATAACCACAAATGCAATTTTTAATGTATGCAATTGGGAATATCAATTTATCAATCAATGAAATGTTTTTAGTTCCTAGTAAATGGAAATATCTGTTCATCTGTAGTTTTTAAAACTAACAAAATGTCAGAAGCTACAGAATATCACTTAAAAAGTGACAGATTTTCTGCCATTTGAAGGCTGAAAATGTTAATAAAACCTGTTCCTCTGTAAGAAAAGGATAGTAATTTGTCCTGACACTTATCTTTTGTGTTATTTATTTGGTACCTCAAGTTGCGAAGGGAGACGTATTTTGCTTACGAAAAAGGAGTGTGTTGAAGAATGCCAAAAAAGGGAAAATGCAGGTTTCTCTCTACCTAGCACACTACTGAATCATACCAGCTGAGTCATATTCCCGGTATTATTCAGAATTAGATTCAAGCTGATTCGCTTATTCTGCTAGTAGTTGTCATACGGGAGCAAGTAAATTCATCTTTCTTTCCCTTTACTGTTTAAATAAAGACCCCCACTGCTTTCATTTCTCAAAACCTCATCTGCAATCTAATAAACTATTCCAGTGGAGGAAGAAAAATACACCAAGGCAAGGCAACACAACTCATCTCCCCACTGAGAAATGTGAGGAAGATAAAAATGCCACCATTGCACTGAGACACGCTGAGATCCAAAACAGTCCTAATGCACAATCCTGTGTTCCATCTCACTGCGTCCGGTGCAGGCACACCTTTCTTATCACTCTGAGCAAATCCCTCATGAACTTCGTTTGGCTCTCTTTGACTGTCCTTGATCTCATCTCCTCTTCAGTGGAAATCTCTTGGGATACAGGAAGTGCAAAATTCCAATTATTAGCATTCTGATAACATTCTCATCAGTAATGAAGAACTAGAACAGGTCAAGATGAATAATGTTTTTAATTTCTAAGTGATCTCTATCTGCGGATTTATCCGAATTATTTGCGAAGGAGGACAGAACTCTACACTGGAAGATGACTGGCCTCCTTGCAAACCACTCAGCAATATATTTGTGATTTGTGTTGCGTGTTAGTGATATAATTTTAATGAGATATGCATCTCAAAACTTGGGCCATTTCATGCACAACTATTTTCAAAGAAGCACTATATTTGACTACATTTTTTTCTAGGCAAACAGCTGTTTTTCTGGTATTTTCAGTCTTGTCAAATTTATCTGTGAAAGTGATAAAGTTAAACTGCATAACACTCTGTGAAAAATTCAGCAGCAATTTATCGTTAGCATATGCTTGTCATTTCTTTTGCTGAAAGTTTTTCCAGTGTTTCTGGCTCCCTTGGACTAGCTCTTAAGATTTTTATCTCTGTATCTTTTCCCTGTACAAGAACTGAAAGGCTTTGGAAAAGAAAGGGTAAGAAATTGGGATGACAAAATAACCACAACAATTCAGTAAAGAAAGAAGACTTATTTCTTACCAAATTCTTCTTCCCCATCCTGGTCATCTATTAAGCCTACTGAGACTCCCAAATCCATGCATTTCTTGCTATGTGCCTTTGACTTCATATGTTTTGTTAAATTTCCTTAAGAAAAAAAAATAAAAAAATAACTACTCTGTTACTACAAATGTCTGCAAATATACACTCAGCATGTTTATAACAACCTGTATGATTTGATTTCACACTTGCTAGAACCTTGTCCCTCCATGCAAGCTTCCAAGGGCTGAGGTAAATTCACCATCCTGAATGCTACTAGCTCTCTGGGTACATTTCAAGAAGTTTTTTATTGAGATACAACAGAATAGGATGTAAATCCTAGATGATGATGTATTTTGCACTGGTGTAAGAGATCCTTCCTTTGTTTATGGCAAAGTATAAAAAAGGCTGATTCAGTCTTCAAAATCATGTTGCCAAAACTGTCACATGAAACTAAAGTTCATATCTTGCAGTTCTTTCTGTATTTGATGAACCCTATTTTTAGTGTAAACATTTTCACTGCCGACTCAAGCAAACACATTCATTTTATTCAAAATCAGACCATGAACATATTTGATCTGAATCTCGAAAGAGAATGCGTAACTGCGAGGCCCGACAGGCTGCTTCCCCCTTGTCCTTTGAAAAGAAAATATGGCAAATATCATCAAAAAAAAGTTGAGAGTGGCTCAGATCTGTAAATGATGATATTTATAAAATGCATGTTACTAGAAGTTACTGCTTACTTTATACTTAAACTTCCTATTGTCTCTCAAAAAAGTTTCTTTGAGATATTTAAATGGGAGAAATTACAGTGTAATGGTGACTTTTCTATGGTTATGGAGTATTTTATTTCTGCTTTGAAATGAAGGTAGTAACTCACCCCAAATGTTGAAATTATCGTTATGAACATGTTGACTCACAAATAGCAAATTTTCCAGTTTTACATACCGCATGAAGTTGCTGACTACAGTGTCCTGTTATGAAGGGCGGTTTACCAAACATCGAGCACCCAACTGTGTGACTGACTCTGCCAGCAGTGATGGCAACAGCTGGGCATACCAGCTGCAGAAGAGGACATGAATACAAGTATCTGCTACAACTGAAACGAGGGAGAACTTCACATGGGCAGAACTTAATTACCTGAACTTGGCCAGCACCCCTACTCTGCAGAAACCATAATGAGAATTTATTGGGTTTGCACTCCAGCATTTCATCGTATAGGCAATATGATGACCCAGTCTGTCAGGATGCAGTGATAAGTTCTGACACATCTAAAGCCTATTTATCCCACTTTGTGCAGCACTGGGTTATTTCTTGGAAGTTTTCCACCCAACCGCTGAACCCACTAAAAATACAAATGTTTCTGAGGTTACAGTTGGGGGGATTATTGCTAAATGATGTTCAAGGCCAAGAAAAATTTTACTGCTTAGAATTCTTTTGCTGAAAGTACTTTGGCTGTAAATTTCTTCTGCCTGGATCTGCCACTGTTTATTATACTGACTGCTTAAACCAGGATGCATTTAAGTCTCTGTTGCAAACTGGCTTTAGAGAGTAGGGGTCCAACTCTGTGTGTTAAAAGGTCAAGTGGAAAGTGAAACTTGTCCTTCATGGGTAAAAAAAATAATTTCAATATAGCAATTTAATAAAGGCTAATTTCTTTCCTAGAGCAATTGGTTGAGTGCCAATATGAGTACAATATATGTCCACCTCATACCTCCAAAAGATCAGTGCTTCAGACATAAAATTCTGTGTCCCACCCCTAACTAGAATAAGCAGCTAACCATCTCACTTGTCTTCACCTAGTTTTCATCATACTCTCAGGATTTCCCTCTCCCACTCCAATTTTTCACCTACTGTGGCATGCCACACAGTTCATTCATATGTAGATGTGATTATCTGAATAAACATATAGAGCAGGAAATGAGAAATTACAAATATTTGAAGCATTAGACAATAAAACTCCACAGAGAGGCAACCTCTTTAGCTCACGAACAGCCAATTGTGAGAAAAAAGAATTCTACTTTAAAGCAGAAAGAAAAAAGGGGAACAATGTACACAGTAGAGTGCACTTACCTTTAGTTTTGAAGGAAAAGTTGCAGTAATTGCAGTGGTAAGGACGGACATCTGTATGTGTGCGAATATGCTTCTTCAGCATGCTGGGCTTCTTGCAACGTATTCCACATTCTTCACAGATATACTTCCCTCTCCCTCTCCCTCGAACATACACATAGTCTTCATTTGACTTGTACCTAGTAGCAGTACCATAAGAGTAAGACAATCAGTTGAAATGGGCAAATGATTCTAGTTAGAAACATCAATCTCCTAGAATTTCTAAAATAACACATTAGATGAAAACGAATGACTGACACAACCAATCATGCCCTTGTTCTGCTCAGCTTCTGCATTTATTTGTTAAATTCATGTCTATATTTTTCTCTAGGTAATCAGATTTGTTTAGGAATAACAGCTTATTTTTTCAATAAAGATACCGTTGATAGTAAAAATTTAAAGATTTCAAATTTACTCTTTGCAACACAGGAACATACTTTTTAAAGGTGTCAGTTCTTGGAAGCAAGTTTGAGCACCATGAGGAAGCTTTAAAAGAGCATCTTTGAGGCTCTGCGTTGGACGCAGAAAAGGAACGACATTAGTTATGACAATGGGAAAGTCTTTAAAATTCCCTATCAATTTCTTCTGGACTCAGACTACGGGGACTGTCTCTAGATGGAAAAAAGTCATTCAGATTCAATTACACCCTTCAAGGATGCCAAAGGTTGCGTTCAGCTTTTGTGGCCTGGTCCCTGCAATGTTTGGATCTGAGCAGAGACACAGCAATGTTTTACCTGGGCAGCTGGTAGTAGCTTAACTGCTGGCCTAGATTAAATTCCAACTGGGGACCAATAAATGGAAAGCCCTAGAGCCAATCACCAATTATGAGAACAATAAAATATGCACCGTTTTTGTGCTCCAAAATTTTAGAGGGGTCACTGTCGTTTTTCTATTTAAAAAAATCTGTTTTCTAATATATTGTACATAGCGCAACACTGTGGCTAAAGTAACTGTAATTCATATCAGGCAACATATTTAAAGTATTATGGTGCAGGGACTAGGGCTCTCAGTATGGTACTTTTCAAATCAGGAGTTCTCCAGCCTGTGTATGCCACAGCAAACTGCCAGACAAACTGTACCACAGGCTGCTGCTTAGCCCCTGGACTATATCCTCTCCAGCTACAGTTATATGGCCCTACTGCAGAACAGGTGTTATTTATCATGTAAGAGAAATACAGGAAAAGAATTTACATCTCTGGCTGTATCTAGCTGCCTTTACTGCTGATTAATGGTTGTTCCTTGGAAAAAAAATGAATTGCACTGCCTACTGTTCTTTATTTTATTACTCCTTCTCGTAACTCTCATGGCTCCATGCTTCTGATGACTTTCCATTTTTCTTGGAAACATAAACCAACATCCACAGACCACAATATGGGAACTGTTGCTTAAAATAAATCAATCAGGAAGCAACATCTCTGCAAAGTCTAGTATCAAGGAAAAATATCTTTCTGATGATATCTAATATACAAAGTACAATACTTGCCCTCCATCAAATATTTTAACTCTTCTTGGTACAGTTTTGATAAAGGAGTTTTCTTTATCGTGCTCAGTGCTTGATTCAGAGTTTTCCTTATTGCTGAATTCAGTTGCAGTCAATTTTTTTCTATTTAATGCTCGCTGAAAGAAAATGAGATATGCTTATCATTAAAATTAGTGTCTTTCATATGCTATTCAAACATTCAACCTATGATGAATAAAGGCATCATAAAAGCCACAATTCTAATAACTAAGTTTTTGAAACTGTTAAGATACATGAAACAAAATATATCTTTTGCCAAGCTTCTTCTCTAATATGCATTGTCTATTTGTGGACAGCTAAATCTATATGGAGATTATGGCTCTGTAGGAAACCAGGGATGCTTTGAAACTGCAGTAGGAAATGCCTAATTTTGGGAAGGTGAAGGTGATGCTTTTTAGCTACAGATAGCCTTCTACAGAGAAAGATGTGTACATTCAAACCCAAATGCTTCCTGAACAGCTACAGCATTGCTCCCCTGCACTTGAGGCGGCAGTGGGACCAACCTGCCTGCCAACCAAGGAGCAGCCTTCCCACAGCAGAGCAAAGAGGAGAAGGGTGGGAAGGAGAGGTGTACCAAGGGAAGATACTAACAGGTAACATTTCTGAGCGCTAATATTTTCTAAAAAATATACTTGTTTTGGTGTGGAAACTGACTATTCCCAATCTGGAGAGGTTACCCTTCCAAAGCAAGGCTCCACACTTCATTACTACTGCCAGACCAAATTACAAGAAAAAGCATACCAGTTGCCTAGCAGAACAGAACTACATTTCTCCATTTTCCTAAATTATTAATAAAGGGAACTGGTTTTTTTTTTAAGGAGGATGAGTTCCCCCAACATTTCCCAATTAAAATCTACTCCTTCCAAGTCTAGGGTATTTATAAAATGGGCAACAATGAAGGAATGATCCAATTAGCCAGCAATTATTACCGCTATATTTATAAACTGTTCTACCCACGTAGCTGGCACATTTACCACATTTGCTCATATTGATAAGTGAATAAAATCATGAGAAGAAAAAAAAAGTCTGGCCTTATGTTTTTCACTCATTATAAAATTTAATGGTGTAAGCTTGTGAATTCTTGGCAAGAGGAATGACTTCACTGGTTGACTTAAAATGACTGATCAATTATGCTGTTCATTACATATATTGAAGGGTGACATCATTCTGGCACCCAGTCCTTGCCCACTGTCCTTCACACAGCCTCAGACACTGCCTTTACTTCTACTTCTCACCTGATAAGGAATTAACAGAGACCAGAGGAAAAGTGTCTTCCTATTCAATTCAAAGCCCTAGGAATATGCACATGCACAAGCACTACTTCAATCCATACACCTTCATACAGACCTCTGGATTGATCTGGACTGCATTTTCAGATATCTGAGCAGTTCTACCAAAGCACACATGACAACTCTGCCTGTGTGTAGGAAGAAAGAAATTTCACCCTGCATGTTTTAACAGCACCCATACAAGGTGGATGAGAAGTATCAGAAGTGAAGCTTATTCCTGGCAACTCAGCCATGCTGTAGTTCCTATACACTACCTGGCACATGAATTGCTTTTGTTTCCACTGTAAACAAAGAATAACAAGGTGACATTTGTAGTTAAATAGGAAAAGAGCCATGGAAAATACAGAATACATAGAGTAAACCAAATACCACATAAATATTCCCTGCAGCTGGAATAATGCAATCTCTACGTGCCTGATCTTTCAATCCTAAATACTAAGTATTTTTTCCTGATTTCATTTTTAGGAATGAAAAGACAAAGGAAAAAGAAAGATTCCAGAAGTATTTGGCCCACGTTGTTATCCAAACTATGATGAAATAGTGTTATAATAATTTGTATATTCACAAAAGCACCCAGAGTGCAAAAACTAACATGAGGCCAAATATTTCTGATTCTCCCACCATCCCTTCTTTTTTGTAAACACATGTGTTTATGTACAGGCATAAGATAGCCTAACACAGGTATTCAAATTACTATTTACCTCCCCTGATGTACTTTAGTTTACTGGTTATATGCTATTTTAGAAATTGCTTCAGTGTTTTAAACATGCAAAATGCTGCTGTCAAAGATGCTCTAGTAGAAACATAGAGTTTCTGTCACAGAAATCTACAGAAACAATCACTGACAATGAAAAAAACAGTCTGTTCAGCTTTTTATGAAAAATTGCAACTGGATGATGACATCAATTTGGGCCCTCTGTACCTTTTAAAGAGCAGCCATCTCTAAGGAGCACAGGGTTCTTGTGTGGAAATTCTTTAATGTACATCATCCAAAATCCACCCAACCCCCACACCTACTGGTGGAAAGGGCAGAAAAACAGCAGTGCTGTAAAATATTCCTCTCTACCATTACTTATGCCTTCCGTTTCTAACACAGTCTTGTCTCTCTTCTCCCACAGAGACAAGGACCATGATTCATTTCTACTTCACTCATTTTGCTCTGATTTAAGTCCATTGTCCTCAATTATTGGTATAAAACAAAAAAAATTGCTCTTAGAGCTGCCCAGAGACCAAAGTTCAATAGATACTCCTGGTACTTTACAACATCCTTTGGAAAAAACCATTTTCCGCAGCCAGAATCTTCAACATTATAAATTTCAGATTAGAATATTCATTAAACATTTTTCCCATTGGCACACAGCCACTTGGGGAAAACGTTTCTAATGTCTTTAAACTTTTATTAGTTTACACATAAAAATATTCTGCATTTAACTTTCCAGTAGTGAGGCAGACTGTTGTGGCACATCATCCAAGAAGGGAAAGCTTTCCACAGTTAAGAGAAACTTTCCATTCTTCAGCCTATTCTTGCTCAAAAATCATCACCCTGGAATATTGCACACATTACTGATTCACTTCAGGAAGCGGAGCCAAGATCAATATGGAGGCTTGAAGAAGCCCTGATACAACACTAATGACTTCAGATGAGGAAAACTGGTAAAAAATAATAAGAAATGGAACAATAAAATAAAAAGAGCAGGCAGATAAAATAAGCCTTTGTGCAGGTGAAACCTCCTGTTACATTTTCACATGCTGCACTCATTCCGGGAACTTCTTTTATAATAACGTTTTGTGGTTTGTTTTCTGAATCACTGGAACGTGGCAACTTCACCTATTGCCTCTGAGCAATGAATTGTGAAGAGCAAACAAAGTCCCAGGGTTCTTTATTGTTTGCATTTTGTTCACGTGTATCTTCATTTACCATGGTACCTATTTTTGAAAGAACTGCTTTTTTTGTGACAGTGATTAGTAGTGGTTATGCAGTAGCATGAAATCTCTGTAAACATGACTTAGTTCTGGGGGCAAACCCAGGAACAGTTGAGCAAGTCGCTTTATCTCAATGAGAAGATCAGCAGTTAAAGCCCTATGAGCAGAATATGCCAAATCAGTCTGTGACAGAGGAGGCGCTGCATTTTTGTTATTTATAATCTGGATTATAGCAGCACTTAAAGCTCTCCATCAGGTCAGGGTTAAAATGTGCAAACCACTTGAAAAAACACAACCCCAAAGACCTGCAATCTAAACCATGGCTCCTGAAGGAACTCAGAACCCCACCAACCTTTTAAGCAGGAAATCAATCATTCTTTTTTTAGAATAATTTAATAATTTGTTTGTTGGCTTTGTGCTTTTTCTTTTTTTAATTGAATGTTAATTTCCAAAAGGACCTCCAACATTTTCCATCCTCAGTCTCAAATAAAAAAAATCAAAACAGTAGAGTTACTGGGCCTGAACTGAATGAGGAATTTCAGTTTTTAGTTTTTTCAAACATGGCTTCTGTGAGGAAGTTTCCAAGACGGCATGAGCTATTCCATTACCAGGTCTGACCAGAGACTGGTAACACAGAAGTATGTTCTAAGAACAGCAGCAGCAGCATTCTGGAAAGCAGCTGAAATCCTGCTGCCTGAGTCATTAGAAATGAAAGCAGACAAACTTAGGTCAAAGTACCTATCTGGTCTTTGAAATTTTTAATTTCTGCCTTCTTATACCTCGCTCACACAATCTGAAGTGCCAATTAAACTTTTATCGGTGCTTTCTCACTGCAATTTCTTCCTTCACAATGGCTCTGAGCAAAGCCTGTAAATCAGCCACAAGCAGAGCTTAAGAACTCTTCATTTTCACCATGCTCATGCGCTTCATTCAAAACGTCAGCAAGCAAGACTGAAGAAAGATTAGTAACTGGTTCTTTTGTGGCAGAAGCACTGTAAATGTACCTGACAGCTGCCTATTACAGCATTTAAGCACTCCTGGAGCGTTTAAAAGGGTGCTGTCAAAATATTTTTTTTTTTTAAAATTATTATCCATTATTTATAATCTAAACAGAGTTTGTTTGTAGACAAAATCTTTTCTTCAAGAGGCATGCAGCAGCTTTGCTATCAGTGAGTTTCTTCTGATAGACTGTTCTTTAAAAATAAAACAAACATGAGTCAATGACACAACTGATGTGAGACTTGCCTTAGAAAGACTCATTCAACTACATACAATTAAAAAGGCTAAACATTTGATTCCTTTTTTCCTTTTTCTTTTTTTTTTTAATTTGGCACTATTAAGTGCAACATCTCGTAAAGTGTATGAAGAAGTAGGCCTAAAAAAAAGGTAGTAAGGGTTTAAACCAAGGCAGCATGCTAACATGGAACCAACAATTCAATTCAATTGAAGCACTATAACAAACCCGGCAGCCTGTATGTATTTTCTGCATGAAACATTATGGACAAAGTTTTGAACTCCGATATGTTAGCAAAGTCTCCCACTGATTTCAGAAGGACTAGGTTTAACTCTACTGCTCTTTTGGGCTCAAGGGTTTCAGTGTATCTTCTCGACTCACCCTGTAATTCTGAAACTATTTCTTCCTCTCATACAGTTTCTCATCCTATTGCTTTTTTCCCCACTGACAATTCTGTATCTTAGCAAAACATTTAGCAAACACAGAAACATTCCAGGGTGACCTCTGACAGCAAGAGTCTCTGTCAATCAACACCCACAGAGATACGGGTCTTTTCCCGAGGTTGTGGCATGTCTCCTTTAGAGTGACTGCTGGCTGTACGGACCCCAAGTCCCACACCAATGACTGGGGATTTTGCTGATGGCAGCCTGGAGGAGTAGAACAAGTTTACGATTGCTTTTATGCCCCCACCAAAACATTTCCATGCCCTGAAGGATCCTGGAGAAAGGGAGGTCTGTGGCTGATGCTGCGTTCTTGCCAGCTCCAAAGAAGATTTTGGCATTAAAGATGCAGTGTACACAGCAAAGAGGAAAGAAAAGTGTGAAACTGTGCTGCACACTTCAGAAGGTTTTATGATTTCACTAGATGAGGCAATACAATCTGGTACTGGGTCCATTAAAGAGACACAGACAGCTGCTGCCATACTATTGGGCAAAGAGCCACCTTCACCCATTCACAGAAGTGGTTCAATCACTAAGAAACATCAAATCCAGTACAAAACAGCACAGCTTTGGTCCTGTCTATAACAAAACTATACAGCAAGTAAAATCCTGATCACGACTGTGCAACCCTGAGACAGTTAAGGAAATAAAAAGCGAGTACTTTGCTCTGACATTCTGGACTCTGGAATGATGTAATGTTTTATGTGGGTCACAACCTTTGCCTGGATTATATTCCTCAGCGCAAGATTTAACGTCATCTTTGGAACCATATTGATCCTAGAAGGTGTTGGTGGTTTTATAGCAGTGGAAATTTTGTTTTAAACTTTGCTATTTCTGTCATTATTTCACACCACCAATTAACCTAGATGGGAGAAAGGGAAATGGTATACTCCTCCTCTCACAGTTAAATGATCAGCAATTGTGAAAACTGTTTTCATGGTGTATCCGCAGACACACGTTCAAGCTGAGCACTTTTTTGGAACAGAAAATACCAACTGACTTTTAAGGCAAAATATGTAATTATGATCTTAAATTAACCTGTTTTAAGTTAAAAGTGTTTTAAAATATTTCTATCAGAGTTATTTTTGTTCTACCTTTGCCTGACAAAAAAAATAGTCAAACACATTCCTGCCACAATAAACACTCCATATACAGATTTAAATCCAGGAACTAATTTCCATGAAAAGCGGTAAATCCTTATGAACATGTTTCTTAATCGAATTATTTAAGATCTTTTTAGCAGTTCGATCCAGTGTAACTAAAATAAATAAGCACATACACTGTATGCGTCAGGCATATTACATTCTCTAAAATATGAGGAAGCACAATTTCCAAAACAAATCCTCTGTAAATGATCAGTATACATCAAGCATTGCTTAAATACCTTGGTTAAGCTGTTCTTCCACTTGCTTGAATAGACCAGTACATCAGATCTGGGATGAGTAGTTCTTGCTAGAGTGTACAGTGGTTTTTCAATTTTTTGTTTGGAATTGAGGAGGGAGAGAGCTACCTTTGTCGACAAACCCAGTGGATTGGGATTGTTGGGACTAATGGTCCACGTAGAATAGGCAGAGATTTTCTGATCATTTTGCAGCAGATGCAGTGGTTTTCTCTTCATGAGATAACACCAGGTAAAATTTGTTGTCGTCTTGAGGCTTGGAAATGACAACCTCTGCATTTCTCCTGCATTCATGGCAGCCAGTGTTGTTACAGGCTTTGCTTGGCCCGGGCTGTTGATGTGCTTGCTTTCATTATTGTTACTTGGGGACCTTCTTTCATGACTGTTACTTACAGCCTTGGGAAGAGAACTCTGGCTATTCACTGGAGACAATTCAGATGGTTTTCTAACTACAAACACTGGCGATGTTGAAGACTTAAGGTCTTCAGATTCTGGTGACTTCTTTAGGGTTTCTGAAACCCCAGTGTCAGATGAATGATGGTCAGGCAATGGCAGGTCTGAAGTACTGCCCTTGCTGCTTTTTTCATGCTGTGTAACACTATCAGGATCCAAGAGGTGATTTTCAAGAGGCTCCGTGGTGCAAACTTGTCTTACCAAAACTGGTTTCTTTTGCTTACTAGTAGGGTCATTAGATCTAACATTCACTGAATGCAATGGTCTAGCATCTGTCAAACAAGCAGCTCCACTCTCATCTTTAACACGTTTTTGCTGCTTTTCCATGGCAATATCTAAACTGTTGGCTGGGGAAAGCATTCGTTTACTTGAAGCTGTAGCTTCTGGTTGAGGGAAGAGTCCACTAACTGGCACTTTCTGAATGATATTCGAAGAGCTTGACAAAGGTGAGTTTCTGGTTCCATTTTCCGGTTGTGAATTTTCAAATTCAAATGAATTTGGCAAAGTCCTCTGATAATCTTTGTGAGATTTTGGCAGCTGAGTTTTGCCTTCAAGTGTTGGCACTGTCACAACATTTGTTTTGCAGATGGACTGATTTACCTGATCCTGGGTCACTAAAATGTGAGGAAGGGGTGTAACAGTTGCAAAGCCATAGGATGGCATACTGCTGTGAATACGGACAGGAACCACAAACGGAGGAATCTGACTGCTGCAATTATTAGGGACAATTTGCTTTAGAGGAGGCACAGAGTATGGATTAGACATGTCAGACAGTTTAGTCTGCATTTCAAAGGAGGATGCATTCTGATCCACCCCAACTTGACTTGGACCAGTCTGAGCTGATAAAGTATTTTTTAGCAATTTAGAAGAGTATGGCTGACCTATGTGTAATGTTTTAACTTGAAGTTGATACTTTGGAGCAAAACAATCCTTTTTTTCATCAGGATGACAAGAAAGCGAGTCTGTGCTTGCTTGCTCCCCTGGGGCTGATGTTTTAGTAGATGGCTGAGAAGGCTGATGAGTCAAGGATGGCTGTCCTTGATTATTCAACACATGATCTAGAGGCTGCTGAACCGAAGGCAGGCTAACAGAATTACAACCTTGAATTGCTGAGTGAGGCCTGGAGTTAGTCTGTGAATATTGTGTACTTGAAGGAAAGTCCACTGAAGATTTGCCAGAGGTCTGCAGCCTGTGTAATGGCATTGTGGGCACATCTGTAGCATGAGCTGTCTGCAAGGAAGAAGTTGATTTCACTTGAGGCTGTTGATTTTCTGGAGCAATATTTAAAGATATTTGTCTTACGAATGGCCCCCTCCTCCTTTCTAGCAGAGGCACGTGCCCAGCAGCTCCATTTGCAGATGACACTTTTGGAGTGGCTATCTCTACAAGAGGGACAGGTTTTGATGGAGACATGCTTCCACAGTCAAAAGACTTACTTCTGTAGTCCACAACCTCCATCGAGGGCTGTGTGCAGCTGATTTGCTCTGAGGCAGCACGTCTCATTTCCCGGTAATGAGGTCCAGGCACAGACAGTGCATGTGAACCGGCAGGAATCATGAGGAATTCTGACGATTTACTGGCAGGCTCTGCTTTGGAAGGGTTCTCAGCCTTCAAAGTTTCATCTTTATCAAGTGAAGTTGAGAAACTGGAGGCATGAGACAAGCTACTCTCACGACTTAGGCTTCTAGAAAGCGTGGAGTCAACACTTGATTCAGCAGATGAATGCTCCATTTCAGCCAAGCGAATTCTTTTCTTCTTCGGTGGAAGCTTTTCTGTTGGTAATTTTGACAGTGTTTCGCTGCGCTGTGGCCAGTTAAACCTTTCTGTCTTTTCCTGGTCACTGCACTGGTTTTCTTGGTCTCTGTCTGGTTCTTCTGTGACCAGTATTTCAGGAACCTGGATGTTATGCTGTCGAACAAGTCTCGACGGCTGAAGGGGCGCACTTCTCTCGTTAGAAACCAGCTGGCTTCCCTGAACTTCCCCTCTAGGTGATTCTGACGACAAGGGTTGATGACGCTGGGGAGTGTTCAGATGAGAGTGTCTGTCTTCTTGGATTACAACTGTATTCAAAGAGCGGTGCTTTGCAACCTTGTTGGGCTCTTGAGAAGAAACTGGTGATAGTCTTTCAAATGACTCTGATTTCTCAAACGAGCTATTTCTGCTCAGTGAATTGGTGTGCTGTATTACTGAAATGCCAGTCCCTTGTCTTTTCAACTCCATCTTTTCTTGCGCAGCTGAACTTGCCTGCTTTTCAGTGAGTGGAGGCATCTTTGGCTCAATAGTCTGATCTGTGCCTCGAGCCACAAGCTGAATTTGGGAACTCTGAAGCAGAAGTTTGCTTGGTTGTTGTGATCCTACCACTGTTGTCGCATTGTATTTTGACAGACTGGAAGAATTTCCTGGCTTGCTTTGGCCTTCTGTGTTCTTCGATGATATGCTCGTATCATTTTGCTGTGGGTCATCATCATCTCCAACACTTTTCATTTTCCTTCTTTTCCTTATCTGGGGTGTCTGCTCCCAGACGCCAGTTGACGTAGTGACTCTGTAGTGTAGAATTTGAGGCTGTGTACTGTTTGTAACAGCTTTATGCTCAGGCTCCCGGATTGCTGCTTTAGTTTTAGGTCCATGCAACTCTGAACAATAAAATTTCTTGTGGTTTTCAAAATTTTCCAGTTTTCTATATCTGTTTCTGCAGGTTTCACATTCAAACATTGTTCCTCGCACCTGAGGGGACTTCTTTGTTTTTTCTAAATTTGATCCCTGTGTCAAGGATTTGCTCCTTTGCAATAAGGATTCATTAGATAAATTACACCCCAGATAACTTTCTTCTACAGATCGCACCAGTCCAAGACCTTGACTTTCACCAGTAGAAGAATCTTCTATTGCTGCCTGTCTAACAAGGGTCCGAGGATGTCCACCTTGGTTCAGTGGAATAGCAGGTCCCGATACAAAAACATCATCATACAAAGAGCCAATCTTATCATCAAATGACTGGCTTCCTCGAAGGGGATGAGAGGGAGGTATTACACTTGGAGGTACTGCTGAGTAACTGGTGGTAGGCATAGAATTACTTCGCGTTATAGGTAAACAGTCAAGGGATGGTACAGAAAGAAGAAAAACTTGCTTTGATTTCTCAGTGGGTGTGAAAGGAGACTTTGGTATATCAGAGCTTGAGCTAGTTCTTCTTCCCATGGGCTTTAAATCAAACTGGAAAGAATCTTTAAATATGTAGGATTTTGGTGAATCTATGCTTCCTCTTCTTGAAAGAGATGTTCTTCTCGGTTTCACGCTATCTAACTGTTTGTCATCTACAACAGCTTCATTATCAGAAATTAACTTTGAGATACGCTCCTCAAGAGTTTTTGTGGCCAAGGGAGGTCGCATTTGGCCAGAGAGAATCAGATTTTTTTCAGCACAAACAGTTTGTACCACTGATGCCACCACACCACTTGTTCGTGGCACACAGGGCAGGTTTTTATTTGGATCTTTCTCAGAGGTCAACAATCCCCTTACGAAAGGAGCTGGAGGGCTCATTGTTTGATCGGCACTTTCAGAACGAGAGAAATAACCAGAATCAGTACTACCTAAACTTCTAGGGCTCAAAAGACATTTTCCTTGCTGATCTTGAGAACCATCAGTTGCCTGTTGTCTCTGGAGCTGGGCATGCACTGATCCTCCTGCAGATCCCAGCTGTTCCTCTAATAGGCCCACTTCTACTTTCTGATGCTGCTTTATGTCATTCTCCTTGGATGGGGCTGTATGTGTTACATTTGACTGAAGAGTTGTCACCTTAGAATCTCCTTTTCTCTGTGCTGCAGCAAGCTCAGGTGCTGGTTCTGTTACTTTTGGGCTATCAGCCCTTAATGGAGAAACATTTACAGGATGAACAACTACTTTTGGTAAAGCTGCCCTTACTTGAGGTTCTGCATCATGTAATGAAGAGTCACCTGGTATACAATCAGGGTTGCTTACTGGAATAGGACTTCCTTTCTGCAATGTTTCTGCACTCGAAATGACTTTCACTAATTGTGCAGGTTCCAGTTCTTGATCATCTTGTCTTTCATCGGCAGTGCCTTCATCTTCACTTTCACCACTTTCTTCCACATCTGAATGAATGCTAAGTGCTTTGTCCGAGTCATGAGACAAGAAGAGGCCACCTGAATCCGGTTGTAGAACAAGTCCAAGTTTGATAGCGTGTGCATGAGATTTTTTGTGCTTGTACAGATTGCTTTTGGTTTTAAATGAAAACCCACATGTCACACAAGGATATGGTCGCTCTCCAGTATGGGATCGGATGTGCTTTTGGAGAACACTGGGCTTGGCACAGGCCCGATTGCAATACTCACAGACGTATTTCCCTAGCTTTTTAGGCTTCTGGTCTTTTAAGAGGTTACATATTTGTTCTACACCATGGTTTACAACTGATGCTATCTGGGCTGAATTATACACGGGACCTATAGGCAAGTGTGTTGAACTCGATGTGCTAATTGACAAAGGTGAAGATGAACTAGCTACTAATTGGTTTTGAGAAAAAACCTGAGTTGCAGTGGAAGATGAGGTGTGAACGACAGAGGAAGTTACTGCTATGCTATATATCTGCTGGAGCTTGGGGTTTTCTTGACTCTGCTGTTGCATCAGCGACCTAGGTAAACTTGGACACATAACAACCTGGTGATTTTGTTGACTGGTTTTAGTAATAAGGTCTTGTGAATGAGAAACTGATTGGCTTTGTGCTTGTCCAGTCTTGGCTGTTGTTGCTACATGCACACTGTTCAACGTACACGGGTAATAGTGAGGTCCAGCTGCAAACTCATGCTGTGACAAAGCAGACTGCTTTTGGACGCTTATTGTATTGGACGTGAGACTAGAAGAGGTGCTTACAGTTTTATTTGGTCTCAGTTTCTCTATTTGCATCCCATAAGGGGGGCACTCTTGTGCTAAGGTGTTCAGTTCAGGCTCCATAGCTTTTAATAAGACATCGAATGCGGTACGCGTACACGGGGATGATGTACTGCAATCAACAAAATTAATACATTCATTACTGTCAGTCTTTGTTTTACTTGATGAGGAGTTTGAGGGAGGCTTCCTCTCTGCTGAGTTCAGTTGGTTTGCATCAGTATCCCCCGCTGCCTGTTTACACAAATCTAAGGACTGATGCGTCAGTGAAAGCTTTGTCTGCATTGATGCCTCAGATTTGGTTGTTTCAACACTTATCTCACTACAAAGTGCTCCCCCGTTTTGTTTGGTACATTGATTTCCGTTTTGCATGGGCAGGTGATCCTGTGCCATGGCGTGTTCAGAGGCATCTGGAAGAGCTTTTAGTGGTGAAGGTTCCACATTTTGCTTAACCTTGGCTTCAGCGGGGCTTCTCAAAGGCGATTTTGGTATTTTTTTAAGATGGTTTTCAGACACAATCTTTTTTCTTTTCACACCCTTAATTGTATCTTGGGTTCCTCTAGTACCAGCATCGGTGATTTCTGTTAAAACACAAAGAGAATAAAAAGGAATATTCAAACTGGATAATACAGTATTTTTTTTTATTTATACCACTTTATCAACTCTTAGTTTCAACAGTAAGCCCTGGGGCAACAGGACTGACGTCTGTCTCTCCAGCCTCTAATACTTTTTTTTAACAGTAGATGTATCTTAGTGAAGATCTATTTTTTTTTTTCATCTAAAATGAGCAATGCTTTCTAACTGATGCTCGAAGACATCACAAAAGTAATTCACTATAGGAAAAGCTTCAAAGAAAATGTAAGAAAAGAAAGGCTACTGAAAAAATATTATAGCAACTCCTTTTCAGATAAGTAAAAGAAGCCTCTCTCTTGCACTAGTTTAAAAATCCAAATCGTTATAGGAGGAAAATGAAGAACCAAGACACATATGTCATGTTTGTCACTTTTTCCATCTATATGTTCCCATAGTCAAGGAATGAACACAACTACCTCATGGTTATATTTGTAAGTAGATTTATCATGGAAATGGCACAACCACCCACACCATCTGTCAAATTCAGTATTTCAGAGCTCCAATTACTGAACTTCAATAGCATTTCAGATGAGCAACTACTGCAGATGAATAAAATCAGTCACACTTAAATGACTTTCTATTTGTGCATCATGAAACAAAATAAACTAAATTTGAATTATTTCATAACTAGCTACACTTGTTGCTGATTATAAGCAGATATGCGCACGAGTTTTAGGGAGGTAGTGAAGAGTAAACGAATTGGAGTATTATTCAGCAGAATAATTTTGCAGCAAGTACTTATATTTGTAGATAGTCCAATTTCCTCTATAATAAAAATACATATAGACTGAATTTGAGTATTGATACTTAGAAGCTTTTTTCTTTTATAGATACCGAGTTACACACCTTTGTCTAGCTCAAATGAGTGATATTTATCATTCATTTGAGCTGATATCTATCAGCTAACTTTTATTTTTTTTTTACTTCTTTCCTAACACACACACAGTCCTAGCCATTGCCTCAGCTAGCATCACTGGTAGTGCAGAGGAATATTAAATGGATGTAAATTCATTTTCTTAAGCTTTAACACACTCCTTCATTAGGCTGTTAGCCAAAACCCTATTCATCGGATTGCCAATATTAAAAGCAAAGGAAGAATCCGATGTGACTGGAGGGCTGATGGCTCTGAGAATGTTCAGCTGCACACACATTTTGGGAAGCAGCACTGAGTAACCCTATGCAGTATGTTTACCTGCACACTCAGGAACAGAGGTCTATGTGCACTTCTAGGTAAAGAACAGCCTTAAGACAACATATAAAGGGACAAAATTCTCACAGTCAACTTCACAAGGAGGCAAGCGGAGAAAGCTCCGACAACCCAGTACCCACCAACCCTATGGTGCCCTTGGAGCGGCACAACGACTATCCCCTTGCAGAAACACCAGCTGGCTTCCGTACTGTGGTGGGAGGAAAGCCAAAGCATCATCTGCATCTAACAAGAGATACTGCAGTTGATGAATCCAGGGTGGAATTCCTGCTCCATGTAGAGGAAATACGGGCAATGCTTAAAGCTTGTCTAGCAGAAGAGAATGCAAAGTGACCAGCAGGAGAAAAAAAAGCAAGATGTTATGTTTTCTCCATGCCAGAGCACAACCCAACTAGGATATGTGCTACTGCCAGATACTTAGAAATTCAAAATCCAATTTCCAACTTGATGCCAACTTAATTGTACGCATATATTCACTCAGGGTGAATGGATATTCAGGAGATTAC
Source organism: Platyrinchus mystaceus (assembly GCA_035041135.1). Lineage (NCBI taxonomy): Eukaryota > Metazoa > Chordata > Aves > Passeriformes > Tyrannidae > Platyrinchus > Platyrinchus mystaceus. The sequence goes on from JAWWLV010000088.1 coordinate 63,951,299, forward strand.
CTTGCAAGATGAAAGACTAAAGACTACACATCACACAATGTGCTGGTTTTGGCTGGGGTAGAGTTAACTTTCTTCACAGTGGCTGGGAATTATGGAGTCGTGGCTGCATGGTGCTTGGTTGCTAGCCGGGGTGAAACCAGAACACACATAATTTATAGCAAATGTGGAAGCTCTGCAGAACCCAACCTATTCCACTCACAGTCCTACTACGGAAAGCATAAGTATGAAGAGTAAAAGCCTGTTTTGTCACATTCAGCAGTCCTATGAAAAAGATGCTTGAATCACTGGCTCCAAATCCTAGTTATGGGGACTGTGTGCTCCTCTTGTGAATCCAGAAAGAAATTTCTGCAGTAATCGTTCACTTACATGAACTTTGGATTTATTGCTTTATCACCAAAACATATTCCTATTAGACTGGATTTAATATATTCAAAGTCAAGCAGTCTTCCATCACAGTGTTTTGTACTTTCCATTGCTTCACAGTTAAACAGTGGCTTACAGTAGTAAGTTATCATTGATATTATTAACAGTGAATTCTTTAAAATTCATAGTCTACTGCAACTGTTTTTTCTTCAATAACAATAAAAAACAGTTTTACGTGAATCAAAGAGAAAATAACAAAGTAATTATATAAAAGAGTGCTTTTAGCCATGGTTTGGTGATCTTCCTGAAACATGGCCATGTTAATCGAGTGTAAGTAATTTGGTTCCTTTTACGCACACACTGTAGCTTTTATCCTGTCACAATCACGCCCCCACACTGATCATACTGCCAGTGTTTGTACCAGAGCACTACGGGAAGAGCTGGGCAGATTACACATAGCTAGGAAGGTAAGAGTGCCAGGAATTGCAAACATTCAAGCAAATGTACACAAAAAAGTCCAAGGTGTTTCTTACTGCAGCAATCGAGCAATCAAAGGATGTGCTGCTTCCTGATGCCTAAGAATATTCAGTAACTACTGTTTCTGGATTTCAACTACATAGTGCAAAAGAACAAGCATACCCAACCTGCACTGGTGAAATGGAAACCAACACAGCTAAAAGATGTAATGTGGCTTACAAAAGCCTTAAAGAAAGTAAAAATGTATCTCTAATCTACCAATCAAGCAATTAAAAAGATTAGTTCATTATGAGTACAAGATCAGAATTTTCCATTATCTCTTTTCTGCTTTACTTTTAAAAAATGCTGTTCAACATATGCTAAAGCACAAGAATGGTTTGGGAAATGGAAAGAAAAAAGAAAAAACTAAGGCAAGTTATGCACTGCATTAAGTACAGAAACAGTAATTTCTTTTCAGTCTTCATAACCCCTAATTGTGCTGCTTCTATACCAATAAAATTCCAGTTTACAGAAATCATGAGAACTAGTTTCTTGTTGGCATTTCTGACTCTACATCTTTTGTGATCCCAGAGACCGAGTCACAGATTGTCTTCAGTGCACCTGTCTACAAAATCTTGTACTTTCTTGGCAATGGCTTAACAAAGCTTAACGATAGTTTAAGTCCTGTGCTCTACTCCTGGATAATTTAGAAATCCTTATTATTATTAATGGAAATATTCACCTCATGTTTGCTAACAACCGAATTTCTAGCATATTCTGGGGAAAAAAAGAACTCCTGACAACTTTGTTTCAGTTATTTTTAGTTTCTCATTCTTCTTGTATAAGTCTTTGCTTTGTATTCCCAGTTTATGTCGAAGATATTCCACCACACGTTTCTTAATCTACAGCTACACGCTAGCACAAAGGTCAACTGCATCAATATTTCCAGAGGCATCAACAAAACTGGTGGAAAGTGCCAGTCCCAAAATGCTACACACTCCTCTGCCTTTCAGAGCTAACAACTTTCAGGAGCATGATGACTTGTGAGGGCCATGTACCCACATCAACAAACTGACACTGAACAAAGAGAATGTAAAAACATCCTCACGGGGAAAAAACAGGAAAAAGAAGTTGATCTGCTTTTCTTTCTCTCCCTGGTGCTCTGTGTGCTCTGCTCACCTCCTTCTGCAATCATCGAGCCCTTCTCATCGGTGGCAATTCCCCTTTTTCCCTGGTGGTGAAGTGGTGCTGTTGAGAAGTGCTGTTACCTCAATCAGATGTCTAAAAAGTATCTTTCTCCTAAGTTGTATTACATCATAGGATTAAGTTACCCAGCCCAGGAGAAGAGGGGACAATGCCACTGTTTTTAGCACCTTGCCTTGCCTGTCACATTCCAGGGACATCAGAGCATCTCTTTTGTGCTTTGCCTGCTTGGCTTTGTTCTGTTTGCTCTCTTTTGCTTTGGTATGAATTCTACACTCAAAACATGACAAGAAAAAACTGATATTTCTAAACATGACTTTATTCACCTACAATTTCTCTGATGCACATCACTCTATGCACAGGAGGTAGAGCAAAAGAACACAGGTGTGATGGTGTAGATAGCAATTTGGAAAAGTAACTCACGCAGCAAATAAAGAGAGGTTATAAGTGATCTGATTTTTTCTTCCAAAGCATTTACTAGTGAACTAGACAGTGTCTTGACAAAATGATCTCAATGGTTTTGTTTAAGTAACTTCCAGAACTGCCTGTCTAAAAGCCTACATGTTATTATAACACCCACTCTCTTTCTCTCCCTTCTAATAGAGCTACGTGCTTGCACTTAAAAAAAAGGAAGAGAGTAAGAGGGAACCAAAGCAGGGCACCAAGCTCCCTTCTCCCTCAGTGCTGCCCCATGAGCACGGAGCAAACAACCACTATCTGTCCCTGCAGACCAATGAACAGCATAATTTTCATCTCATGCACTCACTTTATGCTGCAGAATTTAAAAAAATCATTGATTTCTTCCATACAAGAGACCAGATTTTCAAATCCAAGTGTCTGATCTTTAGCTCCCAATCTGTACTTCAGCTGCCAGGGCACTGCAAGTAAAATCAAGTCTCTTCTGAAAGTGTTCAGCTACTAACTGATGCCTTAAACGTATGGCTAGGAGGTTCCTCTGACACCTGACAATGCTAGCGATCCAAAGATGGAAAGGTTTCCAAAAGAGAAAGATCATTACTAAGGATCTTATTCTGATTAAAGCTAAGCTTCCCAATGTCTTTAGATACTCCAAATATTCTTATTCTTGACATCTTATTTAATTCTGATTTCACTGAAACTATCAAAAGCAGTCATGAATCACTCCACTGGGTCTGTTTCCACGAATAAAGAACGTTATTATGAGATAAATAAATAAGTCTTGTTGGCAGAACTTACATTAAATGCAACAAGGAATAACTAAACTTTCATTTTTTATTAAATGACCTCTTTAGCTTCATACTGTCTTCTCTGTGTTAAGTACAGCCATAAATATTTTTCCTGAAATTATAGTTTTTCTGAAGCGTAAAACAAATCCCAAACAACAAAACCTTAATTACATAACCACACACACAACTATGAAAATGTTCACAGACAACAAGTCAACAGAAAGATTTGAACAAGATTAACACAAGCACCATGCTTAATTAAGTACAAACAGAATAGGATTTTAAAGCCAATCACCAACACTTTTAGAAGTCTTATTTCAGATGCATAATTTCAGACTTATTATTTCAGACCAATAGACTTATTGAGATGGCCAGAGGGTGGTTGCTCCCTGTTTCAGAAGTCAGGAGGCAAGTCAAAGAACCCAGGGCACTCCAAGTTAGCAGTGGTATTTGAGAACCTATGTCAGCAGGGTTAATGTATGCTTAAGTATTTTTATTATTGAGCACACCAGTCCTAACATATATAGACCAGACTCTTAAAAAACTTGATCTGTATGTAAAGCACATTTTGACATGAATTAATTGAAAAGAAAAGTAGGGAGGAGTTCAAAGGCTAAAGCCTTTGACAGGGATTGGATCAAGTGTTCATCTGTGCCAATGTTTGTCCCTTTGTTCATATCCGCAAATAGCAGACAATTCCATAAGGCAGGGATAAGGTGAATATGGCTTCATTATTTCACACTGCCTGTAAACACATGATTATTTTTCTTGGTGTTTTTAATAGACAGTACTAATCTCTGGGTTGATACATGACCCATCAAAGATATTATTATTGGCTGTCAGGCAGAGAGGGGTTCCCCAAGCCTATTTAAAGGGTCATTTCACACCAGATTTTTGTATTGGAATGACTGTTTTATTAGCATAATGTCTCCTTATTAACCAAACTAGCAAACATCATACTAACACAAGCTCCGGGAAAGGTGCACCTCTATTAATATGTGGTACCAGCACCCATCTGAGTAGTGCCATTAATCTCAATAACAGCACACATTTTTGTAAAGTCAAATTAAACTTTATTGCTCTGTACTGTCACATCCTGGCAAGCCCATAAAATCAGTGCATGTCAAGCTTATATATTAAAAGTAATTGTAGAGAAAATGTATATTGATATATACACTAAGAAATCATACACTGTACCTCTACCACTAAATAAATTTTCCAAATTTAAAAAATCAGTATTTCATACCATCATAAGACAATTCAGGTGTGAAGGGACCTCAGCAATTTTCTAGTCCAGCCTCCTGCTCAAATCAGGGCCACCTATGGGATCAGACTAGGGTCTTTACGGCTTTGTCCTTTAAGATCTTAGAAACCTCCAAGGAGAGAATCTACGCAGCCTCTGTGAGCAGCATCTTCAACTGCTTGACCGTCCTTGTTGGGAACAAGCCCGTCCACGCCACTCTTGTTTGAACTTGTTACTATTGCCTTTCATCCTCTAGGAAGAATATGACTCCACCTTCATGACAACCCCCTCCAAAACCTCTTCTCAATCTTGAATGAGCCCTGGTCCCTCAGCTTCTCCTCAGAGGACAAGTACTCCAGGCCCTGACGGTTGTGGTCCCTCAACACTAAACTCACTCCAGGTTTCTGATGTTCAGCTGCACTGGGAGCGGGAGCAAAACTAGAGTACCTAAAGGTGGTCTAAGGATTGCTGAGCAAGGAAAGATAATTCCTTTCCTTGATCTTCTGGTTGTGCTTTCATTCACACAGCTCACAGTGCTGTGGCCTGCCCTGCTGCCAGGTGTGCTGCTGGCTGGTGTCCAGCTTGCTGCCCACCACACCCCCAGGGCCTTTCCATGAAGCTGCTCCCTGGACTGCCAGTCCCCAGCTGGGGGCTCCTCCTTCCTGGGTGCAGGGCTTTGCATTTGTACCTGTCGAACTCCTCCCTGGTTGTCCACCTATCCAGACCTTACCACCCTAACCTGGATACAATAATATTGTGGGAGACAGTGTCAAAAGCATTCTTAAAGTCAAGGCAAAAAATAACATCCAGTGTCCCCTTGTCCCCAAAACTTGTAACTTTATCATAGCAGTCTAGTGACTATTTTATGACAATCATCACAGCTTTCATTGATTTCCACTGTTATGAGACTGGAATATATAAAGCTGAATGTCTAAAAGTATTTTTGCTCATGTTTATACCCAATACAGTGCTGGCATGCTTCCATAGGTCTTCAGCTTATTTAAGTCATCAGGATCAGAATACACACCAATGACACATTCTCTGGCTGCACCAGGAACAGCATCCTCAGGAATCCTGCTTTTCTATTTTTCTTGTTGCTTAACTCCTTTTCCCATTTGCAACTTCCACCAAACAAATCACATCACTAAACTCTGCTCACATTTCATCTTGGTAATGGCAAAAGTAACAGGCTCCTCAACAAAACCAATGCAAAGTAAAAACATTCTGTTCATATGCAATTTTGGGGCTTTCAACTAAACATGTTACAAGAAATACCCATATTGCTGGCTATCAAAAAAGTAAGCAATAGTTAAGAACTGGCAAATATTTAACAGTGTGTAGTATAAATGGTAAGGTTTAAACTACACAATCTACTGTTTCCACTAATTCTATGTTAAGAGAAGGGAACTAACACTTCAAAGGTAACATTGAGAAGAAGTATTTCTTGCCTTAGAGTAATGTTCCCCTGAAATAACAGGCCTGCCTGTATTTCAAACTAGGATGAAGGAGACAGGAGCTGGTGGCAGAGTGAGCAAGGGGCTCCTCAGTCCCCAGGTCTCAGCATCTCTCACCAGTGTTTGAATTGCAAAGTTACACTACAGCTGAAAGAGGAGGATAATGTTCTGGACTGACTAAAGGTAGGGTGAAGAGACACAGATATAATCCAGTCATTAATTCAAACCATAGAAGGTTCCTCCCCAAGAAACAAGAACACATATAACCTTGTAAGTGCAGCCACAAAGGCATCCTCTGGGCTAGTCCTCACACACTAGGTGAAATACTGTGGCACCATAGAGAGGGCAGGGCAGATTAGCTTTATAAATTGTGCAATAACATTTTAGCATACGGAAAGGGAGACACCTTTGCCCGGAGGCACACAGCTTCGACTTATCAGGAAGCTCCCAGCGATACAGTTTCAACCCAGGTGTGAGAGCCTGCCAACTCTTGTTTGGCCTTGGGACAGGTAAAGAGTAAATGATTAGCTGCAGTCTGGGGCTGTCTTCCTGGCAGCATCTTTTCAAGTCATGGATACTCACATCAGGACAACACTGACGTCTGATGGAGTGTAAGGACATAATTGCCCTATGCTAAGAGCATCAAGAAATGTCTTCTGTGGAAGAGTTTGGTCTCATTTTGTGAATTTAGCATATTGACTTGAGTGAAGAAAGTAACAACCAGTAGATTCTTACTCATAAAATCAGCAAGCTTGATGAGGAAGACCATGAAGATCAAACAGCAATAAACATCTGACAAGTGAGGTAACATGAGAACTTCAGCTGAGAAATGCCAACATCCATATGTGAACAGGAATCAAATGCAACATTTCAGCACATCTGAAAATCTCTGACCAAAGTGAAACAAGATTATTTTTTTCCCCAAAAAGAATTAATTTCCTGCCCAGCATGAAACACATTAAATGAAACAAGACATTTGATACTGATCAAGATTTCCCACCATCATGCGTGTAAAGAAACCAGCAGAGGCTGAACCACTGTAAAGTTTCACAGGACGTGACATTGAAAGACAGAGGAAAGGCAATGCAAGAACAGCAGACGCTGACCACACAGCCTGTGGTTAATGCCTACCTATGCACACAAAATGGCAATGTATGAACATTCAGCAAGGGCATATACTACAGTATTTTAAACATGCTGAAAAAATTAAAAATATTTACCATAATAAGTAGCCCTATGACATTTACGGACTAACTGTGCATTACAGCCCTTTAATAGCTCCATATTCCTAATCTATACAGAACTTTTCATACCAATCTAAGAAAAGTAATCACATCTTAAGTGCTGTTAAAATAAAGCACATTGGCTAGGAGCAGGTGGAGAAACGACATTATGATAGCTAACATCTGCAGCAATCCCAGCCTGAGTTCTTCCTTGCTGGGCACTCCGAAGGCAAGCAAAAAGGCAGGATGTCTCCCTAGAGGCAAATTAATGAGCTCCCAGTCAAAGCCTAAGCAGAAACCAGTTCCACCTAGTTATCCAAGTAAGAACAAACCTGTTTAAATTAACTAAAATACCTCAGAGACATCTGGAAATTTTCTATGAATGTCAGGGAGTGTTATCAACAGTTTCATGACTAAGGTACCTGTTTGTAATGTAAGGATGTCCAGTTGTTACTGGAACATTAGGATTTGGCTAACAAATCATTAGAACAACTTCTACCTCTAAAACACTGAAGAACAAAGGCTATGAAAACAGAATGACAGACAGGCTCATGAAACAGCAGCCAGTTTAAGTTATCAGCACAGAGCACTGCTACATGGTCAGATGAGATACTGAATATAAAATACCCAAACATGAGTCTGAAGGGAAAAAACAGAAATGAAAGGAACAAGATGTTAACTAAACCACCCTTGTACATAATGGTGTTCAAACAGAACAAGCTCCTTAGTCACATTCTCTGCATTTCTTTAACATAATCTTCCATTTGAAAAGCAGGGATCAAATGGAGCAATTTCCATACAGCCTGTTGCAACTGAGGAGGAAAGAGATCACACCTAACAACCATACTATTTAAAAATAGAGAAAGGAACAGGAGGTTTGGCAAAGACAGTAGGAAAACTCTTACACTGCAGGTCTTTCTTTTGGGATTAAATGGTGCTATGAACATGACAAAAGCAGAAGAAGTTGATTTGATGGAAATCTAGACACAAAGAATACCCTAACCATGGAAGCTGGGTCTGGCATTCTAGAGGCGGGAAGGATGATCTCCGCAGGGGTAGGACACATCCACACATGCAACATTTTAAGAGATTCCTAAGAAAGACTCCAGCCAGATCAGCCTATGAGCTACCAGAGAGCTGTACACTATATCCGACTCACCATCCATTTATATATTATATTTTCCCTTCAGAAGGAGACCAAAGAAGACCAACAACTCCCTGAGCTAAAGGAGTATCAGGAAAGAATGAAAAAAACATTCATTACTCATATGCAAGGCAGACTACAAGGAAGCTAACAAGTAAAAAATCTTGCATTTCCACAACTGGCTTGCTCCCAGCTCACATCAGCTAAAATTAGCACCCTAATACATTTACTACACATGCGTAGGTATGTCTCTCTCTAATTAGCCAGTTTGTTAGCTCAGCATCCTCCCACCACAAAAATGAGCTTGTTCTGGCCTCAGATTCTATAAAGTTGCAAGAAAGCCTTCTATTCATTAAAGTAGGACCAGGCTCAAAATGTTACTGTGTCTGAAAACATAGCTACTGATTTAACAACATACTGTACTGCAGATTTGGAATTGACACTTTCCATTTACTACCAAGAAGAGGCTTTTCAACAATTGTTTTATAATGTTAATTTGCAAAATGTCCCTTAAAAGATTATACTTGCAGGTTGGAATCTCTTTTGCTGAACTGTCACTCAGGAAATTTGCTATACTTGTCAGGAAAGTCAAAATACTATTACTTTAACATTCCATTAATGTTTTAACCAAGTTCTCATAATAGCTCGAAAGGATGAAATGTTCAATTTAAAACTGTAAATCTGTTTGTCTGCCTGTCAAAACACCACCAGTTCTTGCTACGTCTAGCACCAGCAGTGGATTTACTGAGCAGATTTCAGCTGCTCATAGTCTAAGCTAAATTTACTAACAAAAAAAAAATTAAAATAGAAATAACAGATACAGACATTGACTCACAACCCAGGAGGTTTACAGGAGCTAGAAAACTTCCCTGGGTTAAGCCCTTATTCTAGCGTTGTTTCTCAGAGCAAAATACATGTAAACATCCCCATTTTTATTAGTTTGCCCTCACTGGTAAAGGGAGGACATTAAAATGTACCTAAGTACTGAAGACAGGAGCAATGAAAAATGAGGTTAAATGATATCAGAGACTGTTTCTGCTTCCAGGGAAGTTGGGAGAGTATTCTCACTGTCCATCATGGGCACAAAACCCTCCACTGAATGTGCCTGAAGACAGAAATGACCTTTCAAGTCGTCACTGTTGTTATTAGCAGCATGCAATGTTCCTTCAGTGAGAAAGCACCAGAGATTTTAAGAATAGATGTGACTTCATGAAAATGTGAGATCTTGTACAACACAAATAGTTCCTGCATTAAGCCAATCACAGCTGTCTGAGCTGATGTAAATATTTTAGAAATATAGTTCAGTCTTGAATTAAAGCCTTATAGTTTCATGCACACAGAACAATTTAAATGAACTCCCTTTCAGACAGATATATTAACATATTTAAGTGCAGATACAAACACTTGATAAAATCAGATATTGGGAAAATGCACATCTAAATTGCATGAAATATCATTGCTAAGTGGTAGTTTTGAACATTTGGAAAGTAAAAGCTCTGGTGTATGTCAACAAAAAAATAAAAAGGCAAGCTAATCCTCTCGCCAGTGTTAAGTAACACACAGGACACCACTGTAACTTGCAATTTCTGAAGATGATATACTTCCATTTACAACAACCGTATTTCTAGTCCATATGGTTGCTGAAGATAAGGATGGAAAGATGAAAGGAATCAAATGAAAGATCTCGGTCAGGTAACTTGCCCAGAAAGCAAGGAAGTTTCCTACAAATATAAAATGGGAAAAAAGTGTTTTGGACTAACGATAGTATACGGGTACCACAGCAGCAAACAATCCAGAAAGCTCACGTGCAAACCTACTGGAAAAATTCAGGGAAACAATCTGTGGAGAATGATGTCACATTAAGCTGGTTAATCAAAATTCCTAAATTGTTTAGCATCATATTTCCAGATTTTTGTTTGATCTCTCCCCTTCTCATTGAATTTCCCTCAAATGATATAATATAGTATTAACTACAGCTGACTGATAGTGTTCAAAGCCAGGTTGGATGGTGCTCTGAGCAACCTGGTCTAGTGGAAGGTGTCCCTGACCATGGTAGGGGGGTTGGAAGGGCTTGGATGATCTTTAAGATCCATCCCAGCCCAAGCCATTCTATGATTCTATGATGACCTAGGGAGCAGGGCATGTCACCAGCATGCAGTGCTCCCACCTGCTTTTTGGCATGGAGAGGTGCAGTAGCAGGAAGTGGGACTGAGAGTGCCTGCGAGGAGCGGAGGGGAGGGAAGCAACCTGGCTGCTCCTTTGGGGCCAGATGGTGGGCTGGTGAGAGTCGTCTGTAAGACGGGACATGACAACATGAAAACAGCATCAATCTTTAGGGTAACACATATGCAACACTTTGTTTATCTAAGCAGAATGCTGGTATATTTATAATAGTTTATTTCAAACTCCCTCTATAATTTTGTCAACAACATGCATCCATTTAACATAAGGGATGATAAAACAGGGAGGGTTTGGAAGGACTCTGAAGATACAAAATACGTCTACCATGAATCTGCAGCAGAACTAAAGTCTCATGCTTTCATTTATAGAGACAAACTTCCTCACTCAAATCTCACTGTGGTTCAATTTACTAGAAAAATAATATTCCACTTAAAAAACCAGCAGATGGGCAAACAAGGTAAAGGGTATTTAATTTCGGTTGCCTCTCCTCCATGCCAACACACTGCTTTGAAGGGACTGCGAGTGTGGGAGGGGAACATATGTGCATGTGGATTGTGCATCTCAAAGAATATTTGCTGCTGGAACACAATCTCTCCCTTCTTTTCTCTTTCTGTGCAAAATAGCTCAAATGTCTGTTCACTCTATGGGTGGTTCCACACACCTATATGGGGACCTAAGAAAGCAAATGGAAAGTCCTACCATTCTCTGTGCAAACAATGACTATAGAGTCACTCCACCAAATACTTTGTCAACCTTTAGGCTTCAGAGATAGATCAGCACCCACTGAGAATGCTGATGGAGGCTTTAGGTGGCTCCATAACAGAGGCTGGAAATTGAGGTATATGTCAACAGCACTCCAGAAGTTGCTTCGACCTTGCTGGAGTCCAAATCAGGTCTTTGAATGGTTCTGTCTAGGTGGTTTTTCAGTAAACACTGACAGAGCCTGCTGCCATTTGACCAATCACTGATCAAGTCAGGCAAAACACTTGGACCTGCCAACCATGTTTCGGTATGTCAGGATGAAAGTGAAGAGGCATAAGACTATAAAAAGAGAACTGATCTATGTGAAATTCTGATACTGTCTTAGGGACATCTGTGGTACCCATGGAAGGGAACTCAATCATCAAGACAGATCTGTCACAACTGCTTGGACTTCTGAAATAAGTGATAGCTACTTAGAAATCCATCCTCACACACTAAGAAGTTAACAGCTATGCTGAGGATCTGAAAATGATGACACAGGAGAATAAACAGCTTCGTCCTCAAATTCCACATGCTGCATCTCCAGCTGCAGGAAAGAAACTGGAAAAGCTCTTTAAGGAATGTGGAAGTGATGGAGTGAGGAAGTATAGTAACTTGGCAAATGACAGACTCAAATAGGTGCTAAATAGATTTTAACATAGACCCTTCAACTCAAGTGGATACTCCAAACAGAGTACTCACTATCAGAATTGGTAAACTGCAAGCGACTAACACAATGCACTGATCTAAAACCTAACTAACTTAACATTCCTTTCTGGTATTTACATCACCTTTTCTGCAGGTGAGACTAGGAGTGCTGCAACAGAAAGAGCCACTAGAACACAGCTCCTCCTGGTCCATGCTATGGAGCACAGACCTTGAAGGAAAGGTGGTGTTCAAGATGTAAATCTTCCCACGATTTTTCTGAGTAAGGTCAGCTGCAGTTGTTGAGGTAGCAGGTACAAAGCCTTGAATCTCTAATAAGAGAGGTTGAAAACAGGCTTCTCCTTCAAGTTGAGATAGAGATGATGCCATGTCTGGGAAGAGATGAGGAGAAGAGACTGGCAGATACCTGCATGCCCTTAGAGGGACTGGAAGTCCAACTTCAGAATGTATTTGTTATACCGTATATTGCTTGCAGAGACAATCAGTAACCTGTTTAAAATTTTACCTATTGAAAAAATAGATCCAGTCAGTCTAACCATCTCCCCATCTCCTGCATGTGCTCCTACATTTTGGCTGGGATAGTTAATTTTCTTCACAGGGGCTAGTATGGGGCTGTGTTTTATATTTGTGCTGAAAACAGGGTTGATAACACAGGGATGTTTTCATTACTGCTGAGCAGGGCTTACACAGCATCAAGGCCTTTTCTGCTCCTCACACCATCCCACCAGGGAGTGGGCTGGGGATTCACAAGGAATTGGGAGGTGACACAGCCAGGACAGCTGACCTCAGCTGACTCAAGGGATATTCCAATTTATATGGTGTCATGCTCAGCAATAAAACTGGGGGAAGAAGAAGGAAAGAGAGGGACATTTGGAGTGATGGCATTTGTCACTGTTGGACAATTTGACACATGATGGACTTCTGCTTTCCTGAGATGGACACCTGCTTGCTGATAGGAAGTGGTCAATGAATCCCTTGTTTGCTTTGCTTGTGTGCGTGGCTTTTGCTTTACCTATTAAACTGTCTTTATCTCAATCCCTGAGTTTTCTCACTTTTATAGTCTTCCAATTCCCTTTCCTATCCCACCACAGGGGAGTAAGTGAGCAATTGCATGGTGCTTAGTTGCTGGTTGCGGTTAAACCATGACGTGGCAGAAAGTCAAAAACTTGATCAAGCAAGTGCAGCAGCTTATTCAGGGGGATGAATTCACACCTGACAAACGGAACAAAACTAAAAAACCAGGACAGCCTGCAAGTCTAAACTCCAATGACGGTGAGAAACACATGCACGCCTCCAGTCCATCCCAGACCACCATATACTCTGCAGACACAGCAATAGCCATGAATGAGAAGGAGAAAGAGGAAATCCATCTTCCATCTGATCTAGAAACTTATCACTGACCCTTTTGGCTGTGACAAGGCAAGAAGCAGTTAACTGAAATGATGTAGTTGAGTCCTAACAGCCTGAAAGATATCAGGATTGGTGGGCAATACAGAATATACATCAGGCCATGTAACAGTTCTTTTGGGGATCTGTCATACATTTTCTGGCAAATCTTGGTGCTGCTGGAGTTTGTCACCAACTTTAGTTCCCTGAACAGCTCCAGAAGCAGAGAGAGAGATTCAGGTGGCAGTATTAGCATTGCTGACACCAGGTATGGAGATAACCAAGTTAGTTCTACTAGTCCTAGAGAATGCAATGAAGGGGGTGGTGGAGCTGATGTATCCAGGACCCACACTGCTGTGACAGGCAGAGAACTGCTCCAATGGATAAAAAAGGAAACAAATGCTTACAGCACTTCAGTGGCTGGACTGTTTCTGGTCATTACCAAATCAGAAGCCTCTGTGGCAATGAATCACAAGGATCTGAGAGTACTCAACTTTACCAGTCTGGAAAGTAGCATAGAGAGGGACTTCCTTGGAATGGCTTTTTTAAGAGGATGGTCAGAGGAAGATCAAAGATAAAGCAGGCGGCGCCATCTGACTGCTTTCCACTCCATAATACCCACTGGGTCCCACACCAGTGAAAACTTTCATTTCTTCCTCATGGAGAAATATTCTGTAGTTCAAGCTCACCATCCCTTCCAGGTTTTAAAGGACATCACATGGAGCAAGACCTTCTCTATCACACTAATGAAACCCTGTACATGTGTCAGAAGATGAAATTCAGCCTCAAAGTAGGGGCACACCCAGGGTGTAAAACAGCCTTGGGAGAAAGCACCAAAGATAAAGCAAAGCACAGCTTCTACTGAAAACGCAGAGTAGCAATTGGGCAGCAGAAAGAAAATGAACGGAATGACCTGAGAATTAGCCACCTTTCACACACTGAGCAAGAAGATGAACACAGGCCCTAAAGTAACATGTTTCTGGTCTCAAGTGGCCATTTCAATCAAAGCCATTTGAATATCCATAATCTGAATGTATTTGCGGACTATCACTCCAAAAAATAATAAAAAAAAACCCCAGGACTTTCAGTTGCAGCTTCATCCTAAATAACAAAAATCTGCAAACTTGAAAACTATGCATGCTCATTTACTGTGTCCTCTGCAACTGAGTCCTATTCCAATTTGCACTTAATTTGATTACTATAGCTAACAGCAAAATGAGGTGTTACATATCTTTTTGTAGTCTATTAAATTTAACTTAAATCCCACACATGTATAAAGTTATGACTGATCAGTGCACAATGCTACTCAGCAGAAACTCAGCATGATAAAACGTGTGAAAAATTTCTCCCTGCAAATATGTTCTGCCACTGACAACTCTGACAGAGCAGTTGTTAACTTATGATAAAGTACACAAAATTACATTTCTTAATCATTTCAGACAGGGAATAAACAAATCCAAAGTGATCTAGATGAACTGAAAACCAAAATAAATTAACAGAAAGGAAAAATACACAATCATACTTCACATGAATCTGTACCCACTGGACTGTGATTTAAAATAACTTACATGGATATGCGCATATTTCTATTTACTTGTTTAGCTTAAAACATAGATTTTCCTTTTTCAGTGGCCTTCATACTCTAAAGCTTCAAATAAAAAATTTGTTTACTTCATGTTACCAAGAACTTGATCTATTCAGACATTTAAGAAACTAAAAAAAAACCCACAACAGCACAGGACATTTTTAATTTGAAAAGAGTAACCTTATTATCTCAGTTATTTCTATATCTGTTTTCACCATAAACATTTATTTTTCTATTGCCAGACATAAGAATTTAGGTTAGAAGCCAAAAATTAAGCCAAATCTCTTACTCTGAGATGCTGAGTACTATCACCACATAAATCTTTGTAACCCCATTCCTTTCAGAGTACACTGTTAAATTTATACTAGAGAATTTATCTTCCTTTATGCAAAGATGTTACTGCGCCACACATCAGAACAAATGCCTGAAAGCAGAGGTTAGCTCATCTTTAGCTTGAACATGTCCATCAAAAAAAATTATCCAGAGCAATATTACTTTTGCAAGGCCAACAGCAACAACAACAGACAGTTATAATTTATGTGCCAAGTTTTTTACGTTTGGATGACAATAACACTTATCCACGATCCACTAAGCAGAAATATGTAAGAACTATTTAGCAGAACGCCTGGTTTGTAAAAAGTCTCTGTAAACATTTGAAGGACTGCTGCTACTACCTAGCCACTCATATTTTTTTCTTCCACCTTTTACAAATACATAGAGTAACATCACAGTCCTGGTGCCCAGATGAGACAGTTTGTATTAAACATTCCCTTGAAAAATGAAACCACTTATGAGCTTGGTGAAAAGAAAGCTGAGTTAGGTATGTACAAGATTTATAAAATCATGAAGGCAGTAGATAAGGTGAGTGTAGAACTGCTATTTAACAAATTTCACGGCGCTTGAACCAGGGGACATCTGCTGAAAACCGAAGAAAAATTGGAAATTGAGGAGGAAATAAAAAATTGTGTACTTTTAATGTGATTGCTAATGAACTACTGCAGTTTGCAGAAAATGCTGGATGCAAACAGCGTTTAATCAAATGTATTCAGGGACAACAGCTCCATAAATGTCTAGATACTAAAAGGATGAGGCAGACATCCCTAAATCCTGTATCTGTGGACATCATAAGGGGAACAGATTGAAGAAGTGGCCAGGCTTATGAGCTGTCCTTAAACAGTATGTCCCATTGCCATTTGGAGGCCAAATGCTGGGTCAGAGAGACTCTGCTGAGACCCTCTTGGGTATTTCTTCTGCTCTCCAATCTTCAAAAAGTTTTGAAGTTCATTTTTTCAAAAGATAATAAACCTTCAAGGATAAAGCACTAACAATTTACAACACTGTTCACAGATGTGTCACAGACCAGATGGGCAGCTCGCTACCATGAAAGGTGACTACCTACCCAGAACAAGACAAAGCACTGACACAAGGTACTGTTAGAGGAAAATATCTCATGTCAAATCCAGCAGCCCAAGAGAAGTGGGGCTGCTGCTGCTCTATGCCCCCAGGTCCAATCAGTAGCAAGGCTCAGAAACTCAGTCTGCCCAGTAGCCAGCCCTGGATCCCAGTCTTCCCAGTTGCTGTACCTGGATGTATCAGCCCTCAAGGATGCAGCCCCAGTTGCTGGTATAGACCACTGCACAAGCAGCCATACCTGTTCAGGACTCCCTAATCCCTACAGATCCTCTCCTGTGCTCTTGCCCCTACAGACCAGCAGCCACTCTCAATCCAGAGAGGGCCCTCAGAGACCTCCAGACCCATCCCGGCCCCCAGCCCACTTTACCTACTCACTAACTCACCCTCATTATCTTTGCCAGCAATCACACCCATACTCACCCCAGTTGCTGCACCACAGACAACCCCCTCTACACCCATACATCCAGGGAGTAAAAGAGCTGGAGAACAGTTGAAGGTGGAGTTATTGAGGAGACAGGACAGATTGTGCAGGTCAGGAACAGGATGTGGCCAGACAAGGGTCCTGGCCAGCCCCTGCTGGCATGCAAACCAACCTTTTATTCAGTTATCTACTCTACTTCTCACATTTGTTCCTTCCCATATCACCCAAATCCCTCACTCTCTCCACCTTTGGTTCATCTCCTAGACATTCCATAGTATGTCCCATGCAATTCCCTAAAACTTTTCCCCTGCCTCCCCCAGTGTGTCCCAGACCCCCAGCTAGCAACACTCAACCCAAAAAGTGAAGTGGGGCACTGCTCCCTTATTGCACATGGTGATGTGTTTCTCTCCTGGATGCTGGGCTGAGACTCTGCAGGGACAGGCCTGGGAGGAGACCGAACAGTATGGCCCTTTCTCTGAGTTCTTAATCTGTGTTTCTGCCTGCCCTATGCTCCTCTGGGTTGTGGAGATGGACCTCTCATGGCTTGTCCATGATGGGCCTGGTACTAGCTTGGCAAAGTTCTGTTTGGGATCCCCGTTCTGTGTCTGGGCATCTCTGTGGGTTTGCAGATGAGCTTTATCACACAACCAAACAGTTACCACTGCAGTCAACCAGCCTTGAAATGTAATGACTCTCCTCCAGCTTTCACAGCTCTAACACAGACTAAATCTGCCACAGGTCATCTGTTTTTTAAATGGGCTGTGATGATCAGTTCCCCTTCAGCATCTGTTAGAAATCATCACATATTGCTCACCATGAACCAAATATGGTTATTGATGATCAGGTAAATCATACAATGAACCAGGAATTAGCACAGGCTGTAGTTGGTAATGCTACAGCTTCAGCAATTTCATCAAGGTCAGGGCAGCTACTTGAGTGGTTAAAACAAAGCTTTTGTGTCTCAGCAGAACTGGGGCCTTACACATAGAGCTCCTGATCTGCAGACAGATATGCCTTGGGCCTCATGCAGTGCCCAGCCCAGTAATGTCTTTTCACTGACACAGGCAGGCTTTGGATCAACCTCTAGGATCACAATGCATTGGTTTTATTCAATTTCATTTTTTTGGAGTTTGTTTATTACCTCTCTGTTGCTCTTCTGTTCCATTAAGTTGCTTTTGTGCTTCTTCAATTTTGTCTGCAAAAAAGAGAAGTCATTATTAAAATACATCCATAAAACGCGCAAGATTTTAGTAAGTCATTTACTGCAATCCATCATGAAATATCTGCTTATATTTAGGAGTGATACCATTCATGTGTAAATATGTGGTACATTATGAGTAATACAGCCATATAAAATTTTATCATGTTTTACCAGGGAGGCTATTGACATGTTAAATTACACGGAACTGCCGAAAGAGAAGCACTGGCATCGGATCTGCAGTCAACAGCTAATCCCACCGTGGCTTTGTACCATCTATAATAATGTATGCAGTCAGGGGACTCTCTGGAATAGGTATTATGGTGCATTACAGAGTATTTTAATACATTTCTAAAAAATGCTGTTAGAACAAGACAATGTGGCATTAAACACACTGATAGAAACAGCAAACAGGATTTGCTAAGTGAAGCAATGGATCCAATACTGTCACACAGGGATAGGAGGGGGTGAGCAGCAGCCCCAACCTTACTCCTCTGTGAAATTACAGGAAATTCCCATACACACAGTGGGAGCAAAAAGAAGCCTTGAGTCTTTACTCTCTCCCTGCCTTCACAGTTCACTTGCTGCCCCCCAGACACATTGGTGTTGGAATGAGAATTGTGCTTCTCCCGCTGTTGCACAGAAGGCACAGAAGGTTCTGCAGGAAGGAGGGACCTCGTTCTGCATGTGCACATGCTTGCATGTGCAGAACAAGAAGCAAGGGGCAATTAGAATAAATAAAAATTTTACACCCATTCCTTTTTTGTAGTAAACAGCCCTCTGAGTGGCTTCAGGATTAGAAGCTGTGTTGATAAGAAGCAGCGGCGCTGGGAGAGGCTGAGCTCTACATCAAACTATGGCCTGACCAATCTAGATCTGAGCTTGAAACATGGCTTTCAGGTATAACCAATCATTTTCCAAAATACCTAGGAAAACCTTTTTTTCTTCTATTATCTTTTTTTTTTTTTTTTCCCCTTGGTGGGGACAGTTTTTATTAACAGAATGTAACTGGATTCATCCTAAACCTCTCAAACTCTACTGGTACAACTCAAGAAACACCACCCACAGATAGAGAATGACAGCTGTGCAAAGTCCTCAACCTCTTTCTTCACAAACGTTGAGGCTTTAGTCAGTCTGACTTTTACTCACCCTTCCTATACAACACAAGGTTTCTAGAAAATGGTCCTTTCTTCAACACACTTCTAAATCAGTGAGTTTAAATGACTTCTCTGTTATTTATCAGCTGAACCACTCAAGCACGTTGGAACCATTTGTTCACAGCTGAAGTCTGAATTTGTTTCCCAACTATTTTCTCAGTAGAACCAAATAATTATAACTGAATCAAACCCTTCTTGCAGGTGTTAAGACTGAGTTTTGTTGAGCAGTTCTGCATTTCTGTTTTTCAGAACAAGTACCAGGTTTCCTTCCGCACTAAAGCTCAGTAATTTCTCTGCTGTGCATTGTCCCACAGAATGAACCAAAACACCTTACAAGAAGGTTAACAGGGCAGACTCCCAGAGCTTCTAATGAGAAAGACTACCACTGCAATTTTAAAAGCCAAACTTCTTCCTGCTTCCTCTGAAGCTAGTGAGACATATATACATATTTAAAGGGAAGTTTTAGCACAGTTTCCTTTGTACTGACTTACTGGCTGCTGAAGACAAAAACAAACAACTCCAAAAGAGAACAACCCTTCACCAGGTCTTTCCCAAGACAGTTATGCAGCCTTACTTTAAACACTGAAGACATGATATTTAACACCTTCTTGTATTTTAGCTACTGCCGAAATACTAGATGCATCACTACATTTTTGTATAGAAAAGGTCGAATAAGTGGTAAATAACCATTTCTAACAAAATAAGAGGAAATGTAAACAAAGCATCTTTTATACACATGTGCCACTAACGCTATCAGAGAAAAATGTATCTAACAATGCTATCCTGTTTTCCCACAGATTATTCCTTTACAAAAGAGTGATGGAATAAGCAACTTAAAAAGTTGCACAACAGTTGATGAAATACATGAATACACAGAAAAAAAAAAATCAACAAATTAACCTGTAAATGAAGCACTAATATTTACCAAAAAGCAACAAGAAATCAAAACCGTAGTTTGGCTCTCATACTCACTTACCCTCTGTTTAGAAGTACATCTAACATGCAATATACAGTGTTTCTGCCTTCAGATGATGTAAAAGATTTGTCATAACTAAAGTAGACAGCAACTGGAGTTTCATTATTAAAATAATTATCTGCATATTTCACAAAAATGCTACAAGAAATACATGCATTTAAATTCACAACCATCCTATTTTATAGAGAAGACTTTTGGAACCATGCTACATTAGACTGCTAGAAAGATTAAATGCTTTGAGCTCCTCAGCTGAATTCTCTTTCTCTTAGTGGAAAAAAATCAGTTCCTATCAGTAATTCCCAGCCACTTCTTTGTCAGACTGTAATCCCAAACAAAGAACTACAGATAGCTGAAATAATAGCTAGGTAAACATGTGCTTGGTACATAGCCAGAAAGTCTCCTATACTTCCTGCATCTCCTGATGAGTTATATTTGCTGCATTATGTTTCCACACCTTTGGAGGTGTCCCTGTGCAAACAGTTTTGAGCACTGTGAACACTGAAAAAACTCAAATGGTGCTGGAAGCCAAGAGCAATGACTTGGACTGTAAATGAGGCATGGGTGTTAACATCAGTCTAAGGCTAAATGTTTTATTGAAGGCTTACATCCTCATAATGGTTGGTATCACACAGATACCTGCTCTGGTTATTGCACCAAGGCACGTTTAAACCATTGTAAAAAAACCGCGGCAGCTGCTTCCCAGCCTGCTGCATTTCACAGCTACGGATCCTATATAGGCAACTGCCTTACAAACCGCTGTGTTTCAGGCTGGAGGGAAGAACTGGCTTATCCCTAGGGGCCACGGAGCAGGTGGTAAGAGCAGGCTTGGAGCCAAGTACCCCACCAACACCAAAAGGCAGCCTCTCCAGGTCTTCTGCCAGCTTGCACGTACGCCAGAAATAACTTGGTAACTACAGCAAATTTATATTACCCAGTCATCTCCTTCTCTTGTGTGTCATTAAATTAGCTGTATGTCAAACATCTTAACAAAGATTATTTCAGACAACATATCATATTCTTTCATAATTATATTATAGGTGCTCTAATGGTACATACCTTTGAAAACTCTTTATAAGCAAAAAAATTCATCACACAAAATCATCTGCGAAGCCCAGGAGGAACTGAAAACTGACAAGTCTTCTATTATTCGGAACTAACATTATCCAATCCAATACTTGCTTGGTCTTGTATTATTTCAGAATTAAAACTGTGATACTGTCTAACCTGAAAATTTTACAAAGGTAGCATTTCTTTATCACCAGAACATTATTTACTTCTATTAGGATAAGAGAAAGCAACTTAACTAATGGAAATTCTAATATATGGTAGGTATGGCAGCCTCTTCATCTCCTACAAATGCCAGAATAGTACATATCTTTACTACTTTACTGTAAGAGCAGTCCTAATGTCCCCCAACTTCAGCAGACAGCCTTCTGGAGTAGCACACATCTAGAAGCAAATGACAGTCACAGACACACTCTCATTTAAGATGGGACACTTCTCACCAAGTGCTTAGTAGAGGGGAAAAGTGAAGCCACAATGAAAGAGGAAATCATCATATGCATCACTGTATAGAAAGGAGATTCCACATGACAGCAGTGTAACAAGCCAGCTCTTGAGGTTATCCCAGGCAGGTGCATGCCACAAAAATGCAAATCACATGTAACATCATGTTTTATTTATATATGTAATATAAACACACACACACATATACCTGCATGCGTGTAAAAGAAAATGAACAACATGTGTGCAACAGTTTTTCTTACTCCGGCATTAAGCCTTTTCATGTTGTTCTCCAAAACACAGCTCTCCCAGCAGGTATCTGCTGTGTGGAAATATCATCAAATTCCTTGAGGTTTTAAATATATAATGTAACTGTGCTTTTTAGGAATGCAAGGAAGGAGACTGTAAAATATGTGTCTTGTTTTACACACCTCCTACTGTGATAGATCATTAAATGGATACCAACAGTCTGAGTTAGATATGACGGTGCTGTGGTGGGTTTTTAAACGAAAAAATAAACCAGATTTTTCAACAGCTTTACATTCTCTGGTTTTGGTCTTCACTGAAAGATATAACCTCACAGATTTTAATTAATTCATAAATAAAATACAGTCTATAGAGGGTTTTTTAAAAATATATCATATCAATGCATACCAACTTAACATGTCTACATGTATTAGAAATGCATTAAGAATTTTTAAAAAGATTTCAAGGGCCTTATTTATATGGTGAGTTCAGGAAGGAAAATAAAAGATCAGGAATTTCAGCAAGGAAAGAAGAAATACTGAAAAATGTGAGGTTTGCAAAATATGAAACCAGTAACTTCTGACAGAAATTTAAGCTGGAGCAAAATAAATCGTCCAGTTGTGAGTTTGTTTGTGGGTTTTGTTTTGGGTTTTTCATCTCTCTTTTTATTTTTTTTTTTTTGCTGACAAGAGTCCCCATGCCAACGTAATGAGATGACTCAGTCCTGTTGAACAAGTCGTCCCATACAGTGACAACACACCGAGGAATGAAGAAGCAGTCACCGAGGAAGACCTACTTATAAGCCACCAGGAAAGCTTACATGGGAATGGCAGGTGAGAAAAGTTCATTAAGCTTTTGCCAACTGCCCAAACATGAGTATTTTTCATTGCACATATTTGCATGTGTCTGTATCACTGCAAAAAGGGGATTTTTTTGACTTCTTGTCAAATATCTACAACTACTGCTCTAAAACAATAAAAGAGGCTCTAGCTTTGTGTTTGGTTTCGTTTTGTTTTGAGGTTTTTTGTTTGTTTGTTTTTTTGTTTTGTTTTTTGTGTGTGTGTTTTTTTTAAATCACACATACTCTGTTTGTGGATAACTGGAAAATTAGCAGATTTAAACCATATTGGACACTGAGAACAGGCTACTTCATCAAAACTTAAACATACAAGCTTATATCTTGCCCGAAAGGCTAGGGTTGTATGTTCAAATACTTAACCAAAACAGCTGGAAGGAAAATGTCAGCATATTTTTTCCCTTCAGTTAGAGACAAGAACAATTCTCAGGCCTTAGGCCTGAGTCAATGTAAAAATATCTTCTTTGCAAAACAGCCTCAGATGGCAACAGTTTTTCTTCTTGCTTTCTCAAGAATCGCACTTTCTCTTACCTTACTGCATTAGAAGACATTTCAAAAGTAATTTTGAAAATCATTTTGCATGATTTTTAGATGGAGATAAAGAAAGACATCCCTTTCATTATTTTTTCTTGCACTGATCACCTAGATCAGGAGCAGAAGAGAAAACCAAAGTGACGAAATATTCTTCAGATGAAGTGCATTAATGTAATCAGTCTGTATGCACTGGGCAGTGCTACTGAAAACAATTGTCAGCGGAGAGAGGGGTGTGCACTGAGAAAAACACTGATGAAAGTTCAAAACACTGCATTTTCCATTGCTACTTAAATTCATAGAGCAAGTGAAAAGAGGCCAACACCCTGCGAGGAAATCTCCATCTTCAGACTATTGAAACCCACCAGGCTAAAGCGTCAGCAAAGTGCTTCACATTTCATCTGATGAGAAGTGTGCCTGAAAGCACTTAATATTAAATAAATTAAACAAACCAATAATAAAATAAATACCCTGAGCATCAGACAGGTGGCCCCATAAAATCATAGAATGCGTTGGGTTGGAAGGGACCTTAGAGACCATATAGTTATAACCAAACCAGCCACGGGCAGGGACACCTTCCACTAGACCAAGTTGCTCAAAGCCCCAACCAACCTGGCCTAGAACATCTCCAGGGCTCAGATTTGACATGGAGGGAACTGAGCCCACCACCACTTCCCATCTGAGCCATTTCACACCTCCCCCAGAGGGAAGACCCGTGCACTGAGCACCAGTTCCCATGCAGTGCAGGCAGAGGCAGGGCAGGAAGGAAGGGCAGCCCTGTGAAGCCGATGAATGACGTATGAAGCTGATGCAATCTTGGAGCATTTCCCAGGTGGCAGGTTTCCATGGCAGTGTTAATCCCCCAAGGCACCCTGCCTGCAGCTGGGGGGTACCCACCTGGAACTGGAGGGGATGCAGAAGCGCCCATGCCCCACGGCAAGGGGGCTGTGATGCTTCTCTTTTCCCTTTTGCTAGGAGGAGGCTCTTTGCAACTTGCTAAAACAAGAACGCCGTCGTCCTAGTGTATTTTGGTTAACTGAGATGAATCCCAAAACTTCCTTAAACCAGCTAATTAAGAAAAACAAGAAAGGAAAAAAAAATCCCAAACCAAAACCCAAGAGTCTTGTCTGTACAAGGTGCCCATTAGGTTAATTGAGGGGCGGTGCAGCCGGTGGGATGCTGCCTCTTGCCTGTTTCTCGGTAGGAGCAGAGGCTCGGCAGGCCCCTGCATGCAGGAGGCTCCGCACAGCGGGACAGCCTCCAAACCTGAAACCCAGGCAGCGTAGCCGGGGTCCCAACTGCACCCTGGGGATGGCAGCACTGCCCCTCGCTGCTGAGGGCGGGGACCCTGCAGCCAGGAGGTGCAAGGGCTGGCGGATCTGAGCATCTGAGAATGCCTTTGATGGCCCCAAGTTCCCACTGCTGCCTACGAACACCTACAAAGCTGGCGAACAGCAGCAAGAAGGCATTTCACAAAACGCATTGGATGAGGCACTCTTCTCACTCAGATTTAAATCTAGTTTTAATTAGAAACCACTTTTCTGTCCCCACACATTTCCCTTTTCCAATTTAATGAGGAACGCTCAAGATTAAAAGAGATCAGGTTAGGAAAGACAGTCCCTTCATCTTCTTTGTAATTTTATAGTGTGGGAGTTTGACTTTTTTTGTCGTATGGTTTATTTTGTAGTTTCCCCTTTCCATTTTGGGGCCTAGAGAATCACAGCACCACGGCTTTATGGGTTGCCAAATGTTGATCCTGATCACTGGCAGAGTGGATGTCTGCAGCCTACCAAAAATGCAAGTGAAAGAGATTAGATCTCAAGTTTGTTAGATGCTACTGGGTTTGAAGATTGTTTGTACAGCTGAAAGACAGAGGGGAAAAAGGACCTTTTAAAAATTATATAAATTCAAAACTCTTAGCAACTAGCAGGGTGATGAAGGAGCAAGTTGTCATATTAAAAATTATCAACTACCTTTTTAAACATCTAACATGAGATTTTAAACATCTTAAAATGTTCTACTAGTCATTATAACCTTGCCTAATGACCTGTTTGATGAGTTTTTCAGAAAAAATTAATGCATTTTCATTTTAATGTCAACTTTGAATGCTCATCATACTCCCTGCCATATATAATTATTTGCATTTAAAAATGAAGAACCCATGACAGATACTTTACATAACCCTGTTGAAAACAGAAGATAAAATTCCTCCTCTTATTACTCTCCATTTTAAGAAAAAAAGAGGGTTGCAAAAATACAATCTATAATCTCCGGTTTAAATTTGTATCAGCAATGATCTGCTATACTGTATATACAATAAAAACAGTCAATGGAAAGGCTGTATATAAAAGAAATATATAATGGCTTTATCCTTGCCATCACATATACCACTCAAGCATGGTAAGGGCTCCTAATGAGGTTGACAAGGTGTATGTGCATAAATTACAAAAGCACTTTACATCTGAACCCAAACTCTGTCCCTGGGTCATTAATTTATGACTGGGGAGCTTTCAAGCTTTTTCTTGTTTGTTTGTTTACATGATTTGAATTTTTACTATGAGGCTTTTAAAGTCATTAAACACTGAGCACAGCGGGGGGGGAGGGGCGGGCAGGTAGGGAGGGGGAAGAAGTTTTCTGGATGGCTGTTGCCTTACAGAAGGATATAACAAACAAGCAAGGCACCTGTGGGGACAGGCACAGTAGCCGCCAAGCATAAAATTTCAGAAGTGTAGGTGAAGTATCTTCAAAAATACCTCCTGCCTGGAACTTTCTTGTGCTTCACAATGCAAGGGAAGCACTTTCCATAGCTAGCTCCTTTTTCACCTGCCCCACAAAGCCAGGTGATCTGGCATCCTGTGTGTGCTTCTGAGAGCACCAGCTGAGTCGCTAGAGATAATTCATTTACACACTGTCTCCCTCCAGTACCGAATTACAAACACAGGTACTGATTGCATTCCATTTGCATGGAATTATCCATCTAGCCATCTAGCACAATAATTACCCCATCGCTATGCTGATGCTGGAGCATTGTTCTGCCCCACTGCCAGATTCCAGCTGTCTACTTAGGACAGGGTGATTATTATCACTAAAATCTGTGTAATAATTATTTAACAGCCTCTAGGGTATTCCCTCTTCCAGGCTTACTTTTAGCTTTCTGGGGTTTTTTTTTCCTATTCCTAACTCAACATAGGTGCTAGAAGTTAAAATATTAAAGCTCTAGTTCACCACCTTCTCCAAGCTGCTGCTACGAGCACCGTCATACCTTCTGCACTGAGACAGGTTTCCTCCCCCAGTAGGTTTACCGGCCTATGATCTGTTGTCCCCATACTGGAAAAAGATGTGGTTTTCACTTTTTTTTTTGAAGTCTGACACGGAGATTAAATAAATGCCAGTGAAATACCTGCAACCATTTAAAAAAAAAAAAAAAAACAACAACAAACAACCAGCAAACCAACAATGTTTCCACTCACTGGAAACATATGTCAAAGTAGTACATGGAGCCCAAAAGGTTTATTTCAATTCTTTATTTTCTCAAATGCAGAACCTAAACCAAACAGTGGAGCCAGCCACTTCCCAGCCAAACTGGGAAAAATGTTTCCATCCATCTTTCTGGAACTCTAAAAACATTTGTTCTCAACTGCAAGGCTGCTGAGGGAGGGTTTTCCCAAGACAAAAAGGCATAAAACTGGTTCAACCAGTAGAACAACACTGAGAGTTCGTGTTTCATCACCTGAGACAACAGCATAAAGGCTTTCTGCAAGTTCTTCTAGGGGTCAAACTTCTATGTAATTTCTTCTTCTATTTCTGGATTTCCTCAAACAGCACCAAGTTGACAAGGCAGACATAAGGTACACATTCAGCACTAGGAACCTATAGCATCAACAACCCTGCTTAAGCACAGATTAATTTTCTTAAGCTTAGCATATACCTCAAAAATTATCTCTTTGCTGAGATCCCAAAATCTTGATAGAAATGGTTTAAATTATTAGATCTTTAATAGGATTTTCAACACTGAAGTTCTATAATTACCTGATATTAAGATGGACAATAAATAGTAGTGCTGGCTAAGGAAAAAGAAAATTATTGATGACTAATAAAAAATGAAACGAATCAAAAGTCTACAAGTAAAGCCAAAAGTCCAGCCCAACATCTTGGCTCCAGCAGCAGCCGATAGCAGAAGTCCAGGGAAAAGCAAGTCCTGGACTCTGAAGCCACACTGCTCTGAAGTGAGCCCCAGGAGCTGCACTTGAACTTCATGGGTCCCACAGATTATTCCTACATTAGTTTCTCCAAGTGTGCTTTGAATCCATGGCAGCTTTTCACATCTTTCTTCTTCAAACTGCAGGGCCTCATCTACTTAAATCATTCTTTACACAAAAGGTGTTCAATAGACTGATAACCTCTGTGGCTTTTGCAGTGCTATTTTATCCTCTTTGGAGATGGAAGTGTAGAAGAGAAAGGCAATTAGGAGGAAGACCTCAGAATCGATCCCACTGTTCTAGATGAAGGCATACCACAGATGCTACTGTAACAGATATGTTTTTCTGTACTACTGCCATCAACATTCCTAATGTTTTATTTGTTTTTTGACAGCTAGCGAGTACACGGTTGACTTCTCCACACAAATATATGACCCCCAAATCTCACGCCCGAGAGTTAACAAGCCACTCAATTTAAATGAAAAGTTTGAATATTTTTCCTATGGACATCACTTTGCATTTATCTGCACTGAATTTCACTTGTCATTTTGCAATACGGTTGCACAGCAACATAATGTCATTTTGAAATCCTCTGCATTTTCATTTGCATCTTCATCTTCACTTCCCTGGATAACTCCATCAAATCGGCAACAATGCCATTCACTATGCCTGCTCTTTTCCCAGATCACTCAAGCAAATGGGAATCGACAGAAGCACATTTCTATTAACTGTAAAACAGCGGGCAGTGTTTGTCTGCTAAGGAGCAGATATCGACTGCAAAATGTGTAAATATCAGCTTCTCAATAAATTTACACACAAGAGATTTTTCTCCTGGCGTATGTTGGGAGAGTTGACTTGATAGTCTGTCTTTCTTCTTTTAAACCTTGTCCTTACTTCCAACCTGTCCAAACAACATCATCCTTACACCACGCAGATCAAAGTGCCTCTGGGTCATCACCTCCAACCACCCTGCCCACTCCTTCCTCACCAGCTCCTGCCAGTGCTGGAGCATCTTCACGTAGCATGCTTATAATTGGACTGACTTTAACACACTGCTTAGGACTTCTTCCAACCTGAAGGGCAGCTGCCATTTCACGCTACTCAGTAAATCCCCTTTGAACAGGGCTGCAAAATCACACCTTCAAATTCAAAATTCCTCTTTACTATAACTAAACATTAAACACAAAGTCAAAAATTTTCATCAGTTTAACTAAGGTATCTCATTTTTTGCTCACTTGTTTTTCCAAGAACTTAGTGAGTTTTAAGTATTACAGGCTGTGGGAATGAAGTCCGACTGTCATAATAGCATCAGTGGGTCTTAGCGTTAAAGAAACAAAAACCTAAAAGTCCACTACTAACTTGTTATGCTAAACCTTGCTCTATGGACTTTGCAAGCTTACTTTTCCATAGTAATTTTCTATTTTTGCCCTGACTTTTTTCCATGCTAAATGAAACGTTACTAGCTGCAGCTTTAAAGTGAAAAACACCAACAGAAACTGGATTGACAAAATGAAAAATGCCTTTGCAAAACTAGTTAATACAAGCTGATGTAGAACTAGGTATACCTGAAACACAAAACTTAAGCAAGTCACAAAGATATGATACTTTTCTTGTTAATGGCATGCTGCAGCCATGAACAGGGGCTTAGCCACTCTAAGAGGCTTACAAACAAAACAGCCCTAGGCAGTTCATGTTCCTTTCTCAGGGCAAACACAAACTGCAGATGGAAAATCTACGTATTAAGTGAATAGCTCACTTCAGTGACTTCAGTGATTTATTTTACTGTTCTCCTTTACCTGCTCCCACTCTCCTTCAAGACCTGAGTTAAAAACTAGGTCTAAGAGTTTTTGCACCACTGAGCACTTGAGTGTTCTCCAGCCTATGTGCCATTCCTGTCAAAGACAGCGAGAGCCAGGATAAACCATCTCTCCAGAACCTGATCATGCCCTAGTTACAGACAGACCTTAAGCAGAGCAAAGAATTGTGGGACAATTACCCTATATCATACAGATTTTCCCAGACATTCCAGAAGGTATGACTTGGGGAAGGAAGGGGCCAATCAGCAGGCATGCTGGGAGATGTTTGGTACCAAAAGGATAGTTCACATTATTATGAAGGGATAATTTCTGGTCACAACCACACAGCAGCCTGCTAAGGCTGTGCTCAGCTTTAAGCACCCACCTAGCTACCCTGCAAACTGCATGAGCCATTTTCAAGCTCCCCTCTGGCTTCTCTTCTGCAAGAAGATTTCTGCTTGGAGCAGGATTGTGCTGGTCCCAAGACACTTGTTAAAACCTGTCTCCACCACAGTCAGCTCTCGTCTCTCTCCTCCTCCATGCCTGCTCTGGCTGGTCCTGGAAGCCAAGAAGGGAGGCTGGCCCTAGGACCAGCCTGCTGCTGCAGGCTCCCCGCTCCTGGTCCCACCTGCAGGCATGCTGCCACCCTGGCTCACGTGTAAGGACAGCAATGTCCTTATTCCTGACCAAAATTTGCTTCTTTCTCTTTCTTTGGGGGAGTGGTAAGGGTTCCTAAAATATTTGCCCTGGATGTTGATCAGCATCTGAAGGAAAAAAACCTGAACTGCTCTCTCCCCTCCTCTCCAAGAAATACAATAAATTCCTCCCCAACAAATAAAAGAAAATAGGCTGAAGTATCTTACTGGCATTCCTCTTTTTTATTATCTCCAAGATACCCCTGGATAACAAATCAGTTCTTGAAAAAAAATTTTCCGGAAAGTTGACACTACAAATTTAGCTCACTGATTTTTATACAGAAAAAAAGCTAATTAGTACGAGAAACTGAGAAGGTTTTGTTTAGTAAATAAAGAATAGGAAGCAAATATAGTGGCATGCAGATAGTTAAGTGTATTATTCATATGCTATAAACTGTTTTGAAAAATGAAGCAAAAAATCTCACATTCATTTCATCCTACAAGAAGTACAGTTCCTATTGCTATGGAACAGCAAACTAATATGAATTCTTAAAAAAAAAAAAAGAAACAAACAGTCCAATACCTAGCCCCCTTCCCCTCTTCTTCTAGGCTCAGTGGTGAAATTGTCTTTTTGTACTTGCAAGCTTAGCAAGATAATTAACAAGCTGCTTCTTATACACCTACAAAATGATGGCACTCTGCAATCTGAACATCACCCGGGTGTTTTTTCCTCTTTTATTTAGAATTCGTGCTCAATTTTGTGCTGTCTGATGGAAGATGAGGGGGTGGTGAGGAACATGGAGGAGAAAGCCACAGCAAGCTGCCACACACACCATCACATCCTGCATTTGGAACTGAACAATTCAGTCTGAAGGGAGCTCATTCCAACAGCGATGTGCCGAAGTGAGCATCCAGGGATTGCGAGTCCTCAAACAGATAATGTTTTTTTGGTCTTTAACAAAAAGATTTCACACACATCAACCTCGTGCCACAACAGAGTAGAAAGACTTATATGCAACTTTATTCACTAATTTACAATGAGATTTTTTTTTTAGTTTGTTTCGTTGGAACAATGACTTCTGGAAAATATGGTGGGTAGGAGAAGAAATTATTAGAATGTGCTATTTGACTAAGACAACAAAACTACAAACCCAGTATAATGTTCTGAAACTGCTTTTTCGGTTTGTTTTTAATAGGTTTGTTTGGACATTTCCTGATAGCACTAAAATTAATGACGTAAGAAACAGCCACGAATTTCCCAAACTCTTCAGATTTTAAAGGGCATTTCCACCCCCCTCCTCAGCCCCATATATACCCTGTTTATTTCAGTTTTAAATGTCTTACCTGTTTACTGAAGTATTTTTCTCTCTGTGGTTTTTTTTTTTCAACACCTCAGCTAAAATAAATTCCTGCTTGAAGTTTCCAAATTTCCCACCCCAGCAAGGGTAACTGAGGCAAAAATTGTGCATGGTTAATAAGAAGAAAAATAACATCGGGAACTTCACATGCACAAAGTAAGGAAGGAGAAGAGAGCACAAGACCAACTGGATGACCTCTCTTGCTCTTTGATTTCTCTTCTCTGAGGAGGTTCATGGTGACTAGCAAACCGCTGAGCCTCTCTGAACCTGGCACCTGGAGTTATGTTGAAGGGAAAGGTTTGGCCAACTTCTCGCTAATGCTTGTAAGAGCCCCAGTAAACACCAGGAATGTTTCAACCAAACCAACAAATCAGTGATTGCCTGACAAGGAACAAGTGTGGCTTCCCTAAGACTTACTCTTCTCCACTTTTATCTTCTATTTACTTTGTTCATTTTTACAGGCCATCACACAAAATTGCTGGAATGACTGGATTTTCCAGCGCAGAAAAGCCAGGAGCAAGGCTGGGCTTGGTGCTCCTCAACTTCTCTCCAGTTTCCTCTCTCACCAACCCCTCCTACGCCAAGAATCACATCAGCAAGACCATCCTCCTCCCATCTCCTGCCACCAGATTCACCTGGTGCTGATATTTAAGGCTGTGTGTGTTGGGCATCCACCAAATGCATATATCCGTTATTCCCCATGAGAACTGTGGTAGGTCAAAGTCTTCTGAAGGCTCCAGCCTGGGGGAGACCGCAGGGTGTGCACAGAGCTCAGAGACCATTTTTCTCTTTTTCTTTGTGGTTCTTAAAAGTAGAGTCAAATAGTTGCTCTGTGTGGAAAAGGATGAAGGAAAAGGAAAGAAGATAGGAGAACAAAGGCAGGATAAAAGATACTACAGGGGAAAAAAAAAGAAGAAAATTATGAAGTACAATACAAGGCCAATAAACAGTGTCTACACTGTAGAAATGATGCACTAAAATGATTTGCTTTTTTTGCTTCCTCTGTCCTCGGAAAATGATAGATCAGTTCATACTTTGAGGAATCTACTTAGGATTCATAACAGCAGAGAAATCACAGCAAGTAGGGAAATACTAAACACATGATTTCCTATTTCTTTTCCCTTTTAACAAAACATTGGACAATATTTTATCAGTGACTAAATTTAATTAAAATAAATACTCTTACAGCAGAGAACCTGATGCTTTCATATCTTTGGCAGTCTTTCTGTACAGCTTCTCATCTTCTGCAGCTACAATTCATAATTACCAAGTAAATAATCTCAGGTTAATTTTGATACAAGATTAACCAATTTCTTTTAGATTGTCAGGTATTTGGCTTTTGGTCTCATGATGTAGAATAAATTATAAGCATATAATACTTTCAAAGAAAAAAACCTCAAAGAATAAAAACAACCAATCACATCCAAAAGTCAACAACACACCCCACACCTCCACCATTCATACGAAGTTTATGGTTTAGGTGTTTAAATACCTTAGTTTTTATTTAACCAATTTAGTAATTACTTCCAACCATATTAAACTGTGACAGTTTTATTTTTAAGAACTTCCAGAAATTAAGTTTTGTTCAAATTGAATACTCAACCAGTATTAACAACTCAAGACAGGATTCAGTAACAGAATCTGACCTTAATTACCCATTATCTACTGGATAAAATTTACACTTTTGCATTTGTAGTAGATGATCTTGAAGATTTTAGTGGCTGCAATTTTATTACCTCACATGCTACAGTAAACAAAAGATTTGGAAACTGTTACTCCAAATTTAGCACAAAAGCAGGAACAAAGCCAGTGGTGCTCATGAAAAAACCCTTGAAAAATTGGGATTGAAATCAGGAAAAACAGATACTGTTTTAAAATTATTATCAGGATGTAGTTCTGAGCATGCAAATAGTTTAATTTCCTAGCTTAATTCCCAGTTGAACTACAGTCTATCATATGGCACCTTAGGAGTTGCCTCCTCATAAGACAGCTGAAGCAATGCAACCCAACCAGGACATTAGCAGCCTAAATTGTGGACTATGGAAAAGTGTTGGTACCCGGAATGCTGTGTTACAACAACAATGCTAAGGCAAAAAGTCATAATCAAAGCACTGAAATACAGAAAGAAGGAAATAGGTTGAATCCCTGTATCTGTTTAAACTCCTCATAACATTGAATTTATGATGTTTTGGTTTATGGCACTGAGGAGCTGACCTGCAGGTCTTGATGACTCTCTGAGAACAACCACATAGCACATAAGGTTTATTCTGAGGCACTTTGCTGATATATTTTTTTAATTCCTTGTGGGAGGTGACAGTATTTGCAGATAAAATATTGGGCTGCTTCAGGAAAAGTATAGACAATACTAATACAACTAGTTCAAAAATAGAAAAAGTTCAAAGAGCAATAGAAATACTTAGGAGCCTGCAGATGATTCCAATTGAGGAGAGTCTAAAAGTTTACAGCAGTTTAATTTACAGAGAGGTGAGGAATATTTGACATAATAAGGGTATATAAAACAATAAATGTTATAGGGAAGGTCAAATTGAGCATTACTGGGAAAAAAACACCAAACTGGAACTTCATAACACTTACTTCAAATATCATGCTGTAGGGCTTAGGAGCTGAATGTCTCACCAATTCCGTGTTACCAGTTTATCTCAGCTCTCATTTCCTCCCTGCTTTCAGGCAGATATTTAAAATACATGTGTTTAAGATTTAGCTTTCCTATTGCAAATGAATTCATTGATCTATTCTGTTTGAGAAACACTTTTAAACACAATGAGACAGGAGCTCTTGAGCTTTTGTCATGAAGCACTGAAACTGTGTACTGGGGAATCTCAGCACACACTTAATTAAGGAGAACACATCCTGGTAAGGGCAAACAGATAACATTCTGAGGGAGATCAGATGTGATTTTCAGAATACCACCCAGCTGCTAATTGCACTGCTTTAAAGGTTAAAAAAATCCCCACAAAACAAAACACCATGGTCCACAGACAGTTCTTGCAAAATTGCCCACTGAACAACTTGTTATTCTCCCTCGGAAACATGTTGCAGGGGCCACTTCAAGCCAGGATCCTGATGAATCACTCTGAGTTTGTTTTAAAGAAATAAGGAAAGAGTTAAAAATAATTTTGGTTGCTTTAGAAACTGACATCCTTTGTTTTGGTTGAGATGAAATACCATTACATGCATGCAATACCCTTTAAACTTGCCACTGTTCCAACAATAACTAAAGCTATTCCAAGAAACTTACCACCCAAAAGGAGATCACCACAGAATTACAGTAAGTTTGGCACTGTGAAGATGGAGTTTATTTGCAATATTACCAAAAATGCTCAGCCAAGCCGAGCTCAGAGTGACTTGACTGTAACCACCAAAACATGACAGTGACTCGCTGATCACCGACTCCATCAAAACCACAGCGATCAAACAGCAAAAGGGGCTTTGCTGTTTTCAACAGCAGCTTGCAGCTAACCGTATTTTCAGCAAATGTGATACTCAACCCAAGTAACTAAGATGACATTTCTAACACAAGAAAATTAAAATACTGCTAAAATTTAATGACGAAGCTAACACCATGTGGTTTTATCATGCATTTTAGCTTTCCTGTTGCATTTCACCCAAACTGCAACCTTTTAGACTGGTTAACTCACGTTCACTTGTTTGCTGATACAGACACTTCAGTTCTAGTCAGAAGCACGCCTGAGCACTGACCCTTCAGTATTTCCTTTTAACAACACCAACTTTTAAATTTGTAAGCTGTTTGAAGTTGGCACCACTTTATTTAAAACCATCTCAATTTAATTCAAGCACAGAAAGGAATTTCTGTTTTGCAATTTTTTAGCTTCCACAAACCCGTTCCCAAGCCTGTCCATGCTAAGTCATCTTCCTTACTCCCGAAGTCCCAACAGCTATGCTGATGGCCTCCAAGAAAACAAACCTCCTGTTTTGACATCTGTCCCTGCCCAAATGAACCTCAAAGGACCACTTTGAACCAGCAAAAAGTATTCAAGTAATGTATTGAAACATACTGACGTTACAGTAATAGGCACCTATATACAGTACATGATGCTACATGTGACAATATATGTGACCTAACTTTTAACTCTTGTGATCTGAGTCTATTATAATATTTTGGAGATTGTTTTGACTCAAACTAAAATTAAAAACATTGATAGGCAAAATGAAGCTCAATAGTTTGCAAACTAAGCTGCCATCTCTCCCTCTACATATGCGTATGAATGTACACATTCTTAAGGATGCATAATTAACTGTAAGAAAACAGTTCTCAGAAACCAGAAAGCTAAAGTATTTATATCAAAAGCTGAATCTTTCTCACTCTATCTGCACAAATAAACCCATCGAAGTTGCCAGCTTTGTCAAAGTGAGCAAGATTAGGTTCTAAACATAAATCAATTTAAGCAGTCAGAAACCTACAAGAAGTACTAAAGTGGCTTTCAAATTCCTTGCAGATTTTTACAAATTAAAAGTCATTGACTTAGTCTGTGGAAACTAATCTAGTTTTTCCTAACGCAAGACACCATTGCTATCACATTTCTATTAGGGACATTTAAAAACTGCATAAAATTATGGTATTTCTAGATAGTATTGCAAAGGTGGTGTAGGGATGGGGAGTGGGTGGTGGTGAAAGGGGGTACTGATCTTATGATGCAATATTGTTTAAAATCCCAGGTATCCATCCCCACTGGTCAGTCAGATCTGCGTTGTTCTGATTTGGTTTAATTTTGCTGGGGGTTTTTTGGGTTGGTTTTTTTTGGTTGGGTTTTTTTGCTTCCAAATTTTGCTATTTATTTATAGCTTAATAGCCAGTAAAGTGACTTGATTTGTGAGAAGCACTACAATCAGACAGATCTAAGATAAAAATAAAACTCATTATCTATAAGGTTGCTCTCAAAAGTCAACTATCACACTGGCATCACAAGAAATTAATTCATCAGTATATATTTGACAAGCACTTTTTTTTTCTCTGAAAGGTCATTTTTCTAAATTAAGCAAAGTATTAAATATCTTTGCTGTTCTGTCACACATCTCAAACTTAACTCATGAAATGTTTTCACAGTAAAATCCAATTACATTTGAAATAAACATACGAAATAAAGTTTCACATGCATTTAGATTTGACATTTGTACCATAAGCAATGTAAGCAAACAGTAAGGCCTGTTTGTACATTTTATAAACTATATTAATGGAAAATGTGCTTATTTAGTAAGTACGGTATAGCCCAGTTTTGCCCAGAAAGTGTCCTTCTTTTGGAACCCCCCTAAACGCACACTGTTAAGCATGAGAGGTAGATCTGGACATTACTGTCCACTGTGTTGCCTGTTTAGGATTTGGAATCATAGAATAATTTGGGTTGGAAAGGACCTTCAAATGTTATCCAGTCCAATCCCCTGCAAAGAGCAGGGACATCTTCAACTAGATCAGCTTGCTCAGAGCCCTATCCAACTTGACCTTGGCTGTTCCCTGGGATGGGGCATCTACCACCTCTCTGGGCAACCTGTTCCAGTGTCTCACCACCCTCACAGTAAAGAATTTCTTCCTTATATCTAATCTACACCCACCCTCTTTCAGTTTAAAGCCATTATCCCCTGTCCTATCACTACATGCCCTTGTAAAAAGTCCCTCACAATCTGCGTGGGTCTTCCTTACTGAACTAGGAAACCCAGATCGATATCCTACACACCGTGCTCTGCTGCATG
Organism: Platyrinchus mystaceus; assembly: GCA_035041135.1. Classification (NCBI taxonomy): domain Eukaryota; kingdom Metazoa; phylum Chordata; class Aves; order Passeriformes; family Tyrannidae; genus Platyrinchus; species Platyrinchus mystaceus. The sequence continues at coordinate 63,988,165 of JAWWLV010000088.1, forward strand.
CTGCCTCTACCTCCCTCCACATTTGTTTCTGACTCCTATTTTGCCTCCAGAAGGTGCTTTACTGGGCTGTTTCAACCGGCAGCGGCGAAGCCTTGTGTGGAACTATGGAAAATACTCACTTCTCCCACGTTAGAAAAGGAAACTTACCCGTAACACCAACAAGAAAAAGCAGCTCCACAGGATAAAACCCAGGGATCCTCTGGTGCCAAGCAGCCATGCCAAAGATAACTTCTCTTTGTGAATAAATACAGTGTAAAGGATAAAGGTTCTTCCCTGCTTTTGCACCTACTGGAGTTCCTCTGAGACGACGACGATTTTCTGCAGCGCCTGCCTTCCTGGCAGGCGAGGGTTACAGGAGTGTCTTCACTTATGTAAGTGCGTTTCTTGAGTACACAATTACCCAACACACCCAAGGCACTCCAAGGCTTTTTTTTTTTTAAAGAAAAATCAGTTCCTTTCCAGCTGGAACATTTTTGTTTATTCAGACTTAAGTCTGGAAGTGAAGCCACAGAAGCACTCTGAATGTGGTGCACCGAGACCTTCAGTTTCCAAATAAAGGAGACATTAATTTCATGTTAGTGCAACTCTCTCCCTATATACTGGAACGTAGGCTGATATCCAGACTTGCAAGAGACCTCGACATTCACAAGAACCTCCTCCATTTTCACCTGTGCACCTTTTTCCTCCTACAGAAGGTCATCAAGTATCTGCTGAACATTCCTCCCAAAGCCACAGAAGACAGCTCACTACGCCAGCAAGCCCCACCACCAGGAACAAATGCCTTTTCTGCCATTTCGAAGCAGCATGCAATATGTGACCGTGTTCTTCCTAAATTAAACACTTCAACTCATTTTGCAAGAGAAAGACGGCAGCAAAGAGCAAGATATGAACAATCAAGAGAGTATTTGCCCATGAAAAGGCAAAGAGACTTTGTGTGGGGAGATAACTATGATTGCTTACCTGAAGTAACATCTAGGAAATCTAACCCTGCGTTTGAAAGGCCACCAGTGAAATCAAATGCAGGTTTGTCAGGCAGCACGTGCACAGACCGCAAGAGCCTTATTATAAGGATTTGTACCTGCCAGTTTCCTTAAAATACCTTCTCCCTCCTGAACATGTCTTCAGCTAAAGGCCATTCAAAAACCGTGGAAAGCTTCCCTTTGGGCACACATTCTGTGTAGGTACCAGTCACATCCATCATCAGTAGGTCTATGCCAGGCAGAGTGCAACAGAGATCTCTGATCATGTGTAAGCAGGAATGAATCTTTTAAACTGGCAACCTTGGTAGATAAAAGCATGAAGGAATCCAAATCACTTTGATGCTGATGCAGGATTTTAATCACATAGGTAGGTTTTTAATCACACAGGTCTGAAGGAGACAAGGAGAAATCACTGGTGTTCATATCACTGCCAGTGAAGCATTAGGACCCTATTTAATGAGCAGTGTGCTAGACACATATAAAAGGGAGAAAAAAAACCAGTCCCCTCTCCCAAAAAGTTTAACTTGTATATACACTCTTGAAAAATACTGATTCTATTTCACAAGCATTACAGGTTCCCAAAATCCATACGTCTGCTCAAGGTCCTAAACATCCTGACAAAGTCACTGCGTCTGTTCAGGTGTCATTCATTCTTTCACCCAAAACACCTTTTTTAATCATTTAATAGAAAGCAAAATAGAGGAACTTCACAACTATACCAGGTTTGGAGATACTGTAGAATTTCCTTGATTTATTGCTACGTTACACCTGAATACAGCTGAGAAGGGTGGAACAATGAAGTGTCATGCCAGGAGAAAGGAAGATGCAAAACGTAACCGACCTGCAGCCTGCTCTTTGCCATGTCCTTCCCCCGCCATCGAGGGCTTTGGAAGGGTGGGTGTGTAAGCCAAGCTCTCTAGGTGGCCCTTGGGGCTGGTGGTGATACCCTGGCAGCTGCATATCACCACCAGGACTGCTGCAGAGATGGAGGCAGAGAGGGGCATTCCCACCACCGGCCACTGCCTCAGCTGCAGATACCTCCAAGATACTGACATCAAGTTGAAAGGATGTTGACAAATATTTGCCCTTGTCATTATTTCAAGTGGAAGAAAAAGGTTAAGCTGTCTGAGGGAAATTAAACATTTTAACAGGAACAAGGACAAATAGGAAGTTGCCAGGATATAAAAATGCAACCTCTGTAAAACTGTTTGCATTTTTATCTATGCAACCAACAAATATACAGTAAAAATAACCATGCTACACTCTGCTTGAATGCTGTTGACATAAGATCTATGGGAGAGAAAATAAAAAGTAAATAACCAATCAGCCAGTTGTTACACTGCTGATTGCTGAAGATACGCAGTGGGAAATGATACATCCTATCACATACAATTCAACAAGACTTAGCCAGAGCAACCCAAACTTTTATTTGTAATATTTCAATTCTAGCTCAGATTTGAGATGGCTGGCCATATTAATTTACAAATTTTTGCCCTATACCACATCTAATTTATATTTAAGAAGTAAAACTTGAAAACAAACAGTGGAACAGTAAAGCTTCCTCAAGGCATAAGGCCAAGGAAAACCTGAAGGCTTCAGTAAACTGCACTAGCAAACATATTTTGGAAATACCTTGTACAGGCCAGTAAAAATCTCTGTACTGTATTATCAAAGGGGCTGTAAGTATTATACTGCAAATCCTGTGTAACAAGAAGCCGATCAAGCATATCAATCCATATGCTCTCCTGTAAAATTCCCCCTATAAAAACCAAGTTTTAAGAAAACAGGTTGACATTAAATGTCAACTGGAGATTAAAATGCATTATATGGCACATTATCCTCGCATTTATCCCCAAAACAAGTAACACATATCCGTAAAATCAGAGCAAAATAACTTGAAACACATCATGGTTGGGAAACGCACTGTTAAGGTACACGTAAACTTGCTAACACCAGTCAGTAATGAGACTCTCATTAGGACATTCCAGTGTTTTGAAATTCTAAATGCAATGGTCATTTCTCCCATTCTAATACTACCTAAGGACACAGCTATCATTATTTGGCTGTACTAGTTTGACTTATTTTCTGTAGCTTGAAGTGGCCTACGTTGGGCTGACACATATCTTCCCCAGAAAAACTGGAGGCTCCCTTGAGGATTACAAGAAGATGTTGTCAGAGGGAATGTGCCGAAAAACTTTTCTGCCAGAAATCCAGCAAGTTTTACATCACAAAATATTTTCTAGAATGGCCAGTTTCATATTTTCTTAAAAAATAAAAAAAACCCAAACAAACAAAAAACAATTAAAAGACATTTATCCAAATCTTTCTTTCAAGTTTTTTATTAATTTAAACTAGAAGCCATGCAGAACTTGAATAGCCAAATTCAACACAAAGTCTTTAAAACTTATAACAATGAAACTCTGATTTAATGCACACTTTAATTTCAGAAATATTGCAGGAATATGACCAGTTTTGAGTTTTCTGACATTTTAGTTTTTGTTGTTTTTCCCCATTAAATACAAATTATAAAGGAAAACAAAGTCACACTTCTAAAAATAATGTGAACAATGACCTAATGAATCTAATTTCAATGAGCTTTAATTGCAGATGTTTGAGTAGAGTGCAAATCTGAAGGTCATCTGACATACCCACAAGGAATGGTTTGGCACACATTTTTAAATGAGGATTTAGTATCTATTGCTTATTCCAATCTATGCACAAAATTTACTACCTCATTCTGGGGAGTCATTCTGAAAATATTCCTGTTTAAAGTAATTTCAATAGGGATATGTTTTGCTTTTTGCACTAACACCACATTGTAAAGCTACAAACAATTATGGATGTCAAAATGGTGGTCCTTTCCATGTGTCCCCTACAGTGGTAAGCAGGCACAAGTGAATATCTCACAGGGAATAAATTAGGTGAAGCTGCTATGCCTTTCCCAACCCCATGCTCCAGACTCAGGTGAGTATTTGACTGCCCCACCAAAGCACTTCCAACAGAGGACATTGGAAAAAGAGACCAAGCTCTGAATTTGAACACCTTAAGTGCAGTGAAAAGCATTCAGACCATGCTCAGGCTGACTATAAAGGTCTGAAGGACTTCAAGAGAACCAGAATTTCATCTTTCAATTTTCTTAGGAAAGCAAAACTTCCTGCCACAACCCCATAACATCCACTTATCCGTGGGAACTCCCTTGTTATGACTTCCATTCCCCTGTGGCAAGCACCTCTGCAAACCAGCCAAATCTCACACAAAGGTTCACTTCTCTGTCGCACCTGTGGAATCCCAGGGCGTAGATGAAAGTGAGGACTGCCTTGGAAAGCATCCAGGCACAGAGCAATAAAAAAAGCAGGCAGCGAGACGCCTACCAGCAGCACAAATTTCCCTCTTCTATGGCAAGTGGGAAAAGGGAAGGGGATTCTTGGTTTTGACCACATGGCTCAGTGATGGGGAGACAGAGAATATGTGGGATGATGATGGAGAGGTGAGGGTGAAACAACACAGGGAATTACATACCAGGGGGAAGTCCGGTCTCGGGGTTAAGGAACTTTTCATGGGATATGTGAGTTTAGTACTGACACCCACCACAACCTTTCTTTGTGCCTTAGAGCTCCAGACCACAAAACAAGGATGGAACGTGACAAGATGATGCCAGAGGGAATAATATCTTTTATTGGAAAGATAATTATATTTCTAAGGAACACAGTGACTGCACACATGAAGTCTTACAGAGATATATAGTTATGTTATTGCCAACTACTTACACAGAACATACTCTAGAATTAACCCCTTAGATGCCCTCCTGAGCATATCTTCTCATTTACTGGTGCCTGTTCAAGGCAGCTTGATTTGCTGCTATTTCATAGAATCATAGGATGGTCTGGGTTGGAAGGGACCTTAAAGATCATTTAGTTCCAACTCCCCTGCCATGGTCTGGGACAACTTCCACTAGACCAAGGTGCTCAAAGTCCCATCCAACCTGGCCTTCAACACTTCCAGGGATGAGGCATCCACAGCTTCTCTGGGCAACCTGTGTCAGCGTCCCATTACATATTGCTACTGCAGCCAAGGGCGGCCACAAACCCCCCTCTTGTCCTTACACATTGTGACAGGTAGTATTAAATAGTGAGACTGAAGACTTCAAAAATAGCCAATGAGTCAAAGCACCCAACCACAGTTCTCTTTAACCAGCCTGGTTTTCAGCAAGGGTCTTTCTGAAAATCAGACCCTATGGGATTGTCTCAGAGTGGGCCCACACAAAGCTACGGCTAAAACCCTTCTGCAAAAACACAACTGACTTCTGTATATATCTCTGAAATACAATGTAAACCAATTATTGTATGGTCAATGCAAAATAAAGGTAGTTAGAAAGCAGCCTCTTCTTCCAACTTGCAGCAATTAATTTTAAAACCAAGAATCTTCATAATATAGTTGAGAGTTTTCTAATTACATTGGTGATGAGTTTTAACTAATTAATTTTCCCACAGAAACTGAAGGTAGAGCTCCTGCCAATTAAAACAGCATTCATCTAACTCAACTTCCAGCTGCTCCCAACAATCACACTCATAACTCCTAGGTGAGGTAACACCCGTTTCAATCTTTTAAAAAATGATCTTTAAAGATAAAACTTATTATTAAGTAATAAACCCATGATGATAAAGACATATAATAAAGCACTGGTGTTCAACCAGAATAAAATCTTCCTGTGCTCAGCATGAACTGGTTTATGACCATATATTTTATAGGATACAAACCCAAACAGAAAAGACTGAAACAGTATGGTACACCTGTACAGTGTCTCAAATGGACACTTGAAACACATCAAGAGAAACCCATGTGGGTCTTAAAACCATCTCCACCTCCCACCTGACATTTCACCTCTGGCTGGACCAGCAGAATGATCTTGAATAAGATCCAAAAGCCTTATCCCTGCTCCCTCATCTCCCTGTACTATCCACTTTCTAGGTGAAAGGCAACTTGCAGAGGTTGAGCATCACTTTTGGTAAAGTACACTACATGAACTGGCACTGTTAGACTTATTATCACAAAAAGACTTCCAAATAATCGAAACTTTTGTGCTTGGGTATTTTTCTGGAGTCTCCCTCTAAATTAGCTCCATGGTTGAGTTATAGGCACCTTCTCAATGTCTTTTCGTAATACAAACAGGACTGGATGAAGCAACATTAACAGCTGAGACTCCAGTAATGCACCGTGTCCTGTTATCTATCAACTGCAGGGCCATCAGGGCTGCTGGGGTTTATAATCAAATCATAGTTCATAACAGACAAAGGAGCAAAAATTCTTCTTAATTTAAAATGTCATTAATTCCATTATAATTGTATTGACTGCAGTAAAGGTCTGCCACTTTTAAATGGTGCCCAAACACGTAATGCCCTATGACAAGCATACATATACCGAAATAAAGATACAGAAATAAACTGACACTAGTTCCATGTCAAGGAAGTGAAAATATCTGAAAGGCAGTTCTGCACAACACCAATTAAGATGACTCATAAATCCAAGGAACTTCAGAAAGGCTCCAGAAGTGAAGCAGATGACATGGCATGTCTTACTTCCTTCAAGAAGAAAGCATTTACTGAAATCCTACACTGTCAAAGGTAGCTGTGAAAACAGCAATTAATGCTTTCAGCTGCGTATGCCCAGCCAAAATAATTTTAAGGTCAAGCTTCATCCATCTTCATTTGTTTATAATTTTGCCAAGGTAACTGTGATTAATTTACCAAGTTTCAGGCTGAACTACTTTGGGGTCAAGGGAGATAGGAGGAAAAGAAAAGCCAAGTCATGTGTCTCCCTTAGAAGCCTAAATAAAATAACTGCTGGTGATGCAGAACAATACTGCATTTTAAAATAAACAAGAGACAAATCCCTGTAGCTGAAACAACCAAAACATAAGTTACTTCATTTCTTGGAAAGGAGCTGTCAATATGAACAATCACATGAAAAAACAGCTGCATTACACAGAAAAAACCCCCTCACTGTACTCTTTACTTCTAGAAATACAGCAGAAGCAATATTTCCAGTTCCTGAAAAGAACAGCTGTAAGTTTGTCCGGGGGCAATCAAGGATGTCTAAAAATAAGCAAAGTTCTCATATCCAAAGACTTCCAGTTCTCTGAGCAAACAACAATTGCTCATACCCAAAGACAACACTGACAGTTCTGCAGGCTGCTTCAACAGGTACCAGGCCTGCTTTGCTAAATAAACACTCCAACAACAAAAGTATCTAGCAAATTCCCCATGGGAAGTTTCAAAACCAGAAGCCACCAGAAATGGCTGCAGGCATATCTGCCGCCCTCCAGGCACCCCTGCTTCCCAGCCAGGGGACCCAGGTGCTCAGAAACTGGTTCTCAGCTCCTTCCTGCACCGCCTGGAGTGAGCCGAACTGCTGCATAACCTTGCCGCAATAAATCCCAGCTCCTGGCTCCCTGCGCTGCCCCTGTGCTCCCACGGTTCAGTACGGCTGTACTGTTCACCTTCATGTGATGCCAGCTCTGACTTCTGCATTTTTAGAATATCAGCGTGCATGCACATAAGGTAGCAGGTAAGCTTTGCTAACTAAAGCAACAATCCCCTTCTGGGATTGTTTTGGGAAACTGGGAAACTGGTTTGGTTGTGAATTTTTTGGGTTCCAAGTACAACTGGGAAATAAAGATCTTGTCACAGCTGTAAAACCCACTAGTAAAGCTATACTACGGCTTTGCCTATGTATTCACCAGTGTCCTCACTTCAGTGCTTTAAAGTTCTTATATTCCTTTTCTGTCTTTGTCATACAAGCAATATTTGCAAAACATTATTATAGCCTTGAAGCTAATAACTATTTTAGAGCAATTCCAGTACAATCAAAAGCTGTTACTGGCTGTTTATGTAACAGTGAATTAACTCCCACCAATACCTTTCAGGAATTCATAACCATAGTGCACAAAATGTACTTTGCGAGAGCTTGTTAATATGGTAAGTGCAAAAGCCGTCTTGATTCAGAAGACTGGCTTTCAAAGCAAACATGCTTAACCTGCAGTTTCAGTCATGGAAGAAATTACTCAATTAATTGCAGGCAACAAAAACAACAGGGTTATAACTAATGTACAGTAAATGCTCTGTGGGTGTAATGCAAGCTCATTTCCCAGTAGTGTACTCTCTTACATTCTAACACATTTCTTATCCCACTGCTGTAAAACTGTTTAAGAATGTTAAATTCACTTAAGATTTTTTTTCCCCACACACATCTGTTTTTCGGCAATGGATATTATTATTAACCCAGGTAGAGTTTGTTCTCTTAAGAAACATGTTTACAACACAGTAACTTACAGCCCAGTATTTTTCATACTCTCTTCTAGATCAGACATCATCTTTTCCAAACTTAAAATCAAACACCAACATTTCTAAAGTTTTTGCCTGCACTGATGACATCCTTGCAGTGACAAGAGAGCACAGTGACAGGGCTCAATAAATTCTCATCTGCTTCCAGGAATTCCAGCAGGCAAAGAGTAGCAAGAAGATCAAAAGCACAAGAAGACCCCACCAGTGTTGACTGCTCCCATTCTGACACTAAGGAAGAGACAATGTAGAACACTAATAATAATTAAAGATAACGGAAAGAAAACTTACCCAAGCAGACAGTGATGCCTTCTTCTGTCATTCCTTCCATTCATGTAAAAGACATCTGTCAATGACTTGATCTAGGCTCGATATCAGCATAGGGCTGATATTTAGACTCGCTGCTTAGAGATTCTCAGGATGTGTTTATTGTGCACAGCTTACAAATAACATGCTGACAACTAACCGTGATAATAAAATATGCAGATGAAGATAAAAAGAATCCCCTTCTAGCACCTGCTAGGCAGTTCTCAGCAGGCACTAGGAATGTTCATAAACACGGATGCCTCCCATTTCCATCGAGGCCAATTCCTCAAACCCACTTCCCTCCAGCCCTGCGATATTCTCCTCATCCTAGCCCCCATGCGAATGCATCTAATCCTCTTACCCCGAGAGCCACCCCCGACTGCCTCCCCAGCTTTATTTTATTTAAAACGATGCCTACAACAGCGCGGGGCCGCCCGCCGGGTCACCCCCCCCTCCCCGGGACACCTGGGCGACCCTGACACATCACGTTAGGCGCAGCGGAGTGCCGGGTTAAGACGTAATCTCTCCCTCTCTCTCCCCCGGCTTACGGATCCCAGGAATCCTCCCCCGCTATCTCGCCATGGCAACGGCAGCCACCGGGAAGGCGGCGGGGCCGCCGCTTACGCAAGAGGAGCGCGCCCGGCCCTGCCGGCAGGCCGGAACCCCGCGGGAGCGCCGGGAGCAGCCTGCGGGCCCCGCCTGGCCCCGGGGCTCTTCAGCTTCGGGGTTTTGGTTGCCTTGGGGTCTGCAGTTTGGTTGCCTTGAGGGTTTTTTCCCTTTTTTCTTTTTTCTTTTTTTTTTTCCCTTACCCTCTCCTTTTTTCCTTCCGTTTTTTTTCTTTGCTTTTTTTACCCTCCTTCCCCCCTACCAATTTAACTTTTTTCTTTTTTTCCTTGATATTTTTTCTTTTCCCCCTTTTTACCTTTTTTCCCCTTTTTCATCTATGTCTTTCTTTTTTATCTTTTTTTTTATTATTTATTTTTTCCTATTTTTGTTGCTTTCCTTTTCCCCCTTTTTTCCACTTTCTTTTCCTTTATTCTTGTTTCCCCTTTTTTCTTTTATTTTTTCCTTTGTACTCCTATTTTCTCCTTTTTTCTTTCCCCTTTTGTCACCCATTTTCTCCTGTTTTATTTCGTTTTTCTTCACCCTCTTTTTTCTTGTTTCTCCCATTTTTCTTCCATCCCCCCCCCTTTTTCCCCTTCCTGTTTGTCCCCCCTTCCCCCTATTTACGTGGGTTTGGTTTGTTGGGTTTTTTTCTTCTTCTTCTTTTTTTTTTTTTTTTTTCATTT
>JAWWLV010000088.1:63998176-64008361 GCA_035041135.1 Platyrinchus mystaceus
TCTTTTTTTTTTTTTTTTTCTTTTTTTTTCTTCTTTTTTTTTTTTCTTTTTTTTTTTTCATTTCGGACAGCCAACCAAGAACCAGCCGGTGCAGATTTAACCTGCTCCAATCCCATCTCCCATCATGGAAAACTGACCACAGCAAAGCCATTGGAGAACACGCAATTCCAATTCCTACTTCCCCAGGAATGGGTGCAGCAGAAGAAGGTTGCGCCTTGAAGTTCTTCAAGTTAATAACCCTGGGAAGGGCAGAGAGGCGGCAGATGAAAGGCAAGGTACAGACTTTGATCGTGCAATCGAAGCCATGGGGGTAGGCTCCCCAGCCCATGTGGAGCACCCCTGAAGGTCAGCCTGGGCTGATCAGGTTGCAGCAAGAGAGCCGTAGAAAGCAGGCCAGACGGATGTGGAAAAATCTATACACCCCAATATCTGCCAAGAGATGAAAGAAAAGTTTGCCTCTGATGCTGGGATTTATGATAAAGGTAAATGAAGCCGTAATCTAACACTTGCCAAGATGCTTACGTCTTCCTTCAGGAAAACACTTAAGCATGTGCTTAAATCCATTACTATTCAGGGCAGCCCATAAGCGTTTGCTGAAGGTTAAGCACAATGTTCTTACAGGGAGCCCTTAAGTACTGTGCTGATTAAGGTGGGATTTTTTTTCTTCTAAATCCCAGCCACTGTGAACTGCAAAATGAATTGCCCTCATTATATTTTAATATCATCTCTGTCTTCTTTCAAATTAAACCAGAGAATGCAAACAGAAAGTAAGTCTTATTTTACATTAAGAGGATAAAACCCAACATTACATTCTGTCATGCTTTGTTTAATTTTTGTTTCCTTTAAGATAGCAGGCTGCACAACACCGTGCATCCCTATGAATAAGCACCTTTCATAAGGAAGAAAGAGAGCACATGGAAAAGTGATTGCTCTGCTACTCCTAAACTCTGGAATTTCTTGATGTGCTGTTACAAGCCAGAAAGGATCACACAGAGCAATGCATACATCCGTATATATACTTTATCCACTAATCTCTTTCGAAGCAAACCTTAAAAAGGCTGTAAATGGTGAACACATTTCAGCTATTAAAGGTCGTGGATAAGAGAGCTATTTATCAGTTCAAGTAAGGTCACTGCAACATCCACAGGCAGACAGCTTTGCCTATTGCACAAATGACACTGCCTGCCCTTAATGCCCCGAGAAACTTTTGACAAGCTAAGCATATGTAACAAGCCACAAACCTTACATATAGCCGCTACAGTTCATTAATGTTCAACAGGGAGGTATCATAGCTGAAAGGGGTTCAGTTTCTGTTTCACAGCACACCGCCTCTCCTCCAAGCTCTCCGCTGGTGATTTCTGACAAAGAAATTGGATCCCCTGTTGAAGGGGGGGAAGCTCGTTAACTAAGGAATCCGCGGTTGTGGCTCTTCCTGAAAACCTTTCTCCTTGCTGTCATTTAGCAATATTCTGCCCCACATACTATACTATTGGTTCCTTTAGTTTCTTTATACACATATAAAAAAGAACCTTGGAAAATGGTTTTGCCAGTTTTAGACTTCTACTGGAGCTAAAAGCAGGGTCTTGGTTGAATTCTATAACATAGATTTTTGAAAGGAAACACTGTTACATAACTCTTTCCCTTTCTGGGAGACAACCTTGGTAGGAGAGCTTGTGAGAAGCACACAAATCTCCTATTGCAGGTCTTGAGACAGATGGCAAAGTACCAGGGCACCAGGTTACATTAAGGTCAAGGTGTTTCCCGTTCTTTTTAGCTATATCCAAATGCTATGGGGCAGGCAGGTCAACCTTTACTGCATTCACCTCCAAGAAACTTTACCTCTTCTCACTTGCAGTAATTTGCCCTGCTACTACTAAGGCAGTACCTTCTTGCTGGAAACCTTTTTGTTATAAACAGGTAAGGACAAAGAAATAAAAAGTAATCTCAGATGTCTGTCCCTATATGACCAATCTACCTTTCAGGAATTAAAGGTCTCACCATGCTTGTATACCTTGGCATGGGAGTTGGACAAAAGAGATGAAGTTTGAAACCTTGATGCCACAACTGTCCTTACATGCCTCACTCAGCTCTTCAAACAGGAAAGCAAATGACTCTTAGAGTCATTTAATCATTTAGGTTAGAAAATACCTCTAGGATCGAGTCCAACCACTAACACAGTGCTACCACTGAACCATGTCCCCAGGTGCCACATATAGTCTATTTAATACCTCCAGGGATGGAGACTCAACCACGTCCCTAGGCTGCCTGTTCAAATGCTCAAGAACCCTTTCGTTCTTTCATTAAAAAACAAACAACTGTCATAGAAACAATTAAGAGAAGGCCAGAATCATGCTGCAAAAAAACCCCAAAAGTGCATTCAGCTGCCTGTGGATAGTAAAATTACCCATATGAAGTTCTTCCTTGGGAGAATGCTACAGGACTTCTGTTTAATCACATGAACAAAACCAGAGAAAAATTAGGTGTTCAAAGTCTTTCCCACTGTTCTCACAGCTTAAATACCTATGGACACTAAATCAACAAAAGTACCATGAAGAAATTAGTAAGTAAACAGCTACAAACTTCACTGCTGCACAGAGGAGCTCTTGAAATCAAAGAAAAAGAAAGATCAATATGAACGATCCTAACCCCAAATTTGTAAAACAAACCTAGAAGAAAATATCTCCTTACGTGAGATCATAGCAGGGCTCAGACGGCTTCAGGACAAAGCGTATGTGAACCACTCTCTTCTGTGAAGGCTCAAAATTGGATGTTCAAGTTAACTACCAGTGAGTTTTCCCACAAAAGCAGGACCTTGAAGAGAGCAGATTCCAGATTGCCACCAGATTCCTTGCAATGACCTGGCAGCATGTGGTTACCACGTGAGCTTATCTCTCCTCCCCCCAAAATAAGCACAAAATCAAGGATTCTAACTGTTTTCAGTCATTATGGACTGGAGATCACTGCACCTGTATCTCCCTACGTTTACTTCCTTCTTGGAGGATTATTTCAACAGTCTATTAAAAAGTTAACTAGTAATAAAACAAAAATAGACAACAAACTGAAGATCTCCATTTTCTAAAGCTGAAATCCCAATCTCTTCCACTGGAGTGAAAGTCCAAGTGACGAAATAAACCTTGAACTTTGTTGCTTTACTCTTCATTTTTGGAAACGAAAGAGCACCTCGTCCCAGACACCACAATTTAGCAACTTCATCTGTATACATGTCCTCATGCCAGATGTCAAAAAGAGGGAGCAGAAAGCTTTAGTTAGCCAGTATCCAAACAAGAGCGTTCGTTCCCCTGATCAACGTCACTGACTGGAATCGCACTTATAGGGACGCACGCCAGTGCATTTACTGTCACACCACTGTGACCCAATTCCAGGCAGGCAGCTGTGCTCCCAACCCAGTGGTCTCCAAATGTGGGTCTCATGAGCAACAACCAGTTGCTCAATACAAAATGAGGGGGAGAATAAAAAGGAGGAGCTATTTAACACCAACACATTCAGCAGAACTCAGTCTGCATCATCCTGTTAGGTCTCCCAGTGGCCTCCAGAAGCAAGTCATCAGGAGAGATGAGAGAACAGCTTTGAACTGAAACGCCCTGGCAGAGGAAAGGGGGGGTCATAAGGGCCATAGCCTTTTCAACTCCCAATTCCCCAAAGGAATAATGGGTACATTGTGCATGTGTATTGGTTCTCCCTCTAATCTCAGCCACTTCAACAGTTCCTGAATGCTAAACTTCATTTTACTGAAAACAAACAAACAAAAAGGATAACAAAATCTGGGTATTCCCAATATACAGCTGTCATGAGACATCATGGCAGATACAGGAAAAGAGAATTATTTAAGTATTTTTTCCATTTTTATCCAAGGTAATTCCAAATAATGAACAGGGGAGGGGAGTTCACTATGCTGGCTAGTGTTTATCCTAAGTCAGATTGCAAGATATGTTAAAAAAACATAGCATTTTGGAACCACTTTAAATATGACTGAATAAAAATTCCTACCTGGGTTTGAAACAATCTTCACTAGTCTTTCCAGTGCTTTTGTCCTGTTAACCTATGATTTAAACTAGGTATAATGCAATTTTGAATCATATTCAAACAAGGTACCTCAGCCAATTTAAACTATATTTAGACCGCAGTATTTTTACTACTAAAGAAACCTAACAGAGGAACAACATGCTTGGAACATCTGTCGCAGTGATTGAAAGGAGTCTACGACAGGAATAGCAAACAGTTATTTTCTTTTCCGAGATGCTGTCAATCTGTTGAAGAAAAGTATCAGTGAAGTAGATTGTTTCTAAGAGTTACCTCACCCTGGCCTGTCTTTTCCAAAACAAAGATGATTAAAATACCCCCTTGTTGCATAACCTTGTCTACTTGCTTATTATTATCTGCTATCTCTGTATCAGGGGAAAAACTCTTTGTCAAAGGTAGTAAGCATGTTACAGTGTTTTATGAAAAAAATAATTCTTTTGCTTAAGTCTAAAAGCCTCCACCTAATGAAATTCAAATTTTAACATGTGTCAATTATTATTTACATTTAGATAATCAACCATATGACTCAGTGCAATCCCTAAGATACAGACCACTAAGCAAGGCTGTCTGTCACACAGCATGTTTTGCAGTGTCGATCAGAGCCGCAGGTATTTATAACACAACTTAGCAGTTACTTCTTGGAAGATGACAACAGAATGGCTGCTCACTCTCTGCTAATGGTGGTTCTCCATGATGGATTTCTGTGTGATGTTCCAAATCAAGGTTCTTCCCTACAAGTGCCTTGCCTGCCCAGACCACACAGAGGTGTCTTCCTCATGAAAGTGAAGAAAGGAGGAGTCTTTGGGCTCCCTCTGAGAGCTAAGTTAAAGGAAACGGAGATGTCAAACAGCAACGGAATGACATAGGATTCATTACAAGTTCTTAGTGTATCACTGTCACGGCTCCAACTGTGGGCAACTCGCAAACAGCACTCTTCTCACTGTCCTCAGGGTGAGGTTTCAACTGTGTTGCCCAGTGGCAGCCACACACATCACTCTTCTGAACTAGGATTTATCGGGGCCCTTAAATCAGGCACACAGTACGTGATCAAGAGTGGCCTGTTACTCCACATCACCCATCTGACTGACAGCATCAGCACACAGCTAAGGCAGGCACATCTCTCTTGAGCTCTGATGGAATAAGCCTTGAGGCTCAGCTGGAAGAAGATAGTCTGGTAGGCTGCCAACATGAGGGCACGGATGCCTTTAATAACCAACAACAGCACTGCATGACATGAGACAATGCAGCCTGGGATGGGCCAGAGGCGGCTGCGTTTACATGGCCTGGGTGTTTCCCTTGTGCTCGGTGATAAAGTGGGTTCAGGAGAGGCAACCATCACCATTACTGATGTTCTCAGACCAGCCTGGGGAAGAGTTTCTCATCAGGTCACAGCCCTGCCATGGAGTTGCCAGATATCACACTTGAGGCTTTCAGCCACAGCTGAGAACACCACTGGTTTTCTATCCGAAACAAGAAATTAATATGTGAAATGGTTTAGGAAATGTTGTGATACAAATTGAGATGGGAACCTCAAAAAAGCAGAGAGGCAGTTTCTGAGCAATGAATATGGATGTAAAAGCTTTACAAGAAACTTTAGTATCAAATAGCTACAACAGAACCAAGTATCAGCACTCAGGAAGAAATTACTGAAAATTACTGTAAGAAGGGAGTGAAATGCCAAAGGCTTAAAGTTCTCTGCTGATTATTTGAAGAAAAAGAAATCAAACAAGGACAGGAATACTTACATATTCAATGGAATAGTTTAAAATCCTATTTCCTTTTCATATGTAAATATTCATGTTAGCATATATTGTGTAAAAAAGAATGCATAAGACATATATATATATAAAATACAGACTTGAAAGTAGAATTTATTCCTCTGCATACTGTTTTCTTGTAGATACAAGACTTTCTACTTTAAAAGGGACTGCTATATAAAGGAATCATTGTTAACTTTCAACTTAAATTCCAGCATCAAAAGTATTTTGTGTACTAATCAAAACAAAATCACAGTTCAGCCACAATCAGGAGCACAATCTGGGTTCTTTTATGAAAAATTCAGGAAAAGCTGGTAGCTGGGCAACTTGCCAGGGTGACCCCAAAACTTGTTTTATCGCACCCGGATCTACCCATGGCTCAAACCCTACTGTACCTTCACAAAAACCAAGAGATACAGATCCTGCTTTCCTAAAAGCAAAAATTTCATTTCCCCTTGCATCCACTCTCCAGGGCCATGTTGGGTCTTTGCTCCTGCTTTTTTTACCCCTCCTTAAATTTCAACAGAGGGACTTGAGCAAAAGCTATCTATTTTTAACTGTTGATGGAGAGACCTGGGTCTACGTTTCCAGAGCAATAAAAGGTAGGACAGAATTTTCTCTGTAGGTAGCAGACAGGCAGGGCTCCTTTTCGACTATTTATTTTAATGCTTTATATTAATGCTATTTATTTAAATGCCATGGTTTTATTGTAGTATTAATTATGCAGTAAGGCACCCATAGCTTTGTATAAGCATCTTTTTGAGTTATTTAGAACAAAATAACATTTTATCACAGATCACAGAACATCCTAAACAACAAATAAGGAAGTTACAGAGGTGCAAACTTTGAAAGACAAAACACAGGTCAATTCTATAGGTAGTTGTCCCTTTGTAGCAGTGCGTATGCTCAAGGACAGAAGCACAGTAGTGTTACTAAGTGCACTCTTTTGTGGATTCAGCTGGTTAGCTTAAAAATAAATAAATAAATAAATAAGTAAATAAATAAATAAATAAATAAACACACAAACAAAAAAAGGCAACCTCAAACCCCTAACAGAGACTGTAGCATAGCTGGAAAAAATATATTAAATTAAACAATATATTTCAATTCAGTTTTTGCTGTTCTGATTCAAAATAACCTAAGGTGAAAGACCTAAGGAGAAATAAAGCTCTCAGATTCCCATATGATTGTAACACAGTCCTTGGCCAAGTCAGTCATAGCTGGATCAGAAATTATAAAAGAATATAGCCAATTATTTGATGACATGGTTTTGCAGCCACCATGGAGCACACTTCTCTCCTGCTCCCACATTCATCCCAGCCTATGGTCCATGCACAGCTCTGTGAGACCATCCCCTTTCATGCTGAGGATGGAAGCAGCGGGGGGTAGCAGGTTTTAGAGAGCTCTCTTCAGGCTAATGAGGAAATGTTGAAACAAACCAGGGTGCAGTCATAGCTGTGTGACTCTCCAAAAGAAAGCATTTGGAAACATCCATAAACAAGGGGATTGCAGCTGTCAGTAGGGGCTTAAGACCCATAATCGGGATCAGACAACACAACATGAAACATGGCATTCGCCACAGAAGTTACTACACTTCTGTCCTTTTTCCAGCAACTTCTGCTGACTCAGGAGCACAAATTGCTGACATCCCTTCTGAGAGTGCTCATGCATACTCCTTTGCACGCACACAAAATCAACAATGTGAATGTGGAAAGGGGTTTGAAACAACAACTATATGTCAAAGAGCTTAAGAAAAAAAAAAGGTTCCATATTTTAACCACCTCTCTTTTTTATAAATTCTCATGTTAAGTGCTACACTGAATAAAGGCAGCTGAACAAACAATCTTGGGATTACTGGAAAAAATACAGTGCTGAAATTTTGCAGGATTTTAGCCCACTACAAAGGCCCATGGTTTTTTGTCCAATCTGGAAGACAAATTGTTTCAATGAGTGAGGATTTCCCCTCTCTTCAGCAATCAAAAACTTGCTGTGCATGTGTAGCACATTCTAAATAACCAAAAGCATCACAGAACTTACTCTGCATAGGTGCCCACTCCCGACACTGCACAAGCAACTCTACCATTCCACATGTGGGATAAAAAGCCCACACAAAAGTCCAAAGTACCATTTCTTGAAATGTACAAAATTACTATTGTTACAAGAAAATGCATACACAAAAATCCAACTGAATTTATCTAACACTATAAAAGATTACTTGAACTGAAATTTTTTCCACAAGGAATATGAAAAGGTAACATAGAAAAGCAAGTTGGGCTGCAAAGTGACAGACTTCAGCATGCACCAGGGCAAGCAGGCAAATGTTGGCTTTAATATTATTAAGAATACTGTCTTGCATATACAAGCAAAACATTTCTTTGGCAATCTCCTAGCCTCAAACACTTTATAACCTTGATACCCAAACTGAACTTCAGCACATTTTATGCCAAAATCCCTTTGGCATCTGTTTTAGTGACTGTGGAAAAAATATTCCACATTTTGTCCTTTTTTTTCAGTAAAATATTTTTACAGTTTCCTTAATCAAGTAGTTTTTCTCTAAGCCATTGTCATCCCTTTTTTTATTTCATTATCCCAAGCTAGCCTTACAAGCAGATTTCTATCTTTCATCAACTGCCCAACTGCCCAGTTAAGCAGGAGTTCTGTGGAAGAGAGCTACAGGTTACAGCACACAGTAAGCTAGATAAACAGCACACAGTAAGCTAGATAAGCATCAACAACATCATACTCTTGCAAAAAAAAGCAAATGTTATGCTGGAACAGACAGCCAGCAAGGGAGGTCTGTGAGGAAAGCCTTCTGCTATACTCACCATTACTGGGATGTCAGCAGGAACATTTTGGTCAAGTTTCACTACTGCACTCCATGAGATACGTGGACAAGTAGGAAGATATTCAGAGAAGAGTAGAAAGAGGATGAATTAAGTATCTAATCCAAACAAAAGAAAACTGAAGGGAGACAAGGTAACAGTCTTCAATTGTTCAGAAGGAAGATGCAAAGAAGAAATGAATGTATTTTCAAATTTCAAGAAGAAAGACTTTACCAAGACAGTGAGAAAAGCTTTCTGACAGAAAAAAAAGCACATGAATAGATTTTTATATATATATACTATATATATATTTGTATACATCATATATGATATATATTGTATCTTTTTATTAGGATGAGAACATGTATCTATATGTTCTATAAAGAGATGCTAGCTGCTCCCAGAAATGACAAAGACTCGGCCAACCCTGTCTTAGGGTAACCAGGTTAGATCATCCCTTGGGGACACAGTTCAGCCCTGTGATTCTGCACGCAGGCAAACCATATGAGAGGAACACTCCCTTTATTTTAAAATACAGAAACAGGAGAGACTTTAATCTTGCTGTCCCTGGTAATCCTGGGTGAGGGCTGATATAGGCTGACCATCAACAGCAAGGCAGAATGATAAAAGATGATGTAGCCACATGGAGTATTGTAAGTCACCTAAACTTCAATAAAAACCCAAAGTCCATGTAATCAGCTTCAGAGAAAATAAAAGCAGGGGTTTGCAGTTAGCTGCTAAGAGGTCTACAGATAAGAGAGGGCAAAAATCTACAGGAACACTACCTTTCACTCCTTCATACTTTACCAGTACATGATGCATATTATTTGAGGACATCAGCTTCCCTGCACCTTGCTTCTATATAAAGTACTTAGGTTTTTCCTCTCCTATGTGTGTATTTTGTCTACACAGATTACTAGTAGTTTGAGGTAAAAGCTATTTTACTTATTTACACCATCCCTCAAAAACCAGGCCTCTCACTCATTTGATTGTAAACACTGGTCAGCCATCAGCTGTCCAAACAAGTTGCATCTGCCACCTCACTGATTTAGCTACAGCTACAAATTTGGATTCAGACAAAAAAGTTATTTTTTCCCTGTTCTCCCACAAGTTTCTTTTAGGTTTCCAGAGTAGGTTTTTTTATCTGTTCTTTCCCCCTTTCTTCTTCTCCTCCCTTTTTCTTCCTTCCAAACTTTTCAGTTCTCCACTAGCTACTCTTCTCCACTGATGCTCTTAATGTCCATTTGCCATGCCACAGGGTGGAAGACAGTGAAAGAAAAGCAGTGGCACAAGTACATTGAGCTCCAGTAAAATGGGAACGCTCCTGGTGCCCCCTTCCTCCAAATACTTAAAAGCAAAGGTCTCCAACCATCACTGATCCATCAGAAATAACAGTGCAGTCTAATACTGAAACACCAAGGGCAACATCAGATTCTGCTCCCATATCAAGGCTGAGTAAGTCAAGACACATTTCACATACAGAGAGCGGAAAAAAAGGAGAGCCTGAAGGACTGACTGAAGATAGAGAGGTACATATTTTGGCGTAGTCTTGCAGGTAACACAGA
>JAWWLV010000088.1:64008461-64043006 GCA_035041135.1 Platyrinchus mystaceus
ATGTCCATTTGCCATGCCACAGGGTGGAAGACAGTGAAAGAAAAGCAGTGGCACAAGTACATTGAGCTCCAGTAAAACGGGAACACTCCTGGTGCCCCCTTCCTCCAAATACTTAAAAGCAAAGGTCTCCAACCATCACTGATCCATCAGAAATAACAGTACAGTCTAATACTGAAACACCAAGGGCAACATCAGATTCTGCTCTCATATCAAGGCTGACTAAATCAAGACACATTTCACATACAGAGAGCAGAAAAAAAGGAGAGCCTGAAGGACTGACTGAAGATAGAGAGGTACATATTTTGGCGTAGTCTTGCAGGTAACACAGAAGCACGCATGGAAATGTGACAGTTAGAGTCACCCTATAGCAAAAGTGAAAATTACTGTGATTTTTATCCAAATCAATTTCAGTCCTTGGGCTGGGAAAAAAAGGGCAAATGAAAACACTTAACAAAACTCGTTAAGAACAATGTCTTAAAAATGAGGGGACAGAAATTACAGTGCTTCTACAGGACAAAGCAGAAGTCAGAGAACACAGGTGACTTCAAAATGTTTTGTGTTCTCCTGTCTCTGGACTGCTGTTGGGGTTGAAGGGGCCCTGGCCTGATCTGGACAGCTGCAGCCTGTCTGGTTTATGTCAACCATTGGTACAACCTGTTGTGTCCTACAGGCTGGACCCCCAACACACTCATCCAGACTTCCACTGCATGGCTTGCAGGAGGAGTTCAGGGCTGAAGTATGTTCTCCAAGCTAGAAGAAATGTCAGTCATAGAATCATAGAATGGTTGGGGCTGGAAGGGACCTTAAAGAACACCTGGTTCCAACCCTCCTGCCATGGGCCGGGATGCCTTTCACTAGACCAAGTTGCTCAAAGCCTCATCAAACCTGGCCTTCAACACTTCCAAGGATGGGGCATCCACAGCTTCTCTGGGCAACCTCTTCCAGCGCCTCACCACCCTCACAGTAAAGAATTTCTTCCTAATATCTAACCTAAACCCACGCTCTGTCAGTTTATAGCCACTACCCCTTGCCAGTCATTCCATAAAAAATGTTCTAGATTGCTTTTTTGGTGAAAAATTGACAGGACTGCAGTCTTGGTGAAGATTTTGGCCACCAGCAACACAGAAAGTGGCAGTGTATTAAGAACTAAAGCTCTCTGAGAAACCAATTCAGGCAGAGCAAAACACCTTAGTAACTACATTACTAACACACACTTTCCTTAGCAAAGTCTCGTCCACAGCACATGAATAAGTTTCAGCAACTTGTTTTGGAGTCATGTCTCATGTAAAGCAACTGCTGAGCTTAACTACAGCAGCTTTTAACAAACAGTTTATCAGAACCATTACCAGGACCAAGGGTGCTTATCTAAAAAGTGTATTTCTTTTTGTTGTCTCATGCAGATGCATTATGACTGTTGGAATACTGGGCTTTGTTTTTATCAGTATATGTATCACACACACACACATGCACTCTGAACTCCAAGGAAAATAAACAGAAAGTTTACTTTATACTTTTATTTATCCTCCTTTTCTTCTGAAGTAGCCAAAATGTCATGCAAATGCATGGCAGATCTGGCTTCTGGCTGCATTCACAGGGTACCAACAGCTGGCCTGAGCGAGGTTTGTGTGGGCCACAGGAGATGTCATGCTGCACTCATTTGGAAAGTACCTAGAAGCCACACCTCAACTCATTTTGAAATCAAAGAATGGTTGGGGTTTGAAGGGACTAGTCCAACCCCCCTGCTAAAGCAGGTTCAACTAGAGCAAATGAGGAAGGCCACTTCTTCCTGGTTTGTATAAAGTTCATCAGAAAACCACTGTAAGTTCCCACAGCAGTTAACTAAAAAATACTCGCAGTGGAATAATAATAATAATAAAAAGCTTAGATAGGCATGCATGTACAAAGCTGTTTTCTAAAAACACAAGACAAAGAACTTCCTGGGCTAAACCCTGGCAGAAGGGTGGACATTCTGCAACAGCTGCTTTACCAAAACCAGGTAACTAATATGTCCTGTTTCCTAAATACCAAGTGCACTAGTATCAGCAAACTATTTGGAAACTAATGACCAAAATTAAGAAAAACAAAACAAAACAAAGGTGTGGTTCAGATCAGAAAAAGTGCTGCCCATCTAACAACTTTCACTAAGTCCATTTACATACGTATCTGAAAGTTAATTTGAAAAAATGGGCTTTAAATTCTGTTTTTGAAGACCAGTGTGCTTGGTTACACAACATGTTATAACTGAGTTTCTTCTTCTACTTGGAGCATTAGGCAGTTATAAAAGGTGTAGTAAGCCCCTAATTACATCATAAACCTTGCCAGTGTTTGATAATTTCTTAAGGGATTTGATAGAGGAAGCAGAAAGTTACAGAAATCTCAGTTTTACTTCTTAGGTTCCTAACCTTCTCAGCAGTGCAGTCATGTGGAAGAAGCCAATGTGAGTCACCAGATGAAAGAAGGCAAGTAAATACATTTCAAGTTCCTTTTTAATTAAAAAAAAAATAATCTAATAGTATAAGGAAGCTTCAGGAAGCTCTGGCTCAAGACCGAGCACCCAAGGTTAAGAACACTACTAAGCTTTAGAATTTTGTAATAAAACCTCTAATTTCCTGATGTGTTCAAGCTACCAATTACTACCTGAATTAGGTCCCAAATTCAGTGCTACCTAAGTCGGGTAGCAAGGACTGCATGCACCTGTAGCAATCTGCCCTTGAAAGCTGCAGAAAAAAATTTGCTCTATCCCAGCACACTCCTTCCCACCTGTGGTCTGTTCCCCACCTGTACCCAAGATGGATCATCCATCAGCTGGGAGTGATGCACCGCTTGTGAGGCAGCAGTTTTCCCCAAACGCTGCAGTCCTTCACCAGCTTCTGGAGCATCATTTACATCCCATTGCTTGCAGACAAGACACGTTGTAGGAGGCTTGAAGATCCTGCATGGCCTCTTTTAGGAACAACAGAGACACTGCTTAATACAGAATGACTTCACAGTGCTGCTTTAGGGGGACACTGCTAGCTTTACTTCCTTAGGAGGTAAAGGATGATTCCTTCCTTAGGAACTATGAAGGATGAAACTATTACTCAAGTAACGTCAGTAACTAGCTGTTTCTGTCATATAGCATGTCCTGCCTTACCAGGAAAAACATAAATATGTACCAAAGAACCAAGTTTTGCCCCCAGAGTAACAGTAACTTTAATCCAGAAGGAAGAAGCATGCCCAAGAAAAACTCAGAAGGCTATTTTTTATTTCAACTTTTTTCACACATGAAATATATGCATGTGCAGCAATATTCCTGGTTTAGTCGCTCTGGTATTTGTTTTTCATTAAGCAGTATGAAACTTGCTTTAGCAAATATGTTTTGTGGGTTGTCATCCATAGCTTGTTAACCACTATATTCATTTAGGGACTACACATATGCTTTTTCAAATATAGACATAAGGGGAAGTGAAAATCAATGCCAGAGAGCATTGGTTAGTTCCCAGGAAAGACAGCATCTACAATTTGGCAGTCTTTAGATATGAGAAGAGTATAAACACAATCAGACTCAAAATTTTAAGTCATCTGTGTGGGCCATTTCTTTTATCTTGGTGATCCCAACTTCTACAGTTATTTGTAGCTTAAATTGCTCTTATATTTTAATACAAAATACATAGCATGGTTTCCTCTGGTTATTTGTACTAGAAAATTATGTTTGCAAAACACCTTCCCACAATTCTGAGTCCTTTCAGAAACTTATTTTGCTGGACATTTGATGAAAATACTATTGTAATCCACTACATTGCTACCAAACCTCTTACAGATGGACAGCAGGACTTGTAAACAGAAAATAATAAATGAATTATCACTGGCTTACCAATAAAGTAGAGAGGGAAAGTGGTCACACCAAATCACCAGAACACACTGAGACCTGGTCACTACTACCCAATAGGAAAGGGGGCAGTGATCCCCGAGGTCATGCTGAAATTATTTAAATTACCTTCACACATCAGAGCACATCAAGGTATTAGATTCTCCCAAAAGCCACAGCTGGCTAAGCTTTCTGCACTTCATGAAGCCTTGCTCTGTGCTTGGACAGGTATCAGCTTTCCAACAGGGCACCTGGCTTGCGTGCAAGCCCAGCTATCCCCAGGGAAGCCCCCTGCTCCCCAGCACTGACGTCCCTGGGCAGCAGCTGCCACCACTGAGCAAGGAAACTGTACTTCACATTCATGTACAGCAAATAATAAGCTCTACACAACTATTATGCTAGTGATGAGGCTTCTTAATTGGGGAAAAAACATACTCCCTCCAAGCTAGCTGACTGGCTTATTATTTTTCTCATAGCCAAGATGAAAGAACTTTGTCCTAAGCTTACACTGTTTTTCTTCTAAACAAAAAGATACTGTTGGTTCTGTTAAAAAACCCAAAACAAAACAAACAAAACAAACAAACAAAATAAAATAAAATAAACTTTAAAAACAAAACAAAAAAACAAACAAAGAACACCCCTCAAAAATCCCCCACATCCCCACCATCAGCATAAGTATCTATCTAAATGTGGATGACAAGAGGAAGCTCTTATCAAAGATCCCCTGCAAGCATTCCCTCCAGAGGACTGCTTTCCCCCAATACTAAATTCCAGCCTGTCCTAGGAGCTGTCTGGTTCACTTCCTCACCAGCACTTCACTCCCAAAGCACAGTGTTAGTCACAAGTAGACCCATGTTGAAGAACATCAAGGGTTTGGGGAAACAAGCATCGGACCGAGGCCAGCAGCATAGAGTTCTCTCAACCACAACTGCTCCTGTGCTGCTGCTCCTCTCACAACTGCTGCACCTCTTGCTGTGAGAAAGGGATGGTCATCACTTGTTGGCCATCCATGCACTGTCCTCTCTCTGTTGTTCTGGGAATGGCCCTGTGCCCACTTTGTCTTGCTTTTCAGTCCAATTTGTAAGAGACGATGTCTAAAGACAAGTCTGGATGCTGGAACATAACACTGTTGAGGGCACAGGTTTAGTAGCCATCACCAATGTTAAATTTATTCTCTGATGATGCATTTACTTCTTAACACACAAATTCTGGGACAGCTCTAAGCAGTGAACTCAAAATTTTAACAGGGCTTCTAAATGCATGTTTCTAAATGCAAGTATTTTATATATTGCAATCACAACAGATATCTGTGGAAAGAACATATTTTTATCACCATTTAAGAAGAAAAAGATATTTATATTGACATTACAGGAGACTTTTTGGGGTTAAAAAAAAAAACCAAAAACGAAACCTTCAAATATGTTCAATGCTTCAAAATTAAAATTAAGAATTTATTCTGCAAACTGTGATTGCACTGTGAAAGGGGAATACAACCATTTGGTGTGCTTCCTTGAGGTTTAGGAGAGTAATTAAATACTGTGCAGTTAATAATATTTTATTTGCCCCAGCTTCTGGAAAATAATTAGACACACAGGGGTACATATTCAAAAGTCTGATCTCGTTTACTTGAAAGCTATTTAAAGGAAATATAATAACCGATATATACATTGCTGAATCCCTCTGCCAATACTTGCTGATTATCCCAGCAGTTTTCCCTGCTATTGATGTATGAAAGAAACAGCCAACTAATTCATTAACCAGGAGGTGCTGATTACACATATATTGTTATCAAAAGCACAAACTACACTTTTTCCCATTCTCTCAGTTACAGTAATTTTAGGTGCTTGCAAAACAAGCAGACAGAAAACATTCAGCCTAAAACCTGATACTTAAATAATACTTGGGCAATGCCTCCTTAGGAACCCAAATAAGACACATAGAAGTTTTGTACACTCAAAGCCTAGCCATGCACAGCTAGTAGCTATTATTGATAAAGTATTCTGTTTAAAAAATGGGTAAATTTGAACACAAAGTACTTGGTTTTGTTCCAGAACTGGAATATTCTCTAATTTTACATTTATACCTCTTTTAAATTCAATTTAATTTCAAATGCAAAAACAAAAAAAGCCCCATTTTCTCTGTTTGCATGGCCTAGCTACAGAAGAATTGGTTATATATATAAGGAATGGATGCTGCCTTCTAATAAAATGATTCAACTGTGTATTTTCAATTTTACAGTCAATTGAAATAAGGCCCCAAACCCATGAAAAATGACCTAAACTTTTTATCAGCACTTCCCACCCATATATATTTAAGAATTCATAGACTCTCAAATTATTTTCAATAATTCACTACTGTGATGGCCAGAACCCCAAAAAATTATCAACTCTAGAACAGGCTAGTAGCTGAAGACAATTTAGAAATATCACCCCCCAAATCCAAGTCTGTTATTGATTTAATATATCAGGTTTGATCCCTAAGAAAAACTAACAGTGCATGTTAATGTCATACATAATCACAATAAAGTGTTATTACTCTAGAAGACAAAGTGCTACATGATTCAATAAAACACTTCTAGTGCATGATGTAACTAAATTAAGAGCTAAAACACAGGAATTTTAAGGATACTCCTCAGCAGAAAGAGCTGTTCCCAGATAAGATTAAAGGATATATGACCAGCATCTTGGTTGCCACATAACTGAAGAGAAGAATACAGGAAAAGAGGAGCTTAAAAAAAATCATCAGAAACATGATCTGAAATTTTCTTTCTTTAATCTTAGGAAAGACTTCCCCTTAGAAAGGGATCATTATAAATGCAAAAAGCACCCATGCAGAGCTGGATCCTCAGATTTTTGTAGCTATAAAACCCCTTGGACAAAATCATAGAGAAAAAGGCTGAATAGAATATATAGCAACAGTCTCTGTGTCTGGAATTTGGTTTATGCTTTACATTTTCTGTTTGTTCTAACTTGGTAATCAAGTACTTAACCCACCACCTGGCTGAAACAAAACTAGTTTTTGTTTGAAGTTTCTCCAGCATCTCTAGTCGCTTTGCAAGGTCACACTGAGGACTAGTGATATCAAATGCCAGGGAAAAGCAAGAAGTTTTGCCAAGCAGGCAATGCCCAGTGCCTCCTGGCACAGGGCAGACAAAACAAAGGCAAAGGCAATCCATGACTCTGGGAAATGCTTGCTTTCATTTATTTAGTCCTCCAACACAAACCACAGAGAACCATCACTTTAATTGAATAGAGTTTTATACAGCATTTTATCTCATCAGACAAAGTTCAGGATGGCAAGACAGTATTTTCAGTATCGCCAACTTCTGATGTATTTCAGCTGCCTTTTACCTTCTTTCCATGGTAATCCAAAAC
This sequence comes from Platyrinchus mystaceus, assembly GCA_035041135.1. Lineage (NCBI taxonomy): Eukaryota > Metazoa > Chordata > Aves > Passeriformes > Tyrannidae > Platyrinchus > Platyrinchus mystaceus. The sequence continues at coordinate 64,015,683 of JAWWLV010000088.1, forward strand.
ATTCTACTTAATAATATTATTTTGCATACTCTTGGGTGGAATGTTAACTACAAAAGGCAGGTGGACTTACCTTCAGGAAGTCCAATACCTAATGGCAGTAACTTTTCAGAGCTCAATGAGAAAAATGTTTTCTGTTTTATAGTTCCTATGGCCCTGCATCACCCTTGCACCACGAGGTTGGGAACTCATGCAATTTTCAGAAAAAGCTTTCTTTTACCACTCCAGTCACAAACCTCACATTGGCAAGCTGGCATTAGGTTCATAAAGGGTAAAACTGAATATTTTTGTGCAAGTAGGACGTCTACTGCAGTTGCCCAATACTGCTTCTAGCACTTGTCATAGGATGGTCGCTAAGGGAATGGGTTGCAATACTTCAATTCAATGAGCTTTTGAAGGCCTGTTCCAGCAAACGACTGCAATAAGGTATCTTTTTTCCCTTCTCAATATCTAGCACAACAGCTGGATATCCATGCCCAATATTATTCTGTGCAATGTCCTGAGTTATACCACAAACGGCTTACGTAACACAGCTAAAACAAACTGCTCTGCAGCAATGAATGGGGACTCTGTTGTTGGAGCCCTTGCCAACTGCACGCATCATTCTTGGTTCCGCTAACGCCGAGTGGGGACAAAGGCTATATTCTGTCCTCTATGGCAGCACAGCACAGTGAGGATGCTGTAAATTAAAGAAAGCACAACACGCTGACAACAGACTCATTACTACTTTCTTACTCTCAGTTCCATAATATATAAATATGGCATAGAGTTCCTTGCATTGTGCTGAAAATAATGGGAAACAGGGATAAACGTGGGAGAGTCTTTCCACAGCTCAAGAACATAGATCTCACTTCCTCCATCTGGATCTAATTCTGCTGAGTGTTTTTTGCATCCACTGTCTATCCTCATTCTTACCTTTTCTTCTACACATTTTCAGAGCTGCTCCTCAAGCATATCAGTAATTTAAAAACCAATCTTCTCTGGAACAGCAAAATCTATACTCCTATGAGAATCTGTTCCACAGTCTCTTGTAATGTCATATCTCTCTCCAATATCTTTACTTCAGGCAAATTGGAAAAAATCAAGTTTGAGGAAAGATCTAAGAAAGTTTCTTTTATAACTAGATGCAGACATTTCCCATAGAGATAAGTAAACTATACAATTCTAATTCCTCCATAACCCCTTGTTCTACCCCTGTTCCCTTTCTGACTCTCCTTTTCCTCACACACACACACATATATATATATACATGCGTATGTATATATATATACATATGTATGTGTGTATATATATATATAAAAATGACCTGGGCTGTCTGACTGTGAGGTGTGACCTCAATATCATGATATTGAAGATAACTGAAATGGAGACTCCAGACAGCACACATAATAATAGAGCTGTTTGCAGAAAACTGTGGGAATTCCAGAGAATATTACAAGCCTAGAAGGACAGACATGCATACAGAAATAACATAAATCAGACTCAATTCTGATGTCCCAAGAGAAAACACTTCTTTATCAACACTACGCTTGCCTTAGGAACAAAGAAATGCCCATCAGCATGCCCAGCTCTAGAAAAAAAATACATGCACAAACATCTGACTATTTTCAGTAAGTTTTATCAGGATTAAACAGAATATTATTGATTACTATAGTGATCAAATGCTAAAGGGTACCTGACCATCCCCAATACTGCCACCAGTGCCTCTGGTTCAACAGCCCCACACATACCCAGCCTAGACGAGCCACTGGTTAAAAAAGCAACCCAAAAAAACCCTGGAAGTGTCTCTTATGAGTTGCAATCTGACATTTCATGGAGACGATTACATTACAATTCCCATAATGTTTAGGAATTAGATTCAAAATTGAAGAAACAGTGAATGTAATTCTACTGCCAGGAATAAAATAAAAAAAACCCCAAACCATAAATTCTCAGATTAACAGGACCCTGAAACAAGTCCCTCTCTGTACATTTAGGATATATTCTAATGCAAGCAGAAATACAAATTAAAACAGTCACGAACAGGAAACACGTTTTCCTTTTTCTATGTTTCCAAAGGAAGCTGAGAATTTGGTGCAAACACCACCCTCTTCTCAGAAGTGGATTTCTACAGAAATTAAGGTAAGCAAAAGGTCACTGTGTGAAAGAAGAAACTATCCCTGATGCAAACCATCCCGGCCTATGACAGTAATCTAAATACTCCACCAAAAAATAAACGAAAATGAGCTAAGAAAGAGTTCAAGCATTATGAACAGCTACTCATAGGCACATGTTGGGCTACAACAGCTGCTGGTGTAAGTAGTCCCTGATGCTAGTTTTAAACTGGATTTCCTGGAGTGGAAATGACAGTCCTGAGTAGACTCAGAGACACAGTGACTGACCCGAGTGCCATGGGGCAGTGCTCTTTTGGGGGTCTTTTGGTCACTTTCGGGAGTGGTCTCAACTGTGGCGAAAATCAACAACACAACTCCACAAGGGCTGCTGAGCTCTCCCACATTACTTCCAATTATGTATTGTACTTGAAACCATTCTGAGAGAGATACTGGTGATACCAATCCAGTGAAAGCATCACTCTAATCAACTTCTTTTGCCAAACAAATGAGTAAATGGTCCCTGGAAGTAAAAAGACCTGATTCTACCACCCTGAGCAACAAAGAAAACTTGTACCTGCTGAATGTGGCCACAAGAACAGCTTCCCTATGCCAGTCACCTTCTTCTGCAGGTATTTAATTTGGAGAGAGCACAGTCTGACATGAAACTCCACAATCACTGAATCAGGATTTTCCCAAGGAAAGTAGAGCACAGCAGCAGGAAGAAGAAAAAACAAGGTTTTTGATGCTGCATAAACATGCCTATACATCTACTGGATGTGAGCACTGAGAAATATCTGAATCCACAAGCTTAGTGATTTTCATGCAGAACTTAACATTTCAAATTAGCAGCCACTCAAAAATTTGCCACATTTAAACATTCCAAAACCAAAGCACTTCAGGTTCCCTTACACAAGATTTTCTACTATTTTAGAAGGACTGTTGCCTGCCCTGTAACGTTCCTCTACTCTCTTTGGTTTTCCCTTTTGAATTTCTCTTTTATTTACTGAGAAATGTTTTGAGGTGAGTTTTTATTTTGGGTTTTTTGTTTTTTTTTAAAAAATATTTATTGAAACACTCCATGGGAAAAGGGCAGCACTGATACAAAATTATTTCTTTAAATCAAATCACACATGTCAATAGCATGTAATTCAAATGCTTACCTTGATAAGCAGGTATTGTTTACATGCCTTAACTTGCTCTATTTGCATTTTATAAAATATTTTAAAGTCATTAGCTGAAAGTTATCCTCTCTGGCACACAAAAGAAGCCTTCATCCTGTAGCCACAGTCATTTTGTGTCATTAATCAGCTGCATGATCCAAGCACATCTGGATTTCTGGTAAGAGCTTATGACCAGTAATAAAAACTATATATAAACTAGCTCAGCTTGAACTCCTGTATCCATTTGGGAAACTGTCACAAGGAACTCTCCCCTTGGTTGTAGCTGTATTACTCAACATGCAGTGTGCAGGAATTGTTTGTGGAAACATTTGGTATTTTTAGGCCTGGCCTCTCAATGGGAATTCCACACTGAAAAAAAAAGGTATCACTTATACACTCAAACCCTTCATTGAGTCCTCTGTTACAAATTTACATACAGGGGGTAGAGGGTGAATTGCTCAGCTATAAGCTGGAATTTACAAATGTGTTTAAGCACCTGCTGGAAATAACTAGGAATTATGCTCTTGACATGAGTACATGCTTCTCTTTTTGTGCAAAGAAAAAGACTCAGCTCAATACAGGAGTACGTGTAAAATAAATCAATATTGAATGAAAACACACAAATCTGCTTTTCTAATTTCTAGTTCTTGTCTTAGTTGTACAGACATGTTCCCTTAATCTAACTTTTAAGTAAGATATTCTGTATATAATTTTTGTTGATTAAAACAAAGCAAATAAACTAATGTTTAAGGAAAAAATATTTCCATGGGCATTAATCATGAATAGAAAGGGATAATCAGGAAGAAACAAAGATGACTCAGCTGGAATACTGGAATATTTATCCCCGTCTTTCTGTCATCTGCAAGTTCCAACATTAGTGTCAGATAAATACTGGTATGGACAAAGTTTTCCTTTGAAAATATATTTATCCACTTTAAAGTAAACTACTTTTTTTGTGACTGTATGGAGGATTTTGTACACATTAGCCTGGGAGCATTACTGTACTTCCTCACCACCATAGGAGTGCAGTTATTAGGAAGGGAAGAAGCAACCACTGTGACTTGGAAGAGCATTCCTGTAGCAATTCCTCAGCTCCGGTTTCTGAAGAAAGAAAATGGGTGGGGTGATTGGATTTGTTTCTGGAAAAAGCTCATCTTTTTTTCCAATGAGCTTTTTACTTAGAAGTCTGCATTGTTATTATAATGAATATTTAGTGTAGCTTGCAAGAGCACCAAAAGAAGCCAAGCAATGTGTGGAGCCAGCAGAGCTTTACCAAGGGAGCAAAGAAACAACATGCCAGAAGAGAGACAGCCCCTTCTCCACATGTTGGCAGACTCCTGGATGGTTTGCAATCATCTGGCCATTGATACAACACAAAAAGCTGCAGCATGGCTTCACACACCCATGCTACAGCATTATTAGCCCTCTACAACTTTTAAACACTAAGTAAACATATCTGCAGTTCCCACATTGGAATTTACATACAAAGAAGGAACAAACCAGGCATTTCAAAATTCGTTTACCAAACACATTTTTCTCATATGGGCACACATAAAGAATAAACCCATACCGACTTCCGCAACGCAGCATCACACCAGGTTCCTGACCATTACCTGGCATGCAGATGGCAACAGTGACGGAGAGTAACTTTTCCAACCTTTGGGCAGCCGGAGGTCTATTCCCTCTATCTTCCCATGTGACTCTCATCCCCATAATTCATGTTTTATGGTTCGTAGGCTAGTGCAGTTCTACAGGCATGAAGTCAGCTGCTTCAGGGAGTTGCATACAGATCAGAATTCCACAGCCTGTACATAACTGGGGCCAGGCTCTGCTGAACCTGCTAGAGATTAAAAAATTAAGAGTATCTGCCCTAGGCCACTGCACAGGCTCGCCCTATACATGGATCTGCATATTCAGCAACATATCTGCCACACTCACTGCAACAGCTCAGCTGAACTGAAGAAACACATTGTTGCAGGGACACAGAGAAGGACTTGGCCACTACTGAAATTAATTCTCAGTGGCAAGATATCCAGATGTTAATTACGTCTCAGGATGAATGAAAGCCTAACTGTGTCTTCAGGCGTTTCATTTCAGTAATTCATTCACCACAGAGAGCTTCCCTCAGATGAAACTCATAAGAGGGAAGAGCAGACCAGGCAGCTGGTGATGCTGTTCAGAGTCATGTCCCGCTGCCACAATAAGTTATGGACCCCTGGACAAACACATCTACATCTCATTAATCTACATCCCACAGAGCTAGGCACCAATTCATAATGAGGGGGTGGGGCTTGTAAAAAGAGTCACAGAGCTCAAAAATTTTCAGGAAGGGTTCTGTTGGAAAACACTGGGTCAGAGGTGATCACTGCTACCCTGGGCAATAAGGACAGACCTGGCTTCATCTCCCAGCATAACCCTAACTGACCATTCCAAGGCCTGATTGAGCAAGAGCTTTGGGCACAACAGCTCCTCAGGCTTTAGTAGGCTGTGAGTGCCTACACACCTTGGTTAAGATGTCTCCTAATCCCACTGTGCCTCTGCTTCTTAACTTTGTGATAGTCGTAACAGCATCTTATTTTCAAAGGTTTGTTGAAAGAAAAGTGGCAAAAAATATGGAAGCTCAACAACAGCTGGTGAAAAATGTGCAAAGCAGGAGGGGAGGACAAAAAAGGGCAAAAGAAAATAAGCCAGTAATATCAGTTACAGACTTGCTATGAGAGAAGGGTGATTGTTCTATTTGTTGCTTGCCTATGTTTACTTTCTATCTCTTCACAGTCCTCAAAACCTCTGCCAGCTCAGCAAAACCAGAAGCCCTTCTATGTAAACTGAAGTCTTTGCTCTTCGAGCCCAGATAGAAGACTAATAAAAATCCTGTGGCTGACATCAAACCTAATGGAACAGAAATATAGCAGGTGGAGGGGAGAAAAGGTTTGTGTCATCAGAAGGCATGTTTGTTCATCAGAAGGATATTGAGTTTGCTTTGGAAGAAAGAGAGTCAAGTTATCATGGGCAGGAATTCCCTGTCCAACTCATGAGAACAGTATGTTGTCTCTCCTTTCAGGCAGTCATATTAAGCAGAAGAGGAGCCATGGCTTTTCAAGCGTCCCACCTTCCTGATGTTACCCCTGTGTGAATATTCCCCTTCAAAGTTAAATCACTCTATTTAAAAATTCTTTGAGAAATGTTTAATCCTTGTGTAAGATATCAAGTTTAAAAGAGACATCATTTAAAAGGCAAACAACATAAAAACAGAGTCACAAGAAAGCAAAGGAGGGAGGAAGGGAGGGAAAGGATTCCGTTTTGCCTCTCTACAAAAATTGTTTTGATACAGTATCCCTGTTGCATGAATTTTCCATATGCCTGTGTCAGATTCACTATTTCAAGCCACAGAGCTGTCAGATGCTCGTTTTTTATGGCGTGCTTACGTGGCAGGCCAACCTTTCTGTTGAATCAGTCAGTTTTTCACAAAGCCAGGATCTGCAACCCTGAAAGATGTGCATGCTCTTTTGGCCAAAAAGTCTCAACTTTGCAGCAGGAGTGAGTTGTCAAAGCAAACCACTATATCTAGTACCTAACAACTGTTACCAGAATCAGTGCTTTTACATGAAAAAAAACCAAACAAATATGAGCAACATAAGGAACAGTGACTATACTGTAGTGACTATACAGTATAGTCAGTGACTATACTGGCTATACAGACTATACTGACTATACATGAAGCAAGTATCACAATGGAAATGAAGATTCAAATAATCAGATGCTATCATAGATGGGCAATTCTTAAAATAATCAAGAAAAATCTCACAAACTTTAGTACCTGCTTAACTTTCTTTGCCTTTTAATAAAATGAGGAGACATTTAGTTCATGAACAAAAGCCTCAGTACTTTTATGACTAAAGCCTGTTGTACACTAAGCAGAATTTGAAAAAAAAACAAAACAAAACAACACCAAAAAAAACAAGCCCCACACTTTTTCCTTTAGCCCTATCTGATTAAGAAACTCCATCATCCCACAACTAAAATGAAAGTATCAGTCACCTCAGTATCGCTTTACAACGCTGAGGGAGGTGGGTGCACATTTTTTACCTCACATCCCCAGCATTTAGCATTTGAAAGATTATCTCCATTCTCCATGCCTCATTTTTTGCTAAAATAAAATTGCATATTTAAATGCAGCCTAAATGCTAATCAGGATGTAAACATTTAAATAACAGAATGCAGATCCGTTAATCAAAACTGATTACCAGCTTGCTTTCCATTTACTGGGCGTTCTTCTGTAAAATACTGCCTTAGTTACTGTTGCCAAAATTTTGTTTTTAAAGCCTCTTGGAGAAAAAGCTGATTACTTACTTACTCTTATTGGCTCAAGAGACACATGTTAGGACAGTGTTTCCTAGAAATGTGAGACTGAAATTTACTTGCAGGTAACCTAACGATGCATCTGCATGAACTCTTTCTGTTATCTTAACACCAGGCTTTGTCTCCTCTGTCCCTTTCCCTCACATCAGTAGATTTTAGAGCCTTTTAAATTTCTGAATGCCCTTGCAGAAACATGTGGTTAACCAGAAACTTTCAGCTCTGGAAAACACTGACCGCTACATCCTTTTCAGGCCATTATTTTCCACCAGAAAGAAATTAATGTTCAGAATCCTCCCTGTTTCAAAGCATTAATTAACAGTTTTAATAAATTAACACATACAACTACACAAGGCCAACACTGGTGAGCTAGGACTGTCACTGGCCATGGTGTGCAAATTGTGATTTACCAGTCAAACTGAAAATTAGAAATTCACAAGCAGCATTTATAAGATTTAATTACTAGACCACAGGTAACATAGTAAGGCCCACAAGAAAATACTTTCTAATGGCTTCACTCTTTTACCCTTGATGCTCAAAGAGACACAAGAAAAGAGGCTGTGAGGCACATGGGGCACATCAGCCTGCTTATCACATGTAAGTTTCCTTAGATCAGAGATCTACTGTGAAAATCTGGTCAGCATTTTACTAAAGCATGGAGGTTAAACATTCAAAAGAAAAACTGCTAGAATCTCCTATGAATAGGAAAATCAATAACATCTATGCCCCTACCCCCCCCCCCCCAAAAAAAAAAAAGGAAAAAAAGTGCAAAAAATATTGTAAAAGTTGAGGGAAATATTTCAATATTAACTTCTTTTGTACTTCCAAACAATTGTAAATGCGTTTGTACAGACCTGTGAGAAATGCAACCCCTTACACACTTCCTCTTTCATCCTGGAGACCCTGTTTGTAGAAATACTGACTAAAATAATGGGGTCAGTTTTTGGATACACTGAAAATCCATTACCTGTCCTTGCTTCCCAAGTATGTTACAGACACATATCACATTCTTCAAACCTCTGAATCTTGATTTTTTAATACACCATGGTTCTCTTGTTCTGCTTTCTCAAAGCACTGTACAGATGTTATTCCTGAATAACATACGTTAACTGTATTTTTTAAGGCTTCATCATGTAAACTTTGGGTCACTTTAGTAGAAATGCCTTTATACCTACAACTTTGTTCAGGTAGCAAACTGAAGCATGTGAGATGTTTACAGTATCAAAGGTTTGTAAGGCTTAAGAACAGCAGGAAAAATCAGGGAGAAATAAGATGACAGTATGAATTTGTTTTCTAGATGCTCACTAGATGGTTGGTGATGCGTACGCTAACAGGCAGAATGGTAGAGAAAAAAGCACAGAAGAAGAAAAAAAAGGCTGTGAGAAAAAATACAGTCTTAAAGAGGAACATGCAATTCATTTATTTTTGAAAAGACATGACAGAAGTCAGCCATAAGATACTGGAAAAACATTAATAATTAAAACCTGGTTTGTGCTGAGACCATATCCCACCTGGGTACCTATGAAAACTTCCCACAAGCTCTGGGGTGTGCCCCTCTCTGCCCATGACAGCCACTCACTCTAGGATATGGGATCATCTGGCAAAGGCCACAAGCAGGAGATTGCAGCCTGCTCCATCGGGGAATTTCAGAGTTTGACCTTTGCTGATGACATATCAAGACAACTGAAAGCTTCAGGAAACTTGCTAAGAATGCAGGGTTTCTGAGCAAGCCTAACAACTAGCCTAATTAATTAGCCTGAGAGAGAAAAGACTGACCCTTTCAACGGGGAAGCAGACCCACATTTCAGCAATCAAACAACAGAAACTGCCTTCCTTTCTACCACTGCGGCAGTGGATTTGGTGTACGTGAGCAGCCATGGCAGCCTGCTCAGGTTCTGCAGCAATCCTGGGACCAAACCTTGCTGAAGGGGTACTGAAGTCAAACTACATTTCACAGGTCTGACAAAAGTAAAACCATCTTGCAGCAGAACAGCAATTCCTCGTGGTATCTGCAAAAGTTACATCACCATTTCAGAATTTTAAGAAAAGAAAGGACAAATGCGTAAAGAAAACTATTCTGAAGCATGCTAATGGACACATATAGCTGGATATAGCATACATAGACAGTGTTCTAAAATAAATGTAAGATTTTATTGTCACAGAAACATACTTTGTTTAAAAGAGAAGAAAAAACACCAGAGGAAAACAAAATTAAATGTTCCATAAACTTATCACAAAAAAGAGTACTATCCCACCTCTAACAAATGCATGCAATACTTGAGACAAATTCAGCAAGTGCCCTGTGTAAACTAAATAAAGATTTGTTTGAAAATTACTAAATCATCCCTGTAACAAAGTGTAGTATTTTCACAATTCCCAATTTGCCTCTCAGCCACAAAAACACTGCCTCTAACACTGAAGAAGGCAATTATCTTTTCCAATTCAAGGTATTAGACTATGCAATATACATACTTAGTCCTGCCTCTTGACAAGAGAGAATTAAAGGAATACTTGGGCAGATTAGGTATTTTGCTAATAAAAATTACAGAATACAGTATTTTAAACACTATTGACACATACACCATTTGTGTTTCCCTCATAGACCTGTGACAGAAATAGTTCTTTTTGTAAAAAATGCTGCAGCTGGAAAGAAAAGTAAAATCTGCTCATCTACTGAGTATGAGACACGCACTTCTCTTCAAAAAGCGCAGTGGGTAGAGATTCCTTACAGGTAATGGAAAAGCAAAATCATCACATATACTGCATATACTTTTTTCTGTTTTCTGGCTCTGTATTGTGTCTGCATTGCAACCTTTAGGATAAGAACAAGTGTGTAAAATCTCCCATCTGACTTAACAGAGTTTAGTACTTAAAAACAATGCCATTCAATATTAACTTACCCTACTTCCCAGCCCTAAAAATTAGGCCAAAAATCAGAGGAAATCATGCAGTGTGCTCTGGATATTCCATGACTACCATTGCTGGCAGAGAGTAAGCCACATATTTCATAGGTAACTAGGAACACACACACAGTTGTTTTGTAGCGACGCTACACCATGGGCTCCTGCTGAACTGCTGCTTTTCTTCCTGTAGCTCATTCCAAACCTTTCCCAGCTTCAGCTCAGGAGCTAAGGAGGTTTACCCCTGGATTTACGAAGGGGACTTGCTGGGAACTTATCTTTTAAACACACTGGAATTCAAGAGGAAGAAAGTTCACTGGGTATTTAACATATGAACAAGCATTCTCTACTCACTGTTTCTGTTGATAATCAAAGATGTTAAATCCAGTTTACTGCATTAGCCAGATGCAATTGTACAAGTACCAGCAAAGTCTTATGACAAAGATTAAATTTTCAAGTACACAGACTATTTCAACTTTGACTTAACAAAAATCCTCCTTCCGCTTTTCACAACCTGTGGATCCTTACAGAGATATTTCTTCTTCAGCCTGTCACCAAAGGTCATACAGGAATTGCTAAGTCAGCATATTCTCCGAGCAACCTCATTCTGAGAGAAGCTTTAAAGGCATTTAAAAAGCTCCTGTATAAAAACAAATAGTACTGCTTATTACCAAACTAGAGCTTCCCCATTTCCCCCCTAAATGCATTACCAAAGGCTCCAAACATCTGCTGTGGGGTTTTATTTCCCCCCGCCTTCTTCTTAATGTAAATATTCTAAATTATGATACATTTAAACAAGTGGAGGGAAAGACTGCACTTTGCCCAACTCATGTAATTTGGAAATTTAAAGTCCAGTTTATTCATCTGTTTTAACATAGCAAGGAAAATCCTACTTTTCCAACTGAGTAAGAGCCCGAGTTTCTCTCTCCATAAGCTCATAAGCCATTACTGAACTGAAATGCTTACCACAGAAGTCCAGCATACTAGAGAATAAACCAGCCTAGGAGATTTCTACTGGTGTAACCAGCTCTTTGAAAATGTGTGGCTCTAGGAAGTCTCCTTTATGTTTTACAGCATAAATATTTACAGCCGTTTGCAACTTGAAATTAAACTGTCTGATTCTAAGAAGAAACTCAGATAACATACCATGAAAAGGAACAATTTCTGGATTAAAAACCAAACCAAAACAATGTAACCCTCAAAACAGCATTTTACGAAGTTTACTGAATACATCAAGGTGGGTTACCAGTGACTGTTTTGAAGGTAACAACTGACTGTGGTTAGAAAAAGACAGTTCCCGTCTCTTCAGCGACTTTGAAAAGGGTTAGGTCAAACAGATGTTACCACCTAACATACAGTCAGCTGTAACTGAGTGTTGTTACTGAGCTCCCTGCCCAAGGTCCCTGCATGTCTGTCCACCTTGCCAAGGGCCGGGAATTCTTACCACAGCCCAAGAATCCTCACCTGGAGCATCAGGTAAGTATTTATCACACAAACACTTTCAAGCATCATAACACAGGCAAAAGCAAGTTTGAAGGAAACAGTACTATGCTTGCAAATTCCTTTGGTACCTTTTTTATTAAAGAGAATTAATTGAAACAAAGTATTTTTAAATGGTAACAATGTTCTTGGAAAGTTTATTGGGCTGCATGTAGGACTGTGCAGTAACTACCACAACTGCAAAGCCCAGTGGACTAACACCTTCAGAGTTTGAAAATACCGACAGGAGTGTCAATAGAGAAACTTGAATGGTTTTGAAGCCATAAAAAAGCCAGTTGAGAAAAACATGAGACCATAAACCTTTGCCTTTTTCAAAGCAGACATTTAAGATGCAGCTGACCATAAATCTGTGAAAAGGCTCTCTTAACCAAGCTTCTCTGCCCTATCCAGGATTTTGCTATTTACATATTAATTGCTAATGGTTACATATTAGTAGCGGCTGTTGGGTATTTCGCTTGTTGCTTTGGTTTATTACACACAAACGCTTGCACACGCACACTCCCCCCATTTAAGCAGTTACCTTACATTCACACTTAGCAACCCAAAATCTATTCTGAGATGCAAGGATTTAAAAACAAACAAACAAACAAACAAACCAACCAAAATAAAACCACCAAAAAACCACAACCCACTAAACAGTAAGCCATATTCTTCTAAATGGTCATAAGAAAGCTTGATTCTTACAAAATGTAACTGTTCCTAGCCTCAAAAGACTGGTCTTAGCTTCATCCCAAAGCCAACTGCCTGCTATAATAGAAATCATTGAAAGAACAACTGCTGAAATCTTACTTTTGTTTCTCTTGTCACAAGTACCATTTTTTTCATGACCTGCCTAACACACTGGAGTTCATGCTTCAGCAAATGTCAAATTCTATAGCATTTCTTACTCCACGCTCAATTAGCAATAAAGAAGATACAGGACGTAAAGGTGAGGCAGAATTACAGACCTGCCCTGTTTCCACTTCACTGTATTCTGAAAGAAATCTAACTGGCTTATACATAGCTTTCAAGCCCCAGTTCACTGCTGCTTTTTTCTTTCTGTAGGAATTCAACTTCTTTACATTACCCTTCACCATTTCTTTCCAGCTCAAGCCTGATCTAACTGCAATTATGACATTTTTATATTCCATAAAAAATACAATTTGTTGTTTCCTGCAATCAAAAGAACAGAACTAAGCTCCTTCTTCCATTCTTTTACCAACATTCCTGCATGTATTTCTGTGCAATCCTGTTAGCTGGCACACCATTCTTATATCTCCTTCCTTCATGTTGTTTTTAACTCCCTCTGAAAGCCCCCGTTTTCACCACTGTCTGTATCCAGCAGATTCTCTTTGTATTATTTTCCTTTTCCTAATATTTAGCGTGCATTTGCAGAAATCTATAAATACATATTCAAAGCTGTCAGTGCCAGCTACAATCAAGTTTAGTTTTCTGGACATCTTTTTTAATTGCTTAAATCTTAGCCAACTTTTGTTCATTCTGCATTAAAGTTCTATGCCAAATTTTAGATGGAGTCTTTTATTTTATTTTTCATTAAGGTGTCAACTGAGACCAGTTCTGTTTCTTGCTGGCTTACCAGTACAGTAAAATTCTTAAAGTCATCCATTAAGAACCTGCATCACTTCCCAGTTTGGAAATTTATCAAGAGGAGGGTTCTGGAGGGCGAAGCAAACACACCTTTTGTTATCAGAGTGAAAATCTACACCTGGTTTTGGGCATATAAAGAAGCTAAAGCAAGTCTGCTGCTTACACATGGCACATGGAGACTTACAACATTAGTTTCACAACGAGTTCAAGCAAGAGGCTCAAGACAAACCTGCCTCTGTGCTGTCTCTTCCCGGCTGCCACCACAGCAGCAAGGGTGTACAGCATCGGAGAACCTACCAACCCAGCACAAAAACTACACCCCCACACGTGATGTAACTCATTCTGGGTGCCACTACTTCTTCCATGTTGGGGCCAACAAACAGACCAATGAGAAGGGCAACACAGACAGTGGGGAAGCATCTGAGGTGGGCGGGGGGCAGGACTGCTACACCTCCTCCCCCTCCAGCAGCAATGGCTTAAACTAGTCTCGAAAAAAACTGGGAAACAATGACATTAAAGATGTTCCTCTCTGGAGACTTTTCCTGCAAGTATTACCTCCTTACTTCAGGGGCTTTCTCAGCAACAGCGTGAAACTCTGACATATGATGATGAACACTCACTGATGGGAGCAATTCCTTTCTCCACTGCCCCATGCCAGGTCCACATGGGGTACACCAGCACACTGCGTGGCTCACACAGCAGAAGCCTGCACTGCAGTTTGAGGTCCCAACACATCAATGACTCATACAAGAAGGTTTGTGGTTCAATACAGTGGTATTTCTTGAGTTTTTTTTAGTTTGGTATTTTAAAAGCTAGGAAGTAAACTCTGAGAATACCTTTTAAATGTTAAGATTGTGAGGTGAAGCAGCAAGAAGTTGGAGGATGCCAAAAGTAAGGGTGTTTACACAAACTAAGCCAGTGTGCAAAATGGGCTGTGCTCACTGCTTGGTTCTGCTTACTACCAGTTTCTTCATCATCTTTTCCATTATTTAGCCACCAAGTGTTTGCTTCACAACACTAACGACTTGGTCTTCTGAGTCATTAAAAGCTGATGCGGTACTGGTATCTCCAGTTTACAGCAGAAAACAGACACATAGAGAGATTAAGAGACAGAGAGAGATTAAAAGGTGTACCAAAAGTGTTGACTAATTTTGGATCTTCAGTTTATGTCATCTAGACCTTGATTTTTTTTGTTTTAGTATATAGCTGCCTCAAGGTAACAGTGTCCAGTGTTATCCACCCTACTGTTCTTTCCCCTCTTGCAATCCACTCCAAACAGGCTTTTGTCCATCACCTATATGGCTACTGACACAAGATCCCAACCATCCTGTGCAGTGAATAGGACTAGACCCTGCTGAAAACACATGATCAAATTTAGGTACATGGCACCATGAGACAGGAACAACACAGGTGATGGGAAAAGGTAGCAAACTGCAGCTTTAATCCAGCCTTTCTTACACTGCAGAGTACTTCAGACAGTTTTTCACATGTAAATGTAGACATTATTCACATTACAATAAAATTTAAGGGCTGCAGCTAAGATAATACGCAATGTGCAAGATGTTGGACCATACACACCATAAGATACAATCTAAAGATCTTACACTCTAAACAAGTAAAACAAAAAAAGGCAAAAAAAGAAACATTATCCTTCCACATCTTAAATGAGAAATACAAGACACACAGAAACAGAGTATTTCTGTGGTCTACAAGAGATCTGGTTTCATTACAGGTGGATCTGCTGGTACTCCAGCTGGTGATACACCAACATAGCCATGCATTCTCTCTACCTTCATGAGGGAGGTTTGGGGTTCAAATTTTTAGAAGAAATTATATATAGAAGAAATTCTACAACACAATCTGATATACAGAAACAAGAACTGCTGCTCCCAAATCAAGGGATATTTCTGTAGCAAAGTCACCAAGTCAAATCTCTGACTTCTTATTCAATTTGTGTCTCACATCAGCTCCAGAAACTTAAGCAAGACACATATGCAACATCTTTACAGATGTCCACAGGTAAGCCACAAAGCACAGACTGCCAGTACTTCTGATGTACCAATACTGCACCAGCAGCCCCTCAGGAACACCCTAAATTAGAGCACTATTTTAGTCTCAGAAACAGTATTAAGACTCAAAAGTCAAATGTTGTGCTTGTACATTTCTTCTGAATCAAGCAAGTAAAAGTTACAGAAGCAAGCCTTGAGAAAGCTCAACATTTTTATTAAGTCTTTTGATGCAAATCATGAATTAAAGCACAGCACACTAATCGATTCCCAACTTTTATAGACTATGCAACCAAACAATAATATCAACCTGTCAGCTTTCAGCATAGACAGACCTATTCCAGCACTGAAAGCACACTACAATTTTAAAACAACTCAAAGAGCCTTTGCCAACTCACACTTGAGATGCAGTAGATGCCTAGCTCTTCCAGACATCGTAAGGTCCAGAACATACGCAGCTTTCCAGCAAACTTAGGCATGCTTTTCAGATTACTGCAGACCTATCAACCTATTCAGCAAAGCTACTCACATTATAGTTGCATTTCCTTATCAAATGCAAAGCATTAAAAGATTTGGAGATGGCTCTTGAACATTATGGGCCTGTCCATTTGTTTCAAATAGAAATACTTGATTGAGAGGGAAAAACAGCAGCAACTCGTCTTCTTAAAAATAAAAGTAAGCTTATCTAGAAAGAGATGAAATTCGAAGTATTTCTGTTACAGTTTTGTACTGGAGAATCACAGCACTGTGCTAAGCAATGTACACATAATAAAAGTTTTCATTTTAAACTCTGCAACTGGGTACTTTTAAGTAAAGAAAAACGTGAGTTGTTTTTCCTTCTATATCCTCACAACCAGCTGACAACAAACCAAGCCCACTCAGCCCTGTTAAAAGCATGATTCTCTAATGTAACTGTACTTCTGGGAATACATTACAGATTCCAAGAAATGTTTTGTTACACACATGTATCAATTGGCCATGTAAATACAGGGTGCAACCACATGCAAAGTATTCGTTTTGTTAGTTTTAGTGAGCTAAAACAGATAGAGTAAGATAAGAAAATGCGACCTCTGGGTGTCTAAGTAAGACAGGTATTTTCCTCTTTTGCACATATTTTCTGGAGAAGGAATGATGATGCTTTTGATTAGCAACATGATATGCACCCTTAATGTTTAAGAGCCTAAGACAACATCAGGAACACCTGCATATGAACTCAGTTCCAGTCACACCGCTGAAGGCAACCCATGCCAGGCTTTTCCTAGGCATACCTTTGGCCTCCACCTTTAAAAATACTAAACATTTTCCAGAAGTTGCATGCATCCAATCCATGTCCTTTTGAGACTTGCAAAACTGTAATTTCTCAAATTTTAGCCACTCATCCTTACTGCTGCGGATGACTGCAGTCAGTCATGAGACTAAGCCTGCCACTGTGCACAGCTTCTCTCACCAAAGCAGTCAACTGGTGATAGTAACATTTTTCACATTAAGGACTGATTTGCAGTGAGAATAAGAGAAGTCTGATGTGACAAAACAACATAATGAAACAAGTGCAGCACAGCACATGTCTTATTGGTACCTTCAGATTCAACATGCTCATTCAGATGCAGACATGCATCAAAACCATGTCACTAACACATTCATGAAAACAAATGGTCAACTAATTAATTTTTTTTATTTGCAAAATAATGCTTTCTATATAGTGTTTTCTTCATAAAGATATTTTTTTCCTGCTGTAAAATCAGGTTAGTGTAATGCTATATTGACTCATCTATAAACAGACAATGAAAGGCCACAAAAAATAAATTTTATCTTCACTGATCCTACTACTTTAGGGCCACTGCTATTCTGCCAAAGGCTGTCAGCTCTCTCAGAAGCATACAAAATGAGCAAAATCAAGCCATGCCACAAAAAGTAGAGCCCTAAGGTTTCCTGCCAAAATCTTAAATTTAGCCTTCTATATTAAACAATGTTACTTTATTTTCCCCAGACAATAAGGTTGCTTACGGTAAACACAGGCAACATGAAAACCTTCAAAACTTTGCTGTAGCAAACCTCAAATTAACTAATGGGAGTGTGGAGGGGATCTTTATGGTGGTTTTTTTCCCATATGTTTTCTTGGCAGGAAGGGAGAGAGGGATTGTACTGGGGTTTTTTTAAGGGAAAATACTTTAGGTTCTTGGACTTGGTTGTTTATTCTCCAGGCTGATTTGGACTGTGAGTGCAACCCAAGTAACTCATCTGATGCACAACAGGGTAGACTGTGTCAAGGGTTGTTCAACAGTGATCTCTCAAAAAAAGTTAAACATTAATGGGCTCTGGGCAAGTTTAGTTAAAGCTGTTGGCAATTTGATTGCTATGGGGCAACAAGAGGAGTTAGGACCAGAGAGGGAAAAGCCAGGTAAGGCCATGGAGTGTTCTTTGTACATTGTACAAAAGGTGACAGGCAGGTTTAGAGAACTTAAAAATAGCTTGTATCTAAAACTACAGGTTACTTAATCTTATACCTTTGTCTCTCAAAAGTTATATATTTTTTCTCATTGCCAAGTTTTTTGAATTTCACCTTTGACCACACACATTTATCCTTTTTGCAGATTTACTTATCATCAATTCCAATCACCATGGATTAAATCACAGTGCTAAAACACAGATTTTTTCAAAGTTTTAATGGTTAATTAAGAGTATCAACTTAGGACATGTCTAACTTTGCAAACATCAAAATAAGCTGTCAGAAAACAGATCTGTGAAATTTTTCAGCCTCCCCAAGTTCCAGCAAAAACTGGGGGGTTGAGCAAATATTTTCTGCAATACTCTCAGGGACTGCTAAAATGACTAAATAAAGTAAAATCCAGTTTTCCTCATTATCTAGACTAAAAATGGAAACTGTGTATAACTAATGAGAAGTAAACTGATTTTTCAAATCACTTCACCCCTAATAACCCATGATAGTAGCAATATATGCTCACAAGGTGTTGAAGTTTGCACCAACCTGTGTAGTTTTAACAATCATTTAGCTGTTTCAACATCATTTCAAACTATGGGCTTGCTTTATACCGTAATTTCCCTTCTCAATGTTTAACCCATTTTAATTCATTCAAGAACTCCATTAGCTGTGGAAAAAATAGGAACTGATGAAAACTGTTATTAGAGGGGTTGATAAGAGCTAAATGACTGGAGAAATTATGCAAGGAAACAAAGGCAACTAATTTCTTACACAATTAAGAGTTTAATTAAATTATTTATTTTAAATGTATTTATTTAAGTGAAAAGAAAGTTTTACAATAGATTTAACTCCTATTAAGTTTCAAGTAATACAAGAGTAGATAACAGTCAGAGTACTAAAATTAGATCAGTCTCATATTTGATCAGAAAACATAAGCTCAGTTATGTCAGCAACTTGGTAACCACAACATTAAAAACTGAGCTCTAATTTATTGCTTCATGTTCAGTAAGAGGGGGAAATGTGGAACTCCTGATTTGTGATAGAGGTTCATCCATCATACCAAAATGCTACTCAGCACTTCCTGAATAAAGACACAGCTAAAATGTCTTCTCCAGCAGAGATTGTTAGTGGTAGCAATGACAACAGTCTGCAAACACAAGGTCTCGGATACAGCTGTAGGCACGAGCCCTTGAGAGACTCTCAGCTGTAAACTAACTGGAACACACACGGATGTTTGCTGGGCTTTGGCATAAAAAAGTTAAAACCGGAATCAAATGCTGTTCCTGCCCCTAAAGCTTTATGTTGATGTTTGTGGTTTTGCAATGGCTTTTATTCTCTGAAGGGATGCCTCCATACTGCAATAGTAAAATTAATTTTAAAAAGCTGATGACAGCTACATGTGAGGGTGCAGGTGGAAGCATGTTCTTCTGAAAGATGTGTAAAAGGGTGGGGATGGAAGCGTGTTCTCCCCCAAAATATGTCTGCTTGTTAACTGACCTGTATTTTTTCCCCTCATTTAATTCCTCTAGCGCCCCTTCTACCAAGATAGTAACAAATAACCATAGGATCAGATTCCTCACATTCATCTGCCAGTCCTGGGCTTGGTAAAAGTGCACTGGGATTTTGTTCAAGGAAACACCAGGACATGTAAGCTTGCCAGTTTGTAGAGCAGGTTGCTTGACTGCTTGCCCCTTTCCATAGCCAACAAGGTACCATTTAGCTGTGCGAAAGCAGGAGAGGAAGGACACCAAGCTCAAATCTAGCAATGCCCCAGGTAGCGTGGGTGACAGGTAATAAATATATAAATAGTGAGGAGCCATGCATGGCAGGAGATTTTGATCCCCTCAAAAGCAAGCCAAACTGACTACTATTAAGAAAAACAACTACCAGCTGTCAGATGTCATGTTGCTTCTACGTTACACCCATTTCCCACCTCCCCTATATTTCAACTGTAAATTCTCTGATAAGGAAACTGCTTCTTCCTTTGCATTTTCAAAGTTCATGCTTGTTCATGCTGTAAGCTGGAGAATATCAAGAATGCTGTCAAGCACACGGACTGCAGGAATAAGAATATATTCCAGTTATTTCTCTCAAATTTAGAACAGTCTCACTGACTTGCTTACAAACTATTTTTGGATCAAAACCAACTTCTTAAACACATATTCCTTTAACCTTGTAATTGAAACTGCAACCAAGTTTCCCAAAAAGCTTTTCTTTCTCAACTGAGAGCTACATACCTCTCAGATTTCTGGGATGTATCTGCTTTGTCCGAGGCATTTTCCTCTAATCTCATGCACAACTTTCTCCTCTCAGAAACGAAAAGTACAGCAAGCAGAGAGATGGCAGCTCCATAAACTTGTCAAAGGGCTCGGTTAATCCGTATGCTAAAAAAACAGAGAAAGAAAGTTATGAGATGTAGGCATCAGTAAGGAAAATAAAGATGCCTATCTGATCCTCTTCATCCTCAAAACAGCTGTGGAAAATAGCAACAAGTGTTTCTGTACCTATCATTTGCTAAGGAAACTTTCCTGTTTGACCATCCAGGAGTCACCCTGTCAGTCCAACTCCCACCACCAGACAATTACACTGCTGGGACCGAAGCCCCTTCACAGAGGGTGACTCCACTGTACAGATGTCTCCCTATACACCCCACTCTCACACAGTCAGACAAGATTTCCTTACAGGCTAAACCCCAGGTTTCCCACAGCAGAGTTTCAGACCTCTTGTTCCTTTAATTTTTTCCTGGTGCAACAACAGAATAACAGCCTGAGATGGTGCCTCTGAGGAAGGATCCCAAAGGACCCCTTAGGCTTTTATATCCTCACAGTCTTACAAACATCATAGTCTGGGGTCTTCCAGCTGAGTCCTTGTCTCCTGCTGTGTCTCTGGTCACCTGGCCAGGGCCACAGATCCCTGTGCCCTTTGTTGTGCAAAGGGTCAGCACCAGTTCCCGGCCTCTTGCCCGGGGCTCCCGCCACCCAGAGTTCGACCTGCAGCTTGCACTGCAGCCGCACACTCAGCTACTTGCAACGAATGTATTCCTCAACAGGTTTTATGGAGTGAAGTGTTCCAGTATGTTAAGAAAACCATGTGAGGATGAAACTCCTCTTAGAATTATTCAAAAAGCATGAGAAAATTAAGACACTTTCCCACATTTGTCAGCTGTTTTCTAGTCAGAAAACATCTAAAACAACCCTCGTCCCATGCAAATAAATCCAGAAAATGACACAAAAATTTGACATCAGGCTTTCAGATACAGATCTTCATCTTGGGGTGGGGGGAATGCAGAGTGGAAGGCAAGCACAAAAAGCATCACCCTATTTGTAATACTAGCTACCTCCAGAATCCTTACATGGAGCATGCAAGTGTGGAACAACTCCCCATGGGATATTTCTGCTGAAATATCAGTGTGAAGGAGAGAATCACAGTCGCTTTTAACCCACCTGCAGTTTCTTATGAATTGCTTACTGTTTAAGGAGCATTTTGTTCAGTTTCTTAAATCACACAGGATGTGAAAACTCCCACAGATCTATGGCAATACACATAAAAACTTAAAAAATTACTGGTGTAATTATACTCTTCTATCTAAACAAAATAAAAAATTAACCACTTTCCACTTCTTTTTATAGTAATACTACTTCATGTTAACAGATTACTTTTTTAGCAAGCACTAGGAAGAAATTTTTAAAAAACTAAATGAACTTCAGAACGGCCCCTAATATGGGTAAATTAATTAAGGACAGCTACTCAAAGGAGGAAGTATGTAGAATTTTTAGCATTTGTTATAAGTATTTAGGGGTGCTTTTTCTGTTTTGGTTGTTTGTTTTTAAGACAACCATGTTTTCATAAAAATTGAATTTAAACCCAATTAAAATACACTACTTGCAACCACCCCTTCAGTCTACATACTGTTGAGATATATAATCATTCATTTTTAATGTTTCTTTTGTCTGTTGCTGCATAAAAAGAATCAAACAGAAGAAAAAAAATTACTGCAACTGACACAAAGGAAAGCTGGAAAATGTTATTCTAACTAAATGGTTCTTCACTAGGGTATTATTGCACGTTGAAGGAAAAACATGGAAAAATACGAAACAGAGCCCACTGCCTGTCAAGTTGTTCATGCATACCACTTTACCTGCAGGCGTAACAGAAATATTTAGAAATAAAATAAAACCTTATGCTAACAGGTCCGTTTTCCAGGTCTCGGACACAAACTGGAAATGGAGATAAGTGGCTGGATGGCTTGAAGCGACCAGCACCCCCTTGAACCCCAGTCACCCTTTCCTCTAGGTGAACTGGGAAAGTCCCAGGGGCTAGGCTGAGGTTTTTAAAGATTCTAATAAAAACCGTCACTTCTTTACACAAGTTATTTGGAGCGAGAGTTTGAAATCCCCCGGGGTCTCCGTAAATCAGGAACCCTTCTCGACGCTTCCCTGCAGCACAAATGACATCTTCCTGACGCTTTAAGGCCACCACCGTCCCCGCTCGCCAGCGGGACCCTCTCTTTCGGAGAAGAGATGGCCGTATGAGAGCCACGGCGGAAACACCGGGCAGGACCCACGCCAAAAGTCATTCCCTCTTTCGGTTGAACAAAAAAAAAAAAAAAAAAAAAGGGGAGAGGGAGAAACGGGCCTTTGCGATCGCAGCGGTCACATCCCATCCCATCCCCCCTCACAAAATGGGGGAGCGGGGCGGGAAGCAGCGCGCCCCGGGGCCCGGGGAACCGCCGGTATGTGCGAGCGGGACTGCGAAGGGAAGGGGAAGGGAGGGAGGCAAAAAATCCATGAATGAATAAAGAGGGAGGAGCCTGGGAAAACCCCTCTGCAACGCCGCACCGAACAAAGCGCTGCACACATGCCGCGGGGGGGTGGGAAGGGGGGGCAGAGGGACGGGGGGGTGGCCGCGGCCCGGCACCCGGCAGGGACGGCGGAGGGGCCGGGAGGAGCCGGGCCGGGGCTCCGCGCCTCCCAGCGCCCCCGAAACCCCGAAACGCCGGCTGCAGAGCCGGGGGGGGTGGGCAGCGCACGGACAAACCCGCCCGGGGCACCCCCAGGGCAGCGCGGGCGGGCGCAGCCGGAGCGCGGAGTCCCTGCGCGTCCCGGAGGGGCCGCGGCGGAGTGGGGTGGGTTTGAAGGGGGGGGAGAGGGGGGCGATCGGGGCCTGCGGTCCTCCCTGTACCCGCCTGCCCGCCCGTGTCCCCCCCGCGCTGCCGGCGGAGGACACATTGTGTTGTGGCTGCCGCAGCTCCACGCCGAGGGGGCGGCGGGGGGCGGCCGTCCCGCCCCGAGCCCCCGTCCCCGCAGCGTCCCCCGAGCCCCCTCCCGCCCCCTGCGGGGCCCGCTGCAAACCTGGCGGAGGGACCGGCGCGGCGGCGGCGGCTGATGGCGGCGGCGGCAGCGGCGGGGAGCGCGGCGACCCCTGCGCGGCGGCGGCGGCGGCGGCGGGAGGGAGGGAGGAGGAAAGGAGAGAGGGAGGGGGAGCGGGGGGGCCGGGAGCCTCCTTCACTTGACAACCTCAAACACAAACATGACCCAGCGCCGCCGCCGCTGCCGCCGCGCCCGCACACACACACGCACACACAGAGCCCGGCACCCACCCCTCCTCCATGCACCGTCCCCCCGGGCCGGCCAAAGCACCGCCCCCCGGCACGGCCCCCCTCCGCAGCCCCCGGGCCCCCGGCCGCGCCCGCCCCCCGCGGCAGCAGACCCCTCCTCCGGGCGCCCCATCCCCCATGTCCCACCCGGGAGCCCCCACCGCGGCCCTGCCCCTCGGCCGTGGGGCGGTGGAAGGGGGGGACACACAATGCGGGGGAACGCGGGGGGGGAAAGTGGGAGCCTCCCCTGGCAGGCGGGAGAGGCGGGGCGGGCCCGGCGGGGGAGGGAGGGAGGAGGGAGGACGGGCTCGGCGCATCCGCCAGGGTCCCCTCGGGGAGAGCCGCGCTCCCCGCCGGGCCCGCCCCGCCCCTCCCCCCGGCGCCCCGGTCACCGCCGGGGGGAGCGCGGGGGGGGCGGGGGGTGTTTTACCTTCCCTCACTTTCTATTGCAGGAAGCGGGGCCGGAGCAGTGACGTCACCGGGTCTCCCGGTCCCGCCCCCTCCCCGGGTCGGGGGAGGGGTCACCGAGGGGGTTTCCTCGCGGCCCGGCCGGGGAGGCACGGCCGGCGCGCCGGGGGGCGGCTGCCCCGCCGCCGCCTCCTCCTCCTCCCCCCCCCCACCTCCTTCTTCTCCTCCTCACCGGCGGGACCCCTGGCCCGCTGCCGCCCCAAAGCCCTGCTGCTGTCCCGAGGGAGGGGGCCGCCCCTCGCCGCCGCGGCCCCCGGGGGTCTCCTCAAGGGGGGGTCCCTTCCCCGGCACGGCACGAGGCAGCGGCCGCCGCCGCTCGGGGCGCTGCGCCGGGTGCGCGTCGCGCTCCCCCCTGGCACGGCACGGCCCGCGGGGCAGCGGCACGGCCGGGCGCGCACACACACACACACACACACACACACACGCACACGGACGGACACGCAGCGAGCCGCGGCTGACGCGGAGATCCCGGAGGTTGTTCCCCGCCCGCCCGCCTGCCCGCCCGCCTGCCCGCCTGGACGGGCTTCCCCGCGCCCCCGCCCGGCCCGCCGCGCCCCGGCGCCGCCGCCAGGCACACTCACCGCCGCGCCGCGCATCCCGTCGCGGCTACAACTTTCCATCCCGGTCGGCAGCCGGCGGCGGCAGCGAGCCCCTCCGCCGCTGGAAGTGGGCGGGGGAGGAAATACGAGGAGGAGGCGCGTCGTGCTCTCCACCGCGGCGCCCCTTTTTTGGCCCGGGACGCGGGTTTTGCCCGGTGAGGGCTGTGCCGCCGCGGTTGGTTTCCTCCATCAGCTGTGGGGGGGTGTGTGTGTGTACAGCCCACGTGTGAGTGCGCTCTGTGCGGAGTCACCCTGTCCGACCGAGGGCTGCACCCCCTTCCCCCTCTGCCGCGGGGCGGGGAGCGCCGGGCCTTCCACCAGAAGGCGAGGGGGCCCGGGCCGGGCTTTTGTAGCTGAGAAGGAGGCTTATTGAATTTCTTGCCCAAACTCCCCGACAAAGCGGTGTAGGCAGCTTTTCATTGCTGCTCGGATTTTCCATCGGGTTTTGCATTTGGAGCCAGCACGTGATATCTTTAGCAAATAAACCCAATTAAATATTTCTTGCATCACCTCCCTGTTCTCCCTCCTCCCGTGCCTGCTCTCCCTTGGCAGCGTGTGTGCTCAGCTGTAAGCGCCTTGGCCTTGCTACAATCCTTCCCTTTGAAGTTCTGTGTCCAGACCAGACCCTGCCTTAAGAGAACAGGACCACCGTTCCCAGAGTTTTCAATGTTTTTGTAGGGTCTTCTTTCAACCCACATTTAATCGGTTTTGTAAGATGGATGAGTACTTTTGTCCCTATTTCACAGGGGAGAAACCAAGGCAGGAAGATGCAGAGTAGCTCGCTGCAGAGCTGTGGACTGACACAACACCACTTCTACTTGAACTTTTGGCCACAGGCACTGTCTCTGGGCTATTTTTCCTGAGTTCACTTTAATTGTATCTTGAGAGAATTTACAGCTCTCAAGCACATTCTCTGCTGTGGGTAACCTGTCCTATGTCCTTCCCAGAAGCAACACAGGAGGCAACAGTAAGTGAAATCTCTGACTAGTTTGTAACCTGGTGGTTAGGGCAAGAGATGGTATTTGTTCATGAATTGGAGATTTATGGAAAAGCCAGACCCTCAAAGAGTATCTTCAGGAGAAACATTATGTTCTGCTACTCCACTTAGACAAGAAAATTATGATTTCTTATTGTTAGAGGCTGTACTTGTCTTCCTTCTCTGGCTTTTAGACTTGGGGCTCTGATTTGCTAAAGATCTGAATTGCTATTAGCCTAAACACAGCAGTATGAATACGATCCTGCAGGTGTCTTAAACTTAAATTAGTGTACCAGGTCTGACCAGTCATAAACCTGAGATCAAGTGACTCCTGAAGCTAGGTCTGAACCTCCACTTGTTCTGTTCAGCTGTCCCTGAAAGTCTGTCCTGCTGGTCTTTGTGATGTGTAGCCTCTGGCTCCTTCTTCTGCTACTCATTGTCTGAAAGGTTCAGGTTGCGGTCACCAGAATCATCAGGGAGGAAGCATCAGATGCTGACTCTTCCTCACAAGATGCCTTTGAATAAAAGGACCCATCATCACAGCTGCTGCTGGCGCCAGATGAAGTTCTAGGACACCCATCTCTTCTTAAAGACCCGGATAAGTTAAAAATAAATGCTTCAGCATGCAGGTTGAAACAAGGCAGTAGCAAATCACCTGGAGCCAGCGGGGAAAAGGTTCTTCTACTAAAAGTAGTCCAACTGCATCCCACCCATCAGTGTGAAAATCCAGCCCTCTCACCACATGGACTGCACAGGAATATAATCGGTGCCCTTCCTCTGCAAACAAACACAACTGTCTGTACAAGAATGACTCGGTGAGGTGTCAATGAGGAGACAGGTCCCCAGGGATGCATATCAGATGGTGGCAGCTGATCCGCCCTTGAACATAAAACCAGCCATCTAAAAGTCTGCCCCCCCTTGGGGTTATTCCCCTGGCCATCTGAAAAAGCAGCCAAAGAGGCAGCTGTGAGCTGGGGACACTCCTCAGCCTGCTCACCTCGAGTGAATCGAACTAAAGGCCAGAGAGCTGCCTCCAGCCCAGCTCAGTGTGGTTCCAATAAGCTCCTCCCTGAGCAGGTAAAAAAACACAGTCCCAAGGACTTTGAAAAGGCAGCGTACCAGGCTGTTTATCCTGGGCAGACCATTTAGTCTTTTTCTGTCTGTTTTTCCATCAGAAAAAAGGAAGTGTATACCCACTCAGTAAAGTACTTTGAGAAAAGTACTGTGGATGATTGCTAGTAGGAGGCACATAGTAATCTTCTCAAACCTGCAAATGAGGGAAGTTCTTTAAGAGTTTTCAACAAGATCTAAAATGCCACATCAATATGCACATAATTAAAAAAACCCACCTCCATGGCAGAATTTAGATATTTTAAAATTTCACCTAAAAGGAGCCCTACAGGATATAGATCCCCTTTAAATGAGTGTATATATGAACAGGGAAGAGTATTGAGGTTTATTTCTTTCAAAAACTCCATTGCATTTTCAGGACACCTATTTTAAACATCCTCTAGTTTTACGCTAGAAACCTCCTTGCTCAAAAACTGTTTTTCTGTAATGGCTTACAGGTCGTGGCCAGTCTTCACGAACGAAGATCTGGGAAAGGTGTTTTTACCTTTCAAGCCTGCGCAATGGATTTTTTAGGT
>JAWWLV010000088.1:64043106-64169433 GCA_035041135.1 Platyrinchus mystaceus
TCTCTTAGATGGATGGCCTTAGGGGCTGACGAGCTCCATCTACCCAGGGGATTATCCCTGAAGCAGGACCGGGAATCGAACCTGTGACCTTGGCGCTGAGAGACCAGCGTCTTAACCGCTAGGCCACCAGGGGTCCCCTGGCTTACAGGTATTGTATGTATAAATATATACACATACACACAGTAGGCTCTCAAGAAACCGTGATATGTTAAGTAGTTTTAAATAATTCATTGTTAAGCACCCCATGATAAATCTCTAGTTGAACAGTGTATGATTTTGCTGGAATTCCTGGTATATATTGAATGTAAAGCACTGTGGTAAATTTAACTATGCTGAGCATCAAATGTGAAAACTTTACATTGTACATTACATCCTGACATGCAACTGAGAATCTTTATTATTAAGGCTTCAGGGAATTTCTGAGGGAACTTCTGAAGTTCTGAAAAGAAAAAGAATGAGACTGAACACTGTTTCTCTATAGAAGTCGAGATTTTCTCAGAGAAGGGAAATTCCATAAGTAGTTTGTATTGAATTAACATAAAGGTTTCACTAAAAGAACGGCTGTCTATTAGCTTGTGCTCTGAGGCTCCTCATTTGGTGCTACTCAGATGAAAGCCAGAGGATCTTGGCTTACTGGTACAAGTTGGTGCTCAAAGTGTTTCCAGAGCTTTCCACTCTTGCAGCAGGGCTGGAGAGATAAGGCAGCAACCACTGCTGCAAGGTGAGGCCATTTTTCTCCTTTCCTCTAGCGGTGGCTGTCACCCCAGATACTTAAAACTCTCTCTTTGTCAGCAACGGCCAGACGCTTTCCTGGGGGTAGGCAAAGGCAACAGCAGGGACCTGTCTGTGCACTGCTCACCACAGCTTGCTGTTCCAAGCAAGGTGCTTGTCTTGGTTGGAACATTTTGCATGGCAATGTCCTGCATCTCCAGCCTTCACAGGATGTCCTGAAGGCGGGTTGCTTTTGTGTTGTCCCATAAGTTGACTTAGTTCTTTCTGATTTGGAGAAACTGGCATTAAATAGTGCAAACTGTTCCATTGAATAATTTTGACACAACCTTCCTTTTTACTTATATATATATATACACTGCAGCTTTGTGTGGTAGTAATTGGTATGGATTCCTGTAGGCAAGAAAAAGTACAAATCTGTCCAGCTTCAGATTAATCAAGTGATATAGGGCACATTTCACTGACAGAGCTTTACCTTTTTAGCATGTTCCAGTTATTAACCAGGCATTTCAATGAACTTCGCTATCGCTGATACCATATCTAGTTATTTACATCAGGTTCATCTTAATGACATCAGAGCATCTCAGACTAGAATAACTGTGTTTAAGATGTTATGCTAAAATTTCTTTTGCTGACTATTGTCCTTCTCCCTCCTTGGAAGAGCCCCGACTGCTGAGATGCTCCCCCAGGGGTAATCACAAGACAGCTCCTCCAGGCAGAGGAAGAAATTCTCACCCTATTTTAATCACCACCACAGCCCTACATCTGCCTTCTTTCCTCCCAGCACATGAGGCCTCGTGTCTGGTCACAGGACAAGAGATCAGACAAGAGGCCAGCCAGAGAGCAAAGCACCCCCTGGGGAGAATGCCTTCTAGCATTTGAGGTCTCCTTCAGTACTGCAAGTTCTGGTGAGACTAGTGCTGTGCCCATACCTCGTGCAGCATCCTTCCTACACAGATCCTCAGCACTTTGGAGGCTGGCTGCACTCTCTGTCTGGCCAAACCTTCCATGGTGGCACGCCAAAGTCTAGGGAGAAAAACAAAACAAAAAAGTTAAAATGAGACTGGTTAAACCACTCTTAAAATTGCCTTTTTCTCCAAAAGGCAGCCCCAGTGGTGGGCATATGATGTGCCCCTGCTGCTGCTGACCTGCACTTTGCAGGATAAGTAGCAGGCTGCACCACCAACAAGCAATGAATGCCTCACACTCAGCACACCACACATCTAGCAGGGCTTTGTGGGATGTGACATTAAGCCCTTCTGGGAGGGAGATAATTGCCACACAGAATTATGAGTTCGGGGGTGGAGGATTTGGAATAAGGCAAAGGTTCATCTGCAGTGCATGATATGATACCATTGGGGTTATATTAAAGGGCTGAGACAGCACAGACTCCCTTCCTCCTCCCTGAGATGGAGCTCACCCAAGGCCCTGAGCAGAGTCTTGTGTCCAAACATGAGGCAAGTTTGAGCTTGGGCTGGTGTTCTGAAGTTAGCATAGATGTAGCCATGAAAAGCAAGTCCCAGAGCCTTTGGCTTTTCACTGAAAATTGCTTCTGTCTTTTCAGAAAGACCTGTTTCTCTGTAGGTCAGCAGGCTCTGTACTTTCACAGCCCTTTTACTCCCTGCCACCCAGGTATTTTTACTTCTGAGTTAGACAGGTTTCTGAACTTTTTCATGAAGTTGCTCATATTTTCCACTGCATCTCCTCTTTACCTCACTCCACCAGTTCACTCTGATCTTTCTTTCTCAATAGCTCTAGGTTCTGAACTGTTCATTTAAATGTGGTGTGGTTTGCCAGCATTTTTTTGCTAAGCCTTTTATTTTATCTCTTACAGAAACAACACAAGTGCACCATGCCAAGATACTTTCAGTGCTGTGCTTTTGCTTTAGGTTCAACCATATACATTTTAACATATCTGAATGTTAAGAAAACATTCTTCCCCCCATGCCTTCTTTACAAGTATTTTTGCTATTCCACTGCTCTCTAGTATTGTGTTTGCCACAGGCATGTATGGGAGAACTCTTTTAAATATCACATTTTGAGCACTTTAAGTTAGCTTAGCAGCTCAAAGGTTGCAAGGTTAAAAGGAAATAACCAAAGCATCATTACTTTCTGTGGAAATGTTTTTCCTTGCCTCCTTCCCAGTACAGATGTGAATAGAAGAAATCCACAAAGAGGAAAATAATCCCCATTCTATTGAAAATTCCCGGACAAGTTAAAATTTATTTGATTACCGGGATGTTTACTTTGTAGGCATATTGCAGACCATTAGGTACAGATCAACAGCAAAGCTTCAAGTTCCTTTAGCCATGTTTCTCTGACTATGAAGTGGCATTCAAATACTATACAGAATATTTGCAGTGGTGCATCACAAACCAGACAGCTTCCCTTCTGTTAGCTCTGCTCTTGCTATCATTTAAAGATGTTCAGTCCTCGTTAAATCCAAATGGCTACAGCAATAATTAAATGTATGGCTTTGATTTGAATTACCTTGGTGCCTTTCTGTTAATAATCCTGCTGTGTAATTTAACTGTTTATGGGGTCTCCTGAAAAATCATTTTCTCTAGCTACGATCAGTGATTTTATAAATCTTTTTCAACTTAAGCTAACAAGGTCACTTTCCAATGCTGAGAAGTGTAGAATATTTTCAAAACACACTTTAGGAAAGAAATGCAAGTTGAAAACAGAGAACTTGCAGTTTTGCAGCTGTCCCAGAATCTCTCAAGGCCAACACTGTAAAAACGATGGATCTCCTTTTCCAAAAAATCATATCGCAGCAGCACAACTGCATCCTATACCCATTTTCACACATCAATAAACAATTACCCTTGTAGCATACAAGACAGAAGAAAGCCAGGCAAAGGAGATCTGCAGTGATATAAATAAAATACATGGTTCAAGGCTGGCTTCTCACTGCAGTAAGGAAAGAAATATTTTGGATTTGTTTTTTCACAGATCAGCCAATGGCTGCTGCAACATCCAGCCCTGTTTTCCCCCCTCCCACCCCCACTGAGCTGTTGCTCCAGTCTGGGTTGGTAGGCTTCACACATACTTCTTCAGGTCTAGCTTCACATTGCACCTCTTCCAGAAAGTTATGCCACAGCTGCATCACGTTCCAGTTGAAGCCCCTTTTCACCAAAAAGGAATAAGACTTTTCACAACTCACTGTATCTTCTGTTTAAACACTTGAAAGACAACATCAAAACATGTTCTAAGGTGCAGCAGCAGGCCTCAAAGCTGGTTGTCTGTTGGCTTAAGAAGTGGTACAACAGAAATAGCACACTATTTCCTTCAGAGGTGAATCATTCCCTGGCCTGTCTTTATAGTAACTGTTAAGGCTTTTTTTAAGTCACAAAAATATAGTTTCTATCTTATTTTGACCAAACTGTGTAACAGCCATTCTGATGAATTAAATGTGTGTACATTTGTGGAAAGGAGAATCTGACACTGATGCACAGTTAAGCTTGCAGATAAGCTCATGGCAACGCAAGGAAAAGCAGAAGTTAAGACATTGGATCCTTCACTGTATTAAATTGGTATGGTTGCTTCAAGATCTATAGATTATATTATTGCCATAGAAATCCAATAGGATGAGTGACTGGTCAGCCCATAAAACCCAAACACCATGTGCACTCACTTCTTAGAAATACTGAGTTTGTCACTAGTTGACCAGAAGAAATCCAGCATGAAGGCCAGGCCAGCTGAGATAAAGAAAACCAGCCATGTGAGGCACAGATAGGAGATGAGCTTGCAAAGAACAGCTCAGCTCCCTAAAGGCTTCAGGCACCAGAGTGCAGAGAGAGGGAAGAGTACATAGCGCAGCTGTGAATCCCTCTATAGAGAAGTATTTGCTTTGTGGAGTAATTTTTCCTGTGCCTATCTTCAGGAAAGAATTTGTGTGTCTGTTAAGTCTCACTAATGCACTCTCAGAAAGCTGGAGCATATGCTCAAGGTCTTCTTGTATCAAGTTTTACAGGCATCACTTGAACAAGTGAGTTATCCCCTTGGCTAAGTGGGACCATGCATGCCTAGAATCCCTGATGATCTTGCTGTTGACTCCACAGTAAACTTCAAACAGAAAAGGAAAGTGAATGTTACCGAATCAAAAAAGTTCATAGAGAATTGAAACATAACTGAACTCCTCCTCCCATCTAAGGCTCCATTTTGGGTATCTGATCCTGTGAACAGCTTGCACAATGAGGCATCGAGATCAACAGGGCTACCAAACCACAGGTTGTGCTTTTTTTTCTTTTGAGTCAGAGTCATTGTCAGCGAATAGTCAGGGCCAATTCTGCAATGCTCCACCATGCATGTTCTTATTATCAAGACTGTGGTGCCATTCTGGCATAACATGGTAAAAAACCATAACTGTGCATTAGTTTTTGTTGTCTCTTAAATAGAAATACACAAAGCTGTAAAAACACTTCTAATTATGTTCAAAAAACAATCATATTAAAACCAAAGCTGTTGCCAAGAACATTTTATTTACACAAACCAAGAGATGCAGAAACACTTCACTGTTTTGGACTGTAGGATGAAGTAAGCATGATAATTCAGTCTGGTTTATGGAGGCCAAACTCATGGTACCCACCCTTTTTATCTCCCCTTTTTCCATCGCAAGCTGCCTATAAACTTTTTTTTTTTAAATACCCTTTCCACTTACACATTCCTTTTACTTACTCCTTCATTTCTTACTCCTAATCCCAGGGCCTTTCTTCCTGTTGTGTATTTTGTCTAGTTGTTCTCTACACTACTTCTCTCCCAACTTCAAAGCACTTTTTCCCTACCCAGGTTGCATTAGAGACACTATGTGTTCCACCTTATTTTTCCTGATCTGATGCAATTTTTGAGAAGTTTCAGGTTAGGAGAGGAAGGACTTGGCTCATTTCTCCATCATCCTCCCTCATGGCTGACCATTTGGTGAGGCATACATGGAAGTGCAAATGGCCGCTCCTTGTTTTCAAGTTTGGGACCTGCTGCCCAGTCCTGTTACTACTGAGATCAAAAACATTCCTTGATATTGTGGAGTTGGTTGGATGCAGGGACAAAAAGTGATCAAAAGCTGATTCTGGAAGTCTAGTGCAGAAATACCATCAACTGCAGAGTCAAGGTCCTCCTTACCTATAAAACACAAGTGCATTGGTCTGACTGATAAGAAACACTGAGTATTACCTAAAAACTGAGCTCTAGAAACACTCACGTGAGCCTCGTCAGTGCACATATCTTACCTAGACTAGGAAGGCTTTGCAGGCTCAATCTAGTGAAGTGAAACATTGAGTAGAGGATTATCTATATTTGTGGGCAAAGTCCTCTAGCCAAATCTGAACCACAGATCTTCATATCTGAAAATAAAAGCCTTATCTAGATTTTCCTCCTGTGTTAGAGATAATATAGCAATGCTGTCAGATACTTTTCTTCCTTACCTCTACCTTCTGCTGATACTTTCCTGCTTCTAGGGGAAGAAGAGCCAGTGAGCAACAGCTCCTTATTTCTTAGCCAAAGAGGTGACTTCAGTTAGAGGGCTTCTGTGAAGTAAGTAGGAGTCACCACCTTCTGTCATTTTTGTCATTTGACCACAGTAGCTCACCTCTATACACTCAAATACATATTTGAAGAAAGCATCAGAGAGCAGCAAAAGCAGGTCTTTTCTCCAAGAAATGGCAAACTAGGAACTGCAGTGGTCCCATAGCCTGCCCTACAGTGCCAACTAAGCCAAGCAGGACAGGCTCTGGGATGGTGACCAGGTCCAACCAGGAGTTCAGACCATAAGGCAAAAGCATGGCGACAGATCAAGACAAAGATCAAAACCAGGAAGCCAGTTCATAGGTCAGGTCCAGCAATGGCCAAGTAGGGCCATGTTGAGAAGATAGTGCCAAGCTCAGGCCGGGAAATCAGTCCACACATCGAGCTCCAGAGAAAAGGTCTCCATAGCCACTCCTAGCCAGGCTGAGCTGGAAACCAAAACACGTCCAAATAGCTCAAACAGAGGCTGATGGTCCCCAGCTGAGCTTAAAAGGGTTTTTGGGCCCTTTTAAGGTGTTCGGGTGGAGGTCCCAGGTGGGGTTGGCCAGGTTCATTAAGAACTGTTAGTGTTCTCAAGACCATGATGGAGAGAATGTGCAAAAAACACTTGTATACACGTAACACGTATGTCACTATGTCAATTCTCTGTTTCTTAAGCCCCTCCTTTAATTTTATCTGGCTTATGGTTTTAGAACCTCTAAGGCTTGGAATAGACCTTAAATCTAAAAATGTATCTGATGTCACACAACAAGGAAAAGATTAGGAAATTAAAGAAAGACACAGCTGCAATTAAGAGATTGCAAGTACTTTTAAACAAAAGCTCCAAGCTGCACATAATATAGCCTGTATTCAAATTTACATCCAAGCTACTTTAAAATTTATTCAAGGACTTTTTAGTTTGCTTGTATACAAATCATTATAAATCTGGAAAGAATTCATCTGCACTTCCTACACCTTTTTTTTTTTTATTACTGGTTTCTACTGCCCCTGCTACCTGCTATATTCACTTTTAGACTGTTTCCTCCAAATTGCTTCTCCCTTTGGTCTTTCCATTCCATAAGAGTAACCTTTCTAAGCTTCTCTATTATTTGTAGTCTTTGGTGGCACCTGTAGTCCTTCTTAAGTTAAAAATCAACTGAAAAATTAGTTCATGTGCTGTTTGCCTCCTCTCTAACTAGTGAGTATCTGACACATTGGTCAGGTTTTTCCAAGCAGGGTACAGACAGACTCCCATGCACACAAACACACAGAATTTGGCTTGCAAGTGTTGGGTTTTCTGGAACAAGGTTATATTCTAATTATCCTGCAGCAGGACATTTTACGGCTGCTGAAAAAGGGTATGCGAAATACAAAACAATGTTTCTTATGAATAACTTACTTTACCTCATGTTCCAGCTTGATTTGGTTTTCTCTGTATTTACAGTCTGATTTTATATGATAATTATTCCTGGAAAAATAATCTGAAACAGTTTTTGAAACATTTAATTTTGCAAACGTTCCCATACAAATGCAAATCCTTTAATAGTGTTCAGATATTATGTTTATTCTTCCCTCTTCAGCACAAATTTGTGTAATTAGATTTTAATTTAGTTTATGTTGGAATCTTTTAATATTTAAAATCCTGTCCCTGTGCTAGCATTACATCCCATGGACCAGGTTGAAGTCAGATGGGTTTCAAGGCTGTGAATAAACGTCTTTTACTCGCTTTCCTTTTTCAGCTGTGATTCTGTGTGTACAGTCCCACATGGAGTTCACAGTTTCTGCTTTGCCAGCAGAAGGGGTTGTATGGACACTCCTTGAGCTGCTCCACTGCATGTGGGCTGGTTCAGACTGCCTTCTTCAGCGGTTTGAGATAACGAGTTAATTCTGTAAAGAAGCAAGTGGTGTACGTAAACATATTTCCACCTGCTGGTAGATCGGTGGGAATGGATACCTCTGGCACTTGAACAGTAACTAACACCTCAGAGCGGCATTATCTTCAACCAGTAGAGACTGTCGCACAGTAATCATGTGTTTATGACCCAGTTTAACTAAGACCTGGAAAGCAAGAATGTTGCAAAAGCTTTGAGAAGAGATGAGGGTAACCAAAAACAGTGGTGCATGGTACTGCATGTGAGCATGCAGGACACCGTGAGCAATTGCACAAGGCATTTCCTACTGAGTTGTTCTGGAAAATGCAGGTGTGGAGCCAGCATACAGCAAACCCTCCCAGATTACACAGATGACTCAACAGAACTTCAAAACTATCTGTATGGAAGAGTTGTTCAAGGATGATTCATGATCACTGACAGAAGGGGGTTATCCAGGGTGAGGACAAGGACAGTTTGAGCTTCTGAAACAGCTTTAGAGAAAAAATGTCTGATTCACACTCAACTCTGGCCAGCACGAGTGGCCGTCATGCTCTGTGTAGAGGCTGGCAGCTGCATAGCATATCTTCATGGACAAGGTCTGAAATATTTCAGAAACTACAGAGCAGCCCATAACTTTTACACCAACAATTTCACATAGGGCACATTTGGGCAGGGACTGCAGCTACCTGCATCCAGGAGCTCTCTCAGATGTTAGAGAGATGAAGTGAGCGCTTCCCTTCATACTGCCGGAGCATGGCCACATCAGGAGAGAACCCTCACATCTCAGAAACCAAAGCTGAGGACGTGGAAAAATGAAAACCAAAAGTGATGGAAAGAGAACCGTACATGAACATTTGTGTCCAGGCAACTTCTTGCACCCTTTTCCATCTTTGTAATTATGGGGGGGCTGCCAAGATCCAGCCTTCAATAAAAGGCATCTGTTTTTCAAGTGAAAAGCAGCACTTAGTTGCTAATAGCACACAGTAAGTCTACACACCAGTGCAGAGCAGGAAATGAAAAACGCCTTTTCTTACTATGTTATAATGGCAGTTTTAGGTAGATGGAACATTAGCAGTGGATGCCAAGCTGGAAGCTGGCCACACTGTTGGCTTTTCAACAGCAGCTTTGGTCTTTGGAAGCTTTTCAGAAGCTGACAATGCTTCAGAAGAGTCTACTTTTGTCTGGGATCACAAAAATCAATCACACCACTTATACATAGCATGAATGGTTACCATGTGGACAGCCCCTTCAAGCAATTGACATTTGTTCCAGGTTATCTCATCCAGTGTGCCACAGGAAGCGTTCTCCACTTTTATGATGCCGTTTATCAGAAGACTATTTCCATTTTTAAACTCAGATTTTCTCTTTCAAAGAAGAATAGATTATTCTTCTCCCAACAGGCAAAATTTTTTTCCCTCAGGAAAGGTTTATGTGCTGGTCAAGTGTCTTGTAAGCCATTGCAGGGCCTGCATACAACACTCATGTCACTGTAGTGGTGCACCTCCTGTCTTTTAAACTTCCATAAAACGGATCTTGAGCTGTAGCTACCCTTCAATCTTTCTTTCAGTGCAGGAAAGCCGTACCAGGTAGTGGAAATTATGCCAATGTTAAGTCTCCTTTCTGCTGGTAAATCCTCCACAATCAAAACAGATGCATTTTATACCTGCATGTCACTCGAGGTACACCACAGCGGAAAGGCAGGCTTCCTGGCTCAGCCCGCATATCTTCACTGCAGCTTTTTAAAATAACAGAGACAAAGAAAATATCCTGAAAGCCATTTTGCTTCACTCTGGGGGAGTTGCTTAACTTGCTAATATGAAGTTAGCAGACCACCTTAAATATTCTTGTATCTTCTCTGAGGATGGCGTAAGGATTAAGAATAGGACATCCTCATCACTAGTTGATGCTTGGTTGCTACACTCAGACTGTTTGCTTCTCTTTTCAAACTGCTCTTGGGACCACCAGCAGTTGGCATGAATCAAAGAAGCTTTCAGACTCCAGTTGCAGTTAGGAAACTAGTTTTGTTCACTGCTGGCCTAAGTTTCAGAGTATGGGCGTGGTTTAAAAAAACATATTTCCCTTTTCCACTCCCTGCTCCCCCCAACATGCCCCATTATCCCTTGTATCTGCTGCAGAGACTTGGGACACACTATTTAGCAACTCCATGGTGAATCAGACATGTTACACAATGATTTGATTAAAGGAAACATTCTTCTTCAGCTGAGGCACTGTTATGTCATGGATCTGCACAAAAAACTTTCCAAACTATCATTCATCCAACAGTCCAAAGCAGCTGTTAATATTTAAGGAGCACCAGAAGTTACTAAGTGTCTCTAAAATACCTATGGGATTTAAATGTTCCCTGTGAGGTCCACTTCATAGACTCATTGTAGTTTTGGCTGTGCCACTGGACTGATTCATCTTCCCCTTGAGTATTTCCTTTAGCATGGCAAAGAAAAGGTAGCAAAAATATATTTCCTATGGAAAGTCATACATATGCATGACACACATATACTTTAATACATGTATTTCCATGTGTGCTGACATACAAAAACATGCTCAGGATACACTTCAGGCTGTAAGGTTCACCATTTAGTAATTGAGAAACACCACTAGAAATGTTACCCATGCAGCATTAGTTTAGTCCTGCGCAGTGAACAGTGGACCATCATGTCATGGTCCTTTGCTCTGGGTGAAGACCACCCCATGCACTGCATGTTGCTGAGGGTGGGACCCCAGCAGAACAGGGTCAGACATATTTTGATCACAGCTCATCCCAAGAAACAGTCTATGCCCTGGCCCTACCACCAGCTACTCATCACCCCTTCTCTACCAGGGATATGATCACACTTTCTAATATGCCAGCACAGCTCCATCTGTAGTCATTTGTTAACTCAAATTCTGTCAAATGATTCAGTTTTTTTGGGGGGGTCAGGATGGGGGTTTATATGCTTTTAAATGGCAGTCAAAGCAGTGCCCACGCTAAGGCAGATAATTTTTGCAAAACTGAAGAACAGCGAAATGTGCTCTTCTACCAGCAGATCTGAGAGGTCAGCAACCCATGAGACAGGATCTGCTGCAGCCAGAACATTGTGTATGATTGCACCATTAATGAGCTCCTGTTCAATATTTCTTTTCACCATATTGCTCAAGGCATGGCATCAAAGCCTTAGTAATGGTGCCATTCAAACCCTGCGGTGGAGACAGAATTACTAATATCTGTAACACCCGCCACTCTGGTATCACAAATACCCATTTGTTCATTAATTTTAAATGCCCAGTTTGATTTTTTTTTTTTTCAGAAGCTTTAGCATTATACAGCACTTTACTAGATAAGGGAACAACTTACACTGACTTTTGCTGCAAACATAAGCATCAGCACCTGAAATTTGGAATACAGTATATAAGAAACATACTTGCTTAAATAAGCTGTCAAACTGTCAAAGCTTGATTAACATCATATAAGAATTAGAGCAGAACCAAGGACAGATTTTTATTTTTCAGGGCAAGATACAGTTCTGACAATCTTTACTCTCCATCCTCAGTTCTTTGTCTCATGCAATACACATTTACCAATTCCTATATTGAACAAACCAGGGGACTCTGTAAACCCTGGATCTGTCCCAGAGCAGATCCATCCTGTGCCTTCAGCAAAGAAATGTCCTGAGGGGAAAAGTACGTATAATGATTCAGCTAAAGCTATAAGTCTCATGGCTTATTTTACAACCTTAATTCTAGCATTGCCCAAAGAGTAAGGACTTGATATTTTAAAACACTAATAAAGAAAAATAAGCAAAATTACATGACCATTATTTCCAAAGTATATAAAATCACACTGAAAGCCCAGAAATGTGTTTCTGTTGTCTTTCAGTATCCCAACACATAGACTGCATAACGTTCTTGAGGACATCACCCACTTGAGCTAAAGGACAACTTTCACTACTGTTTGACCATTGCTAAATATGACAGCCCCTCTCCCACTATGCATGTGTGTGTGTATATATCACACACACACTTTGCAAGTGGGTTTCAGTGCTATTTGCTGACACTATGCACCAAAAAAATACATGCTGCAAGAGGCACACAGAGTGATGGAATCCTAGAATGGTTTGGTTTGGACAGGACCTTTTAGACTATCTAGTTTCAACCCTCCTGCCATGAGCAGGGACACGTTCTCTAGACCAGGTTGCTCAGAGCTCCACCCAGCCTGGCCTTGAACACTTCCAGGAATGGGACATCCACATCTTCTCTGGGCAACCTGTTCCAGTGCCTCACCACCCTTACAGTAAAGAATTTTTTCCTAGTATCTAATCTAAACCTACCCTCTTTCAGTTTGAATTCATTCCCCCCTGACCTGTCACTACATGGTCTTGTAAAATGTCCCTTTTCCATCTTTCTTATAGGCTCCCTTCAGGCACTGGAAAGCTACAATTAGATCAACCCAAAGCCTTCTCTTTCCCAGGCTGAATAAACCCAATTCTCTCAGCCTTTCTTTGTAGAAGAGGTGCTCCATCCCTCTGATCATCTTGTTGGCCCTCCTCTGGACTTACTCTGACAGGCCAATGTCTTTCCTGTGTTGAAGACCCCAGAGGTAGATGCAGTACTCTATGTGGGGTCTCACCAGAGCACAAGGGCAGAATCACCTCCCTTGACCTGCTGGCCACACTGCTTTTGATGCAGCTGAGAATACAATTGGCTTTCTGGGCTGTGAACTTGCATTCCAATAGGCCCACATTCTTGAGCCTCTCTAGATCCCTCTGGATGAAATCCCATTCCTCAGGTCTGTCAACAGCAACACTCATCTTGGTGTCATCTGCAAATTTGATGAAGGTGCACTCAATCTCTTTGCCTATGCCATTAATGAAGATACTAAACAACAACATAGACCCCTGGGGGACACCATTTGTCACTGATGTTGATTGGGATACATGCTCTTTCTGCTTTTCATTCCCAAGCTTGATTTACTCTGTCTCACTCCACTACAATGTTTTTACTTTGATTCTTCTCCATTGGTCCAGTTTTCAGTCCTATCCATTTCTTCTTGTCAGCTGAATCCCTTCCTTCCTCGCTTCCTTCCTCCCTTGTTTGGGCTGTGAATTTCCCCTTGAGGGTCTTTGCCAACTACACTTCCCCTTGCTGAGTCTCTTCCTCCCCCTTTGGCTTCACAAGCATCCCCTTACTGCACAGTCTCCCAGCCTCGGATGAATTCTCTGCCTTCTCCCTCCTTGTCCAGACAGTTGCAGCTCTACCTCAAAGCTTTCTCCTGAAAAATCTCTCAACCCACCAAGGTCACTCCGCAGACCCTTCATCTACCTCCAGTCTTTTGCCTTGTCTTATCCTATCTGCTTTCCCCTGTCCCACTGTGGGAGTGATTTTCCAAACAGTCTCACATTATTGAGCAAGTTTTGACTCCACTCTCCCAGTTCCCATACTTGTCCTCCT
Source organism: Platyrinchus mystaceus (assembly GCA_035041135.1). Lineage (NCBI taxonomy): Eukaryota > Metazoa > Chordata > Aves > Passeriformes > Tyrannidae > Platyrinchus > Platyrinchus mystaceus. Next base: position 64,056,651 of record JAWWLV010000088.1, read on the forward strand.
TCTCCATTAGGTTCTGTTTCCTTATCAAGCTTGTCATCTTCCCTTTAGCTTCATCTGCCTCAGTCCTCCTTTAAAACCTGGTTCCCAGACTCCTCTTCCACAACTTCTCCTCTCTCCAAATCACTTGGCTGGTAGCAAGTGGATGGATTACCAATCACGGAAAGAAGCATCTCTGAAGAGCTTTCTAATTGGTTCTGTCAAAAAAAAGCCTGTAGCAGGAACTACCGTAGCAGCCTGGTTTTGTCCCAGGCCTGAGTGGGAGCTGTTGTTGGCTCTGTCCATACAGACATCTTAACCTGATTTCAGACACCTTTAGTATTTTAGCATGTCAGCTGCACAAATAAAACCTCTCGATTGCTTACAACATGAAATACAGAGCTTGAGCTCCAGTCCACAAGGAGTGACAGACCAGATCTTGGGGTCAGAGACCTGGCACTTACACCACTATAAAAATAGCCAGGACTATCTTTATCCTTCTAATACATTACTATAAAACCTGTACTGAGTATCAGTATCACTTATCTGCCTGTACTTATATTAGACACAGAAGAATCTGCTGCAAGGGATGTACGATCTAATTAGACCAAAAAAATCTGCCCCAACAAACTAAACAGAAAAAAAACACAGTGGAAATGCTATTGCATTAGCATAAGTTACTAGTTTTGGACAAACTTAGTGACTGCTAATAGCTTGCTCTGCAAGGCCATTTACACAATGATCTGAAAATCCCCTGAGGTTCCCCCATGAACAAATGCCGAGAACCTGGAAGAACGCAATAATGAGCTCCTAAAAAGAGCTCTCACACACCTGTTTAATTTGGGTTGGAAAACATGCCACATGGATCCTCTGCATTTACGTTCCCCTTCACCACTGCTGCTGAGCTAGTAGAACAATTCAGGCAACTTAGAACTTCCCAACCTGCAAGGTTTATCCGTGTTGAAGGTGGGGCCCCAGCAGAGTGCAAGGGGCCTAGTAAATAAGTTCTGCTTCAGTCTATGGTCTTGTTTTTGGTGCTGGCAGTAAGGAAAAGCAGCAGGAGCATGTAGAGCTGGGACACAGGACAGCAGCAAAGACTCTGGCTGGAAAGCTGAAATGGGAAATTTCCACTGGTATGGGCAAAGGTGGAAGTTATCCGCTGGGGACAAAGGGCGAGGAGGAAAAGAGCTAAGAGACTGGCTCCAAAAATGTTGGTAACCACTGGCCTAGAGGCACTGGCAGCTTGCAGCAATTAATGTATTCCATTACCTCATGGTTTTATGCTTCAGATGCAGATTAATAGCATTCATTCAAAGAAAGAATGACATAATCTGCATAAAATCCTTTCCACTGTCATACAGAATTCTCTGACTTTCTGATTATTGCTGGTCTACTGGGTTAGTGATGGTGTTTCAAATATTGTTTTACAATTTAAAAAAAATAAGTCCTTCAATCCTCCATTCAAGCCTGTTTTGTAAGAATCCTCTTAATGGAGAAAGGGACTTTGCATCTGAATACTTCTTTCTGTCACCTCCACCTTCTCATTCCTACCACAAACTCTCTGAAGAGGTCCTGTGTGTCTTCACAACCTGAAAGCAGTTTGCAGTGAGGTGGGAGGAAGTCTCTTATCCCAAGTACCAAGCAACAGGACAATAGGAAATGGCCTCAAGTTGCATCAGAGGAGGTTTAGATTGGACATTAGAAGGATGCCCAGGGAAGTGGTTGAGTCACTGTCCCTGGAGGTTTTTAGAAGAAGTGTAGATGTGGCACCTAGAGGCATGGTTTAATGCTGGGGTCAGTAGTGCTGGATAAACAGTTGGACTCAATGATCGTAAAGGTCTTTTTCAACTTAAATGATTCTATGATTCAGTCTTCATCCTAGCAAGGGTCATCTAGGGGCAGTTTGCATACTTGTGGGACCTTTTTTTGAGGAAAAACAGTCATTAGACTCCTACACACCACTCTGCGTAGGTGGCACCATCTAGCCCAGCATTTTTTTGTGCCGTTGTGTTATTAAAAATAAATAGTCTCCAAAGATAATAGGGCAAAGAAAATAAGACAGAGAATATTCCTTTGGGCAGAAACTCTCTTATGCTCATGTACAACCTGATATCAAAGTACTGCTTGAATTTCAGAGAGGTATGGTCTTTTCTCAGAATTTTCACAAATCTTCCATTAAACACCAGTTGCGTTCACATGCATGCGACAGAAGAAGATTATGTCCAAGAGTACACATAAAAGTGAATGGGTGAAACAAATTCTAGATACTTTATTGCTTTGTCTATTCATTTTTCAATCCGTTTCTACTCTGAAACATGCAATTTAGAACATGTTGTGCTATGTGAAACAATAGGCAGTGTTTACATATAGCTGTCAATTTTCACAGAAGGTGCTGGGAAACATTCTGTAAAGCTGGGTCTACAGTATGCAAAAAGGAAATCACAGCTGCAGCTAAGCAAGCAACATAATAATAATTACCCTGAAATCATCTGCTTGAATTTGCAAATGAATTCACCATGAGCAGGCTTAAGTTCAAATAGCATTCCTTTCCTGGCAGCTTTCTGTCAGTTCAATAGCCCAGGCTCTTGTAGAAAGGATACTTATAGGACCTTAGAGATGGGGATATTTTCTGTGTGTCTGATTGTTGTTCCCTGCTGTGGCTTGCTGACATACTGCATCTGAATTTGAATAAATGATGAAGCTCTGCCTTTAAAAAGAAGGAAGTAGGCAACTCTTTCTATTATTTTCCCTGAAAAGATACTGTCTATTGAGAAACACCTCACTTCCAGCTTGAGCAGTCCTTTAGTGTCAATGATCTTTCCACTGTTTACCCAGTATTTATACACCACTCCCCTAATCTCTTGCAGCATTTGTTTTGATAAAGCAAACAAGCTAAATTCTTACGATATTCTCCCATAGAATGTTTCTAGATCGTCAAACAACAAAAAAACCCCAGAAATCAAACTAAACCAAACCCCACCAAAACAAACCCTAAACAAAAACAAACCTAATGAATCAAACAAAAAAATTGAAAAAGCAGAAAAGCAGACCTGTACCGAGACCTACATATGGAGGTTTCCATATCAATATCTGTTACCATGAAAAAACATAAATTCTTAGTACTGTTCTGTGTTATTACAAGAAAACAGACTGGCCCAATGCTCCAGAGGGAGGGAAAAGACTTTATTGCTTAAGCCCCTGGCTAAACATCAACACAACACAGTGCATGTTAGGCCTGTTTTTCAGAAATTTTAAACACCATAACCTTCCTTGACTTCATTGGAGCTGAAGATGCTCAAACAAGGCCCTTAAAAGCACAGTTTGGCTCTTGAGGTAGTTGTAGAGTGAGTCTATGTTCACATGTTAGTCTAATGCAGCACCTCATGTCCTCAGGCACATTTATAATTGAGAATGGTGGCAACACTTCACATCCTTAGAAACGCTTTTCCCTCTTCCAGTCACTTTGACTTGGCATGCTCATTCTCAGAGTGAATCACAAGTAAAGCACTTAATAGTTCTCTGTGGTCAGAAACTGTCTGAAGGAAGTATTTTCTGCCCACTGGAGAAAGTTGACTCATCTGCACTGAATCCTCCAAAGAGACTGATTACAGAAAATGTCCAGTTGTTGATGCTACATGACCTCGTTTTCAGAGACCTTTCCCAGCACTAATGCTTGGGCAATAGATGGAGGGATGGATGAAGTCTGCATGTGTATATGTGAAAGAGATGTAAAGACCAGTCCTTTTGTAAGGGGCTAGATGGGTCAGTGATATTTTCAATAGATTTAGACAGTGCAATAGATATAATAGAGAAAATAGTGCCAAATGGCATAATTTTGACTGTCTGATGTTAATGTTGGAAGAAAGAAGGGGTTAGGTCTAAGAAAAAGGAGAGAAAAACTGCTGTGGACCATGCTGTAGGGTCAGGTCCAGAGATAAGAGAGTCTGCACTTCTGAGAGCAAGACCCCGGGAAGCACTCAAAAATGTTCAGCATGATGAGAGAACTGAAGCATGATATGGCACACAGACATGTCATTGTTTTGCCTAGATCTGTCTTTCTCTTGTGCTGCCTAAAATAAATAGTGTCAAGGGGGCTGGAAAGGGGAGGACTGGGATGTAGTTGGAAACCTTATGGAAAGGCTGCAGCACACACTTCAGCTATCATGTGTCCCCAGGGAGACTACCTGCCAGAATACCCACAGAACTGGTGCTCTGGAAAAGAGTTTGAGTAAGCCATCCGGGAGTCTCTGAGACCTGAGACCAGTCTCAGGATCTGCATCAGTGACAGCAAACAGTTACATGGAGGTCAAGTTCAGCCCTGACAAAAGATTTGAGCTGGCACCAAAGACAAATCAGCTACAAAGTTTTTGTAGATAACATCTGCACTCAGCTCCAAAACTCCTACAGAGCTGAATATCAGGGCCCCAGTTTCCAGAAGGGGATGCTCAGAGAAGCTCTGCACTTTGGGAATACATCTAGAAATCGAAAGACACAAAGCAAACAGAGGCAGCAGACTGGACCAACTTACACAAGGAGGAGGAAGAGAAGAGCTGGGGCTACAAAACCAATCTCTTCAGAGATCACCATGCAGAGTGCTGGTGAACAATGAACTGAATCACCAGCTTGAAGCCTTGTGGCTCCCCAGGAAAGTGGGAGACCCTGTGGTTTTCAGGCTCACTGGTCCCTGTCCTGCCAGTCACATGGAAAGCCATGGGATGAGGCACTGAGGGTTTCCAGCACACTCCCTTCCTCAGGAGCTTGCCAGAAATGCAGTGACCCCAAGGGTTTTCCCTTACATGGAAAAAATGTTGAAATTTAGGTTTCATTCCAGTTTGAAATGAAACCAGATTTTGCAATATCGAAATCCTCTGCGAAATGAAATGACTTTTCATAGCACAGCTTTACTGATTGATGCAGACTGCATGTAACTGAGAAGAGCCCGCTAAGCGGGTGTTTCAATCAGAATTTCCTGGTCTGTCACTTCCAAGAAGACAATTAACTGCAAAACTGATGGCTGCCGTTTTGCAGGAATGCAGTGAGAAAACGAAATTGGGCACAGCATCGGCAAAATGTCATACGATGTCTGGGTGCTGCTCCTGATCCGACAGTTTCTCTGGGGAGGTCCATTCGCATGCTGCACCTCCCCTTTTTGGTGCATCTGACATGACTAGACTGCGGTGAGAGCTTCTTTCCCATGAACAGGGGCACAGATACCCGGCTCTCTTGGCCCCAAGGTATTTGCAGTGCAGGTAGCAATGCTGCAATGATCGGGGTTAGCATGTGGTGCCGCTGAGCTCAGGGCAGCCGACTGCTTCTTACTCCGTTTGCAGGAAGTTTGCAGCACGTACCCTTGCACTGTCAGCAGGCAGGCAGGCAAGGTGACTATGAGGTGGTGAGCAGGCTTGCTTCTAGTCCACTTGTTTGTTTTAATCACTGTATTTTCACCAGTAAAAGTATCTGATTTAGGGTGGACAGGAGACATAGGCTGAGGCTGGAGGAATTCTGCGGATGAAGGAACGTTGCATCAAATGTTTTTGCCCCAAAATTAGTTCTGTTTATCACCATTAAGCATATGCACGTGGCTTCAGTTTTTACAGCAATTGCCCAACTTACCTACTGCGTATGGATGATAAGATACTCGACTATGAGGAAGATTCAATTAATTCTGCTCTGCAGTTAGTTTGGTAAATTCGTTTGATAGTCTGGTCTGAGTGACACAGTGTTATTAATATCTGCAGGAGGCACAGGAGAATGCTGCAGAGTAATATTTCTGAAATAAAGGCTCTAAGACATGATTGAGACAATAGAACTTCTCCCTTGTTGTACAAGATAATTACTTTAAACTCACTTCCCTTTAAATATCAAAAGCCGAAGGCATAAAGAGAGGTTAAAAATACTTATTTTTACTTCTTATTTTACTGGAAGAAGATTAGAAGAGATTAAGCACAGACTTTAAATGATGCTTTTCAAAATACAGCTTACAAAGCAAAGAAACAGGCTTGTGTGGTTTTTTTTGTATCTTCAGCTCTGGAAAAAATCCGAGTTTAACTGCATGTGTATGTTGTCCTTTCTGTTGTAGGTGGTGCCAGCTGGCTATGATTTTCCTTATTTTTTTTTTCATTTTATTAATTCACTTACCTCCAGCAGTTACAACAAAGCGGACAACATTCACCCAAAAGAAGAGCAGAAATAGGTCCCCCTTGAAGGAACACCCCATCTAAGAGAACTGAGGTACAACCTGTTCCCCTGAGCTACCCAAACACAGGGAGCACAGATTTCCCTCAGGTTTTATTAAAACCATTAAAATTATTTAAATAATAAAATAATATATTAATAAAAAATAAGCCACTACAACTTTGATTCTTCTTGAGACACCAAATGACAAAATGTTCCAGACTGTTTAAAATCTGTCAACCTGTAGGTGTTTATTACTACGGCAGCCTCCTTCTTCTTTCCCCTCCAAATGCTCATCTTCTGGATGCAGTTTTACAATGAGAGCCGCAGTCCAGCAGCCCATCCTTAAACCAAGCACTTGCTTTAGGCATGGACCTCTCTACTCTGGCACCCAACCTGCATCAGTATGGCTAAGGCAAGTGAAATATGCTTCCAGAGAGGTTTTCTGCACTCAGAAAAGAAGAAATCTGCACTGAACAGGGTAAGCAAGAAAATACATTCACTACTTAAAATATCAATATTCTCTGGGAACTTCACCTTGTCTTTAAGGTATCTAATTGCATGTGAACTTTCATTCACAGTTACATGTATGTGTTGAAGGAAGGAAATCTAATGGGAACTGTCTGTCTTCCTTCATCCCCCCAGAAATGTCAGGTTTTAAGAGTCAAATTTGTTACAAGCATGCTCCTTTCTTTGGGAAATATTACCTATTTAATCCACTGGTACTATTTAGAGCAATACATATCTCTTCAGTGCAATCTGGGATCTCAGCTAACCTCTAAATAGCCTACAAAAAGTTTCTCTTTGACTGAGGTTGTAAGACACACAAATCCCAAGTGCTGGGCTGTAGCACACTCCTCTTCTACTCTGTCAGCAAACAGAGCCATTAAAAAAAAAAAACCAAACAAAAAAACCCAACATAGCAATTAACACAGTGAGCTCATTTTAAAAACATCTGAAAAGTTTCTAGGAGTATTTCCATTGACCTGCTCTTTCATACCAGACATCTTTTGTTCCTTTCCTCTTTAGGCTACAAGCTGTCTATGACTACTTACATGTGAGTAGTAGTTTACACTGGAACATAAAGATTTCTCCGTACACTAAGGTGTCTGCAAAGGAATGTGGAGGGTGTGAAGGTCTTTGGTTTGTCCAAAGATGAATTCTTCCAGGACAGACCAATCAGTTGCTTCAATTAAGGAGCAGGAAATGCATATACCAATTTTCTTCATTTTTCTTTTTTATTACTTCATTTTAATTTAACTTTACACTAAGTGCTAAGCAAAATAAACACCTCCTGTGGAGTTTTAATGAGAGAGAGAGTAAACTCCAGAACTTTAAAAACAGGTAAATAAACTTATAATTCTCTCAGGTGTGCTGATGAAAACACTGGTGTAGCCCAGGTGAAATTATTGAAGTAATTCTACACAAAGGAGTAAACGTGAATTAGGTTCCACAGGGTTGGGAAGGATCAAAGACAAATGTTCAGGTAGGAGTACGGAGGATGGTGTACTGGCCTCATCACAGTAGCATAAGAATAAAACACAGAAAAAAGGAACTGGTCACCCTCACACACAGGGCTGTTACAATACTGGAGAGTGGGCCCTCTTTATGTTATTTCTTGGATGAAATACTCAGCATTGCCTTATGGAGTGTGCATGCCTGCAAAGTTCAAATATTTTATGTGAGACTTATCTGGCCTGGAGGGAAATTCCTGATGCCCCTATATTTAATTTGTATCACAGCAGGCCAATAGAATTCCCTGTGGATTTAACTGTCTCAGTAAAGACTGCCCAAAATTAGCTGAAAGCCTTTCTTTCTTTTTTTTTTCTTTTTTTTTTTTTTTTTAGCTTGTGTTGTTTTGGGGTTTTTTTTTAGTTTTTTTCTAACAGTCTAGAGCAATCTGAAGGAATTAATAATATTTTAAATAATATTTATAATAATATTAAATATAAATAATATAAAATAATATTTAATAATATTTATCCCGTTCTAAAGTGGAATGCCTCTAGAGAGGAGCCTGGCCTGTGACTGGGAAGGGGGTGTGAAGGGCAGCCGGACTCTCACAACTGACCTCCCCCTCTGGAGCAACCAGCCTGGCCAGGCAAGGGCAGCTGCCATGCTGGCAGTGGTCTGGGAAACACTCCCAGCTGCACCCCTTTCTGCAAAGTGGGGAAGCTGCTCGTGCCTATGTCTTATTTCTGTTACAGCACCCCTGGACACCTTAACCCATCCAAGGCCAGGCTAGATGGGGCTCTGAGAGACCTGGTCTAGTGGAAGGTGTCCCTGCCCATAGGAGGGGGGTGGAACCAGATGATCTTTAAGGTCCCCTCCAACCCAAACTGTTCTGAGATTCTATGAAGAGGTTTCACACAAGGTGCATGACAAGAGGCAGCTGTGCCTCGCTGGGACAGGGCGAGGGGCAGGGATGTGCAGCATCAGGAAGGTGACCACCAGCACTTGCAGGGCAGTACCAGCCCTGGGAGCACAGCTGAAGCTTCCCCACTGCCACTTTTGGGTTGGGGCAGGGGGGCAGGCTGTGGCTCTTCCTTATTATCTCTTCCACTCCTTCCTTCTGAAGCCAGCAATGTGCTCACCGATCCCTTCAGCAGTTGTAGAGCTCTTGGACGTGACAGTACAGGAGAGGATGTTTTGCATTCCCAGCTTGTGCTGTGCTGCACCCCAGCTACACTGATATCACCAAATTACATAACTGTTTAAGTGGGCGGGGACTTCTGGAAATCATCCAGTCCAACCTCCCTGCTCAAAGTAGGGACTACTTTGAGAGCCATGTTTAGTTGGGTTTTGAAGGATGGACACTTCAAAACCTCCCTGGGCACCCTTGACCAGATTCAACTCCAGATGGGCTTTGACTTTTCTTACCACATCCTTGCACTCTCATTCTCACAGTGTCTCTATATTCCTCTTGGATCACCTGCACTTACTTTCACTTCTTATGTATTTCCTTTTTACATTTTAATTTTGTCAGTAGTTCCTTGTTAATCTTGTAAACCTTGTTCCTTGTAAACCTTTGCTTGGTTTCTTGCTCATTGAGACTGACCATTCTGGCTCTGGGATCCTTGAAGATCAATCAGCTCTCCTGGACCCCTCTTTTCTCCAGGGGTATTTCCTGTGGGATTCTTCCAAGCATATCCAAGTCCAGACTTCACTCTACTGAAGTTCAGGTTTGTAATTTTGCTCTGAGCCTTGTTCCCACCCCTCAGGATCCTCAATTCCAGCATATCAAATGCTGAAGAGCAGACAAGCATCTTGTTCCCAGCTTGGATTCTGGCACAAGATACATATGAAAAGTCAGTTCTTCACGTGATTGAATGAGGAAAAAGACTGAGTCTAAAAATAATAATAATAAAAAAAATGATAGATCTTTTTTTGGAAATGTTGGCTGAAACATTTGTTTTTGTCTATTTTATGTTCCCAAATGGCTTTTATGAGAATATTTCTTAGTGCTTTTACATAACATTTTATATTGTGTTAAATCACTGATCAGATTTCTTTGAAGAGAATCCTTGCGGGGCTTTTGCAATGCTAGGAAGAGAAGAAAAAAAGGAAAGCATATTCTTTTCTTTCTTTCCAATCGGCAAAAAGTCAACCCAAATCAACAGGGAAATGGTTTAATTTCAGACTCCTAGAGAGATATTAGAAACACTGGCAAGGAGGAGAAAAAACATTTTAAAAGGTACAACTGATACTTCACTTTCATTCTGAATATTTTGCATTGTTTTCCTTGTCTACTGAAATGGTAACAACATTTTTTTTAAAGATGTTCTAAAATATCCAGCTCCATCAGCTCCACAGTCTTTGTTTGCAAAGAAGAAAAGGACTGTATTCCTGAGAGGCGACACAGCATGATGAATTCAGATTGCCACCACTGCCCTGCTTTTTGACAGACATAGCTGAACCAGGGAATTTTTTATATCTTTTGATGAGTGCTAAGAATAAGTCTTAATAAGGTTCAGGTAACGCTTTTCATTGCTTAGGGTTTTTAAACTATATACATCTAATTGCAATTTAGTTAAACTGGACTTCAAATAAAATTCATGCAAAATAATCTGATATTGGATGAAGAGTCTACAACATAAATACTGCCACAAAAGTCTGTAAAAGTATGCAAAGGAGTGAGTGTGACTAAAAGGCTTACAGAAGTTTCTGGAAAATGTGGCACCAGACCGATTTTCCTTTCTGTCTTGTAGCCTTTGGGAAAAACAATGTACAAACATGAAAGGATACTATTGCCCTTTCCATGGGCATGGGCATGGGCATGGTGGACATCACCCTATTAAACTGCTGTTTGTGTGTGGTATTCATTTTGATACCTCCTGTAATACCATCTCTGCCTGCTCGGGCCCCTGACTGAATGCTGTCCATTTTTACTTCCTGCTTTCCAAGACTCCTGTACAAACTATTTTCATTCTGGGGCCAGGATGAAAATATTTTAAGAAACATTTAATACCCAACATCTTTCCTGAAATAAATGGCTTTTTTTTTTTTCTCAAGAAACTCAGAAGCTTCTCTATGGGGGAATTACTGAGTGACAAACTTTCTTCCCATCATTGCCTCAGTTTGGCAGCTTCATTTATGTATCTCACAAACTCAGTACCAGTCCCTAACAAGCACTACTGACGGGATTACTAGTTAAAACCATTAAATTTTTTTGAGTTCTGCAATAAAAAAAAGAATAATCTAAATCAGGTTGCAATTTTTTAATTTTTTATTTTTTTTTTAATATCTAAAAGTAACTCCAAACTTGAGAGAAAGGGTTGTTGTTATTCACAGTATAAGTCACTGGAGCTGTACAGTTCAGCACAGATAAATGAAATCTCTGCTGCATTAAACAGAGATAGCAAAACACAAAGAAGTCTGCTTACAAATCCAGGGAGATTTTTATGCATAAAAGCAAAGCTGCTAAAGTTTTAACAGGATTAAAAATTGCAAAAATATACAATTATAACCAAGTATTGCATAAAATACAATTTTAAACTATTCCACCTTTTTGAAATACTAGTGCCTATTAAAACATAGACACATTCATGTGACTTTCAAATGCATCCCAGTAGAGTGTAAACTGAAAAGTCATTGCATTTCATCACACAATAGTCAGAAGCAAAAAAATGATGTCGTGTTCTAAGCATTCATTAAATGTAGAAATATGCACTGAGGATGTAAATGTTGTATAGACTCCCTGGGAAGTTTATAATTTATATTCAAAACTAAGATTAATTTTAAATACCCAGCTTCAAATCTCTTTGGACAGTGTCTCTCCATAGATTTCTAAAAGTGTACATTTATGGAGTAAACAGAATATTTAATGGCTGCTAGCAGTATATCAGATTTGTTTTTCCTATGGCAGCTGTGGTAATCAAATATTCATGCTGATCGTTCTTATGCAATGCTGACAGCTTTCTAACTTGTGAAATAAATAATGGGTGAGTGGGAATTGATGAGATAAGTAGACTACTTTATCTGAGAAGGGTGACCAAGCTTTTCTATGGCAGCAAGAGGATTAAGAGTTTCCTTCTCAGAGCAAGAGGAAAAATCTGAAGGTATATTTCTTCAGATTACAAACCAGACATATCTCTTAATCTTGCCATATGTTTTCTTATTCTTCTCACCCTAACTGTCCCTTTCAGCCCCTGGGCTTTATTTGTTGGTGTCAGGGTCAAGTAGTGGAAAGATGACTCACAAGTTTCTGCTACGAGACAGGCTAGGCTGAGATAGTGGGTCATTTCAGTCAGGCTGGGGGAGGTTGATACATACACCAGTCTCATATTTCGTACTTAGGCAGTTTGACTTACTCCAGTGAGGGCAAATAAAGGATTTTACCTCTTTAAGGAACACAGGGGATGACACATGAGAAATTTTGTTTTTTGTTTTTGTTGTTGTTTTAAAGGATTATCTACCTCACACCTGGTACATCTCTGGTACATTGTCTCAATACTACTGCTAAACAGTATACTTCAGTTTGATAACTTGACAAAATGTCTTTGTAAATAAGCTGCAGGTTATGCTTTACCATAAGCTAAGATCAGATCACAGGACATTTCCATCATAGGTGTTCTTCACTCTCTTAGCATGCCTTTACTGTGTATGAAAGCCATTATTGTGCATTAGTTACACATCCTTCATATTGTCTGATCTCAGCACCTGGCCTTCAGCTCTCCAATTCCTGGAATATCTATATTACAAGTCAAGGTAAGAAAAAATATCTCCACAACAGTCTGGAGAAATACTGCATGTCCTGTACATTGTATGATCAATGCCAGTGACTTAGTTGCCAATTACAGTTTTCTAGAATTAAACCACTCATACCACCTTTGATTCTTTCAGTATGAGCTTCCTTATCTATGAGACAACACATAAAATAATTTTGGATCTCACAAATGTACCTTTTTACTTATTTCAAGTGGTAAATTACTGAATAACCATAAAAATATTTCAGAAAGTCCATTTACAGTGTGATATGAGTTTAAGCAAAACTTAATATGCCACTCCAAAGTCCAGTTTTCAACCACAAGATAAAATGTTTCAGAAAATAAGCTGATTCCAATGCTATTTCAAAAAAAAACCAAGAGGCAAACTCATACCAAAATCAAGTGAAATTGTATCCACACTCCCAACAACAACTTGCCTCAAACATAGATAGTGATGCAAGGGACCCTGGGTAAGTCCAACTTTTTATCGCAGACCTGGAAAGATAAGAACATTAGTGAAAGGATAAAAGCCCTAAACCTTGGTGCCACTCTCAGATTTATAATAAAATGTGAGTAATTCAGAGCCCAATCTTGTAAATTTGAGTTAGGCAGTGCTGTAGAACAGACTGAGCAAAAAAAGTAAAGAATCTCTACTTTTTGTCTCATGAAACATTCTTTGCTGGATAAACTATGGTTCAGTGAGAATGTGCAGTATTAAAAGTTTCTATTAAAATTCCTTTGCTGAAAGTTGTATTGCCATGATACAAGTTACATCACAGGACACACAAGAATTTTTGTGGTGGACAACTAATGGAGGCCTGCCTGAGAAAGGAATTTCCTTCTAATGCTCCAGCAGTTTAATGTTCCCTCACGTCTTGAAGAAGGAGAATCTATGTTCTTGCCCAAACTAAGCTGTTCTCTTCTTCTCTCCTTGAAATCTATGTAATGTAATTTTTTAATACAAGGGGTAGTTCAAATTCAATGTTATGTCCCAGGTGAAGGCATATTCATCCACTCACATTGTTCTAACTTCACTGTAATATTTAAAATTGTTCACTAATTGCAGAAGCCTATTACAAACGTGTAAGACATAGGGAAAATGAAAACAGCAGTCATGTACTACTCTGCACTCTCTTCCAAGTACAGATTTGTTTAAAAAAAAAGATATTCCATCCATCTTCTGATGCACCCTAGGTTCTCTTGAGCTTCCTTTCACCAAATGCCAACCCCAGAGGAAGTCACCAGCACAATTTCACCACCTACGAATGCCACCTCAACTGTGTTCTGATTTTCTGCAGCTTTTCTGCAAATACACTTTCACTGTAGTTCCATACTCCTTTTTTGCCTTCTCTGCCCCAGACCAGTTGAGGGTGGCCAGTGTGGATCAGCAAAGGTTTAAATATGTAGAGACAAAGAAAAGGGCTTTGATAAGCCTAGCTTCTAGACCCTAATATGGATAACAGTTTTGCAAAGGTCTTCTTGAAGGACAAATCCATCCACTTTGTCCATTTATTCACCACAGTTTTGCTTATCTACCTTTTACTCCCAGTTACGATTTTCCTGTTGAACACCTCTTACAATACCACCTCATTACTTGGTATCTCATTACCATGTGTCCCAATTGCTCTATGATCTGTTGTGGTTTCACTTACCAAGTTCACAGAAAAGATTTTGTGGCTTGCAGTCATCATACTCCTCAGAAGACACTTTCAAACATTAGGGATACTTGACACCTTTTAGTGTCCCAGTATAATGCCTGTTTGGATGACAGCTTTTACACTAACTGAGCCTCTTTGCCATTTTTATGTTTCACCAGGCTTCAGAGTCCTAGAGATTTTCTACTCTTCAGTTTGTCCAGTTCTTTCAACAGCTTTTGATCTCCATATTTTTGAATAGTACCTCTAGCCAACATCTATAAAAATAAAAAATGAATCACTCTTGATGATGCCTTCTGAAGGGTTTGGTAACATCCATGTTTCTTAAGTGATCCTTTTAACTATCTGTAACCTCACTGTTTTCCAAGTCATGTCCTTCTGATACACTTCAAGGATTTCTTGCTACTCTTTTTCAGTTTTGTGCTTCTTCCCTCTGCCCCCAACTATTTGGCCTCTTCATTTTAGCTCTTCTGATTTCCTCCTTATGTATCTCCCACTGTAGTTTAATTTCTTTTTATTGGGTTCATAAGTAGAATTTTCACTTTCTGATTGAAATAACCTCATGACCCTTGAAAACTAGATGTTCAGTGATAGTCCTGCTTTCTAAGGTTCTATTCTGTGTGGGATTTTTCTGTGTTTCCCCCTCCCCTGTAGGATCTAAGAATTTTTTTAAATTTCTTTGCTGTTCAACTAATTTTTGAAAATTGTCCTTTTAAAATACTGTGTTACTGGACTAAGCCAGGATAAATTCCCTTGCCCAAAGATGAGGAACACAATTAGTTTGATGGCCAGCAGTTCTACTTGAAGCCAGAATTTTACTGTTTCATTGCAATACCAAATATTTGAATAGACTTTGACTACTGTTTTTATTCTTTAAGGCATTTAAAAATTCTCCACCAGCTCCTGTCTTCCACAGGGTGGACTAAGTCTACCTGCTGAACTGTACACCATTTTCTTCTATTTGCAAAATACACATAGATAAAAAGTTCAGCAGCTTCTAAATTAGCTTTTACAATGAGAATTTGGACTGGAAACAAATCGGTTCCTGATGGGACAGCAGCTGGCCAACACACATGCATCTATTTTCAGTGAGGTTTCTGCATCAAGTGGTTTATGGGTTCATGTGTGATAATACTTGACGGGCAGTAAATCCTGACTCAGAATTCATCAGCACATTGAGAAATCTACCTTCCCCTGCATCTTATTCACAGGTCTGCAATTAGGGTTGTGAAAGTGAGCAAAAGTAGGGAGCTAGCTTCCCACATAAGACTCTGCTTTTTATACCTGTGCTTAGCCTAGATGTATGAAAAATTCCTTTGTATTGTCTTAAACAATATTTTTATTTTTCCTCCTAGAAAGACTGAGCAAATTTGTACAATATATTCAGTTGGTTTATCAGGGTCTACTGGAAATTCTTCAAAACCATATTAAATTGGGAAACGTGTGCTGTAAGAGGGACTGGAAAATGAATGTGCTATAAGGTAATGTAAAAAATACAGCAACTTTTGCAGTAGTGAGATTGATTCACTTATCACCAAAATCAGCATCAATCAACTTATTCAGCTAAAATTAATGTAATTACACAGTCATCCAAGTGGTACTAGCAAGAGGGGAATTGGTACCAGTGTGTATTTAAAAGAGCGGTGTTCCTCTAGTCTTTTACGATGTAACAAATCACAGAATCACAGAATGGGTCAGGTTCGAAGGGACCACAGTGGGTCCTTTGGTCCAACCTCCCTGCTCAAAATCAGGAGAACCTCACTTGATCCAGTAGACCAAAACTAGAGAGGAGAAGCTGTCCCATTAGCTCAACGGGGGTGAAGAACAAGAAGAGAGCACGTACATGGCTTCTAAGGCATTGACCAGCTTCTCCTCCCCACACAGTTAGTGCCTTGCATGTAGAGTCCCTCATGAAGAGTTTTGCAGGGCTGGTGCAACAGATATGAATAGCAACATGAAAGGGACAGCAGCCTTTGGTACATGTTTCTGTGAAAGAGCCATATAAAGTCCTAGCAATCAATGTTACGGTGGGTACTGAAAATCTGCTGGCTCAGGCCCTTAACAAAAGCAGCAGGCAACCTTCAAGACCTGCAGGAAACAAGTACAGCCAAACTAAAATAGCTTGACTACTCAGTGATATGCTGTAATGCTTCCCAATAAACAACCCCATTTGGCTAAAAGGAAAATGAATACAAATAAACAAGCTGAGGCACAACAATATAAATTATTTCTAAGATGATGAGGAAAATCTAAAAGTGTTTTACTGGTACAGAGAGACAGAACATGTGGAAGGAAGGACCGTGTTACATGCAGTGTCTTTACTCTCCAGGTGGTGAATTACATCTACCCCATCCTTTCCTTTTCTTCCTCTCTGTCTAAATGCATTAGGACAATGATACTTCAACACACAGAAAATAAACCTTTAATTAATAGTCTATGAAATAATTAACTTATCTGTAGCACACTCACTCTCAATATGATTTCTCAGTATGATCATTCCCTATTCATCTGTCTTCTACCTCTATATTCCTGTCTTCACTACTCTTAATTTCTCACTCTTGTGACTTAACTAATTTTTAAATATGACATGAAATAAATACTACTTCAATATGTCTGAGTGACAATTACACTTCTTACTAGGTCAAGTGTATATAAGCTACTGTGGACGCTGAATGCCTTCTCTGTGTGAACACACCACACTTGTATTTCAGATGCACTGATGATATTTTACCTTTTTTCCTTCCCTCCTTTCCCATGGTTTACTGTGTAATTTTTTCCTCCTTTCTGCTATTTTATATCCTGGCTGAGTATAATTTCTAGAAAATTTCTCTAGACTATAATTATTGGAAAGCCAGTTCCATACATGCCACTTTCTAGCCGAGGAATACAAGATGGATAACAACCATTATATCACACATATAACCTGTGTTTTCAAATGGATTTTAATAGTTTAAGAAAAGAAAATGCATATCTTAGATTTTCACTTATCTCTCTTTGGTAGAAATAGATCAAAACTGAGAGAATAACTTATTACAATCTATGGAGGTAAAATATGTGCAGCCACTGAAATTTAAAAAAAAAAATTCTTGTTTCTATGGATTGGTTCTGCAAAATGCTGAGCATAAGGCCTCTAAAATCCCAAAGCAAGTTATGCAGGTGATTAAACATGAACCTAGAGCTGGTCCCATGGAGGTTAGAGACAGAAATAGCCAATGGAGAGGGACTGGGGATGCAACCTGGGTCCTCCAGGTTCTTCCCAGGGTTGGGCAGAGGGAGAGACATCACTGGACACACATCGCAGTGACCAATTTTCTTCCTGTTCTGCAAATGGGGAACAAATCCTCTTCTTGAATACAGCAGGAAAGGTGGCCACTTCTCCCACCCTTCCCATCAAACTGTCTCCCTGAACCAAGTGACAACCTGCCATCTCAGGGAAACGAGTGAGACATCTGCCTGTAGTAATATCATCTTGAGTTGTGAATTAATAAAATCTCAGAAGTTGATCTTAGGTGTTACAGGCTTCTCTGGGGAGCTCAAATTTACCTGAAAGAATTCAGAGAGTTTTAAACAAAATTATAGTGACAATTTAGCTAAGGAAATGCATATAGTTATGTTTCCTATCACTGGAGTGCTGTAAAATTGAAGGGAATTTTCAGTGCAATTCATTCAGAATGATTCCTGTTGAGTAATTATCTTCAATAAAGATCTGTCAATACAGTTTCAAGCTATTGTCATTTTATATCAAATATAAATTAGACAGTATAATGAATTCAGGTACACCTAAACTAAATGACAGATGAAATTCTTGTATGATAATCAAATGAAATAATCACTCTAAGAAGACAAAACCGAAAGAAGTGAATACAATAACAGTAAAACTTTTTCCTCTTTCTGCATTAAGATGGCATAGATGATTTTGCAAAATGACCTGGGTTGTATATCCCAGGAAAATTCATTCTATTAAAGCTTTCAGGATTGCCTCCTGGAAAGAAAGGGCCATTATTTTGGCTGGTGTAAAATAGCATAGCTTTAAAATAGATAAAACCATGTCTATCTAAACTAGGTGATTCGTCATAGAAACACTGATTTAAGCCACTGCTTGCCAAAGTATTTAGATAAAGTCTGAGTAGCCAGAAACACTGACGTTGATATACTGCCCAATGGGCTGATTTAAAAATATTAATATCTTCTGAGACACAGAGAAAATTGTTTAAATACAATTTGTTGAGGGCATCACCATCTGATGCATGGCCTGATACATCTGAGTGAGAAAGAACGTCAGTTCAGCAGCTATTATGTCTAGACCTGGAAAACAGTACTATGCTGAATCAGAGATTAAGTCACAGCTCTCATCAAGTATAAGGGCAACTGAGTATCTTTTTCCAAGAAGAACATTTTTCTGACCTAATCAATAGTTTATAGCGAATTGACACAAAGCAGCAAAAGCTCGCCGTCCTCCACACTGTCCTCTGAGGCCAGTGGTGGCACTGTCATCGGGTTGTTATTTTAGCAGTCTTTACAGTGCTAAAAGTAGTGAACATTTTTTCAAGGAGATAGAGCCTGTGCTTTTAAGTCCATGCATTGTTATTCTGCTGTCTTTGTTCTTTTTATATCTAACTCTTTGTCTGAGTGTTTTTCCAAGCCAGGCTGCCACAAACATTGTTTAAATTTGCCTTAATCTGTAGTAGTCAGATTGCCCCCCATAACCACACCAATTCAACACCTTTTGTTTCTCAATAGAAAAATTAAGCTAAAAAACATTACTTTTATACATCTATAGCTGATAAACAGAGAAAACCCAAAGATAGTTGGAGAAAAGGGGACAAGTTTAAAGGCTCTTTCTTTACAAGCACAGCAGCAAATCGAAATATGCATGATCCAAAGCAGAAAAGCCAGCAGTCTCAAGCAGTGCAGTACCAGAGATCTGAAATGGGCATTCAGCTCTCATAAAACAGAATAAAAATTACCAAGAGAGTCCTTTCCTGACTCTAAGTAACAGGGAGTGGTGACTGGGGTACTGAAAGACAAATGGCTGTTGAAACAGCTTTTATTATTATCAAGTTACTAATAACTGTTCTAAAATCCTCCACAAAGTGTGGTCTTCTTCACTGTCAGTACAGCTTACATGCATAAAATAAGACAGTGCATATGACAGGAGGAGAGCCTGGCTAGTAAATAAAGCTCTTCTATCCAAATGGATCCAGTAACAAAGCATTTTTAATAGAAGTTTGAGTAGTCAATTCAATCCTAAATGGGAGCTTGGCACTACAGGATGCTGAGAGCTCGCAACCTCCAAATATATCCTTGGGGATGTCCAGGGCCCTGTTGGGTTAAGTCTCTGCTCAGTCTGAGTTTGGGGATCGAGGTGGATGCCAGCAAAACCCTTAAGAAATAGGCAAGCATTTTGTGTGAGTCTGCATGGGCACGTGCCGTTAGGTTACCTTCTTAATGCTTTGCACCTGACATTAAGACTAAATTATGCTGCAATTTGCAATTATTTCTCTTCCTGTCTGCTTTAAATCCTTGCTTTCTGGTTGGTGTAAATCCCTTCTTTACTTTGCAATGCTCCTTGGCTTCAGTTGCTCTATTATTAGTAATAAACTTGTCTGGTAAATCAGCTCAGACTGGAGGACTGAAGTGTTATTCTTACACTTACCCTCTGCCTGACCAGGGACCAGCAGAAGTCACATATGTCCAGGTACCCAGTAAAGCTGGTTACCCACAGTTCAAAGTAAGATATGACCTGTAGTGCACTATTTACTTGCACTTGTGCCATGATAAACTGTGTCCCAACAGAGAAAAAAGCTATTGTATTTCGAGGGACACTGGAGCAAATACTGATTAAACCATATTTTCTTGCCCACATTTGATATTTTACAGTAGGCTAGGTAGGATTGCTATTTTGCTGCTTCTTTTACTGGCATTACTCATTACATATTTTCCTGTACCCAGACAGAGTAATTTGGAGAGATTCTCTCCTCTAAAACAGTTATGTGACCATATCTGTATATAAAAACACAGATTTATTTACACTTTTGCAGACTGCAATATACGGCATCACTTTTATAATCATGGGAGAGTGAAACAATGAAATTTCATTAACTTTTACCTAGGCACAAAGGAGGTTACAGTCTACCTTGCTTTTAATCTGTTTTTATGAAACAGAAATCTGCAGTTGTATTGGCATTCAAAAGTTCAAAGGTAAGGAGAAAAAAGCTCTTGAAATTATTTTCCCTGATGTAAATTTTGGAGCTGGTTGAACAGCATGAAAAAAAAAGCTAAAAAAATATATATATAACAAAATCAAGAATAATGTATAATCTGGTTAAGATGCTCTTGCTTTTTGTGAAAGCAGAAGTGAACTAGTGAAAGAAATTACTTCAATAAACAGAACTAGAGCATTTTGAGGTAAACTGGACATGATAAGAAATTTGGTTGAAATCATTACCATGATCTGGGAGCAGTATGTACATTCATAAAAGCACATGTTGTAGAAGCTGGGCTCACAAGTGAGCATCAGGCACTCCTGATGCCCAGCCATAGGGCTGGGCTCTGAGATGATCTTGGCCACACTGACACTGTTGTCCCTCATGACATTTGTTCATCAGCAGATATCATCCCCTTTCAGCAGACACCATCTTCCCTCCCACTCCTTCCTATCCTTCAAATACACCACAGAGGCAAGGAGCATCGTTACTCCCTGTTCCATGGGGTCTTAGAACATTTGGCCACTGTCTAGGCCACCTGTGCTGTCCTTGTGGACCTGAGTAAGCATCATCAAAAAACCACAGCCACCAGCCTAGAGGTGACCATGTGACCACTGGGGTCTTTCTGCCTTCCCCTCTGAAGCCTGGATACTGGGACATTAATTGAAATATTGACTACAAGACAATTTTTCTCCAGGAAAATGGAATATACTTGCATAGCTACTTCTAGGCCAGCAAATAACAATCCCATGCAGCTTGGTGATTGCTTTGGCAGCTTGATAGGCAGAATACATTCCCTTTCTGTTTATAATCCACCTCCGGTTTTCTCGCCAAGAGGGAGAACAGGGAAGGCATGCAAGCAGCTCAGATTTGGGTTCCTTTTGATTGCAGATAGGTTACTTAAGGATTACACAGCCCTCCTTGGGCAGAGATGGTGTCAGTGGCAGGCAGCCCTCAAGTCAGAAATCACAGTCTAGCACTGCAGTGCTTATCTGTCTGTGGGGTGCTACCCTGACCCAAGAATAACTTATATGGAAAGTAGAGAGCAGAAGGTGAATTTTATTGCCATTTGCAACAGTTTTTTCTGGAAAGAAACTGCTTTGGAGGTGACAACAAAGTTGTTTTCTGAAGTTTGAGCAAACTAGCACATTCAGAAGATGAGCACGTGAGGCTTTTACAACAGTCTGGCAATCCCCAAGCAATGATTTCACCTATTTTGCGTCAGGAGAGCAAATATCTTTTGGTTTCAGCCTCAGGGTCACACATGTGAGTTGAACAGGAGAGGCTGGAGGACTGTGATCAATAACGTGAAAAGACTCCCCATGTCCTTCATTTAAGGACCCAAGGATTGCAGGAGCTACTGCGTACCTATCTGAAATCCCCCAGCACTGAGTCTGCCCCCAAAGTTACTGTCACTATCTCATCTCCCTGCTGCTTGTGCTTGAAGCTGGCAGCGAAGCCAAGAGCTTCAAATAACAGCTGTTTTTCTCTACTGAGCCTCCCCTTGTAGGGCATCCCACTGGCTCAGGAGTGGCCAGCTCAGGTGTACCTTGCTGGGAGCCTCCCATGTGATGGCAGAGGATCCTGGGACGGAACTAGAGTAAGGGCACAATTAAGGATGCTGACTTTTCACCAGAGAGTAGCTTCCTTTGGTGAACTTCCCTTTCCTGGCCCTACTACTTCATTTCATTTCTCTTCTCTGTAGCAAGCTCTGTTCTGTCATGCTTTACAAGCCCTTGACTTGTATTTGCTTGAAGAGTGAGCACAGCCACTGGATGGATCATGATATCTGGAGCAGGAAATAAAATATGCTATAGCTAGGCAAAGACTGCTCACTGACAAGATGTTCTGAGCAGGTAAGAGCTCACACACATGCACAAACAAACATGCTTTAAAATAAAAAAAACACAATAGGAAGCCTCTATGCCACATTCACCAGGTGGTCTCACACCTGCCAGTAGCTTCTGCTGGCTTCACTGGGGTAACCACAGAGCTTTCCTGTCCTCCCCCACCCCAGTGTGTCTGTGGAAGAACAGCTGCCACCTTACAAGGCATCCCCAGAGCTCAGCATCCTGCAAGGCTGTGGGCCATAGTGTAAGATGGTGACAGCCCCTCATGACAAAGCACAGCACTGGGGAGGGGAAGGATGTCTCAACAGCCATGGCAGTGTGTGTTTACACAGATGTTCCCTTGCAGGGCATGTTCCTGCACTGTTTGCTGCTGGAGGAGTGCAATAGGCTGGATTCGGCCACTCTGACTTCTCACGCTGAGACACATGTTAGGTTCATTATCATAATTGCAGTACTTTTTCAGGATAACTGAAATGTGAATGTTTGAGCTGTGTCAACAGCACACGCTGTTAGACCTCCTGTGAGATTAAGGCCCCAAAACTATCACAAACGAAAAGCTTTTTTTTGCCTTTTTAATTAGGAAGCCAACCAACCATTTAATAGAGAGCAAAATAATCACAGAGGGGTGAAGACAAGGTGTGTAAACTAGATTTCTGCTTGGCTGGACATGGTCTCTCAGGTTGCAATTGGTAACACTCATATGCATTAATAAAACTATGCCTACTTGAAATACATGAGGAAAGCTGGGGCAAAATATCATTGTCAGCTTCTACAAAGATGTTTCTAATACTCCTGTTTGTTTCCAGTTGTCCCTCAAAGGCAAACTTTGATCCCACTAAGAAGCCAGGATTTCTACGTTAGAGAGAAATTTGAAAGAATTAAGAATACATTTTCTAATGGATATTTTCCTATATACCAAGGTTCGAGATCTTGCTTAAAAGACATTAAATCTTATGGAATCATTAGACTGTTTCTTGTTAGATGAAGTCTGTGCCAGTAAGGCTTCTGAATGCCACTTATTTAGAAAAAACAAGTAAGTTTTTATGAAATGTCCAGTTCTGAAAGATACTCTTACATCTGCATATCTTTGAGTTATATTCCATGTTATATTTTAGTCCATATATAGCACTCTAGAGCCCTCCTTACTTTAAAAGAGAGACTTTTCAAATTCATGTATCCATATCTAAAAATCTGCACTCTTCCTGTGCGCTGAATTTTTGTTCCTTTTTTAACCCCCAAGCTAACCCAGCAGGAGGTATTCTTGCTGAATATTTTACCTAATGCTGAGGTCTAATCTGCATCAGCTCCTCTGCATTGGGTTTTGTTGGTTTGGTTTTTTTTTTTCCAATTTTGCTTGTCAAGAGAGCTCATTGTCAGAAGAGATATCTCGGGCATTAGCTGTATGTGGAGGGAGAGAGCTGGCACGTCTCTGGTGCTTTACCTCTTCAATATGAGCCGTGTGGTGGTGTTACCTGCTGCCAGACTCCAGTCTCCCCTGACATGCTAGGCTGTGCTGGAGAAATCCTGGATTTCACTTTGTTATCCCCTGCTGCCTTTCACACAGCAGCCACACACACCATTGCAGGGAGGTCTCCCACCTATGGGCAAAGGCATCTGTGACTGCACCCTGCCAGCTGTGGAAACACGAGGCAGCTTCACTACATCCTATGCTGAGTTCAGACCTTCCCATGCTCAAGCGTGACCTGCCACATGTAGCAGATCAGACACTGTCTGCTTTAACTTTAGCCATTCCTGAAGCCTCTTTCTCTTCCCTCTTCCCCAGCCCTTAGGAAGGGGGAGGCTCTGTACGCTGCCAGAGATGACATGTAGGAGGGCGAGATTTAGAGATAGCTGGCAGAGAATTAGCACTCAGGCTAGTCTGGTGAAAGGCATATTTTGAAGCAACCAAGAAAAAAGGAAGAAGATAAAGTACATTGCTTCATACTGTGGGGGGCATTTGGACAGAGATCTGTAACAGGCCCAATGAACCAGGATTGTTCCAGTTCATGAAATGGGAAGGCAAAACTTCTCCCTTCCAGATTCATCATGAACTCCAGGAAGGGAAGACTATAAATTATAAATGCTGGACATATGCTGGAAATAAAAACATAACTCTACTGCAGAGAGTGCACTATTCAAACGGAGTGTTAGTCACAGCCCTACATGCTTTAATAGCCCCACTGCTGCTATTTATAACACCACAAGCACCCTTGGAGTTACGGAAAGTCCAAACACCACTGGGACAAGTATTTTCCCACCCATGAGAACAGAGAACCTGTTTGTGCAATGGCAGTGACTCAGCAGTGGCTGGGGCTGTTCCATTGCCTGTTTGCAGAGTGGGAGAGAGACCTTGTGTGCACCAAGCTGCAGTTCCACAAAGTCTAACATGTTGTATACAGACTTACAGAGCAGTTTTAGGCTAAGCACTGGAAAGTAATACATTCTTTTTCAGGGGATTGTCAATTTAAAAAATTGATCGTGAGAGAATTTCTGAATAGAAACATGTCCAGAAAACTATTTCTGCTGTTTGATGATCAGTCATCTACTGCCTGTATTTGCGACAGGAGCTTTTAGAGGTTTGTCCCTTTCTCTAAGAAAAATTCAGTCTCCTTGCACCTTGAGGTTGCATGTCCTTGAATATTCCCAAAAAAACCACTATCTTGTGGCTTTGCCAAGAATTTTGTTTGGCCACTTCGAATTTACCATTTCATGTGCTCCAATCAGGGGGTTTATATGCGAACTCTCACGTAAGTTTCAACCTTTAGGAGTAACAGTAACACCCTTGGCACTGGAAGTGTTTAATAAGCAAGAATACTTCTTTGGTGTGAAGGGGTGCACAATGATGTATGAAGTTGAGTCCTTCCGAGAAAGTCTTCTGATTCTCTTCCTCTAAAGTCTAGAATGTGTTATTCATCTGAATATGTCTAGAAGATATCTAACACTTGAGGATGAGAGGGTTTATAAGGCTGAGCTTTGCGGCTTCTGGAAAGTTTCAGCTGTTGCAGAAAACAGAGTGAATGGTGGTGCGCAACTATGACTTTTTTTTTTTTCCTGCTGGGACCAAAAGTCAGAATTTTGTTTGGAACATGGAGGTTTTGTTTTAGACAGGGATTGCATCTAAGAGAAAATAAAATTCCTGCTCCAATCTTAATGTTGAATTAAAACATGTAATCTCTACTTCTTGAGAAGAGTAGAGCCACTATCACATTTCAGAGTAAATGCGTAGGTACACCTACCTGCCAGGTACAGTGACTTAGGAAACTAATCATCAACTGCAGAAACCACAGCCTTCAGCTCTTGCCCCTTGGGGTCAAACTGAGTAAAGATGTCCCATTTCCCTGCCAGCAAAGTTCCCAACCACCCAGAAGGCTATTCATCCCAGAGAGAGGCAAGCAGTTTTTTATGCATCTTCTGCAATATCTCCTCCTAACCCCATTTAGACACCCACCAAGCTCCTACAGGACTAACAGACTCTGGGGGGGTCTCACAACATTGCCCTTGGTGATAGGCCTTACAGAAACCCATAACAAGAGGTAACACCTCTCCTGAGGAGCACCAGAGCCTAAAGAGAGAGAGGAAAAGAGAAGCCCATCTCCGTGTGCCCAGCATGACTCGGTCCAGCATTTAAGGAGTGGACAGATCAGACATAGAATCATAGAATCATTTAGTTTGGAAAACACCTTTAAGATCATCAAGTCCAACAGTAAACCTAACACTGACAAGTCCATTGTTAGACTATCTCTCATTTCAATGATCCTCATGTGTTTTTATGTTTTTTCCTGGGTGCATTTGTCTGTGACCATCTACAAACAACACTGAGATGGACAGGATAGGGGCAAGGTAAAGTGAAGTTGTGCTTTCTGTGGTTTTTTTGGCATAGCCTTTTCTTCTATGCATTATATGGGCATTTACCTGATTTTCTGGTCTTGACCTAAGCCTGGTCTAAAGCTTATCATCCTCAACACAAAGGACAGCAGCTCTCACTCTGGCAGAAAGGGGCACTCCAGTAGACAGGCTCACTTCAACTTCCCTCTCCAAATCAGGCAGATTGGGGATTTCAACATGGGCCTTCCCCAGTGATGCCTGAACCACAGGGCTGATGGCTATTCTGCGTTAAGGTTCAGTGTTTCCAGTTTGAGCTGTTCCACTCTGTGCCAAATAATTAAGTGTGAACAAACCTCATTCTGTCAGTCTCATGAAGCTTAAGGAAGAATAGGACAAGAAAAGAGTTTTCATGAAGACAGTCATGAACCACATCACGTCATGTCATAAGGAGAAGTTGCAAATTTCCTCTACACAGAAAGAAGGAACTGAAGTGGAAAGCACAAACCCTGGACAACTTGTCTTGGTCCAACCGCAGAGTGAAACAGAAACAAACACAGTCAAAGGAGGAAGTGATGTGGCCAGCATAACGTCGCATCAGCACTTCTGGTCTGGAAACCTCCTAACCCGGGTCTGCCTGCCTGCGGATGGGAAGAAAACTAAATGAGGCAACGGAGAAAGACAGAAAGTTTCTGCTTGCTCTGCTTGACCTCAGCTCAGCAGGGTTTCTGAAAAATTCCTAGTGTACTCTGGATGTGCACATCTATTGGCATCCATGGCCTTGCTCAGGGGAAACTCTCTTGGATGTTTGAGATGTGAGCAAATTTCTCAGGGATGCAGAGAAATCAAATGATATACAGATGGCCCTGGTTCGGGGAAAAAGTAGTAGTTTGAAAACTACCCTCTCACACAACCCAGTTTAACATAATCTGTCTCCTTGCAGTTCTGTGTCTTGTGGTTGATTTCAAGCTCCTGGGGAAGCTTTTCCTGTGGTTGGGACATTTATAAAGTTTCTCTCTCGTGTGGGTGTTCCAGCAGTTAACAGCATCTGTGATCATGTTGCAGACATCGCCTGAACTGAGGCACAAATCTTACCCCTTTTTTAAAATTTATTTTACGGAGGCTCTAATTTTCACATGACAGATGGAAATTCTTAATGTCTCAGACTTTTCCCCCTCTGAAAAATGTGCTTAAAAATGACCAAGGGTTTCAAACACTGAGAGGTTCAAGCTAGGCAGCCAACATGATTGCATAAGACTTGCTTCCTTAGGAAAACCATGCTAGAAAACAATGAAATTCCAAGTAGCTGCTTTTCTGTTCTCCCAATTCTCTAATTCTAACAAACCAGTCTGCCAACAGGACTGGAAAATTTTCCATTCA
Organism: Platyrinchus mystaceus; assembly: GCA_035041135.1. NCBI lineage: Eukaryota > Metazoa > Chordata > Aves > Passeriformes > Tyrannidae > Platyrinchus > Platyrinchus mystaceus. Next base: position 64,083,920 of record JAWWLV010000088.1, read on the forward strand.
CAGAAGTCATACAGTCTATATTTGTAAGATCCTAGGGATTCAAGGCCTTTGCCTTAATTTATGAGTGCCCTGAGTTCTACAGAGATATGGAAATCAATCCTTTGTTTAACAAAACCTTCCCTTGTTTGCCTCTTTCTTCTGATGAGAATTATTCATGTAAAGTCTGCTGACTATTTTCACACACCAGTTGAAAAACAGATACAAATCTGTACAAAACTGATCAGGCTTCAAAATATTTTCTTCTCAAGAAAAAAATATTAAAAAGCAAGAAAAATGTTGGTTGGTGGTGTTCAACAACCTATAGAGCAGGGGTAAGAAAAACAAATCACTTACAGACTGGCACTGTTTTGAGAAAGTGGAAGATGACAAGGCAAGGGAAAGGACCGTGTTAGATACCTACCATATAATACTCAGAGAAGGTGGACCTGCTTCCTCTGAAGAAGCTCAGATAAATGCCACAGAAGCACTTGGGGGAGTTGGACTGTGTTGAATTTTCAGGGGACCATCACTACAGTGTTGGACAGCCTAGCTGGTATTTCCCACACCACCTACAGCCTCATCACCACTCAGAGGCATTCCTCTGAGCGAGGTGAGATGCACATGTGTTGCTCGCATCACAAGGGACATGGCTGCAAGTCCAGCACAGCCCAAGCTGGCAGATAATGCCAGCCTCCCTCCCTGGGGGCTGGGAGCACAGACATTTGGGAGGAGGAGGAAGAGGAGGAGAAAGAAGGTGGTGTCAGTGACATCTCACACCATGTGTGGCAGCAACCACAGCAGCTGAGAAGGTTCCCATGCCAGGAAACTGGATTGCAGATAACTGTGAGAGGTTTCTCCTGTGTATTGTGGGTCTATAAAACTGCATGTGGGTGGGTTATCTGCCTGGGAACATGCTCTGTCCCTTGACTGAACCTGGGCCAGTAGCCCATCATTTCCACTCGTACCCAGCATTACAGTAAGAAGCAACTTGTGGTTTGAAAAGTGCCTCTGTCATCCTATATACAAATACCAGACACAGCACAAGCTGCATCATGTCTAACTGGAAGACAATAATAGCTTCTATAGATTTATTGTTGAATGTGTACACACTAATATGAATATACTTTTTTAAAAGTCTGAATGCAGTACGTTTTCTCAGTCTGTGTTCTTAAATTGATAAAATACATCTGCTCTGAAGAGCTATTACAGCTTATCACAGAAATTTGGATCTAATTTATTGCCAGCAAAAAGCTTTCTTAAAGCCTCTCTTTCTTTTTCAGATGCTCTACCATAAAACATGATAATTCACATTAAGAATGCATTTAAACACTGCTGAAAAGACAACTTGTCCTGAATAAAAGGCAGCATTCAGGGTGATGGTTTGGATAAAACATCGCCAAGATTGGAAATTCAGGCTTTAGTGATTTGGAATGCTTCTAGTCTTGCCTATTGACCCTTATATAGCCAAAGTGGTCTAGAGCCTGCTGAAAACCATCGCTCTTTAACTCAGCTCCCTTTTGAGTCCTCAAAATCACCCACCAAACTTTTGAGAAAACCAGACCCATTTCTTTCACCCAGAATACTCTCTTTATCCTCCTTAGTGGCTCTGGGAACGCACCCACCAGGGACAGGCAAAACTTGTTGCTCCTCAGAAGTTTTAAAATCAAATCAAATCAGATCAGAGGGTGTGCAATACCAAGTATGTGCTAGCTGACTGTGGCCATAAACTGAGGATAGGTGCACTGATGGATAATCTGAGCCCTCCTCTGCCCCAGGGTTGAGCAGATACCACTGTGCCTTCTGGAAAGGTTAGGGTGAAGTGCTTACAGAAAGAGCCTGAGGGATCAGTAGGGTTTGCATGAAGCAATCCTGCTGGACTCTACACCAGTCTTACCTGGCCCTATGAGAGGTCCCTACCCACCGGGGGTTGCTGCCACAGCTCACTGGTGTTCCGCGATGTTCACCCAAGTTCATTCTTCCCAGATTTTTGTACCTTCATCGTGCATTCTCCACCCATCCCTTGGCTCTTTTGGTTTCCTTCCCTCTCTGTATAGTGGGGTGAGCACAGAGCAGATGCTGTGGAAAGGTGATGTAAAAACACCCCTGGCATTCCTGAGCAGCACATGTTTCCCTAAGCAAATTGTGTCACAGCAGCTGTTCTCCTTTTTCTTCTGCATCAAAGATGTCCTCCAGATCCAGCGCCTTTCTGCAATGGCTCTGCTGGAATGGACAGGGAGGGCTGCAGTTGCCTGCTACAGCTAGTGCTTGTTCGTCTGTCCAGGTCTTCTCCTCAGGTCCTTTATCAGTGCTCGTGCCATGAGTCTTAAGGCAGCCCCTGGTGCTATGGGGTAGAAACTCTCACTTTCCCAAAGAGAGAGGCTGAGAGTGAATTGTTAATGGCCAGTCTCTATCCTATGGTGTCAGGACAGATCCGACCTTGTTGATGATCTCAGGGATTTGCTGGCAGCTTTTTTGCATCCGTGTCTTAGGCAGTGGTACCTGCTTGCATACGGAAATGAACCACTCACCCCAGGAAACAAGCAGTGCTGAGGTGGTGTCCTTGCACCATATACACTTTGATGACTGGATCCCTTTTCCTGTCCAATGCTCCCCTATCGAAGGTGCTGGGGCAGGGCGACCCAATGTGCATGAGACCACTGGGACTCACCTGATGGCTAAGGAGATGCTGGGCAGAGTCATCCTCTTACTCCAAACCTACTTTCAGAGCATCCAACAATCTCCCTCCCTATCAGCCATCAGCACAGCAAAGCAACCACCCTGCTATGGCCTCTCTAAGGCCTGGTAAGACAGGAGTATTGGGTTTGGCCACACTTGTAAGTTTGTTTCCACTTCTGTGTTAGCCCCATTAGGTGATCCCTGACAGCTGCTGTTCAAACAGACATCGCTTTGCTTTCTTCACTCACTGACACCATCGAATAGCTCAGTGCCTCTGCTCAGTGCCATTGGCAGATGCGCTTTTGTGCAAGACTATCCTGCTAACATCAGTGCTTCTTTGAGCACCACCAGCAAAGCACAGTTGCACACAAGCAAGGAGGCTGCAGGAAGCAAGTAGATGTTTCAGGTTAGAGGTGCAACTCCACAGATCAGTAAAAAGAAGGGAGAAAAACTCCCAAAACACCAAATAGGTAACTCTGCTCCCTCAAAAGGATCAAATTCACTGCAGATTCAGAAGTTTTAAAATGACCAATTCCCTTGCAGTATTGCTTGAACAACTTGGCTTGATCTTCCTCCCTCTGACCCCAACTCAGACTTTCCTGGAGACGTCTCTGCAGCCATAGGCGAATCCTAGTTTTTTGTCAATACTTAACCATTACTGGGAATCTCTTTTCATGCATTCAGCTATCATGTAAGAACACCATCAAAGTCTCCAGTGCTAAGCACATAGCAAAAACTGTGGATGTCTATGTTACATGCTTTGGGAATGCCACTGAGGAGCATGCTGCTCCAGACACCGACTCCCTGCCATCAGAAAAGGGTCTGCTTAGCCCAGCACCCACAAATACAGAGTGTTGTGCAGTAATACAGCACTGTTCACTTTCTTTTTGCAATGAAAAAAAGAAAATCAGATATCATTGCTTCTTTGTGTATTCCAGTTGTTTAAATGAAAGGCTTTGCTTCAAATTTTCCTGCAGTCATTTTCTGTCTTATTTCTGTTATGCTTCCAAATAACAGGCATTCACTTGGGAAACACAAGAAAAAGGAAAATGTAGAAAAACTATTGATCTGCCAGGTGGAAAACTCTACATTTCATTTCCAGGTTGTTTGTTTGTTTGTTTGTTTGTTTTTTCAGCTTGGGAAACAACACATCCCTTCAGTAAAATTCTGGAATCATAAAATTGTTTTATGACAAGAACAATCACATAGACAATTTCTTTGAATTTTGCTTTCAAAGATCTTGCACATCTATTGTATGCCATGCTTATGTGTATAAGTCAGTTGTGAATACAGTTTTTTGGGACTTATTCACAGTGCTGATTGCAACCAGAAAAGAAAAAACTACTAGCAAAGCTGACATTCATTTTTATGGAAAAAGCATCTCCCTAAAATGACTGCTCATGTGCCATGGAAGATGCCAAATTACAGTACCTCCCTTTCCATTAGTCATTCCACAACATTGTTCCCTGTTGCCACATCTCATACTTCCCCAGCAAGAAAGCAAAGACACCACCAAACTCTCCCCTATCCTTAATTAACGGATTAAAAACATTTCCTTTTTTTTTGTCTTTTAGGAAGAGGAGGAATAGAAGAGTTTGAGATGCTGCAGCTCTAAACTTCCACAAAACATTTATTTACAGAACTGCGAGAACCAAGAATGCTTTGCTTTTAGTGGTGTTTCAACTTTTCCTCCATGCTTCAGATATTTTCTCCAACTAGATCTCAGCTTATTATGTCACTTCTCTCCAAAAAAAAAGTGCCTGCCCTGCACTGTCTTGGGCAAAGCCTACTCTAATGTCTCCCAGGCCTTCAGTAAACACAGAAGCAGCAGCAGGTACCCAGTGATTACCTACCTCAGCCATTGTTCTCGTCAGACCTAATGGGGCTGACATGACGTCTTTCTCTAACTTAATGAACCGTGTGTGCACTACAAGGGTCAGAGAAACCCTAGACAGACAGCACCTGATGTTGAAAAAAATTTAAAAAAAAAAAAATCAAAATCCTGTTTTTCCTGTATTTGCTCCAGAGTGAAGTTGTAAAGAACTGCTTTTCAAGGAACAAAGTGGATTCTGGCATGTTTTCCCCTTTTGTGTTCCAAGCTTTGGGTTGGAAAAGACTGCATTGAGGGTGGGGTTTTTTGTTAGTTTAATTGTGCTGCTAGACATATATTTAATCCTTTTCCCTGATATTCCTGTTGTGAGAAGTCTCAGCCAGAGTTATGGAGACATTTATCAATAGAGAAAACACACACACAATTACTACAGCATGGTCTAAAACTAAGGGAGTTCACTTTTCATTACTCTGATGCATTGAAAAGGCTCTGCTGTTCTTCACGTATTATTCTCTCTCTCTCTTTCCAATTTTAAGTTTTTGGAAACTGGCACCCACTGTTTCCCAAAAAAAGACTTGCACTCCTCACAAGCTTTAAGTGAAGACTCTGGAGGTGGACCACATCAGCCTGGTTGAGGTGACAAGGGACCTGTGGAGATCATCTGGTCAAGTTCCCCTGACCAAGCAGGGTCACCCAGAGGTGGTTGCCCAGGGCCACATCCAGAAGACTTCTGAGTGTCTCTAAAGATGGATACCTGTGCACTTAGAAGCCTTTGTTTTCCTCATGTAAATACACAAAATGTCTTATTTTACCCAAACCATCCTTCCACAATAAAAAAATCCCATAGATGATGGACAGGTCCCCATGTAAGGGAAGACCAAACAAGCCTGAAGATACTGCATGGTCACAGTGGGTATTAATTTCTCCCATGACACCAATCAATCCTTTCACTTCTTATGAGAGAAACAAAACAGAATCCACTTTCTTTTTCCTCCGTCCTTTATCTTTTCGCCTCTCCACACACCCACACTTTGCCTGTGGCACTGGGCCTTCAAAGGGGATTATGAAGAAGGAGGGATCCCTTTTGTAAGATGTCAAATAACACCACAGACAACTTTCTAATTATCCCATCATGAGGACTGTAAGGATGACAGACCTGGAAATTTTACATGGGTCAGATGGGTGGTTTTGTGGACAAAGAAGTGACTAAGCAAGTTTCACTTCAGCCAGCTTGCTGCTCTTCCCCTGGGGAAATACAATCCCATGTGTGAATGAAGAAGTGGTTAAGTATGGGATTACCTGACCAGATCTCTCACCAGTCTTCAACACATGGGAGTTCCTTCAGCCACTGATGCATGCATTTCTGAAGTATGATAACATACAGTAGTGCAGTTCTGCATATACTTGTTAACCAAGTAACTACCCTGTGACTGTTTGTTTTTTTTTTTTTTGGGGGGGAGGTTTGGTGTGGAATTTTTTGTAGTTGGGGTTTTTTGTTTGTGGTTTTGTTTGCTCGGGGTTTTATGGTTTTTTGTTTTGTTTTTTTAATTGAAGCTTACTAACTTTTGGACTTTACTGGCTTTTGGTGGTAACAAGCTTTGCAAACAATTGTCTCATATTAAGGAAACCTTTTTCAGCATATGCACAACAGAGTACTCTTTGGAAGCTAGAACAGATTCCCCAGAACTTTCCAATTTTCCTTTTAGGTGTAATAACATCCCTGTTCCAGGATCAGTGGAAATAATTAAGAGCCATCTCTCTGGGCTTCAGCAGGCTGAGAATGATGCCTCCAATTTTGTCTCTGAGGCTTTTGGTAAAAGCATACCATAATGAGCTGACCTGAGGTGTGAGTGAGTCTTCCTCAAGAAGGTGGCTGGGGCAGCAGGGGACTGAAATTATGAGTTTCTTATGAAGGATGGAGGCCTCCTGATCTTATTGCTAGCAGTGAGATCTACAGTGCTGCATCACTGTGGTGATTGCACCTTTTAAACAATCTTGTCTTGTGTTGCAGGTTTGCTTATCCCGATTGCTACCATACATAATTCTTCATTAGAAGGATGGTGTGACTTTAAAAGACTAAATAATTGAGTTAATAATAAATGTACTTGCTCATGTTGATAATTGAAAACCCTATTAATGAAAAAAAAAAAACCCAGCATAATCCATTTGGTTTATGTCAGCTTATACTTTTCATTTGCTTTGTATCTCAGATTGGATAATCAAGTTTGCTACATATTTATGCACAGTTAAGTTTCACTGGTGGAATCAATTGCAAAGGCTGAAGCAGGGAGGGGACAGAACCCTGTATGAAAACCAGCTGCTGACACTGGAATTTAAAAAAGGAAAAAAAGAGAGAGAAAAATCTTCTTCATTTCTTTGCCTATCATTGCCTAATTTGTGGCAAATCACAGACATATTCCTATGGATGCAGATGATGACAGTGTAAGAAGACTCATTGTTCTGGAGGTCACAGGAAGTCAGTGGCTATTGGAAGACCCAGGATTCCTCTACAAAGATATTTCTAGTGTTTTTAGGATTTGTCCATAACAGAAAGCTAGGGTGAAATTTAATTTGACAAAACTACTTCAAAATTAATGCTTTGGCAAAGATATTGTGTATGTTTTCATTCCTACCATATACATTTGATTGTTATGTCAGGTTGTTTTCAGGCTGTTTTCACAAACACAAATAGCGCCAAAGCATGAAATTCTCAATTAACTGTGCATTCTATGCTGTAAGAAATCCAAGTCCAAACCACAGCATTACTCTTGTCCTTTACCCTATAAAATGCTTTAGAAAGTCTGAATTAAGGTGTTTCAAACTAGCCCTTAGAGATGGGCTTGGGCTGGGATACATTGGTATCACACATAAAATATCCCTGCTCCATGATGCTACCCAGCCGAGCGGCACAAGTGAACAAGACAACAGCCATGCATGCATGTGCAGTAATCCGGAGGGGAATTACAGTAATGCACAGGCACAGAATTTGCCTGCCTCTACTGGGAACAAATACAGTCTGCAGCTGAATCTCAGGGGTGCTAAAAGGCTTCACTGCAAGGAAAGGCCATCCCAGGGAAGAATTCAGGCAGACACTGTTAAAACACCCCACTTACAACCCAGCGAGAGTACCTCAGCCATACTTTAAATAGCACACTTTTTAACCCAACTCACCTAGCCCTGAGTGCAGCACCATAATGTTTGCATTTTTGTCCTGAGGTCAGCAAAGATGCTGTGGATGTCCCATCCACACATACATCCGTTACTTGCCCACAAGTATTCAAGGCCAAGTTGGATGGGGTTTTGAGCAACCTGGTCTATTGGAAGGTGTCCCTGATTGTGACAAGGAGTTGAAACTAGGTTATCTTTATGGTCTCTGTCCAACACAAACCATTCTGTGATTCTGTGACTTATTTAGTGCTTTCATATTCATTCTTGGTCCATCACTAATTTGGTTTCACACGCTGATGAAGTCCTGCATTTTACTGGCTCTCACCTACCAACTCAGTTTGGTTTCTTTAATAAGGCAATTGCTTCTCTCTGATTCAACAAGCTGGTTTCTGATTCCTAGTTCCCCTTGATTAACCATCAGCTTTATATACTTAAAGCTGTTTGTTTTACTCCTGTAATTTCAAGATGCCAGTGACATTTTCACTAGCTCTGCCTACCTCCCTGGGCTGCAGTTGGCAGCAACATGAGAAGGAGATACAAGACACAAGCAGACCAAATAGGCTGTAGCTACACAGTTCCTGGGAAGTGGTTCTGCGGCGTAGCAGCAGATACCAGCTTCTGATACTGTAACTTTGTAGGGAGATGTCTCTCCCTTAAATGTTACCCAGCAAAAATTCAATGCCTATTTCTGAAAAATTAAGACCTAAACATCTTGGAATCAAATTCAGAAATGAATATATTATTCATAGGAAATTATGTCATGTATTCCTTCACACCCATCACTTTCTCTGTTTGCAGATTGTCCACCAACACGTCCCAACTTTTAGACAAGTGTTGTCTGACATAATTCATCAAATAACTTAATCTACATGATAAAAATTATGCACATAATTTGTGAGCAGACTCCACAAACATTTAATATTCAAAATTCAAGCTGTGGTGATTAGTCATGATTGAACACATGAATCAGGCAGTATCTTACTGCATTTGAATGATTAACTTAGTTTTTTTTGGGAAAAACCCCCACACTTAAGCTTATGATGAATTCAGAATGTGCTTTTTTGGGACTATTCTGATGTTTGCTTATGATTTTACGCTCCCTACCCTTTTTTTTTTAATTCCATAGCTCTCCCATCAGCAAACCCATTTGCAGACAGTAAACAGAAAATGTGGATGTATTCCTGGAGAAATCTGGAACTGACTTTTACAAAAGCTTTCTGCAACACTTGCTCTGACCTCTGATTTTTCAGGCAACTAATGAGTTCATGCTGATGAACAGTGGACATTCTCCTGCCACCAAGTCAAAAGTGCTTTAGAATTATTTTTCTTCCTCCAGTCTGTCTTTCTTTCCTAGGATCAGATCAATGGACGTGAAAGACCATAATCTGTGTGTCTTCATTTCACTATTTTCAGAAGAACATCTTGAAAGTTTCCTTTCTCCTTCTTTAGATGAAAAGTTCTTTTGAACTCCCTTGGCACTTCAGTGCCAATAATGAGATCAAAATGAAAGGTTTCTTACTTCCCCCCCTCAGTGAACACCTGGAAGAACACCAGAGGTTATATGATATTCTGAATATCTGCCACATTTCTTCTGGTGGCAGATGTTCTCTTTGTCCTTGGACACTGCTGTCCTTTACTACACTTAATAGCCCACAGACAAGGAAGAATGCTCTAGAACAAAAAAATCAATTACTAGAATGCAAACATCAGTATAATTAACCTACTACCAGCCTTATTTTAATCAGCTTTATTGTATTGTTCCAGCAAAATATGCAATTCACCTCCGTGTGGGAGATGACTGAGGTAGTAAGTATCCAGTAGAGGAAAACCGCCAAGAAGAGCACAAGTTCCCCTGGAAAACAGCCTTCCAGCAAAATCAGAAAAGCACAATATCATGCCAAGATGTCTAGTTTTGATGACATTTTGTTTTGGAAATTACATCAAAAAGTAATTGTTGTCAATACCGAAAAGGAATCTGATAGCAGTATTTACAGTTTCAGTGTACTAAAATAAAGTTGTTTAACTTAATTTCAAAGCCACCTTTGCTTCAGATTCCAGTCAATCAGGTACCATGACTCAATAGAGACAATCCCTACCTATACCCTCAAGAAAAAGAGTGGGATGGAAATGCTTCAGATTCTCTGAAGCATGCTGGGAGGAGGATTTGGGATAAGTTTTATTATTGCAATTATTTTGAGCAAGAATCCTGCAATGTGGGGATCTTATTTTGAATTAACATGACATAACACCCAGAAAAAAAATTCAGAAGTGATGGTGAAAGGACACCTCAATCTGGCACTCAGCTCCTGCTGCGACAGGGGGAAAGTTGTTCAGATGCTGCATGTATTCAAGATCTTTCCTTTGTTTTGCATGGAAGATCCTAGGATCTTTTGGATTTCATAGTTTCTACTCAAGGGGGAAAGAGATGCTCAACCTCCTATTGCCAGTGACAGAGCAACCGTGGGGCAGGGACCTCTGTGACAGAAACCTCAAGAGGGCAGAAATGGTGGCAAGCAAGTTGGTGGGTGTGTGGGAAAGGGAAGGGCAAACAGGGCAGCTGCTTCTGGGTATAGGGCAAAGGTGCTTCACCAAGGTTTCTGCAGGAGGGAGTTCCCCAGCAGCTATTTATTGCCATTTCTGACCTAAGAAGCCAAGACTTGGGGAAATACAGCACAGGGGTAAATGGCACTGAGAAATACCTAACTCTCCATCTCCCATTTCTCCTTCAGATGAGGAAACTAACTGAAGCCTGCTTCTGTTTTTCCAAGCAGCTGCATCACACACATACACAGGCTTTATATACATCTTTTATGCATCTTTTCTCATGCCCAGGAAGAGGACATGGAAAGGGGAACAATTCCATTTACAGAGCTATTTGCCTAGATTTGTTTCCTGGAAAGAGCAAGGTGAGGTCAGACAAGGTGCAAATTGGCAGAACTATACCTGTTTATGCTACAGAAAATTTTTTGCAGATCTGAAGGGGAATCTCAGTTTTAAAATGAGCTTTATCCTATGAACAGGAGCTATCTTATGATAAGGAGCCCTTCTCATGGGTATTTGTAGGGAAGTAAGAGTCACAACACTCCCCAGGAAAGAGATGCCTCCAAAACCCAGGGAGGTGCAAGGAGAAGAAGGGGTTCTGCTCCATCCTGAGGGTTCCTAACAAACACTACAAGATCAGGCATGGATGGAACCCTGTGCTGCCACCATCATGCTGAGTTAAAGGATGGTACCCAGCAGTGTTACTACAGCATCCTTTTAGGATGCTAAATCCCAAACCAGCCACTTTTCACCTCCCTCGGAGAGATGGGGCTGTGCTGTGGCCAGGGATGGGGGTGCTCTTTCCCACGCCAGAGGCAGAGCCTTTCTCCCAGAACAGGGTTATTTCATACACCGAGCAACCAGATGGCAAAGCTCAAATGTCATGTTAGCCTGTTTCAGAAAAAAAAAAACACAACCCAGGACAAAACTGGCAGAGCAGAGGGAGCATACCACGTGAGCACACACGCCCACTCACCAAAACACAGCTGGCTGGGGTTATTTTTAGAGCCGATTTGACAGGGTCCCTTTAAATTTCACTGGCTTTTGTCAGTTTGTATCACAGAGCTAACGTTGTTTAAACAGAACACATTATTTTTGGCCCGTGAATCACAGGACTCGCTCAGCAGCCTTTTCATGCAAACCACCAAGAGGCCTCTGTTTTCACTGCACCAGATTATTGCAAAAAAACCCCTTAATCACCAGGTACAGTGATTGGCTTCAAAGATTTGCAAATTATGAGTAAGCTATCAAATAGCTTCCTAGGGGCTGTATGCCACACAAATCCCATTGCCATTAATGAGGGCTTATGCCACTAAATAATATCTTTCTATATATGCACACACACATATATATATATATACACACACACACACACAGAGCATACAGCTGTAGAGGAGACACGTGGGATTTCCCCGACGTAGAATCCTTGCTAAACCTAACTGGCAGACAAGTGGGGAGATCTCCTTGGGACCCTTCACTGATCCCTCCGGGAGCCAGCACCCTGGGAGCAGCGGTGGTAATTGCTTAGCTGAGGTTTTAAGGGAGATGCTGGCAGAGGAGCTGTGGGAGTGTTATGAGGGAGGGTGAAACACCAGGGGACTTTTAAGTATTGCAGGAGGAAAAAAAAAAAAAGGAAAATCAAGGGAAAGCAGTTTGTTTTTCAACTGTATTCCCAAAGACCTTTGCAAATACGTTATGCCTTGTGCAGAACCACTGTTAGTGGTGGTGGGGATCTTCCCGGCTCCTCTGTGGCCGAAGGAGGAACATCCCCATCCCCAAGCTCAGTGTCTACAGAGGATTGTGGTTCCCCAGTCACACTGGGCTGTGGGCTGCCCTCCTCCTGCCATGGAGCATCACCAGCACACTGAGTCACAAGCTGCTGGGGCTGGGTGCCTCGGCCAGCAGATAGCAGCCTGCACAATGCTTGGGGAAAGCAAAACAAAAACAAGCCAGATGCTCCCCTCCTCTCCAACCCGAAGATGAGTTTGAGATGATTTGCAGCTGTTGCACAAAACCATCAACTTTCAGATGCATCAGCCGCTTCACAGTGCCAAAGGGACAGGAGGGCAAGCGAAAAGCAAAGCCCTGAGGAGGACATAGCTCTGGGAAACCCATTCCTCCTGCTGAGCTGTCCCAGTTGTTACTGGCTTTCCTCAGCTTGTGCACATTGAAACTCACTATTTTAGAACTGCAGGATTATCCAAATCATGACATATGTGTGAAAATGAAAGGAATGCAAGTGTTAGGGTATTTTTTTTCTTTTTTTTTTTTACTTGGATCTGGAGATTCTCTTCCATTGTAAATAAAAAATGGAGAAGGAAAAGAAGAAACATGTAGCTTGCATGTCCCAGGTTGAAATAAAATAATGAGTTTGCTCTTTTGCACTGGGGTTTTCCAGGCTCTTTCTTCCTCCACGAGGACCAGCCCTTCAACACTGCTGGTCTCCCTGGCACAGCTGAAGCCTGTGTCAGGGCCCAGGCAAAGGGCAGGGCACCAGTGGGCTGTCTCCAAAATAAACTCAGCTGTGACCACATTTACTCTTCACTGCCCTTTCTGGGACAAGTCAGGAGCCTTGCCCAACCCTGTCTAGCCCAATTTTTCTTAACCAGGGCAAGCTCTATCAAAATTTGTCAAAAAGGGGTAAAGGGAAGGTGGTGGGGAAGGATGTAGCAGAGCCCAAAGAAACACAAAGGCTGGAAGGGACAAGAAGCAGTATTAAAAAAGCAACAATCATTCCCAGAATGAAACAGATAGCTCCTGAGAAATGCTGGTTTGGAGAGACTCCAGACAGATGCAGACCCTCAGAACTCCCTATTTCTTTATTTAAAAAAAAAAAAAAAGGAAAAGAAAGAAAACAAAAGGAGAAGCCCTGCCTAGCCCTCTTCATTTTAGATACCACTTTCCCAGTGTGGCAGCAGCAGTCATTACTTTCACTGGCTGCACAGCCCTTCAGAGCAGGCGCTTAACACCATACCCTAGCAACATGTCCAAGCACAGCTCCTCTCCTTATCCATTTCAATTTACACAATCATTCAAGCATCCAAAATTCAACCACTCCAGAAGAGTCCGATACGTAGGGCAGCTCCTCAACAATACCTGTTGTGGAAAGCTCAGGAGAGGGTGGCCTGAGGTTGGAGGTGAGGCACTGGCCCTACCACACACAGATTACATCACCTCACCTTTCCTCACTCTCCCCATCACAAATGGTGAGCTAAATAAATGCATTCAAGTCTCAGAGGAAATTCTGTAACAAGTACTTGTCAAGGGCTCAAAGTGACAGAAGAGGTGCATGAAAAAAAGTTTATACGGTTGGTTCTTTCCCCTGAGCAAACATTCTATTTTGTTCACCCTCTGATGATGTTTTCTTACTTAGTACAGTAATCTTGGAATCTTGGCCCTCTTCAACATCTTCCTTGCAAGACATATCATCATCTAGGACTTGTGGATAATTTATCCACTTACCAAAACACATATTACATAAAATTACCACTGTAGCTTAATAGGGATTGTATTCTCTCCAAAATAAACGTCGGGCCACTGAGCTTCAAGTGACTTTCAAACAAGGTTTACCAAAGCAGAAACAAAAGGGGAAAACTATGCTTACTTTCTGTATCCCAATCCTCTAAATAAAACAGATTTGTCCCCAATGGAAGATTCTACCAGAAGCAAGGAAAGATAGGATTACATGGAGAGAACAGAGCCTCCTTCATTGGGAAGGTGGTGGTTGGGTGTATTAAGAGAGAGGAAAAGACTGATTACTATCTGCTATTTCATATCAAGAGCTGAGAAACAAGAAAGGAAATGAGTTAGTTTGCCATTGAGGACACATAGAGCTTAGCAGGTTCCAGGGAGTAGCAACAACAGAACTTCCCACAAGGTCCCTGGGGAAAAAACAAAGCAAGTGAGCGCAAAGGAATTAACATTTTAATGCAGAGCAAGCATCCTTACATGCAGCTGCTAGGATCATCTAATTTTGGGGGCAGGTCAGGTCATGGGTTTGGGGATAAGGCTGATAAATGTATGCTTTATCATTTTTATTGAAATCTAAGTGGTCCCAGTTACAGCTACAGATACCAGTCAGCACACTGGAAATACACTGGATTTACTTGAGCTTTCAATTCACCCTGCTTTGGGTAGGGCCTTAATCACATGCACAGACATTATATGTTAAAATAAATAAATACAGGAAATCCAGAAGAGAGAATTCCCCCCTCAGTGCTTCACTAAGCCTTAGCATTATATCCTCCTTCAAGGAATCAATGTCCAAATGTAACAAGGCCACTCTGAACTGACGACATTTACGTAGATACCTATGTGCACAGGTGATCTACTACATTTGAAAAGCAAAACAGTTTGAAAAAGTTATTCTCCAGCTTCCTGGAAACTTTCTACTGTTTTCTCTTTCTATCCCTTCAGTCTATTTTCCCCCTTGCCCTCCTACTTTCTTCCTGTAGTTCTCATGATATTTTTCATTTCTTGACTTCACATTTTTTTTACCAGACAAACTTCTCTGAGTGGCCTAAATGCAAAGCTAACCACTGAGGATCTTTGAAAGAGAAGGTTCACTCAATGAAACCAGTTACACAGAGCAGATGGTTTATATCTCCACTGCAGAAATACCCTTCAAGTAACTTTTTAAGGGTCCATACACATCCCACAGAATTATGTGGCTAGCTTCAGATTTGCAACAGCAATCCTCAAACTCATCATTTAAAGATGCCCAGACTGCTGCACTACTGAGTCAGTTCAGAGCTCACTTAAATCTATGTCCTCCTAATTGTTTCCATAGGAATTTCTGGCATTACTTCATAATTTCTACAATATATCTAGAACAAAAGGCTGAAGAGTAAACAAGATATCCTATTTGCTGTTAACTGTATGTATTTAAAGTCACAACACTGAAGTGCAAAGCTCCTGTTGTAGACTGAAAGGAGGACTTCTGTTCTTGGATCTTGTCTGCTTCTCTCCACTGTATGAGGCTTGCTGGCAAAATCTATTATCTTTTCTCTCCTGTAAACTGGAGCCAGTATTGAAGTGGCTTCTGCAAGTCCAGCATAGCCATCAATTTTGTGGAGGCACTTGGAAGCCACAAAAACTAGTTTTGTTGAAGAAACAGTTTTGGGGCAGCTTAGCTCTTTTTTTTTTAATTATCTGATTATTCCTCATAGATGATGTTTTCAATAATCTATAGCAAAGTCCTCACATGCCCTGACTTTTGTGTTGTTGGGAAACAAGCTCCTATTCCATGAAGGTGCAAGTCATCTTTGGCACAGATCAGATCTGCTCAATATTCTAAACTTTAATTTCATCCTGCTCAAGATCTCCTCTTCGATAGGCTTCCAGCTGAACAATCCGAGGCTGCACTGGACAATCCCTCTGCCAGCTTTGAGTCCTAAACCTTCAAGCTATCTTGGGTAGGAGCCCTTTGAAGGACTTTTCATAATTGACTTTTGCTGTGATCATGGAAACTATCTCCTGCATGATCCAGCCTTCGCTACTTCCACTCTGTTTTGCCTGTGTGCACACACACCATTACAGTGCATTTCATGGCTCCACTGGAATGAGACTCAGGCATGTGGCAGGAGGGAAGTTCAGCAGCAAGCCTCATCTAGATAGCCAAGAGAGCAGGACTGTGGAGTTCACCACAGTTTCTACCTCCCACACAGTACAGATGCAGCCCAGATGCAGGTGGCTCAGTCTTTATTACTGCACTGATGGAGAAGCTTGAAGGAATGCAGCTTTGGACAGCCTGGAAGTCATTATCCCAGTGCGTTGTCTTTAGAACAGCTATTCTGCCTTGAAGAAGGCCCTCTGGAAATGTACACAGCCTAACTCTTATGCTTTAATAAGTGAAACAAAACTTTGCTCAAAAATAGCAATTGCCAGGGTATATAGATTACTCTTTGAGGGGAATATGCATCCGCTGAACTACAAGAACTTGTGGAAAGCCAAACTGCTCTGCTCGAGGTTGTTACTAAATATCTGCAAGGAACCACAGAGGCCTAACATCATTCAGCACAGACCTTCGTTGTGCTGTGCAGTCAGCAATATTCACATGTGATTCTTGGCCTTCCTGAACTGCATGCTTTACAGCTCATGTGTTGTTTTTGGGTTTGTTTTGTTTTGTTTTGTTTTTTAAAAAAGCAAAAATAAAAGCAAAAAAAGGCACTTCATCCTCAGCATGTGCTGCAGTCATGTGCCATATCCTAGCTACAGCTAGGGGGACTGAACTAGACATTTTCAGCAGACAGTAGTTTGATCCAGTCACTGGCATTCCCAGCAATGCCTTTTATTTTAGCAGAGCATCAGCTTGCTTCAGCTCTCAAACCAAGCTGGCTAGCAGATTACAAAGCTTACAACCTTTTACATATTAAGAGTATATTTTTCCATTTTCCAGTCACATACAGAGCAAAACTTCTTTCCCCTTTGAGTGTCTTAAAATAATATTAGCTTTTGAGTTTGGGAATTTACATCCCAATGGAGAGAAGTGCAAGACAGAGAAAAGGGTAAGAGGTTGACAATATATGTGAAAATGGAAAGGCAGTCTCTGTCCCTGTCATTCTGGTGTGAACTGTAAGTCCCTTCCTTTAACCAACTACATTTGTTATTTGGTTATTCCTCAGTTTTCAGTCACTACTACAGTCTGTGTGGATTCTCCGCTGTTCTGCTCCTGATTTAGTCATGAAGCAGTACTGTCCAGTTTCCTAACACTAAGCTCACTTAGCTGAAAACATTACCTTTTGTTGCAGCCAGGGTAGACTGAACCAGGCTGTTCTATTCCACAATGACTACAATGCGTAATTAGAAAAGCATTGGCATCTGGATTCATGCTTATTGTCTGACTGCACCAGAAGCCATGAGGAAAGAAACACAGACTATGCTTACTTACATTGATGTAAAGGAGAGCTTCTGTCACCAAAGTCAGCTAAAGCTAAAACCAAGGGCAGAGGCAAGCTCTGGGCTCTCAGTAGCAGCACAGCATCACCTACTTTCCCCCTTGTGCTTTCTGCTTTCTGCATACATGCTGGGCTGAACTCCAGGGATTAATTTACCACCCACTGTGCAGTTTTGCAGAGGAGGAAGGGATCAAAGACTAGTTCGACAACATGAAGTTGTCACTAATGACGCAGAGGCCGATATTTCCTCTTGGCAGCCCCCAGCGCAGAGAGAAGTGGCACTGTCACTCCATTAGGTGACACCAGCACTGCTTCCATGCCAGCATGGCACCACTGGAAGGCAGCAGTACCCAGCCTCAGATACATTTGGCTGCACAAAAAGCTCCAGGCTTGGCACCCCAGGAAAACGCCACCTCGGCTTGCATGGGGCTGGTGCTGATGGTACCCAGGGAAAGCCTTACCCAGATCTGGATGAGGTGAGACTTTTTCACTCTTGTCCTTCCTCCCCCGCTTCCCCTGCCCCACCATATATTTTCCCGCCTTGATCACCAACACTGAAAGGAGTCATCACAAGTGGACTCCCTCTCTCAGACATCTGCAGCAGGACCACTCAGCATTAATGGATGTTAGTGTGGGGCAACATTTGGGAAGAAACAGAACTCTCTGAACTCCTAACTGTTCTTTGTCTTTTTACCAGCTTCCACCTAATGTATTGGAACCAGCACCCCTACACTGCTTGTCTAGAAACTCAGGTTTCCTTCTTCAAAGCAAGAGCAATGATACCCTCCCTCTTCAAAAGGTCTAGAGACATGCAAGTAGAAAGCAGTATGGCACATCACCACTGAGTGTAATGATTAAACACTAGCCAAAAACTTCTGAAGAAAACAAGGCAGCTCCGTCCTGCACTCTGCAGATGAACTCAAGCTCACTGCCAAACACAGGCAGTTCCTTCGCTGCATGAATTGTAAACAGTAGAATTAGCTGATAACCAGCATCTTGAATTTGGCTAGGGCCCATTTCTTTTCCACTCCCACTTTTAGGAAGCTAACATCAAACACTGCCTCCCCCATCAATTGGTCCCAGAAACATAAAGGTATACAAACCACCTATGTTTTCACTAAGCAGCTAAAGCATATGACTGAAAAAGTTCAGATCCTGCAAACACATTTAGTGTTAATGAAGCACAACATGCTTTCAGAGGCAGGAAGGAGGCAGCAAAAGAGTTTCGTAGCAAATGGCCTTATTCCAACCTCAAATTCCTCACAAATACATCTGATTATCTGACCAGTAACCAAATAAAGTGTTGCAAAAGCTGGAGGCACTTTTCCTCAGCACTGAAAATAGTTGTAAGTAAAGGAAATGTGCCAATGAGCACCTTGTAATGGAATTGACAATGGCAGAAGGAAAGTTTAGGTGGATGAAAAAGTATTGAGGATTTTGTGGGGAATTTTTTTTTCCTTTTTTTTTCCTCCCATTCCCCCTCACTCAAGTTCATTTCTACATAGGATAAGTTTTTGTTATAGGAGACAGCCATTCTTGTAAACAGCTATGGCAAAATGGCCTGTGAGAAGCCACCACTAAATCAATCTAGTCCATGAAATTGTGACATGCTACATCAGATAAGGAGGTCCTGGCTGCAGATGCAAAAGTAAGCCACAGATGCTACAGGAAGCACAGGGCTCCCGGTAGCCTCTCAATCCTTTGCTAAGGACAAGCTGAAGCTGTGCCCCAAGGACAGCCTGCAAACAGAGAGAGATGGTCTCAGAACCAGACAGGAAGTGCTTTTACTGCCACCTTCATCACTTGTAGCACTGCTAGAGCACAGGCATACTGCAGATAGGTGCTGTGTGTCAGAATTGGGTAATGCCTGGCACAGCTCTTTGGAGCTTCACCACAGGACTTTGAGGAGGTAAGAAAAGCCAGCCAGGGAGGAAGGTCTGTGCAAATTAAGAACTACAGTGAGCCTGTATATATGTGACAGCTAAGAGAAAGCTGGGGGAAGTGGAGTGACCTCCTTACAAAGTTGATGGTGTTGGGAAACATCTTCATATAGGTGTTGGTCCTGGAGATCAAGATAAAAAGAAATGGGAAAGGAGGGAACAGGCCACTTCAGCCTGGGGAATCAGGACAGGGCCTGCCCTTCCCCATCCCATCTTCACCAAAGAACAAGAAAATTCAGAGAGAACTTCCCAGGCTAAAGGGTAAAAGGGGCAATCTGCCAGCTCTTCACAGTCACAGAAGTGTGGTGAAGAACAGCAGCCAAGACACTGAGATACCGTTGATATCACGCACAGCTTCTACTGGAGGATTTGGTTTTTTGTTTGAAAAAGAGGAGATGAAGAGCAGCATTCACTTGGTATACTAGACACTTGCCTGCTAACATTGCCCTATTAGATTCTAATTGCCACAGCAATGCCTCACTGGAGAGCTGAGCAGGGGATTTAGGCTGTGCCTGAGCCTGAACAGCCCTTTGTGTAAACCCTGTTCCAGCAAGGACCAACTAGCAATTGACTGCTCAGGACACAAGTAGGGTTCAGATCCATAGGCTCTGTCAGACACTGCTGATATATTTTGTGAAGACCACAGCAATGGCATGTTTGCTCCTAGGCAGGCAACCCTCTCTCTGTGCCCATTGCTAGACCAACAATCTGACTAGACTCGCTGCTTTGAACTTCATTATTCTGTTAACAGGTTGTCAGCATCACTAAAACATTGCAATCTCTGTTTTACCCCACCTTTGACAGACTGAAAAATTTACTTTGTTCTTCAGTGTCTGGTAGGGAGCAGGAACGGGACAGGGTTTGATCCACAAAGGATATTAGTGTACCCTTGTACTTGCTACTCTGGCCAACTTGCAAGGTCCCAAGCATCTATCAGAGTTTAGGAAGCTCTTGGGATTCTGACGTGTTTTATAACCCATTGAGTCACCTATCAATACGATACCAGTGGTAGGAAGCAAACCAGCACCTCTTCAATATCTCTTGCAGAATTACATCCTTCCCTCCAATATGCTTTAGATGTCACCAGGACTTCAGGAGAATAATCATTGATTTACATTTCAGCAGAGGCTTTCAACGTGACTGGGACACCATTTCATGATTTTAGGTTGTACTTCTCCTTGCACATGGTGGGGAATAAGCAGTTATATCCTCTGCCCAGCATTTGTTGCAATCTAAGTACCAAAGATTGTGACAACAGATTTAGATACCATACTAATACAGACTATAGATAGAACTTTATCTTATTATCTAATACCTAATCTAATATTGCCTAAGGTAGACTTGCACATAAACTATTATCTAAGATAGAATTTGCACATAAACTACACTTTTTCAGCAAGCACTGATTAGTGGGGTCAGTGCTGGATCTCTTTTGCCTTGTATTTGGAATAGTTATTTATGATTTTAAATAGACTGTGTTAAGAGTAAATTGTGCTAGATCTGCTATCTTCTAAACAGCAAGTGGAAAAAAAGCTGTAAATAATGTCTTCTTAGAGTCATAAAAAAGTGGCTTCTGTGATTTTTCTACTCTGTCTCTTCCAGTTCTTATTCCACGAGTCCAGCAAGGGGCTTTCTATGTCATAAATCTTTATGAAACTTTTCTGTCATTGAGTTACTGTGTTTTGTCCTAGAAATTCCTGAGTTTCAGTGGTAGATGAGGAAACCCCCCACAAAATCAAAACATTTTGATATTCAGTATGTTATCAAACATGCATCTCTTTAAAAGACTAGTTGGTACATTCTTGGCTTCCTCTAAGAAGGGCAAAGCAAAAAAATTAACATAAATGCATATTTAACTTGTCCAACACAATTATCTAACAGGAAGGAGTCTAATGACAACCAGTCATACTTTGTGTATCTAGGATTTAAAAAAAATACCCTGGTATTTCTTCCTTAGTACACTGTGGTGTAACTGCTTTTTTCACTCTGAACTTCAGGTTGTTCGTAGACAATCTTTCGAAAAAGTTAAATATTAATTTTGCCTCTCTGACAGAAAAGGAAAAAGGGAAAATTAGGAAGCAACTTATAGATCTCTTCAAAAAGTATATAAGTTCTTGGAAGCTGTTGAAAATAAGTGAAAACCATGCCTTTTATTTCTAAGCAATATTCAGCTTGCCAAGAGAAAACACTCTTTTAGGGTTTGGTGATAAGGCAAACAATTACTGATTTCCCCTATGAGTAGGAGATAATGAGATAGGCAAGCATTTTTCTGATCAAGTGTTTCTTAATTTCAGCATATCTACTTTTAGAATCCAAGTTGTTAGCTGAAAAGGTTTTGTTTTGATTAACGTCATGATTTTCATTCATTTTAAAGAGTCAGAAATGTCAAATCATTGTTACACAGGAAGTTTTGGTTTCAGATCAAAGTGACATTTCATTTAGCAGTCTGAATAAATAGACAGTTTAAAAGCCAATGAAACTCAATGAGAAGGAAAAACTCTGAAATTGAGCAAGTACTTTCAACTACTGAATCCAGTTTCTGCTTGTACCCAAGTCATCCCTTTGGAACTGAAAAATCCCTCTGAATTTTGGCATTTTGGAACAACCTTTTAATTCAATTATATTCAGCAAAAATACCGAGCTGATTTAAGTCACTTCCTGCCTTCTCCTTAAAAATATGTAATAAAAAAATTATCTCACACAAGATAAAGAGGAGAGATCCATTCAAGAAGATGCATAAGCTTACATGTATTACATAGATAATTTTCCTGCTTACCACACATATCAGGTAGATGTTACAGCATTGCCGCTTCTCAGATTTGTTGTGAAATCTCTCAGGATATTTTTATCAATCTTCATTACCTGGTTCTATCCCTGCTGCATTGCTGGGCAAAGCCCTCAGCTTTTATTAGCAGTTAAAACATTTTTACACTTGTCACTCACACAGCTGCAAAGAAAAGTTGCAAAAATCAGACCCCATAGAAGCTACTAAAGCCCAAAAGAAATAAAATCAGAGAGAATTAAGTCTTGTGAATTACACTAACCACATGATTTGGGGGAGTTTGCCTCAGAATTTGAGGATGCCTGAAGCAGACTATGCCAAGCTTGTAATTTTACCAATTAGGTTTCATTTTATACATCAGGACTGTCATAGAACACATTGTTATTATAGATATCCCTAGGGAAACGGAATTCAGGCAGCCTCACACCACGTGCTAAAAAGCTTTCTTAGATAATGCTTATCAGAAAATGCATCTTCCACACAGACACCTGCACTACCTGCAACTAATCCAGATTGCAGCAGAGGCAGTCTCTGGACACACTCATGTACTGCACAGAGGATGCTGTACAAGAACAGCCCTGGACCCTTCTTTAAAGGAACGTTACCTTTAATTCAAGCCAGCTTACAATAGCAGTAAATTAAAAATAACTAAATTAGGACATCCACATATGAGATAACATAACTGCATCAAGGACACAAGCATCAGAAAACTGTAAGAAAAACATACTTGGCTAGTCTTAGTTTTTTCACCCTATAAAATCTTTCTGACAGAAGCAAGATCTCATTCTGTATCAGTCCCTTATTCTTAGATGGTGCCTAGGAAAGAGAGCTAAGCACAAAACCCCAGTTTTCTTTTTAGGTCCCCAAACCTTTCCCAGACTTTTCCTTGGCTTTGAACCCTTTCCTTCCACCTGGCCTTAACTGCTGTCACCTGCCAGTAATTTCCTGCCTTGCTCTCACTTATTTTGCCATCAGTGAATGCTGCCCTGGCAGAGAGGAAATCTTGCCAGTGCAAAAATATTGGACAATATTTGAAAGACACCTAACTGGTGCCTTTCTTTAAATGAATTGTCAGCTTTGAGGAAACAAGAATATTTATTTCTACAAGCTGCTTCATTAGTGACAGACAAACAAGAATATTTATTTCTACAAGCTGCTTCATTAATGACAGACTGAGGTGGTTTATTAAACACTACATGGTAATGATGGATTTTATTGGCAACTTCTTGATAGCCTGGAAATACCATGCCCATCAGTGAAGACACACAATCATCTAAGTTATTACCAGTTCACTCTGCTGTCACCTCTGTACCTGAACCACACTAATAATATGAGTGAGTCAAACCCATTTTGGTAGAAAGTCAAGCAAGATGTCCTAAGTCACTACCATAAAATAGGGCATGAGCAGAAGAGCTTTAGTGACTGCAAGGTGATTTAAAGCCCCAGTTACTTGTTACTACCCTTCAGATGAACCATAGTTAATGGATTAACTGGGAGCTCCCACTTTGCTTCATCACAAAGTCAGCTATCGCTGCTCAAATAAGTTGAGACCCCGAAGCAGATCAGGAGCATTGGCAGAGTATGTGAATGTGGCTCATCTTCAGGGGAGAAGCAGATGTGAGCTGGGGTGTGGAACCAAGCAGATGGAAAATAGTGTTTCCCTAAATCGTCCCACTAGACCTGCAGCAGCACATCTGCCTGTGCCCCAGTGTGCTCCTTCTTCCTTTTCTCTACTCTTTGCAAAACGATGTGGGCTGAATTTTCTATTTCGTTGAACCTTCATACCCATGGAGAGATGGCATAAGATATGACCCGTCCTGTGTATTTGCTTGCTACATCACACTGGCTGTGAAATAAGAAAGACTCCGTGAAGTGTGGAGTGTTAGATTTCAGATCCTATTTGCCATGTTTCTGCATCCAAACTTCATCCCTTATCTAGGCTGAAGGGTATGTATCTTCCTTCCTGCATATGGGAAAACAAAGCAGATGGTCTCAGTCTGAGGGACAGATGTCCACATCAGAAAACTGTCACCGCACTTGACACCTTCCCAGCCATACTGGCCAAGATCCTCCAGAAAAGAAAAAACATACCTTGCCATTTTGCATACATTTACATTCATTTGCATGCATCCAGGCACCTACTGAGCAGAATGCTCAGCCTTTCCATTTTTAAAGTTGTACTACAGCAAAACGTCAGAAAGACTGGTGTGAAGATAACTTGTTAAAGGTGCTGACTGTCTGGTGCCTTTGGTATGCAAACTACTGCCCCTCCCCAGAAATTTTTCTGCTAGATTTCCTAGGACATGAGCAAAGCATTTGACACTGTCCCACATGATAACCTTGTCTCTAAACTAGAGAGATATGGATTTGACAGATGTACCACTCAGTGGATAATGAATTGGTTGGATGGTTGCACTGAAAGAGTTGTGGTTAACAGTTCAATGTCCAAGTGGAATGCAGTGACAAGTGGTGTTCCTCAGGGGTCAGTACTGGGACCAGTGCTGTCTAACATCCTTGTTGGTGGCATGGACAGTGGCATTGAGTGCACCCTCAGCAAGTCTGCTGGTCCCACTGAGCTGTGTGGTGCAGTTACCATGCTGGAGGGAAGGGATGCCATCCAGAAGGACCTGGACAGGCTTGAGAGATGGGCCTGTGCAAATCTCATGAAGTTCAATGAGGCAAGCGTAAGGTCTTGCACATGGGTCAGGGCAATCCCAAGCACAGATACAGGCTGGAGGAGAATGGATGGAGAGCAGCCCTTAGGAGAAGGACCTGGGGGGTCTTGATGAGAAGCTCAGCATGTCCCAGCAGTCTGCATTTACAGCCTAGAAAGCAAGCCGTATCCTGGGCTGCATCAAAAGCAGAGTAGCCAGCAGGCTGAGGGAGGCAATTCTGCCCCTCTACTTTGCCCTTGTGAGACCCCACTTGGAGTGCTGCATCCAGCTCTGGGGCCACCAACACAAGAAGGACATGGACCTGTTGTAGCAAGTCCAGAGAAGGTTCATGAAGATAATCAGAGGGCTGCAGCACCTCGCTTATAAAACTGGCTGAGAGAGTTGAGGTTGTTCAGCCGGGAGAAGAGAGTGCTCTGCGGAGACCATAGAGCAGCTTTCCAGTGCCTAAAGAGGGCCTGCAAGAAAACTGGAGAGGGACTTTGTAAAAAAGGCATATAGTGATAGGATAGGGGGTAATGGCTTTAAACTGACACAGGGTACGTTTAGATTAGATATTAGGAAGAAATTCTTCACTGTGAGAGTGATGAGGCACTGGAAGAGGTTGCCCAGAGAAGCTGGGAGTGTTCAAGGCCAGGTTGGATGGGGCTTTGAACAGCCTGGTCTAGTGGAAGGTGTCCCTGCCCATGGCAGTGGGGTTGGAACCAGGTGATCTGTAAGGTCCTGTCCAACCCAAACCATTCTAGATTTCTAGGATTCTATGAAAAGAGTGGTGACATTGTCCAAGTATGAAAAACGTGTTCCCATTTTTTCCTCCCCTTTTTTTTTTTCTGGCAAGGGGTTTTCTCCCCTAGTCTCAAATAACCACAAAAGGCTCTACATCTGTATTTTTCCTAAGTAAGGCAGCAATATTTCATTGGGATTGTGATGGCTGGAATGCTTGGGGAATCTGGATGCAGGCAATCTGAATTAGGGGAGAAGTCAATGAAACACAGGAGAATATTGAAGTGTCTTAGTGCAAGGTCTGTTTCCCAGCAGTCATGCACACTGCTGTCTGAGTTCATAGGAAATTATCCCATGTGGAGCATTACGTCCAGTACGAGGGGGAAAAAAAAACCCAGAGAAAAAACAAACCAAACCAAAACACAGCAGATTGCTCAATGCTGCCCGTAGGCCAGTTAGAAGGGGAAAAAAAAGAGAACCTTTAATGCTTGGCTGAAGCCCAGCCCTTTCCCTTGGGGCCACTTCTGCAGGGGTGGGAAGAGCATCCCATCTTCCCATCCTGCATGGGGAAGGTCCAGCTGTGGACTGGTGCATGATACCCACACCCTCTCAAGGCCCCCATGAAACACTCAAGTGGCAATTACTGCTGACAGCTAAGCAATTACAGGAACTCAAGGAAATGCTGTGTGTGTTTTCCAGTGCTAATTAGGGCTGCTTAGTGAGGTAGGAGGGGTGGGAAAAATGAGCATTTCCATGGAATTTTTTTTGTTCACTTCATTTTAGGGTATGTTGGTTCTTGTCTTCTTCAGCCCAGCCCCAATGATGACATAATCCTGTGCCAGGGAAGAGGGGATGTCTGAAGGTAAGTGCCAGCAAGTAAAGAAGCAGGGGGTAAGACACGCTGCTCAGCCCTTCATGTTTTTCATCCAAGGCCTTTGCCCTGTGTCTCCATTCCTGTCAAAGCTTCAAAGCAGCTCTGGGTTTGTCCAGCCTGCCATGCACGGCTGTGATGAATCCCAGCAGTGAGGAGTGGTGTAAAGGTGGCAGAGCCTTTTCCCACAACAAAACGTTGACACCCAACAGTGGTTTTCAGCCCTGAGGACCTTTGCCTAGGAATCCTATCAGCTTCCTTGTCACCTCCATAGCCTATCAACAAATTAACTAGGTTTTTCTTTCACAGACCATTCCGTTTCCCACTTCTTCATTTGGCACAAGGAAAAAACAGTCACAGAGGCTTCCCAAGCTGAGCTGAAGTCATGGCTGCACCACAGCTCTGAGTGAAAACGCCACTTGTTTTCACTTGCTGATCAACATATGACAGCCCGTTACACAAAATCAGCAGCAAAACTCCCCCCACTTTTGGAAAAAAATAAACTAACCCAAAACTTACGTAACTCTGCAACTAATCTTTGTTAATCTTGAGCAAGGCACCTAAATCCGGGGAATAAGCCTATTCTTCTCAACCCCTGCCCCCCTGCAGCCTATCTGTACAGTGAAAAGGGAAACAAACAGAAGCAAAGTTCACGACCTTATGATTTTTCCTTTTGACAAGAGCAAAGCGGCATCGTGATCCAAGTCTGCTCTGAAGTAAAACCTCCTGCCCTGCCATATCCCATGCACAGCAACCGAGGACCTTAAGAGAAAAGCTGCTTTCGGACCAATTATCAGTTGCTCTTAGCTAAAGCATGGAAATCTCTACTCTCGCCACATACCATTGCCTTGCTTTCATCTGGTATTTCTTTGTAGCCTATTCCATCATACACATCAGAACAGAAGAGCGGCCATCTGAAGTGTTCCTTTACGGTGGGCAGTGGAAATATTTGACAGTCCTCAATCTGGTAAGCAAATCATGTTGTACAGTGATACCAATATGTCTATTTGTTTGTCTGCCATCTGCGCCTCAAGACACATGCAGCTGGTATATTTGCTGCTGTTAAACTGCTTCCTTTAACAGTTTATACCCCAAAGGAAACTAGGGAGGGATCTGTGCTTGTGCTGTGAAATGTATTCACAGGTTTCCTGCAGAAAGAATATTGGCTGGTGATCTGCTTGGCTTTCAGAAGGTACTTTGAAGATAGCTGCCTCCTTGTAAAAGAGACAAGCTGTCACTGAGGAGAGGGACAGAAAAGTAGGGATATGTTCAGCCAATAGACATGCAAGTTTGGTGCCCGTTTTCTAACCTTTAATTCAATGCATTACAATACCGCTTGGAGTTTTACTTCAAATTTTTAATAGACTTTTATGTTCTGTAAATTACAGAAAAAGTAAAATGAAACAGAGCACAGTGCTAATTTAGCCATTCAGAGTACATGCTTAGTTTGACAATCAGTTGGGAACATCAGGGAAAGAAATTCCATCCCATAGAGAGAGGTGTTTGTGACAGTATTACATGAGTTTTAGCAGTGCTATCAACCGGTTGCTACATTTCCTAAAAGTACACAGAAAAATATAGACTGTGATGTGTTCTGGTTCCCCTAATATGCTGACATTTCACAGGATAGAAAGCAAAGTGAAAGCATGTGAGATATGCCAGGGGAGAAGGCTGGTTCAGAGCCCAAAGGGTTCATCATCAGCCCAAACGGTGCTGTAGTGGAAAGACCAGGCTTGTGGAGAGTTTTCTTATAAAGGAAAAAATTTAGGGACACTTGCTAATTTGAAGGATGACCATAGCCTTTCATCCGTTCTGCTTGACTATCAGAGTTAAACATCAGTGGGGGGTCTGGTCCAGGATATGTTTGTCTCTGCTTTTACTCTTCAGAATGTAACACCTCATGGTGGAGTTCAGTGGAAGCCTAAAGGGTCCCCAGCTTCAAGAGGGGCTTTTGGAGACCCTGGGGGGTGGGTGGGAAATAGAGTCAACCATTCTGTGACTCTGTGAAACATTTTCAATGAAAGAGGTGGTGAATGGCATGTGAACAACAACCTGGGGTTCTGGGAACCACAGCGCCCTTCTCAGTGGCCAAGCCAGCTGTGGAAAGATGAGGACACATATATCACCACAGTTAGGGTGGCATTTGTATTGTTAATTGGTGTGTTGTCTGGTATCAGTGTATCTATTTGTTGGGGATAGCTGGCCCCACTAAAGTATTAGCCATACTTTCAGGCAAAACAGCATCTCCTCTCCCACCCTCTGGCACCGTTATAATGAGATCTACCATCCAGTATATGACACAGCTCTGAAGCATGAGATCAAGAGGACAAACCAAGTAACCCATCTCCCAGTATTTTGGGATGCAGAAATAGTCACTGAAATTATCATCCACCTTCCCTTAATGACTAGCAGTGGATGATCAGGGAAAGGCTGCACAAGACATGAGCATGTATATGCATAAAATGAACTTTCCATGGCTCTATCGTCCCACTAGCATACTGACTACCCCAGACAGAAAATAAATCCAGGCCAAGGTAGCTAATACACATTCAAAGCCTTCCCTTCATCCATCTAAAGGAAATACATACCTGTGTGCCACGAGGCATGTGTGCCTTGTGTGAAAGAGCAGTTCATTTTGTTGGTGTAAACCTGCTTGCTGACAACTGAACTGGATGCCTCATTGCTTCAATGTTGTAATTTAATCATCCATCCCTGTTCACATTTTCTTTGTCACTCATTAGAGACCTCTACCAGATTTGCCTCTCGTTACTCTTTTCTGTAAACTGGAAGTCTGAGGCTTTTTCATTTCTCTTCACAAAGGATTACTTTCTTCATTAAAGCATCCTTGTCGCCCTTTGCAGCGGTTTTTCTAGTTTCAGGAGGGGGTAACTAGGGCAGGCTGCTGTCTTTGAGTTATGAGTTATGAGATGGATTTATACAGTGGCTAAAGGTTTTCCTTGTTTGTTGTTTATCTGTTCTTGACAGTTCTTAAATCTCTGTTTGTCTTTTTTGATCACTGGTAGGCAAGAAGACAGCAAGTTGAGATAGCCATCCTCAGTGAGTCCAACATTTCTTTCCTGGATGGTGATAGCTAATGTAGAACCCCCAGTTGAAAAATATATAACTGTAGCTGCTTTTTCTTTCTGAAAAACGTTACTTTGCATTCATCAACACTGATTTTTGCCTAGTATTTGATCTCTCAGGCACTCAGTATCCTGAGATTCTTTGGCAATTTTACAGTCAGGCTTCACTTTGACAGGAAAAAAAAATTCACAAAGGTTTACCACCTCAGTATTTGCTCCCTTTGCCAGCTCATTTCCAGATCTGCCAAACAGCTTACGTTTTATTAAATCTCCATGAGTGAGTGCTCTTGCTCCAGTTCCCCAGCCTTTTGTCTCACATCTTTTAACCGTTCGTTGATCTAATCCCAATGTTAAAATGGAGTTGTCAGCCAACAGAGAGATGGTTTGGGCTGAAGATGTTGCTTATCTCTCATGCAGAAAATGTGGCAATGGGACAAGGTGTGCAAAATTATTCCTTCGTGGCTGGTAATCCTTCTTCTACAGAGATGTGGGTTTTTTTCAAGAAAGGATTGCCAAAAACGGGAAGAGGATTGGGCAAAGAAATGCCCTCAGCCCACCTTCTCCCATTGAACTGGATAGCATT
Organism: Platyrinchus mystaceus; assembly: GCA_035041135.1. Taxonomy (NCBI): domain Eukaryota; kingdom Metazoa; phylum Chordata; class Aves; order Passeriformes; family Tyrannidae; genus Platyrinchus; species Platyrinchus mystaceus. Next base: position 64,113,665 of record JAWWLV010000088.1, read on the forward strand.
TGTTGGTAAATGGTGGCAAAAAGGTGGCAAAAGAGTCTTGAGCTGCCGTATAAGACAGGAAGAGGATGAGAAGACAATATGTCCCAGAATTCCATGGGGCTCTCTGTGGGGCTCCACAGGACATAAAAGAGTTGTCCCATGGTTTGGCATTAATCCCTTCCCTCTTGCTGCTGAGGGACATCAAAGAACAAGAGGTGGCTGTCAACCACATACATCCATCAGGTGCACATTCAATGCATTAAATTTCTGCCAGTTTGGAAGCAGTCCCAGGAAACACCTTGGAATGTTAGAAGGTATAATCATGAAGAAGAAGAACAGGCAAAAACTTCCCATTGGGCTGTTCTGGTTCAGTGGATCTGCTGTGCTGGACAGGGCTGGGTAACGCCTTGGAGGCTTCCCCAGAGCCCAGCACACAGAGCCTTTGTCCAGCTTTTCTGCCTGTGTCCTGCCAGACTGTGATTGCCTGGCTTCTGGCACTGACTGTCTGAATCACTTGGAAATTTTCCCTCCAAAATTTCTCTAATCTCTTTGGAATTGCATTTAAAAATTCCCTTCTGTGGAAAGCTGCTGTGACCAGCTCATGGAAACACTGGGAAAAGTGACATTTTCTGGGGACGGAAATGCCACTTGTCTCCTAGCTCTGCTGAAGGGACGCTGGAAAATATGACCCTCTTCTAGCACCTCATTCAATTCCTTGCTAGTCATGTGGCTTTCCCAAGAGAGCTACAGCTCTGACATTATTTGAGATTCATCCTCTTAATGATCATAGCAATCAAGATTCAGAAAGGAAATGTTTTTGTAGGGGACGGGGGGGAAAGATAAGTGAGTTTTGTATCAAAGGAGTTCATTGACCGATTATTGAACAAGCAGAAGTGACAGATAAAAACAGTTTTGTACTCATGTGTCTGTGACACAAAACAGTACAAGCTGAATCATTCATTGCCTGAAATATCCAACCTCATAAAAATCTGCTCACTGCTGTAAAACTATTAGTAAATCACTGCATAATGAGCACACGGCACCTTTAAAAACTATTAATTGCATTCCTGCCCCAGTTTATTCCTTACGCTTTTGTCTTTCATAATGGAAATACTTTTCAATTCTCCTGAAAGCTGTTTTGTATTTATTTCAAAATAGGCCCAGTATTTGGCATAGATATTTTCCAGGACACTATCAAATGAATGGATGTGTGTCTACACTAAATGTTGACTGTTAATTCTAATAACTTGCTCAGAATATTGGATTTATCCCTCCCTTAAGAGCAGAGCTTGGAGCCCGATTTATTTGTATTAGTTGAAGATTTCAATATACACATATGGCAAGATCTTATACACAAAAGTAAATCATGTCAGGTTAGTTAAACAGAAACACCCTTTTGATCACTGCAGCAGATAAAAATTGAGGTTTGTCTTTGTCACAATGAGTCTCAGTTTGGAAAATTGATCTGTCCAAATTAAATGTTTCTACAGCACCTAGCACAATGGAACTCTGCAGGGTACAGAGGCAAAAGCAGCCTCTCTCCAGTAGGGATAATCATATCCATATTCTCCTCTTTGGGTTAATCGTTAGCTTTCTGAATGCTTCCAGTCTTCCTTCTGTTCGTGTGGGAATACTTTAGGGAATCTATTTACAGCCAGCGGATTTATATTCCATGAGCGACTGAAATGGATTTGTGAGCGCCAGTACTGTTGTTTGAGAAATTCACAGGACATCTGGAATAATTTGATGTTTTCATAGCTTTTTTTTTTTTTTATAATGTCAACATTTTCCCTTTAATGGAAGGCTGCAATATTTGGATGCACCTTTCTTACAGGAATAACTTGTGTGGGTTTGGAGCTCTGACTCGAATCTACTGGGGGTGCACAATGCCAGACTGAGCATTACTAGGGATGATTCTAGCTAAGTTCAGTTTCTGGCTTGAAAACTACTTGTATAATCTTCTATTGCTCCTGGAAATACAAGGTGATCACTGAACTGTCTGAAAGCCCTTCGAAACTATGGTGATGAACACGAGCAGAGCTACAGCAGCACAAATGCAAGCTTCTAAGGCTGAGTTCAAACTTCTTTTGGAGTTGTTCTTCTCCATGTTCAGCCCTAGAAATGGGTCAGGTTACACATTCATATAAGCATTTTCCATACAGAAGATAACAATATCCTCCCCTGCATATGAAAAAATATTTACCAGGCTGAGAACGTGGCCGTTTTGGGACTGTTTCTTTTCAGAAATGTTTGTTTTAGTTAATTTTGAAGTGGGAAAAGATGCAGCCTATCCCTGTCCCATGAATAATGTAAGGCTGACCATGAACAAGATAATAATAGCCTCATCCTCTGGGAACCAGGCCTCTCCCGAATTGCTTTATTGGCAATTAGTCACCATGTGTCACCAGACTGTCACCACCCTCATGTTAATTTTTCATGCTTTTTACAGAAAGTTACTGCTGACTCTACAGGGCATAACAAGAGCTTCTGTTTATTACCAGGCTTTTCTTAGCTCTTCAAGGACTTGGTATTGGTGCCCTGGTGAGGCCAAGGACTGGGCCTTGAACATGAGTTTGTGTGCGAGTATGCTGCATCCCAGCACAGACTTTTCTGAGCCAGACCCATGACTTGGAGGTCTGAATGCCTACTGACTGAGACAGTGCCTGCAGTTACAGGGGTTAATGGTAACAATGGGGAGAGAAAAAAACACATTCAAAAGAGCTGTTTTGGGTGCCTCAGAATTGAACAGAACCATATGTGGGTTTTGATGAAGTTGCTTGGCGTTTTTTTTTTATATAACATTGTGGCTGTTCAACCACGTTCCACAATACCTTGATAGGGAACATGGGGCTTTGCAGCTGAACTGGATGATGCTTGACCTCTGATACCTTGTCCTTGGTGACCCTGGGCCAGTTACCCAGCCTGTGTCAGCACCTCTCCACCTCCCTTGCTGCAGGTCTGCACAGGGAGGGGGGATACTCCACCAGTGGCACCTGGCTGTAGTCTACTGTGGTGACCCTCTGGACTGTGGAAAGGATAGGGAAGGAAGAATGTATCTTTCCCTTTGCTGAGAAGACACAAAATGAATGGGGATGGTTGTAGATAACTGCAAACTGTGGTCATTTAGCTGCCCAGGAAGACTCAGCCTTTCCAGACTAAAGCTCACAGAAGTACTTGTTTGACAACATCCATGGTGAAATCATAGTCCCCTCCTCCCCTCAGATACTTTGATAAAAAAGAAATTTCTAATGGAAACACATTGCACTAATTCTTTCCCCTCCCAAGCACCACCCTTCTCAGCTTCTTCAGAAACTGATGAAGTAACCAGCCACAACTTCAGCCACTTTGATTTAAATAAATATCTGATTCACAGTAGAGATCATGGCAAAAGAGATCTCATCCTGAAAGCTGTAACTCTCTTTCCATTTAAGTATCAGTAGCTGGTCTAGTGTTTGCAGTAGTCTGCATTTCCCATATTGCATCACTCTGGGAGAAACTAGCCTTAAAAAGAAGGGGCCACCCTGTGAGTTAATCAAACTGAATTGACTCTCTGGGGAATGCAAGGCAGTGGGAGAAGTATTTTTCTGCAAGGCTCTGCCTTTGTGCATCTGACAAGTCGGATTCATCTTGATCTGCTGTGCAGTGTTAGGAGAGAAAATGAAGCAATCAGAAAAGCAATATTGGCTTAAACCACAATGTTCTGACAATTTCACACATAATTTGCAGAATTCTGTTTTGTGCGCACTTGCCTAATTCTTTACCAAATCCTCCTAGCACCTTCTCCAAACAATCCCACCCTCATTGCTTGTAAATGATGTAAAGAAAGAAATAAAAAAAGCCCTCAACCCAAAACACAACCTCTCATCCCTAAAATTCATTACTTATAAATAGTTCTATGTAAACTTAACTAAAACTCCAGTGGTCTGGATATCTGCTTCTAAGCACTTGAAATCCTTTATTGAATCCCTTCGAGTTCAGCAAAAGAGGTTGTGTTTTGGATAAATTCTGCACCTAATTCTCTCATTAGAGCATTTTGAACTACTTGACACTGATATCAACTGCACTGTGAGTCCCTGGAAAGAACCTTTGTTGCCTAAATGGTGGGAAAATCTACCTAGAAATTGCTTTACAGGAAACATTTCCGGCGTATTTTGTTCTCTCCTGCTCAGATACATCCAATGTCAACAATTAATGTAGGGAGTGTGAGGGAGCTGGCTTTCAACATGTCCTTCCACTTCACCCATCTGAATCACATCACACATCTCTATTTAGTCTATTAACTGAGATACTATTAAAGTTATCTCCTGAACAACTTTATTTAATCAGTTTCAGCTAGTAAAAAAGATTTAGCCAACAGCTATTTCCCTCACGCAGGCTTGCAGCTCATGGACAAAACAGCTCCCTGAAGAGCAAGAAGAGATTTCACTGAGGAACATGCTAATGAAAGCTGGATGAGTTTCCCTCATTAGGTGTAATTACCTTAGGTTTTGCAGGCTGTCTTCTATGGGATGTCCTTCCTGGCTGATGCGTTGAGACTAATTAAGAAACTGCGATGTGCTAAGAGCATAATTTCCAGCAGAGACCTTCTTTTCAGTGTCCTGGCTTTCCCAGTGTCCACAGTAAGTAACCTTTGTCTCTGTATGTGAAAATAACATTTGCATAAATGATTAAGGGTGTATAGTATCACATGTATGTGTATAAATGAGATAAGAACTAAGAGCTCTCTTTCAACCTTGAATTTGTAATGGATTTGGACCGTTTAGAAGAAGAAACAATGCTTAGCCTGTCATGGTTGAAAGCAAAGTCTCTTGCACAAACGTTAGGGTTGCTGTCCTTGAGTGGACACAGATTGACCCCAAAGGCTGAATGAGGTGTAACCTCTCCGTTAATCTCATGGTTCAAATAGCTGTGGATTTATTAACTTAGGGCTTTTCTCTAAAGGGCAGAACAGGTCAGGAGGACATGAAAGGGTACCTAAGAAGCAGCAAAACCTCACATCTCCTTCTCTAAAGCCAGTGTGGCTTTAAATAAGCTCTGGAGAGAAACAGATTCATGGAAAAATAATTATAGTCACAGCCTATGTCAGATTCACCATGCATCACCTACTCCCTCACAGACAATGCTGTTTATCAAAACGCCGTGAGTTGGACAGGAACTGATGGGTTATTTATACATGTAGGTGCACTCTGTGAGAGTGATGCCTGCAGCCACCTCTGAATCTCAAAGTGCTGAGAAGCACTGCTTAAACATGCACAAGCAGCTCAGCTAGCTGGTTCAGTAAAAAAGTCCTGCCAGGGGTGGAGTCAGAGAGACTGGATAATTTATCTGCCCTGCACAGCAGTATTCACAAAGCTGCTGTCATATCCCCCCAGGCATCCCCACCGTGCCAGCCAGAGAGAGGATCGATCTCCTTCTTTCAGCATCTCACACCCCTGATTTCCAACCCCAAGCACTAAGTTTGCTCAAATACAAAGCCAGGCCAAACAAAATGCAAATCAGCTTCCAGGTATCAGTAACTGATACCAGGGATCATTTCCTCCAGTTAAGTTCTCCCACTGTAAATCCTGCTCTGTTGGGAAAAAAAGGGGGGGCAAAGTACAGCTTTCACCTGAAGTTTCTGAATTAGGCTTGTGAAGATAAGGGTAAGACTATGTGAACTGCCTTACTAAGGTCTGTTTTTACTTTGTTACTGAGCAAAACACAGGCTTGACAGGCAGTCCCTTGAGGAGAACTCCTCGACCATCAAAAGATCCCATCTGCAAAGGGAAAAGGAAAAAAAAAAGAAGCAGCTAGTCTTGGATTCCACAGAAAATGTCAGTGTTGGCACTTTATAAAGGAGGTTTTTTTCTCCCAGTATCAACACAGAACACCGCATCTCAGCGTAAATGTGAGATAAGATGAATTTATCTGGCAGTGTCATCATTTTTCATGTAGAAAATGTCTTGCCTTCTCAGAAATGAAAGCACTAACCAAATCCTATCCTAATTATGTTTGTCTTTCTTTTTTAAATTTCTTTTATTTTGCATTTTGGTTCCAGTTTGTGTGTATATCCTTTTGGACACTGTATTCCTACAATCGAGAGCTGGTTTACCCTAAAAGCCTTGATAGAGTGATCCCGTTCTGGTTAAACCACGCCATGGTGAGTAAGAAACACCTCGGCCTCTTGCAGAGGAGAGGGAGACTTTGCAACGTGTGTCCCACCATTGCATTGTGTCACTTTCCAGAAGAGTTTCACAGCTTCTTCTTTCTCACCTCCTCCTTCCTGCTTGTCTGAATATGATGTTGAGCTGTACACAGCAAGCAGATGCATGTGCTTGAAGCTGCCTTGAGAAGCCTTTTATCACACAAGGAACATCAGTGAATTGGTGCTTGTCAAACCTCTGAAGTCAATGAAATGATATGTAGTCATAAGGAAAAAAATCTCCCTTATTGTAGCTCAAGAAAGAAATTTTTCCTGCTAACAGAAGTCTCTAAAATACAAACTGGCTGGGAGTATAACAAAGCAGCTCTTAATTTTTTAAAAAAGGTGAGATAACCAAAGAAAATCTGACAGGTATATAGCTAATAAGCTAATGCATGCACAGCTCTGAATAGCTGGATTGCAATGACTGTTTACAGATTTTCTGTAAATACTTTCCAGATTTCTCCTTCATTTGCTCTGGCCGTTTTTTATGATGTGTTGAATAATCACATATTTCTCATCAGTCAAGTGTAAGGAGGCTGACAGTAACACAGAAACTGTGGGTGGATTGCGAGGTCAGGGAGGCCTCGTGGGGTAATGGGAAGGGGGAGAGAAGGGAGAGGTTCAGTGCTAGGCTGAATCAGAGGAGCCAAAAAGTATGAAATAATCGCCTAGAAGACTATTTTCTCTCCAGACTTAATTTCTTAAGAACAGCGCTTTGCAACCCACTGCAGCAGTTCCTGATGAGTGTTGGAGGTAAATGTGGGAGGTTTTGGGGTGTCTGGCTGGGGACAGTTGCTGGAGGTTTGAGCAGCCACTTGATTTAGAAAGGCATATTCAGAGATATGTGACTGGAATCCAAACACACATAGGCATGTCCACATTGCTGATACCCGAGTGATAAACCACAGCCATCATGCACTTTTAACCTCATCACCGGCTCTCTGTCCACCAATTCATCTCAACCAGGGCCTTTTTGTGGATGTCCAGACCTCTGCAAAAGGCTGCAAAAGGGCACCACTCTCTCTCAAAACCGTCATCCACAAAAATGAAAGATTCTTCATGTCCTCAGCATCATGCTGGTTTCAGGGCCAGGATGCAGTATGGGCAACTGGTTTAAAACCTTCACACTGGTGGAGGTGCTGGGGAAGGGGAGGGTACATAGTGGAGCTGAGAGGATATAGGCTTTGCTGCTTATTTTAATCCCAGCACACAGCTGAGAATTTGCCCTTTCCATTTCCACATTTGTTTATGACATGGGAAGGCTGAGAGGCGCTAGGGCATACATTTTTATTTCATGTGCAAGAATTCTTTGCAGGAATCCCTCAAACATGTTAGTTATAACTTCTGTCTTACCCTACCTACATCTACATTTCATAACAGAGTCTTTCTGACAACAAAAAGCTTTTCCATATCAAAAATGTCAAAAAGAGGTGATAAAAAAGGAAAAACAATTCTTCCTGAAAATTATTTTGATGAGAGAGAAACTTCACATAAAGCAAACCTCTATCACAACCTAGTATTTTATTTCCAAAGCTCTTAATACACTGCAGACATCTTGTGCTTGACAGTTCCTGGGCGGGAAATTTTCTTCCCAGTCAATATCAAGAGTAAAACATCTGCCACCAGCATAGACTGATCCCTGCTATTGACAATCCTTGTGTTTTGGCACACCTTCCAACAGGTGCCTTCAGGCTTAACTGAGGCATTTTTTTTCTTCCAACACTATCACTGGAAACACTAGGGAGCTGCAGGGAGATACCAACACTTTAAGGGACAATCTCCAAATTCGGATTGCCAAGCCGACACTTTTTCTTTGGGTTCATTTCCTTGCACATTGCTATACATTATGGGTCTGAGATTCCAGACATTTCATGGCAGATTGAGGCAGCATGTAGCTGACTTTGGTGGAAAAAGACACTGGTGTATCAGTAGTAAATGTCAGTGCCATATAATTTGCAGTGGGAGTACTTTTTAAAAAAAATTTTAGTCTATTTTTATATTGTAAATAGAGAAAGCATATGTTGTTATGTAACTGTAGAATAACCACACAAAATCACTTCAGGAATACTGAGCTGCTTGTGGTGATGCTGCAGCACCTTCCTTGCAAAAATGAACTGGCTATTTTTTTCCCTCACATGGACTGCTCTTACAGTGGGAAAGTGGTGTTTCCCACCAGGTAGCCCAGAGTTACGGAGAGAGCACTATAGTTTAGGCATGTTTTTGCGGTCTGAGCACAAACATCCTCTGTTTCGCAGAAAGGATGGCTAATGCAGAAAGGAATTTTGCTAATATTTGAAGGAGGCCAAATATTCCAGACTATCTGGGTTTCTCTCTTTGCTTTTCTACTGAGTTTAATCCAAAGGCTGAGCCTCAGTTTCCACTTCTGTTTACCTGTAATAATTATGTTTTACCATCTTTATACAAAACTTTGAGCTTCACCGATGAAAAAAGCCTCACCCTACTTACGTCTCAAGCACAATTATTATATTTGAACAAGACTTTTGAAGTGGAAGATGGCTGAGACAAAAGAAATGCTAGCCTATTTGTCAAGTGAATTTGTTTTTCTCTTTCCCAGTCATCTCTTTCCAAGCAACATCTGGATACCCTCCAGAAGGCGACTATGGGCTGGAGAGAGCTTGTATTAAACCATATGCATGAATTATTCAACTTCAGGGCAGTATTGGGGAATGCTACACTTTGAAGGGTCTGTCAGAATTGAACACTAAACAAAGAGGAGCAACGGTGGTTCAGAAGGGATAACTTAAAACCATTTTAATATATAAGAAAAGATACACATCAGCCTCTACTAGAAGTGTTCATAAAAAATGTTAATGGCAGAATTATCTTTTTATTTTAAAAAGTGTATATTTTCAGCCTGTGGGGCACAGTTCTTGTAAAAAAGAAAATTTTCTCTATTTTCAGGCTGCAGCTAAGTTTAGTTCAGCTATCTCTTTTTCTAATTTGCTCTTTAGCCATGTTACCCTCTCACCTTTACGAAAATCAGCATTTTAGTGTCCTGGGCATTTTACTGGCACATTGTTATGAATAGTGCACGTTCAGAGGACTTTGTAAGCTAAAAAGCTGAGAATAGAAAAGGAGGGATGGTAAATGGAGGCACAGAAGAAACATGTCTTACCTGGCAGATTTTCAGCAAAGAGGACAACAGACCCCGCATGGCCTGAGCCTCTGAAGCTCCTTTGCACCTTGCCCTGATGTAGCTAAGCAGTATCTGAATGTGTAAAAGAAAATGCAAGGGAGTGAGACAACAAGCTGTGTGCATACAAGTAATTTTCCTTCACTGAAGCAAGCCACTGATGCCCTGACAGTAAGAATGCCACCAAGACTCACAATGTTCCCTCTCATCTTGGAGCTTCTTGGTATATACAAGCTGCTTGTGTTCTGCCTAAATAGCCAAGCCTTACCTTCCCCAGAGTGTACACAACTACATCAACAGAAATGGTATTTTGGATCAGTGTGATTTACTTCCACCTGGAAAAGAATAAGTTCTATGAATATAAATTACTTTTACTCTCATGTGAGGATATCTGTGGGAAGGATTGTATCTTACTACAGCTATTTTAGAAAGCTGCTGCATCACTAACCAAAAGAGGGGGTGCAAAATCAGTTTGTAGAGCAAAAGCCACTTGTTCAGGCCACTCTAAACTGGAGCACTATTCCAGGTGTGTACACAAGAACGATCTCAGGTTCATATTTGACAATCTTAAACGATTCTCTTTGCAAGTGGTATTTAATTCTTAATAATTCTTGCATATTTATACAAGAGAGAAACATTTCCATTTGTTTGCATTTCACAGTATCTCAATTTTAAGCTGTCTGGCAACGATGGACATTCATAAGCTTCCAACTACATTCAGCTTTTGGCAAAGAAGAATGTGTGTGTGAGGGATATGGCACACAAAATTAATCACCCCACACATTTAAGAGCAAAGATGCTTAGCTTTTCCAATCACTACATAGGTTGTTTTTGAAGTTTCCATTTTTGTTGACATAAGCCCATTTCCTCAGGGAGAAAGTATGTGTTTCACAGACAAATGTTATGGCAGGGAATCCTCCCGGGCTGCTGCTACCCCAGCGTGCACAGGTGCAGCCTTCGTGACCCACCCCGCAAAGGAACAGCTGGAGACAAATATTCCACAGCAAAGGATGTGTCACTTCAGTCTCATGTCAGCCTCCAGCTGCAATGAAACATCAGTTTCTTAGACTACATATCTGATGTCAGGATGAAATGCAATTAAAATTCTGGCATTGACATTGAGACAAAACATTTGCTAGTAAGCAATAGCATATTCAGCCAGGGCCTTATTCCCAAAAATGCATGCATGCAGGAAAGAAACTCTATCTCTGAAACTCTTTTACCTTTTATCATACAGTTGGTCTGATGTTTCATCCATTTTTCGCAACAATGATGCAAAACTACCTACATGTCTAAGAAAAAAATAAATAATGTTGCTTTTCAGATGGGCAAGAATGGACCTGGAAAGGGAAGAAACAGAGAGTAGCTGATGGTTCAGAGAGGAGTGCTGCTGGAATTAAATTGAGCAATAGCTTCCTGACTAATCTGTCACCACACCTGCTCAGCAACAGGACTCCTTGTGCCTCCCATTCTATCCATAATATAAATCTGTGTTTCCCTGAAAATGCACCGATGGCTGAGAATATAAAAGATGTAAAAGACGTAGTAACTCTAAGAGAGAATTATTTCTTTAACTAAACATGGCAATGTACTAGTAAAAGAAATAAAATGAACAGTAATGCTTAAGCCATTTCCACCCTGAAAATTAAAGAGAGGTTAAGAGAAGAAGAAAAATGTATAAGGATATATTGGAAAAGAAAATTTTGAAGGAGGCATTTGAATGAAGGCAAAATAATAGCAAAATAAATCAAAAGAGGGGATTTGTTCCAAAATAAGGCCTAAAAAGGAGAGAGCATACAGAGATTCAGAAAATTATGAGTATAAAACTAAACAGAGGTCATGGTGACAGGAAGCCATTTAGTTTTATTATGCTCAGATAACACAGGCTGTGTTTATGAAAGCATCTGACTGAAGGAAATTTCCATAGACAAGAGGATGTTTCCCAACAAAGAGCTGAATATCTGAGTAAACACCTCAAGGGTCAACCAATGAACACCGGCTTACAAGCCTCATAGGACAGCACCAAAGTGGAGTTTTGCTTTTTCTTTGCAGTAACATACCGACAAAGAAGATAGAGGCATGAGTATTGGCCACGAGTGGTTGTCAGCACACAAGCTCTGTGGGGAATTTGTCTGAAAGGAGAAACATGGGCAGTTTTTCAAAAGCGCTTGACGGTCTCCAACTGTGCCCAGTGGAGTTTAGTTTGGCCAGTGGTAACTGTTTGTGAAGAAATCCCTCCCTAAAGTCTCACATGTTAATGGAAAGCAGACATGGAGGGTATGTAAATGCAGACAAATTAGAAACAAACAGCTATGGTCAACTCCTTCACTCTAGAGTCAAACAAGGTCAAACCGAGTCAACTGCAACACACGCGTTAGGCGTACGAGTGATCTCAGCAGCTCTGGGGAGATTATTCATGGGCTTAAAACTCAGCCTAGTCTGGAGCCTGCAGCTGAACACAAACTCTACCCAACTCTGTCTTCTCAACCCCAGGAAACTTTCTTTTATTCGTATTCTCAATGGCAAAACGAGGATATATCATTAAATAAACACAAAAATTACTCAAAACAGTAGAACAGTGGAAAAAATATTCAGAGAGGACTATTTATCTCAGTTTAAACTCATGAACCTGAAACATGTCCTGGGAAACATACAACACAGGGTAGGAAACAAAAAGTAAAGAAGGAGAAGAATGTTCTTCTCTGCAGGAGATGAGTTAACGTGCCAATGTTTCAGATAAAGTTCAACATATGTTTAAGAAACTTTCTTCCCCCTGAATTCATATGGAAGAGTTTATAAGCAACAAAAAGAAATTTGTAATTTTTTAACTAGTTCAGATTAACCTGAGTTTGTAAGGAAAGAAGCAAAGAAACCAAACACAAGTTAAAAATCATAATAAGTGCCAAAAAGAGACACAAAGGATTTAAGAACTGAATGTTTGGAAGCAGAATTCAGATTAAAAGTGTGATTAGTGAACCAAATGCCTCTGGTAATTTTGGAAGTCCCATAACTTTTATCTTTTCATTATAGAAATATATTTAAAAAACCAGCTTTTAAAATACTTCTGCTCTTGCAAAATTTGTAAGCTGAAAGCTTTCCTCAACAAACAGAGGTTGTTAGACAAGTAAATACATTCATATTTCAAAGAACATAAAAATAAGTACTAACAGGATTCCTGCCAAGAGTCAAATAAAGCTCTCTGATTCACTTTGGTTCATTGATAGACTGATCAGTACACACAGCTATTGTTTTAGCTTGTTTTCCTTATTTTGGAGTGAAATAGGTTTTTCTCTCCGTGATAATTATTTTTGGCAGTTTCACTGTTCATATGTGAAACTGAGAAACCGTTAATTGAAATAAAAAATGAGTCACTGTTTCCAGCAATTTTTGCCAATATTTTGATCTATGTCAATCTGAGCTTAATTATTAAGTTTGCTTTAAAGGAAGAAGCAAAACTGTATATTTCAATTTGGCCCCATACAAATACCGCACTCCTCAGACATATGTCAGTTTTAGGATATGAAACTCAGCTAAATAGGGTTGAAAATATATTTAATGACTATGCACTAGAGACCTATGGTTAAAAATAACTTGTATGAGAAAATACTTTTTTTTTTTTTAATTGAGAAGGATACGAGAAGCCTTTAAAGCCTTTCAGCAGATATGATTAACCATGATATATGGTCTATCACTAATGATGTTGCCAAAGTCAACGTCTCTCTGCTGTGAGAGGGAAATCATATGGAAATCCAACTGTGTGTCGCAGGGAAAGGGCAGGCTTTGCACCCTGTAGCCATCCCCACGTTCCTCTGGTGTCTGCTGTACAAATACGCATCTGCTGTCATAAACATGCTCGGATATTCCACAGAAATTCCTCTGTGATTTTACTGTTAATGGACAAATTTGGCTTGGCGGAAATACGTGAAACCACCAGTGAACTCTGGGACAGCAGAAATGCAAGAGAAGATTTTCCCACATGGTTACTGGCCTGGGGTGTACGTGTACATGAGAAGGAATTGTGGACAAAAAGAAAAAAGCTTTATATCCACAGAGGAAAAATGATAAATGAATTCAGGAATCACTTGTACTGAAACAAGACCTACGCGATCAGCTAAGCGGGTTGTAGAGCTGAAGAATATCTTTGTGAAAGAGAGCAGAAGGAAATCTCAGTGTCAGTGAGTGAGAGAAACTGGAACATCAAATAAATCTTTTCTATCTTTTTTCTCTGAAAAATGATAACAAAGGTGAAAGGGTTATTTTGATAGTAGTACAGCTAGGTATGAATAGCAGCTCCCGGGGGTGCTGGGAGGGCTGAAGGAGGACATGCAGCTTCCAAAGAGTTGACACTTGGCAGAAGCAGACAAAAATGGATGTCTGTGTCTTAAACAAATAGGTAAAGACTGTTTTCCTTCATGCTATATATAGCTCAGTGTGCATTTAAAAAATTTAATGTGTATTTGTGACAACTTATACTATAAATATACAGCAATAAAACTTTGGCACCATACTATCATATCAGATACTCAGCACAGTCTCTGACAGATTGTACATTGAAAGTGTTAGAACCATTTCCTTGGGATAAGAGGAAACTTCATACCATACACCCAGCAGACTGTGCATTTAGGAAAAAATACAAAAGAAATCCTTAGTTTCATGGTTTTTCTGTTTAAAAGTCTATCTTTCTTTGTTGCCCTCCTCCCAAACCTCCCCTTATCTACCCATGAAAATATTTCCCTAATTAATAGGAATTTAGCCAACTAGTCAGCTACAGTTGCTATGGTTTTCTCCTGTTGCATCTCATTGACTGTTTTTCCTGTGTTGTTCCACAACATTGTTTAAGACGTCCCTCCTAGGTATTGCAACTCGAAGTTTTTTGCTTGCACAGGGAATATTAGCAAACTTTCAGTAGGGAAATTTCACAAAAACAAATTATTTTCTGAAATTGGTACAAATCAGTCAAAAGGTTGAGGCATTAGCATCCCAAGAGCCCCTACATTGTCCGTTCAACATCTGAGCCCAGAAGGCCTTCCTTCTGCTGTGCTCCCAACAACCCCTCCTCTTGGAGGCAGTTCCTCACCACAAAACAGTGTCACCAAATTGTCTGCACAGGGCTGAAAATCCTCCATGCTCGGATGGTTATCATAAAAGTCCTTGAAACTGAATCTACTTAATACAATACAAACTCTTTGACAAAACAAAAAAAAAAGAGAAAGAGAAGAAAAACACGCTTCTCCAGCAAGCTAACTCCTTTCTAACTCTTGAATAAGCTTGTTTGATGTTCCTCCGTCTTCTTCAATCACAGCTAACTGAAATCCTCTGTATGTTTACCACCCCATTTTTCAGTTTACAAAGAGAAGCACAACACACTGCATTTGCACTGGAGTAAGCAATAAATGACAATATATAAAATACAATAATGACTTAAAGAGAACAAGAAGGCAATTCAACAATTGCTTAATGAGTTCAAGGAGCAGACTTCTTACATCCTCAGGTGCACATTGCAATAGAGTTCAATAACTTTTGTACTCTAATGGGAATTGAGAAAAAAATCATTGCAGTACAAAATGCAAAAGGAGAGATCACCTATTATAAAGTAACACAGATCACACTACAGGCAAACCTAATTACAGTACCTTTTACATCATATTAACAAGAAAAGTTTTTGCTCATTACTCTATGGGTACTGCTTCACTAAAAACCAAGTATGCACATTTGTATACAATTATACACAGTATTGTTTAATAATCCTTTGCTTATGGGCAGGTTCTTGAGCTTTGGGATCAGCAATAACTGATGGTGAGGCACTGCAATCGGTCAGTGACAGATTCTCTTTTTTCCTCAGCACACGGCAGTATTGCCATTTGCTCTCCTGGAAATCCTTGCCTTGCCACACCGTTACCCAGCAAAGAGGAAGGGATTGATTCTATTGGGATTTGTCGCTTTTCTGTATATCAGTTGGTAAGAATTACGTATTTTAAAATATTTTCTTCAAGTGATTTACTTTGTAAAACAAGGCCACTTGCTGTACTTGGATATAAGTTCTCGCCCAGGTACATGGAAGACAACTGTCTGTTCTGTGGAGAAATCATTTAAACTTCAGCTGAGACCCATGGAAACTATTTCCAGATGTAGGTAGAGCAGGTTTCTTCAAACACAACACAGGAATTGAGACCTTACATAGTATCTCCTGCTCTTCTAAGGCCTGTTATAGAAAAAGCAACTAAATTGCCATAAACTCCAAGGTACTTTGAGTTATTCTGCTGGTCTGGAGTTTTTATTTCTACCAGTACCATTAAATTTACCTCCACTTGCTCTCTTGGTCACTACAAAATCACCAAATCTCAAAAGGTCTGGGAGTCATGGAAGCAGGAGAGGAGTAAAACTCAATTTGGTATTTGGCAGGGGCATATGGTTGGGTTTAGAAATTTGAGACAGAAAACGATACTCAGAGCCAGGTGAGTTGGGTAGCAAGGAGGTGTCTGCCCCACTAGCACCTCCCACTCCACCTGTGGACACCGCCTACATTTACAACAACGTACCACAGCGGATCCCCAACCTGCTGGGAATGATCTTGAGAGAATAAACCATATCTAATCAGCACGCCCACTCCAGCCCATAGCCATCTGTGTGCCTCCTCTGTGTGTGTGTGTGTCATGCACCCCTAGAGCTGGATTTGCTTTTGCTCGTGCTTGTTGCATCCCAGCTGCATCACTGGGGTCTGTAGGCACTGCCACTCCATATAACTGTGGGCAGCTGCCAACATTTCAAAACACTCTGAGGATGCCTTATGTTGAGACTCTGCTCAGGAAGGGGGCTGTATGATTTTCAGGTATGCTGTGATATCACTTTCCAGAGCTGAGGAAACATCCAGGCCTTAGGGTGGAGGGTTTAGAACAACTTGTATAACAATGAGAGGATACAGGTCAGCAGGGAAGTGACCTGTCTTCATGCAAAGATTTCTGAGAAGCCACTGGAACTGTGGCTACTGTCCCATTCCTACCCACCAGTTCTCACCATCAGCTAGACTCTACCTTTAGCCCACTGAATGAAAATTTGGAATAGAAAATGAACTGCACAGATGAAAGTCACACGTGTGACTTGAAACCCATCAGAGTCTGTGGAAGAGAGACTGTGGAAGCAGGGGACTTCACTGTTACATTACATAAGCAAATTAGGAGCCATTTATCCTAATCCAGCCCAGAGCCTAATAGGATTACGACCACGGCTTCCTAAATTCCTTTTCTATGTTCTCATTTACCCAGTTGCTTAACACCAGCTTTGTTTTGCTTGTCTTCTGACATTTGAGTTTTACTGTCTTGAACCAGACTGCTCTTCCAGCAACTAATGCAGCCATGTGATGCCATGACTTCCCCTATATTTCCTATCAGCTGAGTAACTTCACCCTTCAGGAGACACAACTCTTATCAGGATCTGAATCCACACCAAAGGATGAGGATCAACACAAGCATCAACACAATTGAGCCCTCCCAGTACCTTCTGTGTGTTGGTGCTGCATGGTGCTGCCAGGGTCCTGAGTGGAAGGTGGTACTTAGAATGCTTGGCCCCTGTGTCCCAGGGCTCTGATGGCTGGATAAAAATATTAGGATTTCAATACTGCTCCCAAGTCAGCAAGGAACCTCCTGTCTGCTTTCTTCTGCCCTCCTCTTCTTGATTCCCTGCAACCACAGACAACAGCTTTCAACCAACAGAAAGACCTGTGCACTGAAATCTTAACAGAGGTACATATTTTACTGCTGCAACCTGGTGATTTATTAGCCCCACTGAGGCACTGTATGTTTCACAAGCAACAGAGTCCTTCCTAAAAGCCTCTCCTTGAACTGTCACTGCCATCGTTGCAGTGTCCATGTGCTGAGAGCTGGTCTCTGCAAGGTAGCAGAGAAACTGAGCACCAGTGATGGCTTGCACCAGGCACCTGCCTCTGAGCAGGGTTTCACTGTAGTTTTGAATACCCTGCATAGTCATTTATTTACGTTTGAGAACACAGGTTGGAATGCTTCATATGAGACACACCAGCTGGCCAAATTGCATCAAGGTAATCTAGCTCCTCGTTATATAAAATAAGGGCAGTTTTCACTCTCTGTTTTACTGTTTGAGACACAATACAGAAAGAGTAGTCCTGTGCAGTGAAGAACACATGCTGACATTTACACAGGCTCCAGTTAGCACCTGGTCTTCAATATTTCTGCTCAGCCTCTCAGTGGCCTTTTCTGCAGGCTTTTATTTTTTTAATTACTTATGTGTTTCACAGCCCTGTTTGTTTGATGAGAGAACCTTAAATCATGAAAATGAGTCTCTATATTTAAACATTTCTGTGCTCAGTCCAGACAGCTCCACTACCGAACCCCTCAATTTCTCCACTCTATCCCTTTGATGAGGATTAGTAAATCTCAGTTTACAAGCAAGGTAAAAATCCACCTTTTTTATGTCCCACTCTTTCCTTTTCTAACCGGAGAAAGGAAGAATCATCTTTTCAGACTTTTTTTTTTTTGTCCTTAGAATTTTCCCATTGCTCAGTGTCAGGACACAGCTCCAGGATAGTAGGGCAGCCTGTTTGTCACGTCTCTTTGAGGAATGATGCTCAGTGTAAGGTAGCAGGCTGGTTGCCATCAGAAAGAGTGGGATTGCATTCCCATGTCAGCACTGACGGTGGAAAGTATGGCATTCACCTTATATGTGGGGGGTTTTCAATCAAGAATTAAACCTTTTGGCACCTTTTGGACCCAAAGGTTTGTTTTAGGGAAGTGCTGCCCATTGTTAGAATGGCAAGTCTTACAACAATCACTGGAGGCCAGCCCTATTTCTTCACTATTCTTTATATATTCAATACCAATATAAATAATTTTAGTCACAAAAGTTGTATTTTTTCCTATATTTATTATATAAAGACCACTTTTATATTCTTAAGTTCGGGTGTTTTCTACCAACCACTCTAGTGAGCCATAAACAATGAGAATAGTATCAGTGAACTGACAGGTACTACAACATGTTTTCTGAGAGAAGAAAAAGGCAGAAAAAGAGGGCCTAAGTAGATGAAAAGAAACCCTATAAAGTAGGCATATTAATCTGCTTCTTTTTCCTTCGTTTCCAAATAATGCTTTACAAACAGTTCTGGCAGAAAGGAGTGAAGCAGCTACATCTGTTTCCTACCTACCCATTCCTCCTCTCTTCCTCCTCTTGGACCAAGAGAAAAGATGCTGGAGAATTGCCCTTGCCCTCTTGCCTCCTGAAAACTTCTCTCCACTCCTCAAAACAGTGGTCAACAGCAGCAGGATTGAGATAGGGAGAAACAGCACTATGTCTCCACAGACCCTAGAGATCCAGATAAGGGCTGAAAAGCTGTTGTAACTAGAGAGCAAACACATGTGAGAACTTATTTGAATAAGCTTCACTTAACATATACAAGTGCACATGCCTGTTCAGGAGCCTTTTGCTGTTTTAGTGTTATTTTACTGCTGTTAATAGCCAATGCCACCAGGGTGACAGCAGAACATCTTGTTCATTTCAACCTGCACTGAAACCCATCTAATTTATCAGCAGCTTAAGTGTGCTTCACAGCAAATAGCCCAAGTGCTGAGGAGATGTATCGACAGCTGAGCTCATTTTCTCTGTATCAAGACTCTTTTGATAACTTGGCCTTTCAGGACTTAGAAACTGTGAAGTGGTTCTTCTAACTGAATGGCCCTAACCAAAGGTAATTTTTCTCTTTCCTCGCCTAGGGTCCTGTGGATTTATTCTGTAACAGGAGAGTGGGTATATCCTCTCTTTGCTTTGTTCAGCCCACCTGGACTAGCAGCCTTTTTTGCCGGTAGCCTTGCTGTCATCGTCTCTTTCTACAACTTTGGAGAGTTCCTCAACCGTATGATATGGGGTCAGTCCAAGTTTTGCTTATTACTTCTATCCATGTGAAAACAGACCTAAAATGAATTGCTGTGATTGCCTAGGCATGCAGGGAGAGGAAGGGGGCACGAGTACACTGGGGGAGGGTGATGGCATTTGGGTGTCTGATAGCAATTGCCAGGTCCTGCCCACTTACTAAAATTGGAGAAGGGATTCCAACCCTACCAGACAAAAGGCCAGGCCAGCTTTGACAAATGTGGCTAAAGAAGCACCTCTTACAAGCATAATCACTGGTTTTGAACTTCTACTCAAAGAAGGGTCCAGAAAAGCCATGTCTACCACGCTAAAACTCTTACACTTGCATCACACAGTGTTTGTCAGACTAGGGAATAGCAATGTTTACTAACAATTTATAGAAATGCATTACTGTATCCAAGCACAAGCATCACGGCAGCAGCTCCATGAGTAAAACAGCACTTCAGAAAGTTTTATAAATTCTTGAGAATTTGTTCCTTCTGCTTTGGTAGTGATATAACTGATAGTGATTTAAGGAAAATGAAAGACAGCTTTCTTGGACGAATGGGTAGTTGGAAAAAAAATAGTTTAGGAGGACACACTAAACAGCTGGAGGAAAGAAAGAACTGAGGAAGCATCTTTGGGAGTTTGGCATTGGATATTATCATTATTGTTGTTACTGTTGTTATTGTCATCATTATCCCTTCTAGTTTCCTCTTTCCTTTTTCATTCAAGATTAAGTTTTTGAAGATGAAAGTGTTTCTGTCAGGAAAATGTGTGTATTTTATTTAGGACAAATGTGTGAACATTTGCAATTTCTTAAACTGGCTTTCTGATGAAAGAAAAAACACTGTAAAAACACCTCTGAAAATAAATAAGACAACCTCCCTCTGTTCTCAGGGAACATTTGATGGCTGATCCATTTTGCGAAGTCTCACATGCCTGTCAAGCCAAAGTAGAGTGTCTGTAGCTAGTCTCTCACCATCCATACTCAGCTACCTAAAAGTAGCAGATTGACTTTCAAATGTGCTGAATAACCAACTTCACCGCTTGATACCTTTGCAAATAAGATGCTTGGTCTGCATGTCAATGTTTGGAAATCCTGGCTGCATTCTATTCGCATAAACTTGATACAAGTTGAGGATTGCTGGTAAATGAAAACAGATTTGCAGCCTTTCTGCACTAGTTCCCGTTTAAGATGTATCACATAAATAGTAACTATTACTAATCAAAGACCACATCATCACTACAAGACGGTGTGAGTCTTTATATGAGATATCTGATACATCTAGGTATCAGATTTTTTTAATCTCGGAGTATAGTAATTTCAGGCCTAGAGTATGCCTGATGCATACATTGGAGATAATCAGAATTAAAATAATTTGATTTCCAATGTGTTAATTGATTGGACAAAAGGTCATACCAAGCAGAGATCAAATTATCTGCAAAAACACATTTTGAACGGCTGACTAAATAAACTGGAGCAAGCACTGAACCTTTCTGTGCACACAGAAAGGCTGAAAGCACCCCCAGTTGTGGTAGCATAAATGCAACCCCAGAGTAAACACAGCATACACAATATTCTCCATTGATACATGGTGTGCTCTTGTGATCCCTGGAGGCCTCTTGTTTGTGGTGGGTCTGCCTCTCCATGCATACTTGATATTTTTCAAAGGAGCCATAAAATCCTGGCCTTAACAATTACATGGTGTTTTCACCCATGTGCAAGATACTTCTCTTGAATTACAGTTCCCCGTGTTGGTGCAAAGTCTTTTTCCCAATTCATTTCCCAGCTGTGTCCACTCAAGAGAAGGGTAGGACTTCCTTAAGCTGGTGTCGATAACAAGGTCCCAATAAGCATTGAAGCACAGCCACAGGGAAGTTATTCCAAATTACAGTGTGCCAGATTCTTAATATGTTCCTGACTGAGACAAATCTTTGGCTTAGCATTGCCAGAATAAAAAGAGCTGCAAACTGAATGAAGACACAATTCCAACATACTTTTGTTCCTCCAGAAAAAATGGCTCCATGTGTTTTTTCATCCTACCCTTTCCTGTCTCACCTTACCATCAAAATAAGGCAGATGATGCAGTTAAAATGACCCTGCAGAAAACAAAACAAAACAAAAACCACCCCCCCCTCCAAAGTAAAACTATCTGTGGTGGTAGAGGACAGACCTCTTCATCTTTCTGTACTCTCTACTCTGCCCACCTTCTCCCTCTCCGAAAAGAATAAGTACATGGAAGGGCACTTTTGATCTCTCTTTTGCTTCCTGCTCAGTCCCCCAAAGGCACAGTTTGGGTTACAGAGCAATGCAATTATCCACTGGGTTCCTATAGGCACATCTGAAAACACCTTCTTCAATAACACCTGGAGCCACCAAGCAATTAGACCTGATGCCAAGTGGGATCTGATAAGGCAGAGCGCCCTGCCCGGCTGCTGGCACCAGGATTCTCCCCAAAGGAAAAAATTCCAGGGCTGTTGCTTCTTTTTCTTTCTTTCCCACTCAAAGGAAGAACGGTTGCTGAGTTGTGCCCAGATGTGTTTACTCGAAGGTGCAAGAAATAATTAACAAATGGCTCCACCAGAGTGGCAAGCCTGATTTCCTTCTGGACTTACAATCCTGTGGCAGACTGTAGGCTGCAAATGAAGCTTGTCCCACAGCATAGCATGCTTCTTATGGACTCTTCCCCATTCCCTTATAACTCCAAGCCACTATTACTTTTCGTAAAACCAGCTACATAAATATTTACTCTTTTTCACACTTAGTTAGTTCCAACTTATTCCAAAGGCTACAGATGGCAGCTTTCAGCTTCAAGCAAGTAATTGTTAAAGCTCTGTCCTGTGCTTGACCAAAAAGATACAGTATCACTTCTGACAGCTAGAAAATCCAGGCTTAGAATAATATAACCTTGTTTTTCCTTTACAGAGCAACCAAAAGATGACAGACCCAAAATTAATTTTATTATTTATAGACAAACTGCTTCGTACAGTATTGGAGGTTTTAAAAATGTATTATCTCTCATTTGCCTCTCCCTCCCCTTGCACAGTTGGATTGGTGGTAACTACGGCAACCCAGCTGCACAGCCTGAGAGGCACAGAAAATAGTACCAGTAATGACTTCTTTTTGTTTTAAATCCCAGAGTTTCTAGAGTACAAGACAATGTTGAGCAATACAGAAACTCCAAAGAGGATAATTTGAAACAATGAGCTGATTCTTTTACTGCCATAAATTTACCTCAGCCAACAATTTGGCTGCAGGGTCTAAGTACCAAAGATCAACCATGTGATAGCTTCTCCCACTCCTGATGGGTGGAAAACATCACATAGGCAACTGATCTTATGTTCCTTTGACCAGTCAAACTGGAATCCTCAAAAATAAAGCAAAGCAGTGTTCCCTCGGGTTTTGCTCCTTTTGAGACAACCAGATCCTTGGGAGAAATTTGAATCTAAGTTCTCCACATCAGACAGAGCAACCTTTCTACTGAGATTTCTTCTCTAAAACCAGCATTTGAAGATGGAGCAGATTCATTTATCTTCCAACACATCTGAAAAAAAAAAAAAAAACAAAACAGAACAACATTCATCAGCTGCTTCATTTCAATACTTTGAAATGTAGGTGGAGAGAAGCTATAGCAACAACTACCCGCTCCACCAGTGATTGAAACATCTCCTGAGGGGTACCAGGCAAACCCCTTGCAAGATTTTACAGCCACAAGGCCTCTACCAAGTCCAGAGGAATGCTCATCCCCAGGTGGTGGAACTGTCCTTTGGGAGAGAAACAAGGCAGAAAGAGAGGAAGAAGGCTGACTGTCAGAGTGGGCAGCAGCTCCAAGAGACCCACCTGGATGTTTGCTGTATTCCAAAAGGGAAAGCTTTGGCCAGCAGCTGGCTGAGGGGCACTAGCAAGGGCAAAATCAAATTAAAGATATTATAAAGCAAAGCATAAGGCAGCACAACAAGAATAAGCCATTGCTTTCAGGAAAAAGAGAAAACTTATGGTGGAGTAACTTTCTCGTGCT
The DNA here is from genome assembly GCA_035041135.1 of Platyrinchus mystaceus. NCBI lineage: Eukaryota > Metazoa > Chordata > Aves > Passeriformes > Tyrannidae > Platyrinchus > Platyrinchus mystaceus. Next base: position 64,136,877 of record JAWWLV010000088.1, read on the forward strand.
CAGTGCACAGACGGATGTGCTGCTCCAGATCTTCTATGAGCTCTTGAATATCTTGAGAAGACATTGCTGCATCATATTTATCTAAGGCTGAACTAAAGTTAGACAGCCATCTTCTCATTAATCTGGTTTTCCTCTTCTTTTTTGGAATACTTTTGCATTACATTCACTTTCCAGAAACATGTAACATATTTAGGAACTGATTATTTTCTCTGAGTTTTATTTTTGTCTTTACGTGCTTTTGAAACCAAGCTCTCTTAATACCCCGTAGCTAGCTATTGGGAAATCCAGCCTATGTGGCACTGCATAAATCTCTGCAATGCAAGGCAATACTATAATAAGATTGAATTCTTGATGGTCTCATTCTTCTGAGCAGCCCTTGAGAATGCAGAACTCCAAATGGCAAATAAAGGGATGCAAAGGACAACTGTGTGGGGTATGAAGTTGTGTTACCAATGTACTAGTACAGGCTTATGAACAACAGTTTTCTTTATGCATGTTAAAATGCTGATGTTCTGCAGGTATTTATCACTACAGACACTAGTTACACCCTGAGTTATTGAAGTATCCAGAAGAGATTCTTAAACTGAGACCCCTTTCTAGAAGATATCTTAATTTGTTGTATCATGCCTTAAAAAAAAAAAAAAAAGGAGAAGAAGAAGAAGAATCCAGGTCTATCTATTCTTTTCAGTGAGCAAATAATGTTTATATCGGTAATTTCACTATATTGCTGGTGATGAATGGAACTCAAATTTAAGAGGATTTAAATCCCAGAATTTGCAAATATGAGTATTTACTTTGGTCTCATCCATTTGTCCTAGTTGTGCCACAAACCTGTGACGGCATATTTATATCTTTCATCTTTGTCATTCCCCCAAGCTGCAGCTTACCCCTTGGGTAGAGACAACTGGCTGTTTAAAGGAAATCTGCACTATCTGTTACACGTCCTGCTCTCAGTGATAAGCTTATCTGATGATCCACTGGAGGCAGACCAGATCAGAAGCTCTGGCAACCCAGGGCTTATGATTTCATCAGTGGAGGCCAGACATTAACAGGTGCTGGTTAACATGCTGGCCCTGTCCTAAGAGGCTGTTTTTTTAGTTTGCGTTTTTATTTTCCTCCTCCATCTTCAAAATATCTGTTTGGTCTGTACAAAATACAGGATCATTTGGGAAGGAATAAGTGCCAAGATTCTGTTCCATATGAGGTCAATCACTAAACACTATGCAGGCTGGAGAGAAATAAAGTGCAGCAAGTAGTGTTTGAGAGCCTCAGAGATCTATGGACATGGAAGGAACATTTAAAAGAAAGTTACATGTGAGTGAATGATCATCATCAGGGAAGAAGAGAGGCTGAGACAGTGTGTTAGATAAGGTACCCAAATATATGTGATTATTGCCACATGGGGTGCCCCACAGTAGCACAACTTGTCCCTAACTGGTGTTTCAGAAAGCTGTGGGATTTCAGTAGGTCCTGTGCTGTCCTGACCAGCCATGTGAAGATTTTCCAGATATCTTAGGTGTGGGGATTAATCATCTGCTGCCTTTCCAGACAAGCTTTACTTTTAAAGTTTTTCAGATACTCTCACCCCAACCTAGATTTGTTTGGTGACAGATACTTTCTCCCACTGGCAAAGCAAAATTACTCTCAATGGATGCGGCCCATGGTACATTTCAAATCATTCCTCAGTAGTTGAGTAATCCATTACTTGCTGGGGACATCCCAGGCTCATTTGACTTCTGCAGCACTTTAGCATTAGCAGCTGTTCCAAGACATGCCTTCGTAGTTTACTCCCACTCCCAGATGGGTAGAGTTCCCCGGGGATGTTGGGAGCCTGCGGCCAGATTCACATCTTCCTCCTAATGGGCCTTCCCCTACCCTGTATATCCCCCTCTCCCCCCGCCAATAATATCTTTTCCTCTGTGTCCAAACAGGAGATTCAATAGTAATACTGGACCACAAATGGAAAAGCAAGTGAATCCTTCTCTCGAAGCCAAACAATCTCTCCATGAATGCTGAAGCCATGAAGTAGAGGAAAATAAATGCAGCTGTGATAAATCCTTTCTCCAATGCATTGCAGCTTCTGGTGAAGCCATTATGACATCAGACATATGGAAAACTGGTGGAAAATATGAAATGTTTGCCTCTTACATGATAACTCTGAAACTGCTATGAATAAGAAAATTGTGTTCATCTGTTTACACAGATTTCTCATCTCTTGCACAATGTACGTGAGGATGTGTCCATGGTTAAAACTTGTCACTGGTAAATGCACTCCCTCATGAGCTTGGCACCACTCTGTGAAAGACCTGTGAAAGCAAGCCAACTCTTGTTTGGATTGCCCTTCATCAAGTCTGGAAAAAATTAAGAGGAGAGATAATTTTAACAGTGCTGTGACTTCCAAACTAGCTAGATAACAAATTGGGCTAACAAGGACTGTAATTAGAAATGTCTGCTCAGAAAGTTCACCAGGAAGCCAAGTTCTTCTAACAAGAAACTTTCTGTAATATTAATATGTTTAATATCTCCCCTCCATTTTAACAGGAAATCTGAAGGCAACACTTTCTTCATTTTTCTTGGTTTCAGTTAATCTCCCAGCAAAAGTAACCTAATTATAGTGACTGTATGATTGCTTTGACAGAAAGCATGTTAATTTAAAGCACTGTTTAACATAAAGCTGCCTGCCATATAATTACATTCCATTCAAATGTTTACTAATCTTCCTCAATATAGTTGATTTCTGTTATTAGCCTCAACATTTTGTTAACATCTAAAACACTGGAGATCTGCTTTGCAAACTCCAATAAACAGGCAAACCTGACAGTACGTAAGTGTTCCATAATGGTCAATGTGAAAAAGAAAAATCTTTGTTATTATTCTTGCATTTAAAGAGGATTTGAAACTAGTTGCAGTACTTAAATGTCTAACTCCATTCTCATTGCCAAAACCCTCACTTAGAGCTTCTGTGCATGCAGTTCGCCGGGGTGTTATTTTCATCTTTCGAACGCTGCTGGAGCTTAGTGAAAACAGAACACATTGTAAGCTGCCTGTGAGCAATAAAAAGATAATGTGTATACATAAGATTGTTCTTCTCATATGCTAAGCACCTGATAAAAATTCTAATCTGAGAAGTTAACATACTAGGCCTAGACTGTAAACTAAGTTAACTCAATGAAAGACGTGCATGCATTCAGTATTTCACAGCTTATCTAGATACACATCGCCACAAACAAACGCACCCCTCTCTCCTTTTCTGTTGAAGCTAAAGGAGAACACAGAAAGAATTCATCTGGAAGATGCTGGTCAAAAGAAATACATTGGAGAGACAGAATAAAAAACATGAAGGGAATTAGGGAAGAAGAGAAAGTTCAGGTTTGCTGTGTATGTTTATATTTTTTTTTTTAATTCTTTTATTTTGTACTGATAGTCCAGTACAAACAGTTTAAATGTCAGAAACTCAAAACAATGTCTGGGCCCCAGAACAGATGGATAGGTCTTTCCACTTCCAACTAGAGGAGCTGAATGGCAGATTTCACTCTAAGCTCTTGTTCACATCAGAGTACCTTTGGGGTCTGGTGTGGTGACTGTGCTGCTGGACTACAGGGCATTTAAGGAGGATTTGAAACTAAGGCTTTGAGGAGAATCACGGGGGAAGGTTGTTTCCTTCTTTGAAAAGGGCCCAGAAGTGGCACTGCTCTCTGCTATATCCTATATAGAGAGACGGTGGATTCCAGTCGTGCACTTTGGGAAAGCAATCAGGAATGCCTGTCCACAGAACACAACTGCTGGGATCTTGGGTTTGTTTTGCTCCTTTCTCTGATGTCCTTGAAGCCCTGAAAGGACGAAAGCACGTGTCATTGCTCACAAATCAACATTTTCCGTGTGATTTCCAAAAGGCTTTACTGAGGTGTTCTGAGTGAGGATCTGCCCTTTACGACATTTACACCAGATTCCTCTTTCCAGTCCATTACCCTCTATCATTTTATTTTGAGTAAGTATGCAAAGTCAGTCAGAACTGTTTATTTATAGCCGTAGATTTTCATGGCTGTATAAATTAGATGTTATTGCTGAATGAGATGCCCGCCCACTCACCCAGTGCAGCTGTACAGCAATGCTTTCATGCTGCTCCACGGTGCAGTCTCAATGGGGAGGGAAACGATGTTCTCCCAGTCAGATGGAGGGACCTCTGCTTAAACCCTTGGGTGAAAAAATAGCAATTAATTTATTCCACAGTGCAATCTGCATTAATTAATTAACTAATACTATTTAGACCTGCCACCTGCATTTGGCAGAGAGAGAAAATGAAGGATTAAATTCACCAGAGGAAAAATCCCACCTAAACTAGAACCTACCCCTGGACTTTTTTTTTATAAGATTAAGTGGTTTTACTTCAGAGGGAATGAGGGGGATGGGAACAGTAAGGGGAGGTAAGAACAAAATTGGTTGTTATTTGAGACAGAGCGCCATCAGAAAACAGGGACTCATCCCATACACACACACGTTTCCAGCAGAAACAGCTGGATAGCAATATCCACCACCATTAGGAGCTTTCATCTTAACTCACACCTTTGTAACAGTTTACTCCCACAAAAAGCATAGGCAAGTGCTACTTTATTCCCTCCCCTGTTTCCCACACAAATTTCTTGGTTTGGGTCCCTGCCAGAGCTTCAGGGTCACAATCTGACCTCAATAACATAATTTCGGATTGTTCCAAGCCTTCAGTGGAACTACTGAGGATTTACTTTGATGGATATGTAGCCAGGATCTGGCATGCAGAAAATATGCATTTACATTCTACCAAAGTGTCTAAAATAGTTGCCCAGGGACACTGAAATTCAATTTAAGACCTTGTATTCACTTGGCAGAGCACATAATTAAATATTTTGTGCCACAAAATTAACCAGAGTCTCAGGGGTCTGGGTAAGAGAAGGCTTAGGATCAACCATGAGAGCCAAACTAAGACCCACTTCCCAGGCAAGTTATTCAGTAAATACTGGAAAAAATAAGTGCATTCATGTACGGGTTCATAATATTTTTTGTTAGTATTCAATCTTACTGATTATCTGTAATAACCTTTTACCTCAGAGGAAGAGGTTATTGGCTGGGTGGATTCATATGAATAACACCAATGAACTAAAGCTCCTTCTTACAGCTAAGACCTGTTTGTCCTTGAATTAACCATTTGGGAAAAAAAATCAGGTAAAAACCAAATACAATTCCAATAGGCCAGAGCTCATAACAAGTGGTCAAAAGCTCCAAAGCAGATTTTTTGCCTTTTTTAAGTCTCCAGAGGCCCTACCCTGCAAGGAGTTCAATGTTTCTGAAAAGCAAACCAAATACCTAAGGTGTTTGATGTCAATACACTTCAGTTTAACTTCCAAACACTGGTGTTGCTTTTAAAAGCGAGGGTTTGAGTTAAACCTCTAGGATATAGCCCAATAGTAGTTCTGAGCTTTAAAATTTAATACTTGGTGTTTCAACTGTCACCTTCTATCAACTGTTCTCAAATCATTTAAACAAACCTTCAAGTTCCTTTAGGCTTGAGAGGGTAATTTCCCTCACTACATGGAGAACAGCACATAGATAAGAGAATAATGCTTTATTCTACACCCAAAACAGAACTACCTCCTCCAAGTATGCAGAACAATATGGTTTCACTTTTGGTATGGACTACGTTCCTTAAGGAGAGGAGATGGAAACCAATATATAGCAACACAAACCTGCTTTTTGTTTTGAGATGTTAATTCAAGTTTGTGATGCGGAACCACCCAGTGATGATGCCATCACTAGCCGGCAGGTGAAAGACAGATCCATCACTTAGTCTGCAAAAAGATCATGTGTTACAATACACCATCACTTTTGCCTGTGTTTGGAAACTCCAGGTTTTCCTTCTGCTGCTGTTCTTCCACATCAGGATCAAAAGCTCTGGTAGCAGCATCCCCTGGATCTGGCACAGAATGCAGGCACACAATACCTGCACACAGGCTAAGGTCCATCTGTGAGGAGTACAGGCCCCCAGTTTACAAACTCTGTGCTCCAGAAGTGGCTGGCCCAAGGCTTGGAAGTGACCATTCCCATGGCAGAGGGCACTGAGCAGGCAACACGACATTTTGCCTTGATGGTGGAACTCTCATCCAGAGGCTTATAAAGGGCTGTTCTTGTTCAGGACCATGAAGCACCCTTCCCTGCCTTGGCCAGCAGTTGGGAACTCCCCATAACATGGGAGCAGTCTCAGTGCTGAGTCAGAGCTCACACAGGCTGTGGTTATGTGACAGCCACATGCACCCATGGCTCGTCCACAGCAGGGCTCACTGTGCCCAGGTATCGGTGCCCAAGTGGGAAATGAGGATGTGTATATAAGAAGAGATGCTCCATGGTTAAACATTTATTTTCATCATGCTTTTCTAGATATGGACAGAGAGAAGGACAATTGTGGAAGTGTGCCTTAAAAAGGGAAGAACCACACTTTGAATCATAAGATCATTAAGGTTGGAAAAGACCTCTAAGATCTTTGAATTCAAACATTAACCCAGCACTGCCAAGTCCACCACTAAACCATGTCTCCAAGTGCCACATCTATGTGTCTTTTGAACACTTCCAGTGACAGTGATTCCACCACTTCCATGGGCAGCCTGTTGCAGTGCCTCACAATCCTTCAATCCTTTCAGGGAAGAGATGCCTCCTAATATCTAATCTAAACCTTCCCTGGCACCATCTCTTCTCTGTGGTGACTAGTGACAAGACCCGATGGAATTGCTTGAAGTTGTGTCAGAGAAGGCTTAGGTTGGATATTAGAAAAAGATCCTTGACCCAGAGGGTGGTTGGGTGTTGGAACAGGCTCCCCAGTGAAGTGGTCACAGTACCAAGACTGACAGAATTCAAGAAGTGTTTGAACATACTGTCAAGCACATGGTGTGACTCTTGAGCATGGTCCTGTGCGGGGCTCAGAGTTGGACTCGATGATCCTTGTGGGTCCCTTCCAACTCAAAATATTCTGTGATTGTGCGATACTCTGTGAACGTGAGGCTGTTTCCTCTTGTCCTGTCACTTGTTACCTGGGAGAGGAGACCGACTCGCACCTGGCTACAAACTCCTTTCAGGTAGTTGTAGAGAGCATCCTTTTCTCCAGGCTAAGCAACCCCAGGTCCCTCAGCCCCTCCTCACCAGACTTGTTCCCTAGACCCTTCACCAGCTCCTTTATCCTTCTCTGGACAGGCTTCAGCACCTCAATGTCTTTGTTGGAGTGAGGGACCCAAAACTGAACATCGGACTCGAGGTGCGGCCCCACCAGTGTCAAGTACCCCGTTTTCAGCACTGAAGTGGGCGTATCGCTGCTGCCGGGCTCCCCCGCCCCAGAGAACCGAACCAGAATTCGGCACCTCCGCTCCACCGCGGGCTCCGACGCCGAGGCCGCTCCGCTCGCTGCCATTCCCGCCGGGAGAGGACTCGCGGGCGGCGGGAGCGCGGCGGGAGCGCGGCCCCACAGCGCCGCCTGCTGGGTGCGCGGAGCACGGCGGGGCAGCGCGGGCGGGAGCGGGAGCGGCCGGCGGGACTCCCGGGGGAGCTCTGCCCGTCCCCGAGCTCCAGGCAGGGCCGTGTCCCATCCCGGAAAGCTGCCACCTCCTTCCCACGGCAGGTCGTTGCAGCGCCGCGCGCGGTTGCGGGCGATTTCGGCGTTACCGATGGCGTTCCGGGATGCAGCGGCTGCGGGTCGCTTCAACGTTGTAAGCAGTGTTAATTAATGTTTCGTTAACGGACCCGACTCGTGAATCCCCACAGACGCAGTAGCGTTTGCTCCTCAAGCGCTGGGGAAGATTTTTGGCACTGACGCTATTTCACTCGCACGTCTGAGAGTCCAAAGCAGCCCCAGCACAAAAGCAACCCCTGTCCCACACCCACGATGCTGTCCCACTGTGGGACACAAACAACCGACACCATCCTATTAAGTCAAAATCACAGGGAGAGGAAAAATAAATAGAAAGTTGGCAATTTCGATCAACGCATGTAACAATTATGTGCAAGAGAAAAAATGTTAATACAGCACATTATTTTTATCCATAATTTCAGGGTTTTTATTTTTTTGCCCTTTTTTTTCCTTTTTTTTGCCCTTCTTTTTTTTTTTTTTTTTTCTTTTTTAAAAACAGGTGTTGCCAAGTGTTGTTGAATCACACATACCTTGAAATGGCTCACAACCAATTGAGGAACAACCTCCAGGCTCTAAATCCTTACATCACTAATGCAGCCTCCTTGTTAATAGCTTGCCAAACAATAGCCATTGTTCCTGTAGGATCTAGCCAAAAATAATATGATGTGTAACTGTCTTCCCACTGTTGTCTTTGCAAAACTACTTATAAGTTCCAGAGATGCCTTTATGGATGGTGTACAGCACAAATAAACCCAAAAGCAGCAGAACTATTTGAAAAGCTTGTAGGAATATTGGAAGCGAGCGGAGTAGAAATAAGAAAGTGGTAGGGGATAGAAGAGAGAGAAAAACATGAAGAAGAATTTATATTAATAGATAGTGAAGCATTTAGTCAAACAGCTGTTTTCATGGTGTTGGATAATTGAAAAGAAAACAAATATTTGTGTACCTGTATCACTGAAACATGCATATTTGTGAGCACAGTGGTTGTGCAATTGCACTTAAATGATGCTTTTATGCAGCTCTGGTTTTAGAAGGAGTCAATTTGAATGAGTGTTTGTGAAAGAACATAAAAAGGACTATGCCTCCGAGTGTGGGAAAAACCTTATCTGAAGAAGAAATATCTGGAAATCATAGGGATCACAGACTCACTAGATATACATATAGCCTGTAGCCTATGGGCAGTCTGTGTTGAATTCAACTGCAGAAAAGCACAAAGGGGAAAAAAAAAAAGATAAAAAAATGTAGTTATTTCAAACTGCCACCTTAATAACTGAATATATTTCTGATGTGTAGTTCATAAAATACCAGTGAAGGATCACCTTAGCTTTTCCGCTATCAGTAGTCCAGGCCACAGCAGAGCCACTTTGGTCAACCAATGGAACTTCAACCTGTTGTTGTCTGTGTTGTACATTTCCTGATAAAAAAGATCATTCATCTTCCATCAACAATACATTTATTGATAAAGAAAGCCCTGAAAGACAGGACAAATTCACATGCATGCTGTGCATAGTGTGAAAATTGCTTTTCAAGTTTTCCATCACATTTCTACTTCTAATCATCAATCTACTTAGACATTGTAAGTCTCAGTTTTAGACTCTGACACAAATTCAGAGCTGAACTTTGACCTAAGTCCTGAATCAGAGAGTAGAAAAAACTAAGCAAGCAAAGAAAAGCCACTTCAAATATTTCAGATGAAATTGAATTAAAAAAAAATAAATAAAAAGGAATTTCTGGCAAATCCTGAAGCTGATATTTCCACGTAATGCAACCCATTCACAACGTATTTACTAATTACATCATATTTATTGCTAACAAAGTGTTGCAAGTCCCTGCTACAATGGGCCTCTGTTTAGCCATTACTGGCTATTTGATAAATGATCAGCAGTGGTAGAAGGTCACAGAAGAATGTTAGAGAAACACTGGGGGTAGAAAAGAGAGAAAAAAAACCCCCAAACCTGAAGTGTCCTGCAAGACCAGACTGTGAGAGAAACTCAGATATGCTCTCTTTAAATATGGCCATCCCTTATAAGGAAAAAAATCATTACCAATGTAAAGCACAGCCTGTAGGCAAAGCCTGTGTCATTCCTATGTATCCTTCAGTATATGTCCCTAGTGACGTGTCTATATACTCATCGTAAAAGTATGTTCCACTGAATGTACAGCTGCAGAGACTTCCTCCTCAGGGGAAACGGCATCTATACATCTGGAGAAACAAGCACGTGGGTCCAGGTCTGACCCTCTGACCTCCACATGTTGCAAGCTGCTTCCAGAGTCGACGGAAAGGAAACAACCCGGAGGAAACAATGCAGGACATCATTCCATGATGACCACTGTTGTGGTCAGCTGGGAAAAAAACAACAAGCAAAACAGTCATGACAGAAATTAGGTTGATCTGGTCATTACACTGACAGAAAAAATGCCTTTCCTTTTAGTGGTGATGGTGCCTTTTAGGAGTTTCTGGTTTGTTTTGCTGAATTACTCGGGTTTGGAGTTTCCTGATTATCAGAGCACTCACAGAGCACTCCTACACTCTCTGTTTGTGCATGTCAGTGCCGTCTCCCATTCCCTGATGAGAAAGGCATTTTTGACAAATTGATAAGATGGAATTTTCCCATACAGTCACTGTCAGGCAATCAGAGCACTGCATAGTATGTTAGAAATGAAAAAAACATGCTCTAACTTGGGCTAGCCCTCCATTTCCTTCCCCTTCCTCATCTCAGGGTCAGATAGAGAAACATCTCCCAGGCTACAGCACTTGCATTGTTGTAGCAAATGCCAGATACAGTCATGTGCCCTGGGTTTGGTTCTTTTGCCCTCCTGCCTTAACTGATGGCGAGTTTCAATGAAGCAGGAAAAACAGTAGATGAAGGAATAAAAGCACAGCCATAGTATCCAACATTGTCAACAAGCACGCAAAACCCACGTGCTGTATCTTACTTGTGTGTTGCCTCATATGCTTTGAGGAGCAATCAGTAAAGCATGATTTCTATCATACAGACTGAAAATACCTGAAACCTGGGCTTGTAATGCAAACCACAGTCACGCTGGGGTTTGTATAGGAGGGCTTTCCTATGGGAAAGGAGCAAGGGGCACAGGGGAATTCCCTGCTTGCTAACGTATCATCCCATGAAACACCTAAAATGCCCAAATTGTCAAAGAGGAGATTTAGGTTTGGGCAAGCAGTATGGTCACAGAATAATTTCATAATTAACAGAAGGGTTCCTTCATTTGACTCCAGCTGCAATGAGCTTTCGGTTCTCCTTGGTGTCAGGAGCAGCCAAGGCTTTCCAAGGGCAGGCAGCAGGAGGCAGCAAGCAGGAGGCAGCAAGCAGCAGGCCACATCTGTCAAAAAGGTGCTGCTATGAGCAGACAGCGTAGGCCAGCTTAAGGACCTCTCTTCCTGCCATTGTTATTCCTGCAGCCTTGGAATTTCATCTAAGTGGATATGGCCGCTTGCTAAACAGCCCATGCATACTTCTCTGATTAGGGTATTCCTGTTCAAGGAAAGAAGGGAGTGGCATGGTGAAGGTGGAAGGAGACCAGCTTTCTCCAATCTTGCCCAAGCAACAGGAGCATCCTGCCATGTGCTGGGCTCCTGGATGGGCACGTGGCTCCACGGAAAAACAGCTTGCTCATTGTCCAATGGGGAGCAGGTCTGTGCACCTTGGGTGTGCCCCCCAAGCAGTGACTGCTAAAGCAGAGAGAAAACAACACGAAGGGTGCAGTTCTTCACCCACCTTGCATTTACTTGTGAAAGAAATTTGTTGGCCATTTAGGACCCAAGCTTTAGGAAAAGTGTGTTACTACTGCAAATTTTCAAGTCCAAAATGCATTGTACTTTCCTACGGTGCAGCCATCAGTCTGCCCTAATGCCGCGCCGTCCTTGCAAATAGCTTTTATTTCTGCACATATTGTATATTGATTCTGCACAGCATTCCCCTGTGCAAGCACTGGCCTTGGTTTCTCCCTTTACAGGAGGGGGGATTATTTAATATTTTCTATCAATAGGATGATTTTTGTAACAGTTCCCTGCAACTAAACCTTTGAAATCTCAGACAATGCTCCAGTTCTGTACCTCAATAATACATTTAAGTGGTCTTTGCCTTGCAATTTGATGTGTAGAGGCACACCAAGGTGCCTTTTTCTGAGCATCATACTCCTAAAAACTTTGTTGTGTTCTCAAACCTCTCCATCTATTTTTCCCCTCATTTTTGTACCAGCCTATGCACTGCTAAATTCCCTTTCCCTTACTAGACCTCAAAATTTCATATAACACAGAATAATCACCAATTAAGTATTACAATCTGCTTCCAGCTGTCCCACTTTGTTGTTCTACATTCTATTTCCCCAACCTTCCTACAAGGGAAACTTCACAATTTCTTCCATGACAAGGCTGCTGATGTCCAAGGACAGGCCACTCACTGTTTCTACTTCAACCCTTATCATTCAACCTATCCCTCTGTGCATAAATGAAAGTGTTTGTATTGCCCTTAAATAGAAGAGCACATAAACCAAAAACTACTTTCAAAACACCTGAAACTAAAAGGTCTGGACAGAACACTCCAGACTTATCAGAAGAGGATCTGGGTCTTCTGGCTCCTGGCACAAGAGCTTCATTTCATTCCCTTTGTTTTTACTGGGCTTTGGATCAATGTATGCAAAAAATGTTTCCACTGGGCTTTAATTTTGGCCATCTACTCAGCTATGCATTCCCATACAGTCATGTGCTCTTATTACGGTTCTAATTATAAAGGTCACACAGCTCTATCTATTGTTTCAGTAAAGCTTTGGCCACAAAGTTCACATGATCATACTGAGCCGAAAACTGAGGTAATCAAGCAATCAAGCTAAGCACATTTGTTGCAATTACAGCCCCTTATTCCTTTTATTCACACACACTAACCTTCTTCTCCTGTCTTCCCTTCTCCCAAGCCCTTTTGCCAGCATACCAGCTTGGAGCAATGGTGTTGCTTTGTTGTGAGCAGTGACCCTGCATCGTGTAGACAGCTGAATTAAGTCCTGTTGCTGCACCAATCTAAACTGACGTTTTGACAGGAGTGACATGGGTGTGCCTTGGCAACGACATGGCAGTAAATGATGTTGCAGCAAAGATACACCATTTGAACAGACAAAGCACATTGAGTTAAACCTCAAGCCAGGCTGCTAGCAGCCAGCGGATCCAAATGCTGTAATTGATTGAGAGTTATTCCTGTGCCAAAAGAATAATGAGAGATAAAAAGGGATTTGGACATTGTTCCCCTTTCACTCTCATCCAGAATCTGAAGAAACAAACATCACATATGCACGCAATCAGGTATTTTGAAACAAAAGTGCACACAAAAGATTGAAATTGCGGAACAAATTCTGTTCTTAGTATCACTGGCAGTAGTCGTGTAAACGACATCAAAATTTTGGCCCCTGCAATTTAATAGAGCTTTCATCTTGTACTGATCAAAAAGTTTATGTCTGATAATTTACAAGAAGTAGTTATGATCTGATACATTTCTCTACATGGCTGTTTTCTTATTTACATTTCACCCACCTTGGACTGCGTGATTAAGTGAGACCATTTTATATTCAGCCTGTCATTTTTTTTTTTTTTAGGAGTTAGCATGAAGTAGTTATGCTTGGATCACACTGATGAATGCTGATATTCAAAATTTGCAAGAGGTTAGCTTAAAACTGCTTATTAATCAAATTAATTCAATACCTGGAAATTATTATATGGATAGTATTCCCTGTTTAAGCCTTGCTTGGTTTAGTTTAATTATGACTCTTAGATATTCAGGTTACTGATAAGACTGCCTTGCCACTGCACTCTGCTTTTCACTATCTTTAAATGCCATGTTGAAAAACTGTGACACTAAGAGTACTTCAACTGGGGTTGTTTCTTTTTGTATTCTGCCCAGTGACCCATTAAGCCCTAAGCTTTGCTCAAAAGCAAAATGAAGTCTAGAACCTCTTTTTCTCTCTTTTGTGTTCTATTTATGAAAAGCCAGATTTTGTGTCAATGAAGTGACACAAGGGCAGTAGAGTCTAAACCAAGATGCCACCCCAATTCACAGAAACAAAATGGCTTGCAACATGGCTATTGTACTTCATAAAAACAGTCTGGTACACAGCCTGCTCTCAGCTCTTATGCTTGCATTGTCAAGGATGAGTAAGCCCACGTTTGACCTGAGTTTAGCTGCGGCCTAAGACTGCACACATGATGAGGAACTCAGGTGACACAGGCCAGTTGTTAAAGTCCTTGAGCATCTCTGAAAGGGAATCAAACCAGGTGACCCAAAGGTGCTACACAGAGAGACCTGGTGTCTTCCTAGAACAACAGCCTCTCTAGAGATATCAGCTTTTGTTCTTGAACTTCCCCCACTACTTTATTCCTCAACAACTTTTCCATATAGAGGAGTCTTAACTCTCCTTGAGCTCTCTTTAGCTTGAGACAAAAGGTTGCCAGCTATCTTCAAATCTGGCAGTGATGCCTCCATCAAAATCCATTTAAAACACAGTTTATTTGTGGGCCTAAAACATAGTTTAATTGTGGGCCCCAAAGGTCTATTGTTAGTCAAATACTTTGTTCCTATAGTGGAGTGGTTACCTTCTTTTTCACAAATGCAACCATAGAAAAATCACATTCAGTGTAATTAAATTCTTTTCTCAAGAATTAAAGGTGTTTCAAATACTGTGGCAAAAACAGACTTTTCTAGATCTCAGAGCAAATGAAGCCAAGTTCTTGGAGACAACTATTCTTGGAATCCCCAAAAAAGAAAATTAAGGAAAAAGATGCAGGAAATTTTTTGATTAGAAGTCAGATCTGATAGAGCAAACAGACAACTTTTGTTCTTCCTCAAAAAAATAAGGGTGACAATCTGGTCAGGATTCCTCAGAAAATTTGTGCAAGAATTAACTCACTTTGGAAACAGAATGGTAATTAGCATCCCTCTTCTCAAGCATCTGTTTTGCTTTCCCATTTTTTAAGCACAGTATTGTTCAGCTTTGATTTAATTCAAGTTCTCTTGTCACTACTCATAACGATAAAGATATTTCCTCCCTAAATGCAAACAAGAAGCAATAACATTTTAGAGCAGTAGGTATCAAAACATATGGTGACTTCTACCTGGAATTTAACAGTTCAGAAAATAAAAGAAAAAATATTGTTCATTCTTAATAAAACCAAGTCTAAGTTTTCCCTTTATAATTTATTTATTTATTACTTTTTTCTAGTTTTCTCCCTGAGTTTCCCACTAATAAAGGCTATAGCTATAATAAAGTATGGGAAACTAATGGATACAAAAATTACCTTCAGAACCATGTTACAATAGTAAATATCAACAATATTTCATTTGATTCTGAGTAAGAGAAACACCTAGTTTTCCTTTCCCAAGCAACTTTTTGTGGGTCTTAAGGAACACAGAACAGTTTGCATTTTGTTAAAACTAGTGCCACTAATGGAAAGAAATGAGAGCTACTCACCAAGCATGATTTCTAAAATAAGTCATCTGTCCCTGCATCAAATTCATATCACAATGAAAACTGAGTGGCGTAGATCAGTTTTGCACTGGAGGCCTTTTTGCTCTGAATACACTCGCAATTAAATCTGGGAGGCGCAAAAAATTCCTTAACATTAGACACAGAGCTCCTGAGAAAGGTCAGAACAACAGATACTCCAATTTCAGGCTTCTTTTCTTTCTCAAGGAACAGTGGCAAGAACACATCATTGCACAATGACAACTTGTTTAATGAATCCAGACTCTGGTTCAGCCTCATGTGAGGCATCCAGACATTGCAAAGCTGTGGAGCACAGAGAACAGGTGACACGGGAGGCAGGATGCTATTGTTGTATCAGCTAGTTAGTGCAAGGGCACTCTACCACCAATATACAGTCCATCCTCTGCCCCTTCTGGCAATGACCCTAGGTCTTGTTCTTCTTCTGTTCAGCTGATTTGCTGTTACACACTTAGAAAGCAGAAGAAAGGAACAGTAATGTAGAGCCTTGGCTGGCATTTTGGAAAGGTCTTTGGTTGGGTTTGTTCCCCCTCCCTCACCCAAGAATAGCATCTCTATTTCTGTCTCTGCCATTTCGCAATCTCTAATGGCATCTTTAATGTCAGACACAGAGTAAGAAAGGAGTATAACAGAGAGAGATTTGGAAGTTCCTACAAAACAAACCCTTTTGCTAAATCTGTCTCTGCATTCCCAGTTTCTATGAGTATATGTTGAGACCAATATGAGATTGAAGAGGCATCTAAAAGCCCCATGCTACTTCACAGCCTTTGGGTCAGATTTTCAATTATCTTCTTTCTTTTTGTGCAAAAAAGTTCAGTCAACCTAAAAGAGAATTTTTTCTTAGAAATTTTAAGAAGTGCTTAAAAAACCACAGTGCAAGGTGCAAGGACAGGAGTCAGAAGTCTGTGCAATGGATACAAAAATATTTTAACACTGGAGCTGGCAATGTAGACTTACTTTTTATTGAACAACTTGCCTTTTCTTTCTACCTTTATGGTCTCTTATGTGTCATACATATTCATGCTACTCTTCCAGTGGTGAGGTTTCACTGTGAGTGCAGGCAGCAGTCCTCACCTGCATCAGAAAATGAGCTTTTATTTATGCCATGAATATCCTATGCCATTTAGAAATGCCAAGTTGTTTGGTTGGGGGGGTGGGTTTTAAGGGATATGTATTTTAGAAAACGTGTTTCCTTCCTCAAAATGCTAAGTAACTTCACAGTGTCTCACAGGGAGGAAATACAACTGTCATCTTTTTAAAAAGTGACAACTGGCACATGAGTAGCAATAGTGCCTCGTGCAGCATAATTGCTAGTATTTCAAAAGGTGACTTTGTAAGCATGGATGTCTGTAAGATACTCTGCTGTCTGCATGCTATTTGAACCTTGCTGTGGTTTTGTGGGTTTTTGTTTGTTTTCTTTTGTTTTGTTTGTTTTGAGCTTTCATCTTCTCTGCAAAAGCAACAGTTTGACATTACAGTAGAATTTGGCAGGCAATTTACTTTTCAAGTCACAAAACTGTGGTCTCATACGGTGTCTGATATCAGAAAACAGCAAAAGAAACATGGAGATAAATTCTGAGAATTATTTAAAAAACCTAATTCTAAAATCCTTTGGCTCTTTGCAAAAACACAGCTGTGCAAGAGAGAAGCAGACAATGAACTTCTATCAAATAATTTTTTACTGAAATTTCCTCAAGTGATGTATCTAGATTATCCACTATTGCCACAGGTTCATAGGATCATGGGCTAGCCCAGGTTGGAAGCAACCTAAGGAGATATTCAGTCCAGCCTCCTGGTAAAGCAGAGATAGCTGTGAACATATGGGTTTTAAAAAACAAATCTCCCAATTATTTTTGTTTATATATTAACCACCACTTAGAATAAGAAAGCAGCCTCCTTCTCATCAAGTTATTGAAAACAAATACATAGGAATTTCTTCTTTAAATACAGGGGTATATATTTTAAGTTGATGGAACATGAAGCTTTTCCATCATGCAGGTAACAAGGAAGGGAAAGAAAAACCTGTCTTGGTAAATAAATACATCAGCACATACAAGCAAGGATATGTGGGAACAATGGTAATGTGGACATCTGACTTTTACCAGTTAATTCTGGGGAAAATAGGTAAAAAACACTATTGCCTTCAACATAGCTATGGCTTTGCCATATGGAATTACAGTGATGTAAGCCCAGACAAAGTTAGGTTATAATCAAGCTTTTTGATCTAGTCAAAAGAGGTGTTGGGGAAACATAGGGTTAACAAGTAATTATTGTATAACTGAGACAGTATTGTGAACAAGAAGTAGCAGAAGAACTTAGAGAAAAACATTGTTCCCCTTCCACAAACCTCCCTCTAATCAAAATTTTTACTTTCAGGTCTGACTTTGTTTGACTCTGTTGTTCTTGTAGCAAACTCGACTTTAAGCCCAGGACAGCCTAAGAGTTCTCAGGAAAGAAAGTGGTCCAACAACAGAGTGATAAAAAGCTAAGGAAATCTGCATCATGTGCTGAGCTCTGAACCAAATATCTACTCAAGGAGTGAGCTAATGCACAATGTGATGAACTAGGAAGCTGCTAATGACAGACAAGCTCCAAACTGGATTGTTTCTGGGGATTCCCAGGTGCCTATCAGATGAAAAAATAATTGCAGCAAGGAAATACAAGAAAATATTAAAAAAAAAAACCCAAAAACTGTGCTTCTGGTCTATTGGATGTGTAACAGTCTCCACAGAGAAGAACATTTGCCTCATCTTGAGTCACTTTTCCAAAGCTTTGTCAAATCAATTGTAAATACACCTCCTAAAGAAACAAAATTGCACTGCAGGGAGAAAGATGTGGTGATCCAAAGGGTCTTTTCTATCTCTAATTACCATGACCTCAGCTGGACATGCCCAAGAACTTCTAGAGAGGAATGTGTGTTAACACTTCCATGAGGACATGGGCCCCTGGGGACACAGAGTGCATAAGTGCTCCAGCAAAGAAACATAATCTAACTAGTCAGGAATGAAAAGTTATTGTACACTGAGCCCGTATTAGTCCAGTTGGGAGATTTCTTGCTTTCCTTTTTGTCTTTATTGTTATCATCAGTCTCCCAATGTAACCTATTTCAACTAGGTTATCTATCCCAATTAGCAATGAATCTCCCAGATTTCAAATATTTTTAAAATTCAGATTAACAGTTTAATTCATCAGCATTTTATATTAAACTAAAAATCATACCATTATCAGATAAGCAAACTTTTGTTTTGTGAATAAATTGCAGCATGTTTCAGGTATTCTCTTCACTGAGTATGCCTGCCCTCCAAAAAACAATAACTGTAGTAATAATTAGGGATGATTGAACTCCTATTGTTAACACTACTTAAATAAAAATGAAAATTTCAAGAAGCTTTATAGATATTTCTGTGTTGTCTGCTGAAAAGTTTTTGGCTGAACACACTCCCCCCGCCCCCCCCAAGCTTTTGGAAACAATATTTATGGTTTTGTTTAGTTTTCAAATAACAAAGACTGTCTTATAAATATAAAATTGTTCCAGCATTTTTCAGCAACATTACACGCAAGTTTTTAATGTACCTATTCAACATGTACATTAAAATGTCATAAGAGATTTAAAAAAAAACCAAAAAACTTCAATCACATCCATCTATTTCCTGAGATGGAAAAGGAGTTTCTGACATTTTTATTGGTTTTGTGTTTTGTTTGTTTGTTTGTTTGTTTTTGATAAGAAGAAAGCACAACTGGTTTGTTTCTATAGCAAGTTCTGAGAACTTGTCAGAACAAATATTTCTAAGCACTGAAGTGGTGATAGTTGACTGCAGTTAGATTCAGCATTCCCAGAAGAAGAGCTTAGAGCTTATTGCATAATCAGTGTAAACCTACATGGTTAAACCAAATCAAAGGATTAACATAATAATCAGCACAGGAGCATTTAACCACGTCAGACCTAGGCATGCTTCATCATTGGCTTTTAGTGTCTGAGGCAAACACCTGGCAATAACATTGAGAAAGTTGAGGAGGTCTCCCAAGCCTCAGTTTGACATGGAGGAACAACAGGGTGCCCTCTAAGTCTGAAATCAGGAAAGGATGTTGTAGTTTTAAGGTCTTTCCCACCCCAAAACCTGTCCACAACAATCAAGGTAAAACTTGGTGAGACTGAGAGGACTGGAAGAGAATGTACATGGGGACATAAGTCTCTGGTTCCTGGTATCAGCTTTGTCAGTGCTGAAGACAAATATTAGAAGAGAAAAATTTACTTTTTAAAATTTTTTTTCTGGTGCCAAAAAAGGGAAAAAGGTCCTTCTTGGTGCTCCAGTGACGTGACCTTTGTTTGGTCACTAACAGCATTCAAATTACCTTAAAGGCTATGATGGGGAAAGGCTACATTTAAAAGAAATCAGGGAATGAACTTCTATCTAATCTCTGAGGGAGGTGGTGTTTTTTTTTATTATCATCGTCATCATTACTTTGTTATTGTCTTGAGATTAGCCTTAACAAGAGCTATTTTTGAAACCAAAACATTGGTGAAAAACGCTTGGGTGGTGAGCCAAGGTTTTTCAGGGCACTGTTCCTTAGCTGTGTTTTTAAACATTGTAGAAAACACTTCAAAAATTAATTGGTTTTAATTTTTTTTTTTTTTAAAGTAACATACACTGTTAGTTCCAGCACAACACCCCTTGATAAGGCTTAACCACATGTGGAAGGAGATGCACATTTACAGCTGAAGGCTGGCAGGGCATCCCCATCTCCAGCACTGGAGCTGCACACCTTTGGCACCCTCAGAGGAGACACAGCCATGCCAGAGGCACCACGTTTCTGTGCCTCAGGACACCCTTTGTCCTCCAGGTGGTCGAAAGGGCTGTGATCAGAGACCTACCCAACCATGCTCTTTCAGGGTCGCTAACTACCTAGCAAGGCCTCTAACTCCAGATATAGAGCCCAACTGGGACCACAACTGGTGGAATAAATTGCTTCTTTCCTCCCTACAGACTGGCTTAGCTCTTCTAAAATGTAGCTAGGCTGTGTTTCTCAAAAACATCAGACTGGGTGGACTGCACAAGATAGACGCTCTGATATCAGCAAGGAACTTAAGTGTGTACCACACCTTTAACTCATTGAAAACAGCATGCCTGCAGCTGAATATGCATTTACCTATCTTGCTAAAGTAGAAACAGTAAAATTTACAAGGAACTGCTACAAAACGAATCAGGAACTTATCACTCCATTTTCTCAAATGCAAATGCATTGCTGAAGTTTGGAGCGACAGTTTAATGAATGTAAGATGAAAGAAATGTTTTTCTGTGTTATTATGAAAATTGTCATTGATTAAAAAAATATTACAATTGACTTTTTTCTGAGGTCATTTAGGAAAGAAGAGTTTTTCCTTTTGGCAAAATGTGGGTTTTAGAGTGTCATTCCTTAGTTTTCAAACAGGCACCTGTTTCCAAAAATGTAAGTTTTACTTGTGTCCTCAACTAAGATAATTAAGTGCATATTGGATTAAAAATGTTGTTCTGGGGGGATACTGCCAAGCCTAAAAATGTTTTAATGTCTTCAGTATAACAATTTGAGAGTTGCAAGATCGATTAGCAATGAATTCTTAAAAAGGGATTTTTTATATTTTATCTCTCAAAACTGAATTCCTTAAAAAATACAATAAAAAGGCAGAAACAAAGAGAACCTGGCATCTGCCCAACTGTATGTTGGAAAGAAATTATGAATTTGTACTTTGCAAAGTGCAAAGTGTTTTGGAAGTTGAGGTTTTCTGTGTTGTCCTTGTTTGTTGATGGGCTCCTCTGCACCTGTTTCATACTGTACATATTTGGAATTTTTCTGTATTCTTTATCATTTCAAAGACAGGAACATAAACAGCTCAGCTTTTCCTGAAATGACTGTCTGTGTGTGTGTATGCATCACTGAAACTTCCTAGACAAAAATGCTGTTTTCTCTTGCCAGACACCCTGTGTGCCTTCCTGAACAGCAGGCACTTTTTCAATAGCAACTTGGAGATATTGAGGGAGAATAGAAGGTCATTTTCTAAGACAGGATGCCAAGAGGACAGGAATTGAATGGTGCTGGCTGGCCACTAGACGCCATGCAAATCAAGAATGCAGTTCGGTCCCCAGGGAAATAATTCATGAGCCTGGAGTATATGATAAACCTGCAACCAAAGCCTTCTTAGGCAAGTGCGATAACAATGTGTCACATTCCAGAGGAGTTAAAAACAAAGGTTGCAAAAGTCCTTGCAAAGCAGCACTCTCTCAGACAACTGTGCTTTCAAGGAAAAGGAAAGAATTGGCAAGTATTGTCACTTCTGGCTATTTTCTGAAGACAACCCTAAACAGTTTAGGGTTAGTGTTAGTCCATCTTGAAATCTCCATGTAAGTGACAGTGGAAAATAGTTGTAAGAATCATTAACCTTTAAGAGGTTAAGCATTTAAATATATGTGTGCACCCACAACATATTGAAAATAAAGCAAATGACACAATAAGGAGGTGGCAAACAGATATATCCACAGCACATTACAAATAGCTACCTGTTTGTATATAGTGTTAGCCACCAGCTAGATTAAACCCATTCTTTTAATTGCTTTCTTAAGTTTTTCATTTGTGCATTGTACTACTTTCATAAATAAGCAGTCACTTCATTGATGCTCATAAACTGAACATAAACAGTTCAAGATACATACTTCTTCTATTTGCCAGTTGTTCAGTGTCTAATCTGTGCAAGCAGATCATGAAATAACTGCAGTGAGTATCTGTTATTCACAATTAATTATTGATGTTGGCTGACTGGCCAAGTCTCTTAGTCTGCCAGAAAGGGGTACAAACAGTGGGAGGCCAAACAAAGCACCCTTGCTAACATGACAGACAAAATTCTGCATGTGTGTATGAAGCATGTGATGCAGCACAAGATTCCACATGTGAAGCTTAACTCATGATATCCTGAGAATCAAGGAAGGAAAGATCAAGCATGCCTCAGAATTCAAAAGGTAAGTAAACTGTACTTTTGTGAATCAGATCAAACTTACTGCATCACTCTGCTTTCAACTTTGAGATTTGCTGCTCCTCTTTCAGATCTGATGCACCCAAGAGCTCATCTGCTTCTTTGTTCCAGATATTCCTGCCAATAGCAGTACAAACAACACAGATCTTTGTGGTGTTGCTTTGTAAAAATTCTTTGATATCATCAAAGATCCCTTCGCCCTATCGGAGTATCACAGGGCACCTCACAACACACCATTTCAACAGCAGGATAAAGGCCTTTGTGCCAAGATCTAGAGCAAGTGGTGATTAGCTGAATTGCAACAAACAACTAAAGAGGAAAAAAAAGAAGGAGGAAATCCGGAAAAAAAAACAAACAAAAAACCAAAATTGAAGTGCCAGAAAGACTGTCAAGACTACAGCTGAGCTGTAGCAAGTCTGTACAGAGGCCATGTCTTTCACAGGTCCCCCCTAAGAGCTGCTGAATCAGGCTAGGGTAGGCACTGCCTCCTTACTTCTCAAAGGCAACCAGAATTTATGCATAGGTGAGTACAAAACACATATACATATCAGAAAACATCTATAAAGAGAGCCTCTAGAATAGCATCTACTGTGCAAGGCTGTAACATCATACAACTAGAAAACCAACAAGGTTCAAATACAGGTAGATGTCCTGTACAATAACTTCAATTTCTGGCAGTTCCTTAGGACATATTTTTGCCTGTATTGCTGTTTACATAGTGCTCTATTTCAAACTACAGTTACATGACAACCTCTCACAGCCCTCAGAAGGCCACCTGTTTGGACCACCATATTTTAAAAAATTAATTAAAGGTTAACAAGTTACTAGTCATTCTCATCTTGCAAGTATTGAAAATCATCCTCAGGCACTCCAACAGCTTCTAATTAAGAATAAAGAAAGTATCAATCAGATCAAAGAAAGTGCTAATAAGCTATTTAACAAGTGCAATTTGCCTGCATAACTGTCTCCCAAAGAAAAACCCAAAGGTTGCCATTAATTTTACTTTCTGTTTTCAGAAATACACTTAAGAAAATCAGCCCCTAGCTTCACTGGTAATCCACATACTGACAAGGCTTTCCCCTTCTCCTCTGCCCCTATCTGTGCTTCTGAAGAAACACAGAGCCACAGAAAAAAAGAAAAGTTGTAATATCACTCATTCACTTCCACAGACCTTCCCTTCTTCCCAAATAATGTCTGTCGGCACTAGTGTGCCCACTCTGGACAGATAGAGAAAGCTGTCCAACAGTTACGCAGTTAGGAGCACTGCATAGTTTGGGAAGTCAGGACATTTTGTTGTTTCCATAACTAGAGAAAATTCAGCCCTTGTGAGTACCTGAGCTGTGTAAGAATCACAGGTTTCCCTTCCTCCGTCCCATGCCTACTCCACAGCTCCTGAACAGTCATCTGGTTTTCCACCAAAGCTCAAATCTCCAGAGGATTGTATCTCCCAGAGTCTCACACACACCAGACATGAGTATGAATCCTGGCTGAAATATGCAGCCTGAATTTTCTCCATCCTTCTGAATTGCTCACATTTAATCTTTCAGATTAGAGTCACCTGCAGGGATTAATACATTTGGGAAAAAGAATAGCAAATTAGAACAGTGATACAAAGTCTGCAAACAAAAAATAGATCAATGTTCTCTGCAAATATCTCTTATACCTGAATGTATATATTCATCACAAATCTATATAGTCCTGGCTCTTATTTTTCACTTCCCCATACTTAGAAACCTCCTACACAATTATTTCCTATATGATTCTTTCCTTCCTACCCACCCCAGCCACTGCCCTTCCTGGCAGTGCGTCAGTTTTGTTATTGTTCAAAGGTGAAAAACAAGATCTATCCCAGGAACTCACTCTGGCAAAGCTTAACCTAAAATGATTAATTTAGGAAGAGTGAAACAGCCCAGTGCAGGGGCCTTCAAGCAGGGCTGGTAGCTCTGATACAGCACAGAAAGCCACGTGCATTGCTCCTCTTTCCACTTGATTTACAGTGACAGAGCTGACAGTCCTGCAAGGACAGAAAGCTGATCACAGTCAAGGAGGTTAAAAGTTACACTTCAGATTAACTTCCAGGCAAGTAATAATGAGGCTGCCACGAGGATGCTTCAGGGATTGAGAACAAAATGGAGGGTGAGACATTCGGTCACGAACAGAAGCAATGCTTCCCTTCCACATAGAGTCAATACACAGCTAACAATTTTATTCATTTTTATCATTTGTGAAACAATTTGACTCGGCATCTGGGCTGCCCAAGGGCAACCTACAGGTTCTGTAAAGCTACCTACAAAATGAAGCTGAATAATGAAGTTTTGATTATTTGTACCAACTGGAGGCCTGCTCCCCCAAGGATTATTGGCACTGTAAAAATTTCACTGTTGAAATTGCCCTTTCCAGTTTACAAGATCAATGCCCCGGTGCTTTGTTTTATTTTAAGAAAATAAGCGGACACTATGTGGAAGTGAATTAGCCTTCACTCAAAACATGTTTTGCACTTGATTTTGTTCAATGCCAACCAGAAAACAGTGATCTTATTTATGAGGGCTGGATCTACTGTTCAGGTTTAATTAGCTGATTATTACATTTCCCATTTCTGTTATTGCAGATCCTTAATTTTTTTTGTAACATGATGTCCTTTAAAAAGTGTTTTCCAGAGAAAGCAGAAGACATTTCTATTTGTTCTAATTGTTCAGGAAATTAAAACATGCCAATATTTTTTCAGCTAATTAGCTTGAAATACCTTGTTTTTTACTCCCGGAACTGACCTGAAACATCTTTCTTGCGCTCCTTTTAAATCAGTAACTACTCATTTGCTCTGTTTCACCGTCCTACATCACTCAGCAACTTTTTCCACAGGACATTTCCACTTACCAGTTGTTCGTTTGCCCATAAGAAAACATATCCTAACAGACACATTGAGCTTTTTTCTCTCCAGTTATTGACCTAGCATACTGCTGTTGACAGCAGCAGTCACTTCTGCAGGAATAGAAGGTGCTGCTTCATGTATGAGAAGGGGAATGGGGTGTGCAACATGCCACCACTCCGCAAGCAAAGGTAGGTAGGATGCTGAACAACTGCTGTTTCATTTTCACTGTATTCTTTAAATATTGTCATTGTGGGGGAAAAAGAAAAAAGTGAAAAATTTTAGGACTTAGTCATTTCTGCATAAGACAGCAATTAATGTAATCTCTTTTTGCAAGTCATGTGGGTCTTTAGATATCTCTGTCAGCACCCATCAGACCTTTGACACATCAATTTTAGAGGCCAATTTTAACACTTGTTTACAATTAATCTAGTTTAACCATTCCCATCTAACTGTGTATGTGGACCCTCTTTACTTCAGATTTAACTACTTTTTCACCTTAACTTGATATTATGGAAAGCACTCATTGGAAGTCAGGCCCCACACATCTTACCTTGCAAGCCTCTATGATTTTTGAAGTGTTTGAGATTGTGCCTGTCTACACTCAATTTGTTTCTGTAGCCATTGCACCTGGCATGTCCTATCCTTCTTCAGATCCTTAACTGTTATCACAAGGATTTAAAACTAAATTGACCCCTTCTTTTGACATTGGATCAATGCCGCCAAGAAATGTGCAGCAACAAGGAATTATGGGTGAAATGCATTTACTAATGTATGGTTTGCTTTTACTGCTGCTTCAGCAAAACATGGAGTACTTACTTACAAAGGTCAGCAGCGTGAAACACCTATCCAAAGTTTTTCTATGAAAATAAATCAGAGCATGCTTAAAATAGCAGTAATTCTCCTGAAGGGCTTACAAATACTATTTGGTACTGACAGGGAACACTTTTACATGTAGATCAAGAAGCCACAGAAAATAGCAATAGGACTTCTTTATATTCTCCTTACCTCCCCCTTCAGCCCTTTTCTCATGACACCATTGCCACAGGAAAATGATGAACACTTACAGGAAGAAGATTGTTCTACTGCCAAGCCTGTTCGATACACATCATCTTTCAGACCATACTAACTGTTTGTTCTGGTGGTATTCACAATATGAACAAAGGATAAAATCAAAAATATACTTCAAGATATATCCTGGATCACTGAAAAGATTTGAAATGGCTTGAAAAGCTTTGAAATGGTATGAGTGTTTGGGGTTTGGGGTTTGTTTGTTTTTGTTTGGTTTTGTTTGGTTTATCTTTCTTCTTTTTAAGTGTCTTTTGGCTTAGGAAAAGTGTACCAGAGATCTTAGGACATGCATCTCACCAAAAGTAAATTTTAAACCCTGTATATTTGATAACTAAATTTGTGGTAGTGCTCATTTAGCTAAGGAACGTAGTTAACTTAAGCTATTATCCTAGAACTGCTGTTTTCTAAAATAACCCCAGGTCTCAGAATAAAAGATGAGACTATATCAATACATCTTTTCCCCCTTTCTCCACTCTAGTTGCAACACAAAGTCCGCATAGCAGAAAAGCAAATGAATTAACAATATCATGAGGACACCTTTGCAAAAATCTTGCACATCTTCAGCTTGAATTTCCCTACCACTCCCTAACAGATTGCCTTTGTTAGAGTAACAAGGAACAAGAAGATTTTAGTATTGTACACCCATATTCACTCCTTCACTCCTAAAATCCAAGAATCCCATTTTCTGTACTGATGTCCTTTGGTCTAGCATAAGTCAGGTATCACTTTTCTCTTATATAGCTAAAAGGAGTCATAAATATATACAGTCCAACAGGTACTGCACGTCCTTAAAGTACCTGTAAAGGGATTCCGATGGGCAGGGAGCAAACAGTAATTTTGCTTGCTCCTGGTATAATAGCATTTTTTCTTCTAATTCATAGTTTTCATAGATTTTAAAAAGTTATCTATAGGCTGCATAATTTCTGTCCCAAGATGCATGAAGGAAAAATTCTCTTTTCCAAAGCCCGTTTAAGGAATCCAGCCAAAAGCAAATCTTGCAGAAGAGGAATATTTGACAGTACTTATGCATAACATCATATTTGTAATATCAACTGTCCCAGGAACTTCAAGACAAATAATTTTGGATATCTTGAGCCAACCTCTACTGGAACTGGGGAACAAGGAAAGAATTATGCAAAAGAGGCTGTAATTTCATATCAAAACATAAATTAAACATTAAAAAGCATCATCTTAAATAACAAATGAGAAGTCAGAAAGAAACTTCCAGAAGGAATTAAAAGCTATTTGAAAGAAAATTCTACTCACTGAAAAAGAGGCATATAGTCAGCATAGGTGCCAGCAAACATACAGCAGGAATTTGACCTGGCAGACTACTGAAACATAGAAACCCTTAAGTTCTCTGTGAAGAGCAACTGAATAGCATTGTGTGTGTTGCAGGACGGATCAACACTGGGAATTACTCCTTCATTCCAGCTTGTGATATTCTAAGAAATACATGTATGTATAAGACAGGCCATACCAGAGGATTTTTGCTCTGTATCAAAATATCTCAGCGGACTATGATAGTGAAAAGAATACATCTCATGTTTTTACTTAATCTCACTCAATGTAAGGAGTGAGTTACAGGAGGCCAAGGGAACAGAAGGGAGAGGGAACCAGTGCACATAAGTAACACCTTTTAAAAAAGTCCTGCTCCAAAAACCATGTCAAGAACCTGTGAATGAGAAGGCAATAGAGTAGCACCCATTAGTGTATTGGAAGTATTGAGAAAGAAGCTGGCTTTACAGATATTCACACCTGAAGCTTAGGTCAGTCTTTTAGGACACACTTATCACTATCTGTGCTGTTTATACAAGACTGGAGACTATGCAGGTGCTGGGAAGATTTCACAGAATAGTCACTGCCACAGAAAGGAGCAGCCAAAGTTAACACCATGTTCAGTTTCTGTAGGGCTCTTCCACTGTTGACTAGCAATAAATGTTATGACCCTCCACCTCACTCCCCCAAACTGTCCATGCTCTTGTATTCTTGAGCTCTCAGCCTTTCTCTTCATATAACCATATGAGCCAAGCAATTCAACCATGCCCCTATTAAATTACATGTTTGTGAAACTGAACCTGGAGAGGGAAATTTCCTGGCAATTATAGTAGAGAAGCTGGAGAGATCAACTGATATAACCTGGTCATGACCCATTCAGAGGAAGTAATTGGGCAGATAGTGTTACGATCACTAATACTTTCACACAGGTGCAGCACCATCTGCTTCTGCTCTTTTTGGCATGAGGCTGTTAGATGTTCAGTTCTAAGTCCATGATTTAGGTATAAGGTGAAATTAGTAGGTTGAACCTTCATCAACCAAGGGAGACCAGTGTCAAACACCTGGACGAAGACAGCAGGAGAGGAGACTGAAGAAGCCCAAGACTAGGCTGCACCTTGTAGAACTTTGGTTCAAGATTTGTAATAGCCATTTTATCAAACAGCAAACTGAGTTTTTAAAGCCTCAAATGCACATTTTCAGAATTGTATAGGGTTCATTGTTTAGTTAATACTGAGACTTCACTAGAGGAGATTATCCTCAGCTCTCATGGGGACAGCCAAAGTCGGGGCAACAAGCTCTTAATCAGCCATATCTGCATATATTCATACTGATTGCAATGCTGGTGGGTACTGGGTGTTCAGGGGGTTATGCTGGACTGCTTGGTCCCAGAAGATGGCTATCAGTTATCATTCCTCCTGCACATCCAGAATTCAGTCTGCAGTACCTTTAGGTATGGGCTTGTTTTGCAATAGGTCAGACTATTTAGACTTTCATTGGTTTGTTTTGTTTTTAAATGAAGGCATTATGTCTTCAAAATTCACAGCTCTGCAAGTTTCAGGTTCAAAACTGGAACTCTTTGAACTTATTCCATTATTCTTCTACCACTTCTAAGTTAGTGTTTTGAAACAGAACAATGGTCCATCATGCAATCTATGGCATTTAATACTTGCTTTACTCTTTCTGTTTAATTACTGGAATAATAAATCTCTCCCTCACAGTTTATTTAAAGTACCTTTCAAGCACATGATCCACACACTGCATTGTTTGTGCTTAGAGGCCCCTCAGCAAAGGCAAGAACTCTCAACTATTGCATTGTAAACTTACTGGAAAACTCACTCTTCAGACCTATGGTAAAAGGCAGAATATTGCTGTAATTGGCATTGTTGAAAGTTTACAACATGGACTCACCATTTATTTTTTCAACTGGAAGTTTCCACAGGATATCTAAAAGATGTTTATAGCATAAATTTAACAGATTTCACCCTGTTGAAAGATTAGTTGGATGACTTCCGTTAGCAGAAGCAGTCCGAAGACTGTTTAACCTAGTTCAAAAAAAAAAAAAAAAGGAATCCCCTCAAACTCAAACCCCCACAGCTTTTAAATTCAGAAATTTAAAGTTTTCTTTATGTTATTAACCTATTTGAAATTTGTACTCAGAAGCTGACAAAGTAAAACATAAAGAGGTGAGTATCTTAGTAATCCAAAAAGGGGTTAATTTTAAATGAAAAGGATCACCAAAGGATGAAGTCCTTTCTTTCCCCTGATTGATTCCAGGAAAATACACTATTACAAAATTTAAAAACAATAGCATGAACAAACTTGTCTGCTGTGTTTGTTAATTCTATACCATAGCATACTTCTCAATTAAGACATTAACTATCAGATACAGAAGACAATGTAAGTGCTGTTATATCTATTGTGATAGCAGCAAAAAGTTTCAATAAATATTGGGATTCCACATTAAAATTGTTTGAAGAAAAGCCCCTTCTGCATTCAGTCACCTAGCATTCATCTTTCTGCTCTAAAATAGGTTTCAAATCTGGTTTAGCTTTTGTTTGTTTGGGTTTCTTATGTATTTATAAAGAAAATATATTTTACAATCTGCAAGAGCATCCTCTAATCACTATGTTTGTCTGAAAGCAACTGGCCAAATGGATCACCCAGTCTGGAAAATACTGGTCCAAATACTTGGATCATGAATTCCCAGTAACACTAACTGAATGATTCCAGTATCTATTTTTAAGAAGTCTTCTGGGAGGTGGGGTCAGGCTTGAAGTCATAAATCTTCAGTATGAAAATGAGTGGCTCAGCTCTGGGCATATGTAATCACTGTGATTATGTGACTGTTTAGGCAGATAAGTGAAAGTATGTGGGTTTCAATGTTTATATGAGGAATTTCAGGCACTTTCCCTTTCCACTGTAACAGCTAGTGGAGTTGAAGCTCGCTACAGAACTGTTTGGAATCTTTCCCACGGGACATGAAGTCCTTCAAAATAGCTTTACTTCCAGTGGGAACTGGTAAGTTTCTCTTGCAGTTGACTGAGATTTTAATGTAATGTTGACTGATATGGCTGCTTTCAGGCTGATCTTCCTCAGACATGCCAGTCAAGGCATTAGTTGACCAAGTCCTCCCTGTCTGCAAAGAAATTAGTCTGATTGCCAAACACATGGGTAGTGCCTTGCATAGATCTACATGTAAGACTCTGTCTTGGCACTGAAGTACTTCTTCCTCAAGTATCTCATATTTGAAACAAGAATCTCAAAGTTCTGGAGGTGGCAGGATATACCAGTCTATAACTCACATCCCTTCTCACCCCCACCCCGCCTCCGCAACTACACAACACCATCCCCATCCCCACACTGTGTTTTTTTAGCTTTATGGGGTATTTTTGGGTGTGGTAGTGGTGGAGTTTTTCCCCTCAACCAAATGGGCAATCTGTTAAACAGAACACAAACTAGTCACTACTGCTACCCACAGAATGGCAGAAAAGTAGGGTAACATAAAAAAGTGTTTTCTTTACTACAACAGGATGCAATAACAAAATGAAGGGTGATCAGGTCTACTCTTTTTTCCCATCCTAGACTCAGAGAGAAGAAAACTGCAAGGAAACCTTTTAAAATCAATTATTCTTGTAGAAACATCTAGCCAAAGATGCCAACATTGTAAAGTTGGGTACCTAAGACTCTAGAAGGGAACCAATTAAAACAAAAGAAGTTCAAACAACAGCAGGAGGAAAAGGTCAACGGAGCTTGAAAATGTCCTTTTAGCTTCTAGACTTCTTTTTCTTTGCTTTTTTCCACAATGTTTTCTTGTGCAGCAAAATGGCCAATGGTATCCACACAAAACTGAAGAACGAGAATTTGGGCTTTGTTCACATTTTAATATCTCTGAGGTCTTGGCTTTGAAGACATGTTTCATATGTAGAAGTGGACGAATCTGACCAATTAGAAAGCCAAAGGGGACTTCACTTTCCAAAATACACAATGGAACGAGAGCATTTAATGCAGTGGCTGTGCATTGACAGAGGTGAGCCTAAAGCTGGCCTATGGGAATCCGAGTCCTCTCCTGTACTACCAAATACAGATAACAAAACCCTCACATTCAATTCCTTAAAAATTCCCAGTTTTACAGGCCCACTTAGTTGGACTGTAAAAGGTATGGAGTTAGAGCTGCACTGCATGGAAAGAAAGGAGGTGTACCAAAGAAAGCACCTGCTGTAGCAAGTCAAGTAGAAGTACAGACTCAAGGAGAGATTCCCCTCTGTCTCACTTTGTTTCCCAATCCTACTTTTACTATTTCCTTACTACCTGTCACCAGGCAAAAGCTTGTGCCCCGAGTTTCTCAACCAACACACTACCACTCTGTTCCTTTAGTTGAAAAAAACCCAAACTAAAATTAATATCCATTTCTTTTTCTAGTCAGGTAAAGATTAATTTAAGTTTTCCAGCTCTGGATTTTCTCATCCTCTTGTCTAGTTTTTATTTTGAATTTTTTCATGTTATATAGGACAATGTTAAGCATGCTACCAGCCATAAATAATAAATAATGCCTTGAGTACAGGACATCATAAGAAAAAGTAAAGATGAGAGGAAGAAGATGAGGATGAATAGTTTCAGTCTTTTCTAAGCCTTTAAATGCTAAGATTTTTTACCTTTGTAGACACCATATTCTGAAGCAGCATTAAAACAGGCTTGTAGCTTTGGTCATTATCTGGAATTGGAGAGTGCGAGGAAAGGGGAGAGGATGAAGGGAGAAGAGAAAGCATGGACAGGCCAATATCACCACCTAGTGACAGAACTTTTGTGTTGCAGGTGGTTTATTTAAATATTAGACAAACTATTGTGCCAGAGAAACAGACTATCTAATACTTTTATGATAACAATCCTCTAAACTTAGAATTATATATTGCTTCAGGATTACGAAAAAATTCAGAGCATGCAATGTGGTGCAGTGAAGCACTTAGTACTTGGTTGATTCTTTTGTTTACTTGTTTAAAAAACAATAAAGAAAAATACTTTCTCGTATTTGTGGAAGGTTAATTTGGCAAAGCACTTGTTCTAATATTCCCCAAACTAGCAATTCCGATAACAATAAGTTAAATATTATTTGAACCTGAGCAGCTTTAAAATTAATGATTTTGGCATAAGTCAACAGAGGCAGGAGTTTTCCAAACTGGTGGGACCCTACAAA
>JAWWLV010000088.1:64169533-64246013 GCA_035041135.1 Platyrinchus mystaceus
ACAGAACTTTTGTGTTGCAGGTGGTTTATTTAAATATTAGACAAACTGCAGAGAAACAGACCATCTAATACTTTTACGATAACAATCCTCTAAAGTTAGAATTATATATTGCTTCAGGATTACGAAAAAATTCAGAGCATGTATTGTGGTGCAGTGACGCACTTAGTACTTGGTTGATTCTTTTGTTTACTCGTTTAAAAAACAGTAAAGAAAAATACCTTCTCGTATTTGTGGAAGGTTAATTTGGCAAAGCACCTGTTCTAATATTCCCCAAACTAGCAATTCAGATAATATTAAATTAATATCAGTTTAAATTAATATAAAATAATATCAGTTAAATATTATTTGAACCTGAGCAGCTTTAAAATTAATGATTTTGGCATTAGTCAACAGAGGCAGGAGTTTTCCAAACTGGTGGGACCCCAAAAAACACAGAATAAGAACTACTATATGAGGGCAACAGCCCTAAAGGAGTGCCTTTGTGCAGCACCTGACTCTGAAGTAGTGCTGGGTGAAGTAGGAAGATTGTCTAGAATTTCCAGCAGAATACATTTTTCTTTTCTTTTATATCTCACTGTTCTATTTCCTTCCCTGTACAGTACTGCCATAATTAAATACGGTAAACTTGGCATGATCTTTCATGTGGATATCTACATTTTTATACTCAGAATAATAAATCTCTCCCAGCCTTCTAGATGAAGCTCATGGTGTCTACCTTGTTGTTATTGCAGCATCTTTTTTCCCCAGTTTTGAGAAATACACCTATTCACATACACAAATCCTACCATAACCCAGTGAATCTTAGTCTTGGTCACTCCATCTCTTGCTCTGCTTCTCCATCCTATCTAAGTTCCATGCTTTTGTTTCAAGGTTTTCCATAGTTTGTGCCACTCAAGCCACATCTTACTCACTATCAGGGCATTTTCATCCACATCCAATGGGTCTGTCATGTCACTATCCAGCAGTGATTGACTTCTCAAGCACTGTTATGCTTTATCTCCAATCACTCAAGTTATTTAGCTGTGTGATAACAGGCTTAATTATGACTTTTTAAAAAATAATTACCTAAACACTCTCATTTTAGCATGTTGAACAATGCTATCGCCTCATACTCCCCATCCTGTCTTTAGATGACTGTTTTCTACGGTCTTACACTCAGCCATAGCCTATTTAGGGTAGGTCCTGTGCATGCATGTTAGCACAAGAGGGGAACAGTTAGGGACTAAGGCTCTAGGCTATCCAGTCCTAGAAGCAGGGCTGCACAGCTCTCCCAGGATAGTTAGTTAACAACAAATAACATCTAAATCCTGCACTGAGGGAGTGTACTTGCACTGCACTAAAAGCAGAAGCTACACCCAGCATGCTTTTGAAATAGAAAGGCATGCATTAGCTGTAACTGCTACAACACTAAACAAATGGTGCAGCATTAGAAACATTCCTTTTTAAGGCACTGTCATTTAATTATTTTTTTTAATAGCACCAGGTATGGTCTAGGCAGCTCTAAAGTAAAATGCAATCACTGTACAAAGGTGCCACTCAGTTGACAGTCAGGCACTGTGCAAAGGGGTGGCTTTGTCTGTTTTTGGAACAGTTGTGTTGAAATACACTCCACGTTAAATAGGAAGCTATATGCTCAGACAACTGATTACTCTGGCTCCCCTTCTACTGATAAAATTTCAAGCTGCTATTCCACAATAATATTTTCAGTCAGCTTGTAACAATTTTAAAAACCCCTGATAGTGCCAATATCTATCATTCCTGGAATGCCAGTAATCAGTGTTGTTCTATTACCCATCAACACAGTTGGGCTGACACACGCCATTAATTTATTTGGACAAAAGGAACATATTTGAAAGAGAAATCGTGCCTTCATGCTCTCTGAATAATTAAAATATGTATCCTATTTTACAGTTGAACAAGCTCCTCCTACATTAGTATTCTGTGCCGAAGCTTACTAGGAATACTTAAAGAAAAATAACAGATATTACTTCTAAAAGAAAGGGTAGACCCCACCATAATTTACACAAGTATAGCCAGTATGAGAAGCTCAAGTAAATATGGACGTACATAAAAATTCTGTATTGTACATCTCTATATTTACATGTATGTTTTTAGATATGTTATATATTTTAAAATATGTAGAACTATTAATGTAGAGTTTTATTCTGGTAACATCCATCTCACCAGGCTAATTACTTTTGGTATTTTTAAAGATGACACTATTTCTCTTGTGCATCAGGAAGAGTGAAACTGATTTAAAAGCCTTTCTGTGAAGCAACACAAGGTGCAATGGCTTAACACCATTCCCTGAAACTAAGCTTTTCAGAAAGCAAGTCTGTTCTTCAGGAGAAAATATGTCTTAAAAATAAGCACATCTCATTTTTCAAGAAGGAAAAAAAACCCTACTGAATTAGTTCTGAATGAGCCATTTGCAGCATACTGGAAACGGCATTTGGACATCGTTCTTCCCAGAGAGAGAGCTCCAGTTTGGTTACAGAGATGACTTACCTTGGAGCAGCTCCAGAGCTTTCAGGTGCTGCTGTCCCACCTGGTTCCTGCTGCAGACAGCTCAGTTTTCATGGTTGTTCCTGCAGCGGTTCAGGGCAGGCAGCCAGGGAGCTGGTGAGGCATCCCTGCTGTGGTCAGAGCCAGATCCCAGAGGCACCCAGCTGTTCTGCAGAGGCAGGCACCCCACACAGGGTACAGAATTAAAAGAGCTGCTTGCTTCTGGCAGTTACTCTGAAAGCTTATACTTTTGCACAGTATTGCATTGTTCCTTACACAAGTTCCTCCACGGTTTATAACAGGAAGATTCAAGTATGTTGAATCCTTTCCTCCAGATTGATTTCCCTTCTTGTGCCTCCATCACTCACACTAAAAGCTCATCGTGAAAGGCAACTTTAATTTACAAATTAACAAACAAATGAACAAAATCCCCAAACCCCTAAATGCACTCAACAAAAAACAAAAGAAAACAAAAACCAACCAATCAAATGAAAAACCAGCCCACCACTACTTTGAGACATTGCAAACTGGTTTTATACTCTCTAAAGCACCTTAAGCTCTTCATAAGTCAGCTCCTGTGATGCCATCTCTAAAAGCAGTACTTTCAGTCTGCCTGGAAGAGACACAGATTTACTAGTGGATGCTCTCACAGACTGCTTTAAGAAAATATAAGGCAAATAAAACTTTATCTTTTACTTAAAATACGCAATAAAAAGCTTACATGATAGTCTGTCAAAATGGCATCTCCAGGAGGGAATAACTAATACACTTTGGTGAATTAGACTTGCTTAAAAATGAAGTACATGTGACAAAAGCAGGAATAAATGGCATCTATATATCTGAGCAGGTCAGCAACCACAAAAAACCTAAAAACATTTACATTATGGTGACTAAGCATATTTTTTCCCCAAACAGAATTCCATTGTGAGCTGGCTTAACCTCATGAACTATAACAATCTGGTTTTCATTTCTGTAACTAATTTGTTTTCTAAACTACACATACCAGTTGCATAAACAAATCGTTATTATAACCACAAAAATCAGCTGCCTCAGTTTCTGTTGTAACTAACCATTTATAGATTTTTCATTTGCTCAGGCATTTTTTTCCACATGCTAAAGTTTAACCATCAGAAACAGAGGCCATAGATTATAAAACAATATGTGAAAAATAAAGGAGAAATCAAAGTCTTGCCC
This sequence comes from Platyrinchus mystaceus, assembly GCA_035041135.1. Lineage (NCBI taxonomy): Eukaryota > Metazoa > Chordata > Aves > Passeriformes > Tyrannidae > Platyrinchus > Platyrinchus mystaceus. The sequence goes on from JAWWLV010000088.1 coordinate 64,173,233, forward strand.
ACAACACAATTCGGTCTGGTGCTAACACAGGTCCCACTGAAGGTTTTTTTCTGTCTGTAAATCAGAATTAGGAGGATTGCAAGAGCACACCACTATAGTCTAGAAGAAAGTACATCACTTAATTACCAATTTTAGCTTTATTTTATGTGTACATTTGTACATTTCAATCAGGTTCACAAAATGTAAAACTTGTGTTACCAGAGTATTTCATACAGAGGTTGACACATAGCTTCATGATTACTTGAAGAACATGCAATAAACTATGGAAAGTTTATGAAAATATTTTAATAGAAATTTTTAATCAAATAAATTAGCATGAAAAATTGTGTTTGACTTCTAAATTCTGTCTATAAGCTACTAGAAAACATTTCCTACCACGAAAAAGAAGAAAAAAAAAGATAAAAGAGGCACTTTAAATCTTACAATTGGACAAGTGTTCCACTGTAACTCCATTCTAAATCATGGAAGAGGAAATTGTGCAGGAAAATGTTTTACTTTAAGTAATTGCCCAACTGTTATTGCTGTTATTCAAAGAACCTGAAAGCATACAATGAAAAATTTGAACTAAATAGACAGCCATATTTAGATCATTAATGGAATAAAAATGTGAAAGTTAACTAGAAAAGTTTCTCAAAATGTTGTGTTTTCTTATATGTACATAGAGAACTGTACATCCAGGGAAATAAAAAAGTTGCTTAAAAAAAGAAAGATAACAGTATACAGTATTTACAGCTTAGATGTCACACTTTTTTTCACAGGAGCTAAACTATTACATGAGCATGCAGTACATCCACAACTCAGAACGAATATCTTTTGTACTGTGTAACATAATCCTATACAAAGCATAGATCAACTATATGTTATCACTTTTCTTCATCACTGTTCTTGCTATCTTTGAACTTCATAACAATGTGTAGGTCACAACTCTTTAGCTTAGGCAACTTCATAAAATGAAGATATGAACATTCACTTCTAATACAAATATGAAGAATGCATTCTATCCACAAGACAATTTATGGCGAGATAACATGCTGCATTGTGTATGATCTATTGTTTATGTCACACTTGATGAAAAACTGTACTGAAGGAGCACAATTTTGTCAATGGACTCATGGATATTTTTACCTTTTTAATGTTTAAAGATTCTCAAATTCCCAGTTTCCTCTCCTCATTTGCTCAGCCAAATCAGGTTAGAATGCTGATTGGATTTGTTAAGCTTATAGTACAACTGTTAAAGTTATCAACAGATGTTAAATACTGTATTCTTTTTCTAATTGTAAAATAGGTATCTATTCTTAGTGGTTTCTGTAAGTATTTCTGAAGAATTATGTGCTATTCTATATATTGTCACAGTCAAAAGTTTAGTTACGTAGATACCTGATTATTCTTTAAAACCCCAAAAATATTAAGGACCTTCAGAAGTTCATTATCTGTATAAAAATTAGGCACATTTCAAAAAAGTAAAACCTCCAGTCAAGTAATTTTAAAAGCGTGTAGATTTTTAGCTCCCATGGCTTCAACAATATACCTTATATTGATGGATAACCCAGAAACAGATTTTGCAATAGTGATAATAAATACTAAATATCTCAATTAAACTTAGAAAGTTGGATCTCAAATCAAAATCAATGCCATTTGTATCAACCAAGTATTGTTTATTTTATTGAAAATACGTCTTCAGTATTTACTTTGCCTTATATTTCTTGGGTTTTTTCAGTTCACAGAAGAATCACAAAAGGACATGCTATCTTTTTCTTTTAACAACTGACAAATCCTGTCAAATTCAGGTAGTAACTTCCTAAAGTCTTCAGTAACTACAAGATGAACAACTAGCAGTGCAAAAATTTGTGTTCCTGAAAGAAAATACTTCTTTAGATCACTGCTTTAGAGTATAACTGTTTTTACACCAGCTACACTGGGAGAATACTCTAAGCAGTAATACATCTTTAGGGGTTTGGAGATATCTTTGTGATTACATTTTAAATTAATGCACAAACTGATTTCAAGTGCAATTTCAGGCACAACTGTGGCAAGCATTGTGCTGTCAGGACACAAGCTTTCACACTTATGAGATATCAAACATATATACTCAACTTCAATCCTACCTTCCATGATAACTTAATTTTCCCCAAAGGATGTGCAGTTAAATACACAAACTTAGACAGCCCAGCTAAAGATTCACTGCAGGAACAGAGTACAAAATGCTTTTTCCACTGACCTTTTTCAGCTCTGTTAAATTCACCTGTACAGAACACCTATTCCTTCTGAAGAAACAGCTGAGGATTTAAACAGTCTTTTTACCTTAGGCTGCTCCCAATCTAGAGGCTAAAAAAAAAAAAAGTAATAATTGAAAAGGTATCCCATCAATACACGTATGATGAAAAAGCCTATGTCTAGAAACAATAAAGCAACTGAAAAAAATTTTCATGTTTACAATTGCATTTCTAAGCCTTATTAGTGTCACATAATTTTTGGGAGTGAGGCCCTAACTAATTCATCCACACTTCGTTACACTTAGGAATACTATTGTGTCTGTTTATCTGGAATTACACAGGTGTGCTGTTGAATGGCTGTGTAAAATAACATGCAATTAAATGTGCTCATGTTACAATATTTAGATTTAATGCAGGAAAGGCATTATCAGAATACACCTAGTGCACAAAATACATAATTTAAAACAGAAAAAAACAACTACATCAGTTCTTATAGTTATAGCCCCCCACAACAGCATTCAAATACAAATTGTAAGCAAAATAAATATCAATATGTAATATGTTGAGAGGGGAATACTATTTCCCTTAGCATAATAAAAACAGCGTACTTCAAAAATAGCTATTTTAGACAAAATCAGGACTACTCTCTTTGGTCCATGTCGAATGTTCAAAACTGGTTAAATTACTGATTTTTTTCAAAAAAAAGTCAATATCAAACATCAAATCATCATGAGTCAAGTACAGAGATTAGTTCCATAACATCAAAATTACCACAAGATGAACGACAATAATTACTTGGAAGATTTTTTCCTACAATAGAGCTGCAGTTTTTGAGTCAAAACAAAATTTTTTGATCTGGGCAATAAGACAGGCCAACCAGAGCAGTGACAGATATTCCTTAGCTGATTCCCAAGACAAGAATCAGAAGACCAGCCACCTCAAGTGTATGTATACCAATATGCATGGCAATTGTGGAAGCTTTATTGAATGCCCTGAGTCAAGATCAGAGAGGTCATCTCCAAGGGGATTGTTACAGAAGGCATCCGCTACTGATCTCGAAACCAAGACAATAAGGCCAATGAAGCAATATTTGGGTCACTTAGGCAAGCTTTGGATCACCAGAATCTGGTTCTTACGTGTGATACCCAGAGACTTGTTGGAAGAACAATACAGCATCTCACATGTTACACATCAAGTGCCTGAAATACATAGAGGACATTTTTGGAAAACAAATGTTAGATGTGCCGACCAAGAATGAGGCACTGCTGGACTTGCTACTTAGAAGCTAAGAAAACATGCTTTGTAATATTCCATTTAGTGATAGCCTTGGCTGCCACAATCAAAGTATTGTGGAGTTTGGGATCCTGCTGAGCACAATGAAGACACACATTTTAGATTTTGAAGACCAAACTTCAGCATGCTCAGAGCTCAGTTGGGAGGGATGCAGTATGGGCAGCACGGAGGATAAAGAGGCTAGTGACTGCTGGGAGTCTCTCAACAACAGTTTTCTGGAAACACAAAGCCAGTTCATCCACTTTAAGGTCAGGAAAGTAGGCAGAGCAAGAGACCACCTTGGGTTAACGGTGAACCTCTGAATCTGCTCACAGCCAGAAGAGAAGCATACCAGAGATGGAAAAGCAGACAAATACCCACTGAGAACTATAAGGACATTGACAAGTGTGAAGAAATACAGTTAGAAAAGCAAAAGTTCATCTTGAATTGAAATTGGCCAGAGATGTCAAAAACTCCAAGAAAGGGTTCTTCAGACGTGTAAATAAAAGCAGAAAGAAAATATCAGCACCCTGTTGAAACAGGAGAGGTGAACAGTCACCAACAACACTGAAAGACAGAGATTTTCTCAACACTTACTTCACCTCCATCTTTATCAGCACTGCCAGGCCCCCAGCCCTGGGACACAGAAATCCAGGTTGATGCAAACACAGACCACACTGCCAGTCAGTAAAGGAAGAGTTGGTGTGTGACCTGTCACTTGACCCCCATCTACAAGAAGGGCTTAAAGGAGGATCCATGAAAATATAGGCCCATCAGTCTTACTAGAGTCCCTAAGAACGTTATGGAATGAATCCTCTAAGGGACTACCACAGGTCAGATGAATCACTACTGGGAAGAGCCAGCAGGGATTCACCAAGGGCAAATCAGGCTCAACAAATCTGACTGCCTTCTATGACAAAGTAACCTGCTCGGTGGGCGTAGTGCCATTAATGGACATTGTCTACCTGGATTTCTCCAAGGCTTTTGATGTGGTCTCCTACAGCCTCCTCCTAGAGAAACTGATGCATGACGGTCCAGATGAGAGGTGTGTGCAGTGGATGAGGAACTTTCCAAGAGGCTGCACCTGGAGGTTGGTGGCAAACAGCTCCTTTTCAAACTGGCAACCTGCCACAGGTGGGGTCCTCCAGGGAATGATACTGGGCCCAACACTTCAATGCCTTCATAAGTGATCTGGACCATGGGATCAAGTGTATCCTGATGAAGTCTTCTGATGATCCCAAACTGAGTGGGTAAGTGGACATTTTAGAAGCAAGAGTCACGCTGCAGAAAGACATAGAAAGGCTGGAAAAGTGGGCAAACAAGAACCTTCTGAAGTTCAACAAGGACAAGTGTAAGGTCTTGCACCTGTGAAAACATAATCCAGGAGTGCAGCACAGGCTGGGATCAATCTGGCTAAGCTGCAGCTCTATGGAAAGGGACCTGGGCATTCCGGTGGACAAGCAGCTCAATATGAGTGAGCAGTGTGCTGTTCAGCAAAGAAAGCCAGTGGGATGATGGACTGTATGAACAAGGGCATCACCAACAGAGATAAAATCATCATTATCCCACTCTATTGAGGCTGCTTGTCAGGCCACACCTGAAATACTGTGTTCAGTTTTGGTCTCTGCTATGCAAAAAGCCTACATGGACAGGCTGGAGAGGGTCTGGAAAAGGGCCACAGGGATAATCAAAGGCCTGGGAAGCCTGAGATATGAGAAAAGACAGACAACTGGGTTGGTTCAGCCTCGAGAAAAGAAGGCTTAGGAAGGACCTTACCACCATATTCCAATTTTTAAAGGATGGTTACATTTTTACATGGAATCACATGGAAAAGACGAGGGTTCATGGGTACAAGTTACTCTGAGATTCCAGTTGGATACTGGAATAATTCTATTGCAATAATCTCCCCAGGGAAGTGTCGGATTCCCCAACATTGATTGGCCATTTTTAAGATTTGGCTGGACAGGGTGTTGGGCTATCTTGTGTAGACCATGCTATTGACAAGAAAGGTTAGACCAGATCACCTCTGAGGTCCCTTTCAACCTGATATTCTATGGTTCTATGACCATCCTGATAAACTGAAAGTGTGTGGAATGTTTAAATCTTTAACAGTAGCCTCTAACAAAGCAGTAGAAGCTTTCTCACATTAAATATTATATTTAGTACTCCCACCTCTTCCAAAAACTAAATTGTGTTGATGCATTATTTATTCTGCACAATGCAGAATGTGCCTAGTGATACAATGCAGAGACAGGCAGGGCTATTTGAAGATAGTGCTAAAACATTCCATATGGACATCTGCACAACACTGTATTGTCCAAAGGGAAACAAAGTACCATCAGTGCCATTCACACACAAGATATCTTTGCAGAATAATGAAGAAGGGGGGGGGGAGGGAAAAGGTTATCTAAGGTAATTTTATGTTTCTTGGAAAAGTTATTTCAGTTGTTAGTATGTGTCAGGTATAAAACACATTGCAAAGCCACCATTCATATATATATATGTATACACACATTCACACATAATATGCATAAACTGCACTGACTAAAGCACCTTATGCTTAACAATGCTCTTTCTAGGGATGTGGAATGAAACTTAGAAGTTTTGCAGACATAAGGCCACTTACAGTTCCTTTCACTGTTGGAGTTATTATGCAGTACGTTTATGCTATTATCAAAGAATACTTCATAGACAAACTATTTGTCCTCATAAATTCCTCACAAGAAACAGCTGAAAACAAACTTCTGTCAAATAAAGCTTTGTCTCTGTTAAGCCACTTAAGCATTATATTATCTGCCTGTCCCTTGTTGCCAGGCAATAATGCCATACAATGCAGAGACAACTAAGCACACAATGTTTTAAAAGTGATTACAACAATATATGAAATAAAAATTATTTGGAGAAAGGTAACTTAAAACCTGCAAAGATACCTCCTGCAAAAAAAAAAAAAAAAAAAAAGAAAATTACAGTGGCAACAATTTCATTGGCATCATCAATAGAAGTACCTCATCAGTTAGTAGTAGCCTGCTGTAGTTTAACTTAGTGAAAGACAGTAAGCCATTGATCACTGGCAGCATAACAGCCTCCAGAAAAAATAGGAGTTGAGATGTTCAAGGAAATTTGGAACCTGGGAAGAACTTTCAGTGTGAGTTAAAGTCAAGACAATCTAAACTACAGAACACAGTGCTCCATTATGCGGTTGGTTTTGATTAAGACAAGCATTTCCAGTTTGTCAAACAAAATGTTTGATGTCTGTTGCATAAGACATTGCATCAAGTAACGAAATGAAATTGAAATAACCAAAATAGAACAAGAATGAAGATGTAACAGGGTTTTTTTTTAATCCTCTCCCCTAAATATGTATGTAACAAGGCACATTAGGAGAAATATCTTCATTTATTTTATTATTCAATTTGACTTAAATACCTGAAACCGGTTTTCTCACAATTTAAGACAATCGGGAAAAGTTTCAATTGCTTTTTACAGTTGTGATAATTTCATTGTCTACTAAAGTGCAATGGTTGTGTGCCAAAAAGTATAAGCAGAATGTAAAAGCTACAAGACAAAAAAAGAAACTACAAAAGTAAGTTTTTGAAGACATTCAAAACAATGAGAGTATATTATTCAGCCACATTTTTAAAGCAATTCAAAGTCAAAAATATAACACTGAAAATTGTCATAAACCTATATTTTTACTTGTCCCCTGCAAAGCCCATATCTGTACATTTTCCAAACAAAACTTAAATACTTTTAAAGAAATCAAATAATATTAGCTTTCTTAGTACTTTTTAAAAAAAAAAGTATGTCGAGTAAGATAAAGGCAGGCAAGTTAATTTGTTATTTTTGAAGCACTAAGCAATGACTGGATTGTAAGCTATATTTTAACCATATTGTTTTAGCTGTGCAGTAGGTGCTCACTGTTTTCAACAGTGCTGGAAGTCTTTTTGACATCATAACAGCAAAACCTTTGAGCAACTTACTCTTCCTTTCAGCATTCAGAGCCAACTGCTGAAAAGTATTCAGATGAGGAAAGATGTAAAAGGTTCCTTATTCCTCACAGAGCTTTATGCCTTTTTAAATTTTGTATTTCATAAATAGTCATTAGACCTAAAAATTTCTATTTACTCCAAAACACTCACATGTAAGACATTCCACACGCACAATACTACTGTCCCTTTTAAACTAGAAAAGCACAAACTACTGGAAGCTAAGTATTTGAAAGTTCCAGGTATCTTAATCTTTCCAAAGTTACAAAGTGTTCAGACACAAGGTAGTAAATACATTAGTGCTGCCCCACTTCCAAAATTTTGGAGTACAGCAACTATTTTATTAAACTTACTATTTTTGTTCAGTAGAAAAACAGTATATCGTGTTTTTATCCCTCTCCTCATAGGTGTATTCTCTGAGAGTCTGTTATATTTGTGTTTCTTTACAGAATACATGTAATGTTAAGGGTCCCATCAGTGCTTAAATAAATATAGGGAGCTTATTTGCAACAAATATCCTTTCTGAGGTTTGCAGAATGGCTGATAACCATTTGTATGTTTAAGACAAAATAATTTCAAGGAAAACATCAATTCAAGATTTGTTTGTGCATACACGACAGATTGTACTTAGTAACCTTCATACAGTCTCCTTAAACTCCTGATTTCTGACAGGCAAAAAACACGAAGAAATGTGCTAAGCTTCAGAAAACTTCCATGAGCCATTCTTCACACAGTGCTAATTATATCAGGGTTGTTAAAGCTGTGGTTCTTAAACCCCATCAAAATTCATCTACATTTTGAAACAGATCTAACAGTTGTTTTGAATGCTGAACAAGAATTGAAAGCATTCAACAGCATTGAAAGAGATTCTGCTAATACAAAAGTCAGTTATCTTGCTATTTCACTAGAGCTCAAGGAGAATCATGTATGCTCACAGCACTCTGCTGTATTTCAAAACTTACACAGCCACCTGCTCAGAATTAAACTCCAAGTTTGGCACACACAGCAATTTTCAGGACCGCCCCTTAATACTTTATTACATGTTAAGAACAACGATCCCATCATCAAGCATTAACCTGACTGGCAGCTGTTCAAGGTGCTTCATCTCCACTTCGCACACCAGGATTGCACCTTGCCTGTGACCGAGGCACGTGAGGTGCAGTGCAGAAGTACAACAGTTCCAACACTAGAGGACAGTCTGTTCATTTGACTGAGCCTCTAGATTTGTAGTGCACTTTCCACATAGCTTCCTTCCTCTTGCACGAGAATTCAAGTTCATAAGCTGATGAATCCACTTCAAGGAAGCTTCTCCTCATATTAAAGATTTCCTTAGGACTAGTTGATTTTTTTTCCCCTTCTACATAAGTCTCAAAGCGTTGCAAGAATTCTTGAAAATGATATAATTAATGTCAGTACTGTCTGTCCAACACCAAAGACAAGAGCTTCTAGGGGAGCCATATTCTTCCCTGCTACTCTGTAAATTCCAGCTACTGCAGCACCTAAGAATCACAAGAAAAAAAATTATCAAATCACAGAAAAAGCCAAAGTTGAAATATGACAAATTTACTGTCTCTATGCATCAGCTGTTTTTAAAACATTATCAAACCTTTATTACTTCAAGGCATTACACAATTATCAGCCTTGCTTGTATTTTTCTAGCCATGTATGCCCTTCAGGAATGATTCTCCCAACGGAACCAGAATAACTTTTCCTCATCAGTTTGATTTAAGAAAATTGAATTAGTTGTTTCCCTATAAACATCTTCAAATATTTCTTTTTACATTTTTGCCTTGTGCCAGTTTGAAAAGTAGCAAAAGAATCCTCTAAAAATTGATCAAGTCCAAAAGTGTGGTTTAATACTGCTTGTATAGGCAGGGAGAAGACAACAACAATAAAGCTGTTAGCATTTACAAAATAATTGTAAACACACATTTATAGGCTTCATTTAATATTTCAGTTGAATAACCTGGTCATATTATGTCAGTTTAGTTTTGACTTAAAAGACTCGACTGTTAACAATTGTTTAGCAAATCAAGCAAAACATGAAAAAGATCAAAGTACTGCAGTCTTATCCATGAAGTGTATGAGAGAAAATTTCTAACCAATACAATTGGATTCTGAGCTATAACACACTAAAAATGAAGACAACATTTTTCTTGTACAGTTGTGTGCAAATTCACATTTAAAATATAATACCAAATGTCCAGGATCAATCAAAAACAAAGCTGTCAAAAACCCAAAGAGATCCTTTAGACTGAACCCACTACTGACATGAAAATTATTTTTGTGGTTGAACTCTCAAAGTGAATTCAAATTGGCCAAATGTACACACTAGAATTTGGCACTATTAGTTAATCAATAACAGAAACATTGGGCTTCTTGAGAAAACACTGAGACATTCTGGAAAATATCCATAATAAAACAATTTAAAAAATCCTATTTTGCTAATTATGTATTATTACTCAAATAACAGTGTGTAATACAACCTGTAATGCATAACCCAGCACAGCTGGTATAGTGCCAAAGTACACTACAATAGGCTGCCAACAAGGGAAATGAGAATATGTCACCAAAAAGGACTGTGCTGGGGGAGAGAAAGAAGAACAAACGATTCTGAATGGCATACAGCTAAAATCCTTGCCTTAAGCTGCCTGATATTTATCTGTTCTTGGTTGGCTTGGGAGGGGCTTTTGGTTGTTGTGGTTTTGTTTGTTGGCTTTGGTTTTGCTTGCTTGGAGGTTGTTTTTTTAATGCATCTCCTGCTATTCAGTAAATTCTTAATACCTTTTTTATAACCATCAAATTCTGTGATTTTTTTTAAAGCTTAGAAATTAAGGAGTTTCGTACTTTTCCATATGCTGGTAAAGAGACCCACAGAAGACCCCAGAAAGTTGGAAAGATCTACCTGAGCAAAATTAAACTTGCATTATTTAATAATCCATATTGCCTTCACTGGCCTATATGAACAACACAGAAGACTGGAAATACAAAGCAGAAGTTGATGTCAGTTTGTTATTTCAATTTCTTAAGCCCTGGACCAGGCATATCCAAACAACTAAAACCTCAACTTGCATCTCAGGGTTTGCAACACAATAGCTATGAAAAATCCTCTTTAGTATTCGATCACCATAATTTGTTTCCACAGAAGCTCTCCACAGAATTTCTTCCAGAATGAAACAACCCTGTTTTGGCCAGAAACAAGAAATACCTGAAAGTAAAAGTATTTGGCTAATCAAGTTGCAATGCTCCATGCAAAACCTTTGGGAACAGCACAACAAGTCTACAGTCTAAGCTTAGAGAAGTTCTCAGAGAATTTTGCATATAAACAGGGCTGTTTACTTGCTAAATGTTTTGACCTGAAAAACTGGATCCCAAAAACACAACTGTGTTGCTCCTCTTTTTATGCATAGAAAAAAGACACAAAGTGCTTCCATTTGAGAAATACTGATCCTGAACCTTCCCCACCATAAAAAGCTGCGAAAGTCTCTGCATGGATATTCCAACATCACATTTCCTAATTTCAGTTCTTCAGAAATGCCCATGGACGGTTGACCTTGTAACAGGCCACTGCCATTTTAATCATAAGACAAAAATCAGCATATTGTATAATGCAAGGCACTCAACTAGTTCCACCTCACCTTAGGAAAAAAAAAAACAAAACAACAAAAATGTAGAGTTATGCTGAACTATACTATGTTAAAGGGTAGAAATTCTGGGCTGAGAAATATATAGCAATTAAAACAACCTTTTGAGGAAAGTCTTAATGAAGCTTCTCATGGAATTTGCATTTTTACTTAACCTTGAAAACCAACAGGCAAGTAGGACTTTCAGTAGCAATAAGAAATAATCTGTCACAAATCACCTATGAATCTGTCCAAAGCTAAAGTCATAGCACTATTCCAATGATCTGGGCAATACACAGGAAAATGGGAACGAAAGGCAGGAAGGCTTGCCCACAGACTAAATGATGTTTGCTAGATCTACAGTTCCTTACCCCCGAAGGCCTTTCAAGTTAGGCCATCTTGTCAACAACACTGAAGATCTCTGGGCAGAAACTACTGCTCAGCAAACATAGGCACCATTCAATACATTGATTTGAATGTTGAAACCTTACCAGCATTGTTTCAGACAATGAAACACATGCTTCTTTCCTGCAAAAAATAATATTCACTGTTTCCCCTGCAACAGAAAACTCACAATGCTCCCAGTTGCTTGGGAAAGCTACTGCAGTCTATTTATAAATTAGATAAACATAGCTGGATATGATAAAGCCAAAGACTGAACAAAGTGCCCTAAGGGTTTCACGGCATATATTTCAGTACTGACACAGATAACATAATTTCTAGGGAAATATGGAAAAGCAGTATTTGATACCAATAACTCTAGATTAAAACAGCTAAACAGCATTTCCTCAAAACCTTCTTGGCGACATCGGTCACGTCACATTCGGTCAGGTGAAACACTTTTGCACTTTACTACATAAAATACTCCCACTGTCTGCAGTGTTCTAATCGTGAATATAGGTTTTAACAGCTTTAACAGAAAAAGGGTTGCATCTTATCTGTGGATACAATACCAAGAAACAAAAAAATGTATCTTGAGTGGTAGGCATTAGACTAGCACCATAAGAAACTCTGTAACAGATGCCCTGACAAACATGTTACCTAGAATATCAGCACAGACTAATTTTTTTTTAAGGGGGTGGTTGGGGGGGAGGAAATCCTTAGTAAACAACAATTCACTTAAAAACAATTTTTATCTTTTTAGAAGTTATATGTAAAATAAGAAAAAAAAAGAACCCAACAAAAAAAGCCCAAACAAAGCAAAAGGCAGACTTACTGGTTATCATCGCTCCAGTTACAGAACCCAGAAATCCAATGCTGACCACAATGACAGAGATCAGCCTCCCCTGCCTATGCCTCTGCAGCATCACAAACATTAATACTCCCACAGCACCATGGACAAAGAGAGAGGAGAAGAGAGCCCAGAGGAAAACCCAGTACCACATCTCTGAAAGAAAGCAGTCAATAAAGGGTTAATAGTTTTTAAACAAGAACTTTATAAGCAAGATACTTTAAAACATCACATACAATCAACAGTAAGAGAAAGGCAAGACTAGTTTCTGTAGTGTTTCCATCTTAAAAGTAATACATGTGACACCATCAGCATATGCTCAAGACACTTTCATACTTTTAGCAGTCTACCATAAAGGAATAACTACTGCGATAAAAATTATAAAAAGGATTCTGGCAAAAATCTTAATTCAGATGTATTTTTACAAGAAGTCATAATTCCTTTAATGGTTTCTTTAAACAGTATTAATTGCAATTTCTTAACAGGTATTGTAACTACTGCTGCAGAATGAAATATTCTCTGACACAGACTGCATGAGGAAAAAGTCAAGAATTATTTTGGGGGTTTGGGTTTGTTTTGATGGTGAGTTTTTATTTTGGGGCAGGTGTGGGTTTTTTTGTTGTTGCCCCCTCTCCCCCCCATCTCCACCAATAAGAGACAGCATCAGGTAACATCAAATGGGAAAACTGAGATTAAATACTTCAGTTTATCTACCCAGGAGCTGTAATAGAGCATTCCATCAAATTAGCTTCAAAGGCGCAAATAAGAACACTACAGTTTTAACAAGAAATTCTAACATATCTAACTCCTTGTTTCCAATTGCTTAGCACAGAACTTCAGAGAGAGGTAGGCACTATTATTTAAATTACTAAACAAGGACAAGAGATCATGAGAATGTGTGGAGTAACAAACATTTCTTTGAAGAATGGCAGACATGATGATCACCTTCAAAGAAAAGAGCTGGAACCATCAACAAGCTACATAAGAATTAAAGAACCTTTCTCACTTAGTGGCAATCTTCTAAAAACTTTCACTATAAATCAAAAGGGTGGGTAAATAAAAGAAAAAAAATCCCTTTTAAGTCAACTACAGTAGGTATATATCATCACAGAATTCAGCAAATTGGGGTACATATTCCTGATGGACAAAACACAATGACACCGTCATTACTTCAGAGTTTTTGCTGCAGTTCCCCCTCAAAAAAAGAGCAAAGATCAGCTTCCTTACAACAGCAGAATACTTATTGTTTATGAGGTGAGTCTGTACTAAAGCAGCTTGACTCACATCAGCTATTCAAGGAAAACTACGAACCAACTAGCTAACTTAAAAATCCTGAGCAGCACAAAACATACCATGAAAAGATGCTGAGAAAGAATGGTTGCTACACAACAACCACAGTCCCAGGAGTCCAATGTCAGCAGTGTATGTATATCCATAGCACAAATATAGAGTTTAATTTTTTTCATTTAGCAGTTCTTTGAGAGTAAACTCAACCCTTCTTTCACCCAGGCACAAAAAGCAAAGCTATGCCCAAAGATCTACAACTCTCTAAACCATGGTAACCAAAAGGCTCTTAGAGCAACAAGGAAAGTGGGTGGTAAATCGACATTCGATTAATACTTCAGCTGTAGTTCCAGGTATAACTTCTCTTTCTGAGTGCCTGGATACATGCACACATACACTGAGAGTGGCTCAAAGCAGCTCTCCTCAGATCCTCCATCCATTCACCCCTGGCCCCAAGTTGGGTCTCAAAAATCTTTGCAAAAGGGTAGAGACCATGGTACTGTTCTACTAAATGTCTCATTGCTCTCAGAAGCTACTGTGACAAGTGGCAAGAATGTCAAGTAGTCAGTCCACAGATGACAAACCTGCTCACTAACATTAAGAAAGACTGACTGCTGATCTAATCTGCTGTGGTCATGGATAGTTTGGGACGCAAATTTCCCCTGCAGTCTTAACAGGCCTTGTCCATTACTAGCATAGCTTGGGTTTTTCTACTGTTTTATTCCAGTTGAAGCACCTAAGCAAGAAGCTTAGCTAAAGAATCTACCAATACAGAACCCAGCAGCCCTGCCAGGAGGGAAATAAACCTTAGAACCAAACTAAACCGGACCAAAAAAGTCTGTTTGAATCTGACTCTACTACAAACACTGTAATTTCCAAAGGGTTTGCTAGGCATTGCATCACCTTTTAGGAAATCAGCATCTGTGGTCATTGTCAAGCCTCACCAGGTAGAAAAAACAAATGACTTCCAGTCTTAGGAAGACTTACTAGGATGACGGTATTTTTAGAAGAAAATGAAAGCTTATAGGAAGGCTAGCTACTCTCCTGTAGCTAAGAAACCAAAAATATTTACAAACCCTTACACAACAAAATAGCTCCATAATGAGCAACTATCTTCGGTCTTATTTACATTCCAAATAAGGCTCTAGGAAAATTAGCATCAGCCCTCATTTTATATTTAGGGCAAGAGGCATGAGAATAGAACTAGCACCAAGTGTCCTGCTGGCTAAAAGAATATAAAATTGAGTTCTTTGGTACACACTTTCTTCTCCTACTACTTAAAAACAACACACGTATTGAATGCATTGAAAAGGAAATTAGAGAACATCCAGAAATATTCCCTGTTTGACAAAAATGCAGCTGCAGCTTTGTTAAATATGACCTCCCTTCATTAAAACATCACCTATGTCTTAGGAGCTGAAACAGGACAAACAGCTTTTGAGCACCTTTCCTAGGAAAGGCAGGAAGAGTTATTCTTTCTTATTCTCTTTTATTTACTCTTTTTATGCCTGCTACTTCAACACACTCACTTATTTACTTCAGCTCATTAATTGGGCAAGTGGTGAAGCCAACTGAGTAAGCTGTTTAACATGGATGAACAAGTTAAGGGAGAGAGCCAATCTTTTAGGCAAACTAGAGGAGACTTCAAGATCTATAAATCTAGACGACAATGGAGACATTCTTATCCTGACATGTTGAGGGCAGAGAATTATATATTTCATGTTCTATAATCATGTAACCCTTGAATCATGATAAGAGACAACTCTCAAAAGAAGTGTGTTAGAGTAACACTGAAAGACACAAAGAATGGGTTGGGGGTAACATCGAGAGATGCCACTGTAAGACGGAGAAAGAGAATGTGGACCTCTGAACACAAATGGTCAAGACTTCACTTGTTCAAAAATAACTGAGTACTTTAACTGTTGAATTGACTTGCAATATCTACAGGTAAGAGGAAATGAGACTGACGTGTCTTAAGAACATGCTGGTACAACTATTTATGTCCCATATACTGACTGATACTTTAAGCAGCACAAACTTACGTAGATAATCATCTTTGTTACCTTGGTAAAAAGAAAGCACAGTCGAATTTCAGTCTTTGTGCAGCTATACTAATTAGCTTGCTCTTTTGACAACATGAGCTGCACATACAGAGTACTTTGCTGTTGTGGTGGCAATGATTTAGCTGTATCTGGCAGAGAGCTTCAAATACTAACCTACCCTCAGTTTTAGTTGTGCCCTCACAGAGCTTCCCTAAAGTGACATGAAAAGTACAAAATTTTAAAAAAACTTCAAAACTTTCTTTGCTTAACTCTAAAAAAGTTTCAGAGCTTACTTTCAGTGTATCCAAATTACTTTAAGTCACCAAAACTTGTCATATGTGTATCAAAACTCCACAGTTCCTAAAGAAATACAGGGAAGTAGGGAAGGCCCAGTATTTACAAGCTCACAAGCACAGTGACATTCAATCTATTGCACAGACGTCACAGTTTTTTCAATAGGACAACTGAGATCGATTTTTCAGGTTTACTTAAAATTCTTAGCACTTAAACACTATCTTAAATCTTGTTTTCAGCTTATATTCCTTTTTGCTGGTTTTGTGGGGATTTTTTTTCTACCAGGAAAGCTGCAAGGCTCAAGTAATTTGCAGTTTATGTCCAATCACACCAGTTTTAGAGTACTTCTTTGTTAATTTTGACATTTATACATATCAGATGCCTATCATACATACATTATGCTTATGCTTTATAGATACACATTATACATATATTAGTATAGGCATACACAACCTTAAACTTTAGAAAAAGAGTTTTTAAAGTATATTACTGTTTAGGATAACATTCATTATCACTTTGAATTTATCAACACTTGAAGTTACATTCCATGAACAGCTTCAACTTACACAAATAAAAATGCAAAGGCAACTCAAAATAGATAAATGCTAGCATTTTCAAATATTATCTATATGAACAAGGCCGTCCTACTGCCACTCAGCTTCAGTAAACACAGAATACCTTCTCAGTCCTTCATCTGCAGCACTTTTCCTCTAGTTCTTAGCTTGTTTTGCCAGACGAATTATGATTGCATATAACATTTCATAAATCAAAAGTAATTACTCCAAAACCAAGTATCTCTCAATTCTAAGCCACATACCCAGCCTATCACTATTAGCTACATAGTTAAGACAAGCAATAAGTACCTGTGCTATGAACAAAAAAAATACAAATATAAGTCAATAAGGTAGTGCATGTTAAACTTTGAATTAAAAACCCAATAATGTTATATTCCTGTAGACTTAATTCAAAGCACTCAGGTGAAGTGATAGTACATTATACCTGCAACAGTAATTCAGCTCTTTACATGCTACATTTTTTTCTTCAGCACCAGGTTCTTTACTTAATTAGTGCATTAACTGGTAATTTCAAAGTTAACAGAACTATACAGTCAATTGTTGTTTGGAGATGCTAATGCTTTTGCTGCTTTAAGTGGAAGAGAAGCACTTTGCTGAAGAGCATTTAAATCTTAAATTACAGACTAGTTTTCTCAAGTAACAGGATATGGGACAAAGACAATCCAGAGAATTGGGGACGAGCGAGTACAGGATGGAGCTTAGCAGCTTCTACTAGAAAAATTGCCAAGTTCTTGGTTATGGAAGTAGCATTTAAAAAATTTATTTTACTGGATACTCAAAGGAGGATTTTCTTTTTTTTTCAGTTCAAATTCAGCTACTATCTGACTTGATATAGTAAACCCTGATCTACTCCTAACTCTAAAACACAACCAGTTCATATAAAGGAGGTGTTCTTGGGATTTACTGGAGGAGGTAACACAGAACGAGGTAAATGCCACCTCTCCCATGGTTACTCCTCCCAAGAGAGGGAAGAAAGACAGGAAGCAAGTGCATCATGGTGGTGGGCCCAGGCTCACAGAACAATGCTTGCAGCTTTAGCTGTCACAGGGTGTGATGTGTAATGTGTATGTGGCAGGAATGAAATTGCCTGTGGTCTCCTGGGTACTTGAGGCCTTATATGAAAGGCAGGATTTCTTTTTTTTCTATGTTGAACCTAAATTAGATACACAGTATAAAAATAATCCTTCAGCTTCTAACTAAGGGGAAAAAGAACCTACCAAAATTAAACTGTTAGGGTTTGAAGCATTCCTGGTTTAGGCTGGACCTCATACCAGGTCCCTGTTGAAATTTTCAGAAAATATTTTTAAGAAGGATGTTGATAAAATTTTGCAACTTGTTTGCGCAAACACGATCGATGTGTTTTATCTACAGAAGACAAGTTTTTACTTTTGCAACTTAAAAGCCCAGTCCAGACCACAACTTTAAGTCCAAAAGTAAACGTAAGGCAGTCTTGAATATTCATGAAACATTGTATATTAACGAATTTCTTTTCCCAGTACTCTGGAGAAGTTTCTTATACTTTACAGAGGTGCAAAAGCGAATAAGTTAAGTAGCCAAATAAGACAAACTCATTCACACATCTATTTTCTTAGCAGGGAAAACAACAGAATTTCTGATTTTAAACAAAGTTTACTTGGGTAAGTAGTCAGGAAGGGTTTCTGTAAGTTATTCAGCTTTTTGCTATTATAAATTATTAAATCAATATATATTCTAGGTTACATAGAAGATTTTAAGACTAGTGAAAGTCATGGACTGTTGACAATACATAAGAACATTCATGTCAACAGGTTATGGCTAGAAAAAGAAGCTTCATTTAAGCACCAATTTTGAATCTGTAGTGCAATTTCAGCTGACAGTGACATATTCTCCAACAACACTGTGATAGATAAAAAATTATTTTTCATATTCTTTAAACAAAAAAATTATTCCACATTAAAAATATCTTATGCAACCCCTCATTATATTGCAAAAGCACTGAGGAACAAGCTGTTTTGTTTTTTTAACTCTCAGCACTGAATGTTGTAGAAACGCCCATGTTGCATAATGGTCTAATACGAAAAACTTTATAGAGGATGTCTGGCACAAAGAAAAGTTAAATCCATTGTGAAATTTTTCCTTTAAGAGTACAAGTTGTATTTTTAGAGCAGGTATGCAAAAATAACTACTCAGAAAGTGAGTTGTATTAGTGTGTTGCCACATTAATCCCTGGACACTTTAATCATCAGACATACATTAAAGAG
The DNA here is from genome assembly GCA_035041135.1 of Platyrinchus mystaceus. NCBI lineage: Eukaryota > Metazoa > Chordata > Aves > Passeriformes > Tyrannidae > Platyrinchus > Platyrinchus mystaceus. The sequence goes on from JAWWLV010000088.1 coordinate 64,191,993, forward strand.
TTCACAGATCAAATAAATAAAAACAGCATCCTGAAAGTTAAAAGAACAAGAAAGATAATAAACCCTAAAATGATTGCTTTCTGTTTGCTACAGCTTCAACTTCAGCTACACCTCTATTTTCATCATAGTTCTTCCAGCTTTAATAGATAAAGAAAAAAGAAGAATAAATCCATCCATCGTTACTACAGAGTGCAAAAAAGATGACACAATGCTCTGTCATAAATATGAGAATATTTTCATAAATATTTAAAACATAGACTCTTTACTCAAAATTTACCACTAATCTGTCATCACTTAATATACTCTTATACCAAGCAGAAAGAATTTACTCAGTTACATCTCTGTTATTGATACCAAATCCCTGCTTATTGAGAGCTGGAAGCTTTTGCTTTTCTTTACACCTAGACAGAGTGAAAAATCAGAAGATACTACTCTCCACTGTATGTCTTGGCTCCCACAGTAGTGCACACACACTTAGCAGCATGAGATTGAGCAGGGAAAAAAGCCAGTTCTTGCCAAAGCCAGCTAAATCTCCCCTCTCCTAACAGAGGATGAGGGCCTGACTCTATTTTGGTCCACAGAATTTTTTTGTAACAGGTAAGTCTTTAAGAACCCTTGATGCTTAAGATTATGTTTATTTGTCAGAAAATATCTGCCACCTCATTTACTCCCACAGCTCTCATTGTCTACAGGTATATTCAGGGGGTGTGTGTGGTGGTGGGAAGTCTCTGATTTCTTCACATTCATTTTTATGAGGTTTTTTTTGTTGTTTTTTACAGCTTTCTGTCAAATGCCAATGAACATATATCCACAAGGGGAAAAAAAAACCAACCACCCCCACAAACATACTCTAGACTTCCCTACATATTTATAGACTCACACACTTTCTACAAGCCTTGACTCACGCACAGGTACCCATCAATTCACTCGCATACACAAACCCATACCATTAGCCTTCTTTTATTACACACACGCTCAGCCCCTTTACACATGCAGGCATACCAGACACCGGGCACACTCACCGGTCTTCCCCACACCGAACACACGCAGATCCCTCCCGCTTCCCCGGACGCACACCAACCCCTCGCCCAAGCAGACACGCACACACACGCTGTATTCCTGCTCACAGAACACACACGAAAGCACAGAGGCAGGGACTCGGGAACACAAACACCAGCCCTCCCCTCATGCAGCACACAGGGAGACCACCGCCACCGCCACCCCCACGCCCTCCATTGTGCACCAGCCCCGGAGCGGCCACCGCGCCGGCGGCGCCGCTCGCCCAGCCACCCGCCCGCCCAGCGCACCCTTGCACCCGCACTGCCCCGGTACCCGTGAGGTTGCGGAGGACGGTGCCGTGAGCCCACAGGCTCAGCACTTGCTGCACCGACAGGTTGATCATGGAGCTGTCCCCCGCTTCCACCTTCATGGTGCCGCCGCCGGGCGGGGTCCGGCGGCCGCCGGACCGCGGGGCGGGAGGGATGCGGCGGCGAGGAGCGAGAGGGCGGGGAGGCGGCGAACGGGTCTCCGCGCCGCGGAGGAGACATCGAGGACGGAGAGGGGGAGACGGCGGCCGGGGGGAGCCGAGCGATCCTGGGGGATGGGGGGAGCCAGCCGCTGGCGCTTCCCCGCCGCTCAGGGGCAGGGCCGGGCAGCTGAGCCCATCGCCCCCGTCGCCTCCTGCTCCATCAGCAGCGGCCACCGTCGCTTCGCTGGCGGCGGCATCGTCACCCCGGTCACCGGCATCACCTGGAGAGAGGGCGGGGCGGGGCGGGGCAGCCCGGGCCGGCCCTCAGGCGGGCGGCTCCATGCAGCAGCGGCAGCGCAGAGGATCCCGGCGCCAGACGCCAGCGGCGGCCGGAGGGAATGGGGAAGGAGCGGAGGGAGTGGGAGCGGGAGTTGAGGATCGGGAGCGGAGGCAGCGGGAGGGCGGCCACGCGCAGGCGCGGCGGGAGGAGCCGAGGGCGCCCGCGCTCCTCCCACCAAACGGAGAACCGGGATTCGGAGTCTTAATTTGACTCAAGGAGAGCGGGAATGTCTGGGGATGTTGTCGACGCTCAAGGAAACCTGCGTTGGCAAGAAGTGTGTTAAATAAAATCTATATGCATACAGATACATATACATAAATCTATATGTAGATTGAAAGGGAAAAATGAAGTATTAAAGTTTATGCCGTTGCGTGTGTTTAAACATCCAAGAAGAGTACAATGAAGAATACGAATTCTGAAAACAGAAGTGTTCTCACCGTGCAGCACACAGCATTAGCAAACGAAGCTCCAGACAGCGCAGACGAGAGCACCTTCGCGGCTGGCTCTGCGGGATCTGAGGATACAGCCCCACTGGGACAAAACGGGACAGGACGAAAAAAGCGGTGCACGCAGGGTGAATGTTGCAGGCTGGAGCTGCCGGTGCTCAGATAACAGCACGGGTTGCAGCGGAGAAGCTGTCATCCCGATGCAACATCCAGGCAACGCTGCGTAACCCTCCTGCCTGTCCCTTAGAACCTCGGAGCTCCACAGTCAGCGTGGCTGCAGATTAAAGCCATCAAAAGTTAGAAAACGTCAAAAATCATCAGCAAATCTTGATTCTGTAACCATGCTTTAGTCTGTGTCTTTGCTTTATATAATATGAGAACACAGTCTTTCACCTGGGCACATCTTCTCTCTAAGCACGGGATGCACGGTGCTTACCAATGCAAAAGCCAGCAATCTTCCCTCCCATCCATTCTTAAATATGCGTCCCTAGGCCGTATTTAGAGTGCATACTTCTTCGCTGGCCTTTCTTCAACAGTGCTTGCATAAACATCATTTTATGTCAGCATCCTTGATGGAAGGAGTTGGAGAGGTAAAGTAACTCATAATTTATAGGTGCAATTTATATATATATAAAGATATTTTTATAGTTTATATTTAAAATATACAATATAATATATATCCATTTTATATATTTTATATAAACATATATATTTGCAATTTACATATATCTTTTATAGATTCAATTTATAGATGAAGAGCCACAACAGATAAATCAACTAATATCCTGCTTGATGCCAATTACTGGATTTTTTATTTTTTTTTCAGATAGACTATTGGCTGGATATCTGGTTCAGCAGTGCCCCCAAAGCCCTTTGTTTGCAGCTGACAATGCTTGGCATTTCTGCAAGTAGGTATCATGCCAGGCAATGAGAAACACACAAGGAACAGCTCCCTAGAGGGCTCTGGGTTTGACTGATTAAGCACAGAATCACTGTGATGGAGAAAGAGCTCAGCTGTCGGGCCAGGTCCCTGTTCAATGGTTGAGGGAAGGTCCTCTCTCTCCCTCTTCTTGTAATCCCACCACCTTATAGTTGTATAGTTCAGGCCTTACAGAAAATAGTTCCCTTTGTTATGCAGTAGTGATTAATTTTTATGGCAGTATTATTCCATACTTTAAGTAGGGCTCAGTGAGAAAATAGCATATAATTTAGGTCTGAATGTGAAACATACAATGAAATATTTAGAAACAGTTATTCTGGTTTATTCCTTTTAACTTTGGCATGCTGAACTTTGAGAAAACAAACATTTTTAAATGTCCTTAAAAAAATCCCCAACCCTAAGTTTGTTTGTATTGTAGACCAATGCTCCAAGAACAGGTATATTCCACAGAACACTGTGGTGTAGTCAAGCTTACAGGTAAAAGGAAAACTAACATTTGGTGACCATTTTAGTTTATAAATCCTGTGGTAACCTACTGAGAGATGTCAGCAAGATGATATGGAAACATGCATATATCTGTTTATAATGTTGCATTGGTTCCCAGTGAGTTTTCATCCTGCATATAGACGATTTTTTGTATTCCATACAAGGAAGAAGACATTGGAAATACTGGCTTTGAATCACTTGTGTCCAGAACTTGCTAAAACACCTTTCACAATGTTTTACAATCGAGGTACAGAAAACTCATTCACGTAGACATCGAGTGAGTATTGCTGTAGCCTGCAGACTCTTGCAATATTTGCTGGGGAACATCCCTCAAGGTTGTGCAGATGCTCTCTCTCTCAAGACAGAGACTTTGGAAACCTCCTGAGCCTCCAGGGAGGGCTGATCGTTCTGCAGCAGCTCAGAGTCTGCAGGAACACAGAGCTGCCTAAGTCCTAGGATAACAAACCGGCTTCCTTCCCAACAGAGATAGACCAAAACTGCAGGGCAGCTTCCACTGAAGCTCCACCTAAGAGGCTAAAAAATGTTGTCAAACCTCAGTCATACAACATCTAAATTAATTGAAGATCTTCTGATCAGACACCACCAACACACTTGGACAAGTTCTGTTGACAGTGTAGAAGTGATAAACAGGCAGAGACTCATCTTACAGGGGGCCAGAATTCATCTCATTTATTCAGCTTAGTCCTCATTCCATCATCTAGTGGGTGAGCTGAATACAAATTTGAATACGCATTTGTCACGTGAAATGAAGTCTAACTGGATCATTGAGGAAAATATTGTTAAAGCATTGACTTTAAAAAAAAAAGGTGGTACATGGCAGTGACATTTCCCAGTAGCTCAACACTGGGAGGAGATCATGCTGGAGGAATAGAATACCTTGAATGAAGCAGCAGAAAGAACCAAAATTAGCTCCTCCAAACTTTAGCTTCATACGAGCAGGGAATTGCAGCCAACTCTTTGTCCTTAGCAAGGACTTCTCACTTGGGAGGTGTTGCCACGGAAGTCCTGAGCTTATTAGCTCTCTGCAGGGATTATTATGAGCTCTGTAGGCAGCAATGTACAGAGCAACAGCGATGATGTCAAGGGATCCCCAGCAAGGCTCAGGTTGCTACTGAAACTGCAAACCACAGGGGGGACTTTTGAGCAAGGCAAGCAAAGGCAGTGAGGGCTGGAAAGATCTCAGGGAGGAGAAATCACAAGAGGCAGCACTGCCCTGGTGACTAAAGCAGGGGAAAAAAAAGAAAGAAACAAAATAAAGGGAAAAAAAATATGATCCTAGTATTTAATCAGATAAGGTAGTTCCGTAAATACTAAAGGTTAAAAAAAGAGAAGTAGCTCTTTTGTAAGGGCCTGGTGAGACCACTTCATACCCCTGTGATACCTTGAAGTGGGGGAGGACGGGCACAGCAGAGAATGTGGGGACACATCAGGGAAGGTGGCTGTGTTAGAGAGGGCTTGGAGGGCTTATTGGTAGGGTGGCAGAGGGAGGGCTGGCAGGCCAGGGATATGACCAGCTCTGATAATGCTCCACTCCACTCCACAGATTAGGGATTAAGAGAGGACTTGTAACTGCAGGGAAAACAGGGGAGAGGGGAAACAACCCCACAAATAAACCTTCACCATTTGTTTACAGACAAACCCCATATTTCCACTCCTGTGTGGTATTTCAGGGGCAGCCCACACAATTGACATGGTTTGCCTGACAGCCAGCCCTGAGCCATCACTAACAGCTTAGAGATTCCAGGCAGCCTCTACATGTACGAACATGCTGGTGAAAGGGTCCACGAGGAACACCTGAAAACTTACACACAGACTGATCTTTATCCCAGATGACCTCGCTTTCCTTTCAGTGTAACTCCTCCTCCCCATTTCCCTCACAGCATTTGCAAAGTACTGCAAGGAGCCAGCTGTAAACCTTGACTTCAGTCAAAGGAAATTAGTTTTACAGGTGGAAAAGTAGAGTCAGTTTAGTTTCTCTGTGCTGTGAAAGATTAGAATATGTCTACATAAGCTGCTATTAACTTCTGTTATTGCTTTCAGAAGCTGAAGAAATAATGATAAATTTCATTGGAGAGCCCTTGGCTGAATTATTTTCCACTTGGAAATGTAATGCTTTTCAAAATGAAATGATTTCTTAAGTCTTTTTAGAGAAACAGACAACACTGAGTATGCTCCATTGTCACGTTCTGGAACAAATATTATTTTTGCATAATGAATACAGCTTTTTGTCATAGTAAAATGTCCAAAACCAAAACAATCTTTTTGTCCTCTTGAAGAAAAGAATTCCCATTCAAATTTTTCTAACCAGCACTGGCCATATGGATTGACTGGCACTGCAGTTAAAGATCTGTTTTAACTGAATGGATAACCTCAGCACTGCTCATATATGCAGACATTTTTTCCCCCACTTCAAAGGATTTTTCTTGGCCTTTGATTCAAGTCACTGACAAGACATTACAAATGCAGATAATAAATTAATACCTCAACATTAGCAATAGATTTCTGCATACTTACCCCTCTTCTAGACCACGAATTTACACACACAAGTTACTACTCAATCAGAAGAATTGGCAGTCACAGCTAGTTGTGGTTTGAGAAGTGGGTCATTCAGAGATCCTTGGCCTCATAATCTCAGCTCTTAAAAGGCTGAAATGTGATCTCAGCCCCTAACCTCAATGATGGATGAATATGCCATGACAGCAATGTAGGAGAGGAAGGAAGGAAGGTGATACTACGGGATAAATATCCCAACTCTCCCCAGCATGAAAGCAGCCTCATAGGTTGATCCAAGCCACCAAAAGTCATCTGGAGAGGGCTTCCAGGGCGGCAGAGGGAGGCAGAGATGCACGGGAGACTTTTCCCAAGCACCGGTAGATGGAGCGCTGTGGTACCAAAGACATCCTCTGCTCAGCCGGCTGCACCGTGCCAACAGGACTTCTGCACCACGGATAGTACCTCCGGAGCGCTGCCAGGGCTTTACTGGCAATGTTATTTCAACAAAATACCTGTGAATACCTGGAATCCGCAGTTAGAATATCTCTCTTTTTTTTTTTTTTTAATTAAAGCTGGGGGGAGGGGGAAAGAGTCTGCTTAGTCTGCTTAAAGAACATCTCTCTGCAAAAGACACTGACTTGTAGACAACAGTTTGCGTGTATTAAAATGCCTAAAAGTTTGGAGTAATCAAGAAATAGAAAAGTCCCACTGGCTACTCACATATTTGTTTTAAACAATTTGTTTTAAACAAATTATTCAGAAAAATAAAGCTTTCTCCTACTTTCTTTGCACACGCTCACAAACACATGCACGCATACACATGCACATTCAGACACACGCAGCAATTTTAAGTAAGGACTGCTGTTACGTACAAAAGGATTTTTTTTTCCTCTTTGTGAACTCCTTTAAAGGAATCTTTTCTCATGAATAAGAATGATATTAGGGCTCACAGAAAGTCTAAATTATCCTTTGTGTTTCACGGTATAAGCAGATTGAAAGCAGGCAATTACCTGTTAAAATTGTCATTTGGAAACACTGGGAATAGCCTAGCAGGATCGACCATTTTCAAGACATGGATTAAGCTACTTTCACTGTTCCCTCAGGAGTTAAAGTGGGGAACAACATTTGCTCCTTGTTGTCTTCAAAAAGGTTGTTTGGCTAAAATGCAAAAAATTTACTTCCTGCAAGGCTTATTTCTTTCAGCCTACTCCTGTCTCCTCCAATTATTTTTTAAATAACATACCAGACTCTCACGATCCATGTCAACAACTTGATGCATGATAGCTACATCAGGTTTCTCATATGCTTAGGTCATTAGCTAGCAAGGACATTGTCAAGCTATTAGTTTTGAAGCATCCTATTTTTAGATTGTTTTGGAATTGCTGGAAGTTTGCTAGAGAAATCTGTTCTTTCATTAAACTAATTTTTATTTAACCCTCACATATGCATGTCACAGTCCAGACAGTATATAGGCATTTATATCTAGTTTCTACACACAGCGGTAAGCAATGGGATACCTGATTTGCAATACATTCACATTTAGTTTCTGATTTAGAATTCAAGAAAACTCAGCTTCAAAATACCTGAGTTTTGCTGAAATATCTGTAACTTCAACCTTCACAGTTAAAGCAATATCTGCAATGTGTATCTATGATCTGTGGCACCCTTACACTGCGTTCCACCTCTCCCTCTCAATCAATGCATTCTTGAGCAGACAGCAGGTGACACATCAGCATCACAAAGCAGGACATTTCCTCAAAAATTCTAGTTCCCCCACCCCCAGCAGCTGTGCTGCACAACGTGCTTTGCCATACCACAAGCCTGCAAACCCACAAACACCTTGGTTCCTAAGCGAGTCCTCCCACTGCTGACCCAGCAGCCATTAAAGTCACCTGGGAATACCTGATTGATTTCAGCGGGCTTCACGTTCAGTTCTGAAAGGTGGAATTATCTGATCTTATCGTATCTTCTTTTAATCTAACAACTATAATTATGTTTAGTAGTACTGTTACTGGTGTTTCTAGAGATTCAGTTGCCTTAGGGAAGGAACAGTTCCATTCTGCCAGTAAGGGCCACTAGTATGTATTTTTGTTCCTCTATAGTATAGGCCAATTTTATGTAGCCTAAACCATTTTTTGATTATCATAACATGTTTGCAGCACTAATTTATGTAACCTAATTGTCCATTTTATCCATACAGTCTACTTCAGATAATATCTTTGAGGGCATCTCCTTCTCTTTTTGTAAAAAAGTACACCTGTGTTGTCATCATTAGTTTAGGTTCACTGGTTCCTTGACCCCTACCATTTCACAGACAATTCCATGAAATTCAAAATCTGACTCTTGATTTTAATTTACTGGTTAATTTGAAATTTTTGGCAGTACCACAAGCATACATGAATTCAGACCATTGTGAGATTCCCATTTGAATTCTTGGAATTTTCAAACTATTTTACTAAATCTTTGAATTCCTGTCATCCCCTTTACATTTTCCTCTCCTAGTTCTTAGGTCAAGTTGATCATAAAAAACGCCACAGAACTACACTTTACAAAATATCTACCTCTGCAGTGTGGAGCAAAAGTACTCAAGGTAGTCAAAAAGAGGAAAAAAGTCAGTTCATCCCTATTGCAAGGGGATGCCCCTGCTGTGAGGAAAAGAAAATTAAAGTCATATGGAACTGCAGTTAGTTTTAACAGTTTGGGATCAGGCCTTGATACTTCATAAAACTCTGGATGTATGATGCAACATGACACCAAATGTTTTCTTCTGAGTGCTTGTTTGTATTGCCTTCGATATTGTCTGACTTCAGTAATGCTACTTCTAAAGAAAGGAAAGAGTCAGCAGCAACACCAAGGTGCACAACCAAGAATCAGGAGACATGGCATTTCTTTCTAGACTAACCTCATGCTGACAGGTGAATCACACGGCCAGATTTACATCAGGCAGTATCATGCTCTGTGAATAGCCAGCCCTCTTGTTGCCAGTGGGTGCCAGGGTTTGGGTAGTGCTCAAAACACAAAGAAGTCTCCTAATTCTATCTGCTGTTACCCCTTTGGTTTTTGGTTTCTCCATCTGGAAAAGCAAGATAACCTTACTTGCGAGGTTTAGTTCATGTACAGTTTAAAATGCACTGAAAGATTCAGACAGAAAATCAGAACTATAAAGTATTGCCAGAGATAAATACTTTCAAAGTGGCTTTCTTGTTTTCCTGGCTACTTGCCCACAGTGCTTTGCAAGCAATTGAATAGGTAGGAGAAATATTTGATTTAATAGATTTGTAAACTCCAAGGGGGAAAAAAAATAAAAAGAAAAAAATGGTGAAGTACTTGACTGAGCCAGTATTTAACACCCTGTCCAGAAGCACTCTTCTGGTCCCTTTTAATTTGACTGTCACGATACTTAAGGGGAAAAAGAGTCAGGTAAGGAGGGGAAGTGTGCTTTCTCACTCAAAGGATGAACCTAGTCACTATGTCTGGGCTCCACTGCTCTCTTTCGTCTGCTGTAAGAAGTCTCCTTCTTTCAGGAGGGGAAAATTTTGCATTTTGGTCATACAGGGCACGTAGCTGATAGGGACTTAAATTGAGAGAGTCACACAGTTCAACACCCACTTGCCACCCTGGGCCTGGAAGCACAATTGGGCTGCACCCAACAGGGGAGCTCTGCCTTCTGCATTTCATTTTCCTGCACTGACAGTTCAAGGATTAGTTCAGGCTGGACTGCATGGAAGTAATGTGCACCTGCTTGCATGGAAACGCCTTAGGTCAGGCAGGTTTTGCAAACAAATGTACTCAATACAGGCCAGGCTCCCTGTCCAAAGCCCTAATTAGAGGTGTAGATCGCAATGTGTGTAAGTATGCCTAAGGCTGCACTGACCCTGAAAATGATCATCCTCCCACTCTTCCCTCAGTTCCTCCCCCAAGACAGCACTGACAAAGCTATGCAGAGATTATTCTGAGTCTAGAATAACAAACTGAGTGGTCTGAAAACAAACACATCTGTAGGAAAGTGAACAAAAGAGTAGTTAAGGTGGCATTCTTAAAATATTTGTAGATGGAACTGTGCACAAGTTTATCCTAAGTTCTTGCTTTGTGTGGAAATAGTGGAAGAAAAAGAAGATAAAACAGACTTACTACTGCTAGGAATGGTAGGATCTGACCCACAGGGGCAATGAATGTAATGTTAATACTCCTGATACACAATGTTACCTTTTGACTGCACCAGCTGCTATGACCCCGCTCTAAAATTCAAGTCCTAATAAAATTATGAAGATCTTCTCACAAACATTTTCCTCACCTTATGCTTGCTTGGTAAGGATCAGAATCAGTACAGTACAATTTGTGCAGGTATGCATGCAGGTAGCAGTCATCATAGAAATGATAACACAAGATGAATGCATAAGGTGAACAAACTTCCTGAAGGCATCAGAATTTAAACAGGTTTTCTTGTAATGTGCACTGAATAATGAACCCAATTTTAAACGATCAATGACTCAAGGAAAAGAACCCACAAAATCAGAAAGGGAAAGGGTCACTGCTAATTTTAGAAGTTGTTTTCTACAAATATTTTTCCTGTCTCTACTCTGACATCAGGAAAAAATTTGAGTGGTTTCAGGTAGACATTAGCTGTCCTGTCCTTACATAATCTTTGAGAGCTGAGAGAGCAGGAAATAATGTATACAAATAGAGCACACTTGAAAAATATTAACTAAAGCTGGAAATAAAATATTCTTTAATGGAGGTTTCAGACCTGATGAAAAAAAGAGAAAAAATTGAAGCAGATACTTTCCAAGGGAAATGTATACAACAGAACTATTCCAGGCTTTTATGACTTGATCTTTAAGACTGGCCAAGAAAAGATTTAATTTTGTTTACTTAAAGTGCTTACAAAAGAAAAATGTCTCACTGCTCTACCCCTTTGTCAGATAGATTCCAGAGAAGAGGATTAGCTAACAGTTTGGTCTTACAGCATGTACACACATACTGCCTCACATCTGAAAGAGGAACTTGGTCAGTTTGCAAAATGAGGAGAATGGATGTTGGTCCAAATTCTCTGTTTCTGTCAGCTTCTCTGGGTAAAGCAGCACAGTGGGTGAGGATGTGAGGGGAAAGGGTTTAAGCACTGGTTTCCACTTCTCACTACTACAACAACAAAAAAAAGTTACCCTTTCTGTTTCTACTTGTTCATGTAGGAGCAAACAAATACAGCTTCTGTAAAAACCATGACTACCATAAGTACTAATAGCATCAGTACTACAAATGTGTTAGTAACTAAATCCTAAGTAGGGGTTGAACCCCTGAGACAGCATGAACCCTGGCACAAAGCCTTCCAGACAGACTGTCTGTCTGGAGAGGAAGTTGGAGTGAGTGGCTGCAACCTTCTTGCATCCAGAGCTACCAAAGGAGAACAGTGCTGCTCGGAATCCGGATGGTGCATGCTGAGGAGAGCTGTGCCACCAGGGTGCAATGAGTCAACACTGTCCACCAGCAGCTACTTCTGCTAGAGCTCTTCTGGAGGGCTGCCTAAGACTTTTAGCTGCCCTTCTTTCACCCACCCTCCTTTCCAGTCTGCATGGCACTGTACTGGAAACTTGACCACTGCAAGGCTTGCTCAGGATAAGGTGCACACTTAAGGTTGCTGCTTGCCTTCCTTTTGGATGGAATCCTCCCTGCAATTCCTCTCTCACCTTCAGCTCTTCTGCTTCACATGTTCAGAGGCATCCCACTGTGACAAGCTTCATCTAAAAGTATACAGAGCATCTAGGCTAGAGCCTAGAATAAAAGCATCTTTCAGTTGAAAATTCCTAGTCCTTTCCTGAAGCTTTATAGCGGAAGGTGCTTTGCTTGTTGTGCCTTTTTGGCTGTATTATTCTTATTTTGACCAATGCAAGTACAATCTGTTTTTTACGCCAGGGGCTTGCTGATTATATTAAACTTTGATTTTGCAGTTTTGAAAGGCTTTCTAAGAAAAAAATCATTGCTATATGAAGAGATCACTGAGGTCATTGGTCTGTTCAGCCCAAAGGAGACTGAGTGGAGACCTCATCACAGTCTGCAACTTCCTACTGAGGGGAGGAAGAGGGACAGGCACTGATCTCTTCTCTGTGGTGACCAATGACAGAGCCTGAGGGAATGGCCTGAAGTTGTGTCAGGGAAGGTTTAAGTTGGGTCTTGGAAAAAGGTTCTTCACCCAGAGGGCACTGGAACAGGATCCCCAGAGAAGTGGTCACAGCACCAAGCCTGACAGTGTTCAAGAAGTGTTAGAATCATACTCTCAGGCACATAGTGTGTCTCTTGGGGATGGTCCTGTGCAGGGCTAAGGGCTGGACTCGATGATCCTTGTGGCTTCTCTCCAAATCAGCATATTCTGTGATTCTGTGAAAATTAGAACATGACTCAGATTTCCAGACTGAGCCGAGATCTCATTGGTGAATGATGAATAAGCAAGACCAGATGCCTCAAAGTGCATTGCATCTAATGTCCTTTTGTAACATGCCACAATGTGGCAAAAGCTAATTGTATTCAGACTCAGTAAGAACAAAATTTTGGAGAGATCATAAAAGACCCAGAAAAGAGAAGCAGGCAAAGGTAAACAGGCAGACCCTCAGCTGGTGTGCATTATGTTATGTTTCATCTTTCACTACAGACTTATAGTTGCTAGAAGATGTTTGGAGATGTTTTGTAGCCTCTGATGCATGAGACGAACTTGGTTTGGTCAGGCTGTTGCAGGGATGTGATTTAGCAGAGCAGATAATCCTTTCGGTCCTACTCCTCCATGAGTGTCTTTTTGCTAAACATGAAGTTATACTGATGTTGGATCCAATGGTTTGCAATGATGTCACTGTTACCTCTGGTCACTCTGATCTTCACAGGCTGAACCATAAATACAATTAAGAATTCAAAAGAAATGTTGAATATATGTAGTGGAAGGCCAGACTGACACCCAAATTACTTTACTCTTTTATAGGCTCTGGTGTTGACAGTGATGTCATTTGTGACATACAAAATCTGTCCAACAGAGATTCCTCTGCCAAGGCCTTAAATAGGAGATACTGAATGTCAGTGCTTAAACATGTGTTTCAATACAAACTTTTCATTCTAGGATGCTAATTGGAAAAGCCCAACAACAAGAAAACCTATCATAATGTCATGGGTTGTTGTATGACCACCTGAGCAAATAAGTTACAGTAGCTGTGCTTGTTTTCTGCAGAACACGGCTAGTTTTGATCTTTTCTTTCAGGTAGATGGTACTAAATTTTACATAAAAGTGTCAGCAGCTTTAAATGTAGCCAGGTAAGAAATACAAAGAGGTCAGCTTCAGGGAGGCATATTTGGAGAGTGTAGTCATATTCAGACTCAGTTTTTACCAGGTTCTGCAATGAGGCATGATAATATAAACACAAAGGGTGAAATTCCACACCAGAGTGAATAGTCCAAAACCATACTGCTCTGAAGGTGTTCCAAATAAGTCAAAGCTTAGATGGTCCGTAAGTATTGCCTAGGCTATAGTCAGGTTATCCATGTAAGGCTGAAATGTCATTCTTCATGAGAACAGAAACAACAACCAGAAAGTATATTTCTGAAATTACTCCATTTACCGTACTGTTTCCTGTTGCAGAGCCTACTGGGTTTTACATCAGCCAGGCTTTGTTTCAATAAGCTCAGCATCATGGAGATTTCTCTGGCAAGTAAAAAAGTTACCTTTGAAATAACACCAGATGTGCATCAAGTGCAAACAGTGAGCTCTCTGAACAATTAACATCACAATTATTGTCACTAATACATTGTCCGTAGTCCATAGCGTGTCTTCATGTTACTCACATAATAATACTAGAAGGCCAGCAAAAGCCTGTTAGTGACTATAACTTCCTACTTTCAACGTTTTGATGCCAATCTCCTGAATTTACTCTGATTTCCCTTCTGTTTCTTATAGTATATCACTGGGCACAACTGTTTGCTCCCTTTACTCCTGACCTCCATATCATTCAGCTGCAACTCATTTTGACTTCTCTGCTGACTGAACCAAAGACTGAACTGGAAGCAAAGGTCAAATTTCAAGGCATGCTATATATATAGAGAGAGAAATAGATAGATAGATAGATATAGATATGTATCTATCTTTGAGCTGGAGGAGTAGAGCAAGTCCAGAAACACACATGCATTCTTTATTATTACTAGTCAGAAAGAAGAGATCCTCTATATGCCACTGTAGACTTTGGCTGAAAGACAATTTTATTGTGCTTTTTGATTTAGTTAGTAAAGACAACAAGGGTATTGAGCTCATGAGAATCTCTTTGGGTAGAGTAACCAAACACTAATGGAAATGTGAGTAATTCAGCATTGGCTTTGTGGCCAGAATAGCAAATGACACTGGAGAATTAATGTTTCATTGCCCAAGAGCCCACCTATAAATGCAGCTGGAATTAACAACTGCATGCTGGGATGCCTAGCAGTAGTGATGAAGGAGATGTAATATGCATTTAGTGCTGTTTGGTTTTCAAAGCAGTATTTTAGCTGGGAATGTTACTCATGTTATAAGTTCCTTGGGAGCCAGCAGTTGAATCTGATTTCACAGACAGGCAACATGAGAGCCTAAAAACATTTGATCTACCGGATATTGCTGGCACTGCTTACTGCTGCCTTCTAAGAACACAGACTTCTGTCACGTACTTTCCTAAGGGCACAAATCGCTTTCTGCCTTGCTCAGGAGGAGATGGTTACTGTAATGAAAATGCAAATATACCTTATATTATCCAAGGACTATCAAAGTCTTCATATATCCTTTGACAGTCATGTAAGACATGATCTGCAATCCTTCCCCACTCCCAATTTATACTTCAGAACAATTAGAATATTTATTAGCAAACAGGTGGTGGCTAATCAGCACAGTAACTGTGACAAGGGCATTGAAGCTGCAAAAGACTACTCTGTGCACAGAAAATAGGAATTGAGGACAGTCAGGCCGGTTTTCTTCCTGCAGGGCAATCAAATTTTGCTGAATAGTTACATGTCTAAATTTCCTTTCACATCTGCAGCTTCTGTCTCTTGAAAAAGGGAAAGAGAACTGACAAACATGATTCATAGAGATCTTATTGGGAAGACAGGAAGCGGAGATGTTAAATATTACAATCTGCTATTTTTCAGTTCTGAAAATGTGGTAAGAAGGATCAGAATAGTGTTCTTGGAAGTAAAGTGATCTTTCAAAAATTAATAACCCATCTGTAAGCAGAAATCAGAGGTCCATGCCCTCCTAATGGCTTCTACTCCAAGTTCACTTTCTTTGTATGGCCTATCACCACAATATCAGCTACTGGTTTTGTGTGTCTACATCCAGAAAAACCAGTCAAATTCTTCAATATATCATCTGCCGCAGCACACGGGGGTGGTGAGTGGCCTTCCACATGCTCTGGCAGGGGAAAATATTCAGCATGCAGCACCACAGATTGTTGCACTGATGGCTGGCTTGTGGCAGCACAGTCACAGGAGCTAGAGGTCAGTAGTCTTCTTAGATGAGACTTGCTGATACAGTAAATCTTTGTTTAGGTTCAAGGAAAGACTCCACACTCAGATGTCTAGACTCTTTTCTTTAGACCTCCTCTTCCTTCTCCCCCGTTCCTGTAAAGTGCTCTCCACCTCACGGATGATTAGGAACCTCTCATATGCTCCCTAGCAGAAAAACAAGAAAGAAGTTTTAGAATTACTTCATTAATTGTTTTCTTAACCAGCATTTCAGTTATGCTTTGTGCTGTACCAGCATAAATGCTGGGTGTTGAGGATGTTATTGGGCATTTCAGCATGTTTCTTCTACACTATAATTGTCACAGATCATCATACTCCTGGCAAACAATTTGAATTACTTGTTCACTGCTTTAATCCAGCTGAATTCAAAGGAGGTTGAAAGAGCAAAGAGGACTCCATTACATGTTCATGAGAAGTAGTTTACTGGCTTGTATTCACACACACCCTCCCACACCCCATTTTGACTAAGTCACTGTTAAAATATGAACGAGATGCATGTTGACACACTTACACCAGACACAGGAGACCTTGCTTCTGTCATATATATCTTTGTTCCAAGCACTGCCTTGCTATATGTTCATTGTCAACTAATGCTTGAACTGCACTGGAGCTACTTTGAAAACAGGATTTAAGGAGAGTGGTGCAACTTATGGTATCTGGTGCAGAGGAGGAATCAAAGGAAGCACATCTGAAATATCCAGCCAAAAAATAAGCTTATCTGAGGATAAAGCAAAAGAGCATCAAATTACTGTTTTTAGTTTTCCTAGTCTTTGCTTCTGATAAATGGATATTTATAGCTGCAGTTTTCAACTATGTTTTAGGTGATGCAAGACCTAACCTAAGGAATAGCTAAAAGACATAAATCATATTTAAAGCTACATCACACTTCCTTAGTGCAGGCCATCAGCACCTGCCACTTTTTATAATAAAAGAGGCATAAGAACCTAGCTAAGCTAACCATAAACCATGGGTGGAGGTGAGAGGGAGGGTCTGTTAAATAGAGGTGAGGCAGGGAGTGTTAAACCAGCCTACATCTGTTATTTCCATCATGGGCGACGTCATTCAACACATACAGGGAAAAGAAAGCAGGAGTGTAACCAGGCCACCATGAAATCTGTAGAACCTCAGAATGCAGCAGGCTGGCCAAGAAAGTCTTCTCCTCTGTCCTTACGCCCTGTTTTTACTCCTGCCATCAAAGTATAAATGTGCATTCAAAAGGATTCACACAGAGATTAGTGAAAGAGATGGCGCTAGCAGAAAGCAATGCAAACAAATACAAAGCACATTTGATGGTGGAGCTGGCACATCACACATACTCTTCTCAGGATGGGGAAAAATGAAGATCCTAACTCTCCCTCAGGCATTTACTTTCAAACTGTCCTTTGCACTCACTTATTTTCTTACGAATTCTGTGCAGATTGTTTGGCTGAAAAATGCTAACCTGGAAAAGCATTAGCTCTCACCTTTCTTATAGCAGCCTAAAGTCCTTTCTGCTGCCTTATCCTTAGCTCCTTAAAAAAAACACAGGATAATCAAAGTCATCATTCTTACCATCCCAAGACTGTTTCTGATGACAAGTAATCCCTAGTTCATGGCTGTAGCTTTGCTATTCTATTACTTTTTTTTGCTTATTTGTTGTATGGACTCCATTGTAACATTATGTTCTTTCATATTAGCCCTGCTGAAAAATTCTAATCAGAGAAGTAAGCATATTCTCCATTATATTTCCAGACTGCAAAGAGCAAGTAAGAGAATGGTGCATAGCAAAGGAGACTCTCATCAAGGGTTAGAGAAAGATGCCAAACAAAGGCTACAGAAAAGAGAAAACTAGTTTTGGTTTGCAGATGTCAGTGTATTACCCAAGATCTTCTCTTGCATTCTTTAAGCAATAAGGTTTGTGGAGATTTATGCTGGCTTTGAGAAAACGGAAAAGGATTTTTTTTTTTTTTTTTTTTTTAATTACCTGCTGACTGTGAGGGGTTTCAATCCAGCCAGAAGGCTTTGTTCAAGAATTAGTTGTTGCATGTGAGGCTGCGCATGTAGGCACAGTTTGCACCAACAGAACCCAACTCTACTGGGAGGGTGAGTTCAGAAGATTACACCTTTGAAAAGCAAAGCCTCAACCAAGGCCACTTCTGCAAATGTAACCCTTGATTTAAGAAATGGCAGTAAATGTTCTTCCCCCCTTTTATAGGTAGTAACTTTTATTATACATTGTACCATTTAATATCTTCTTGATCAAACTGTCTCTGAATTTTGTAGCTTTACTGCCTCAGAATTACATAATACGTGCTGATATTGAGTAATCCACCTTCCTCCAATTTTTTAAGTAATCAGAAATATATAAGAAAGCTTACAGATTTTTTTTTCAGATATGTGCCAACATAGCAAAGAAATCATCCAGCTTTTCAGGAGGTCTGCTCTGTACGGCAGTGTTTCAACTCCTTTTGACACTCTTAGTAACTTACTATGTTCCTACTGCTGCTACTTTTCTGTTTCCTCCACCCCCAGTTCCAATTGCTGAAATCCAAGCATTATGTCAGAACCACAGCAGGCATCCCCTTTCCCCAACTCCCCTCAAGGCAGCGTAAAGACCTTGCACACCAAAACATGCTGGAACCAGTCAGATTTAACAAGTGAAACTTTTTCCTGGAGGCACAACATTTTCATGGTGAAGGATCTCTATTTTAGCTTAGTCCAAGTTAAAGGGTCAAATCGAAGCATTGCTGTGGGGAAAAAGCACAGAGCATGCTCTCGTTTCCCAGTCAAGGCAATTGTTTGCCAC
Organism: Platyrinchus mystaceus; assembly: GCA_035041135.1. Lineage (NCBI taxonomy): Eukaryota > Metazoa > Chordata > Aves > Passeriformes > Tyrannidae > Platyrinchus > Platyrinchus mystaceus. The sequence continues at coordinate 64,210,488 of JAWWLV010000088.1, forward strand.
CCTAAAGAACACTGTCTCACTCCCTATAGCATGGCATAATCTGACACAAGACCACATGCCCGCTTCTCACAGGAAGGAGCACCACAGTGCCAGAATTGTAACTGGCTCCCCCTACAAAGTCATCTTCTGTTCTGCTGAGAGGGACTGATGCAAGTGATTTGATCTGGAAAGTGTCCTACTTACTTTCAAAGCAAGGGAGAGGATTTCTGTAAATCATGATGGTTTTTTACTTCAGGGCAGTCTTGACTTACAAGTCATTAAAATTACCTTGATTTGAAGCAGGAATTTTTCCAGTGTTTTTTATTTCCTCCCTCAAAAGCCTGCTCTGTTCCTTCAGGCTTACACATAGCCTCAGAGGGCCTTCTGTTTCCAGTAGGGTTCATATTGGCTGAGCACATGAAAAGCAGCCTTGATGGTGGGTGGCTTTCTGCTGTGAAGTGTGACACCGACCTCTGCCTTCCCCTGGCACTCACACCTGCTCCATATAATTCACATCATGCTCCTAAAAACGAGTTCAGAAAACCCTTTGATACAAGTTCATCAAGATCTTTCTCAGCCAGAGGGTTACATATGATTTACTCACAATGAACCTGCCAAGAGGCCAGTCTGCTTAGTACCATAGGCTGCAGTTTTGCACCAGTGGGTTTCAGCTGAGAACAAAACAGGTGTAACAAATTGGGAACAGTGTGCCCACCACATCAAAAACAGACAACTCCTGAATAATAAACAGGTCATGGGAACCTTATAAAGCTCTCTTTTTGCGTCTTAATGAATGCAAGAGATACATATTCACAGCATGTTGTTGCATTTTGGCCAAAAAGAAACACAAAACAAAATAAAAGTCCTAAACAAACAATCAAACAAAACAAAACCCCCATAACAACAGCAAAACAACAACAAACACAAAAAGAAGAGAGACAGGCTCTGAACTTATTCTTCTTCCAATAAACTCAGTAGGAGTTTTGCTGTGTGCATCAAAACAGTTTGGTCCCTACTTTCACAGACAAGATTCCTTTCCCCCACATCGCCCACTCAAAATGTCAGTAAGAGACAGGTCAGTTTAAGTACAAAGGGGAAAGAAGATATACCAAAATGAAAAGAGAGAAAGAAGGTATTAAATCTTCCCAGGAGTTATTTCACCACCCTAATATCAATTTACAATTAACACTGAAGCTGGAAGACAGGAGTCTGATTCATATGCTCTGTGAACACAAAATAGGCCAAGTACATAGATATTTAAAGATTCCTAAAGTGCCAGCTGAAACTGATGCCAGTAATAATTTGAAAAAGGATAAATTTTTTTCTGAATAGTATCTGGTGTAAGTCAGTAGATTTCTGTAGTTTTTCCACAGAAGATGATTCAATGCCCCGTGAGCAATAGATTAGGAATCATAATCATGATTCACCCCTTAGATTTGCAATACACATTGCCTCTAGACTTGTAATTTGTTTCCCTTCCTAAAAGAGGCTTTCCTTGTTCAATTAGCAAATGTGGCTCACTGCATGATCACACCTAGTGTGCAATTAAGAACTATTTCTATCTGTTTATATCTAAAAAGGCTCAACTTAAAATGAGCAAAGCTTAAACCTCGGAGTCTCATGCTTTCAAGCTTCCACTGTTTCTTTAATGAATGAACTATGATTTCTTAGGAGGTGAGGGAGAGGGAGGAGGGACCTGTTTGTCAAATGCTTGTTGAATCTTGTTGCCATTTTTGTCCTTTCTTTTCATGTGCTCTATCTCTGACCAATGCCTTTGCTCACTGAATCTAAGCACCTTTCCACCAATTCTGAGTCCCACTTCTGATCTTTCCCGGCAGCTTCCAATCTCAGACTTCAGGGGGATGACCAAATTTTTTCCTCCTGAGAACAAAATTCTCTTCTGCCTCCTCTTTCTCCCCTGTACTAGCAGTGCCTCAGCCATTCAGCCTTGACTTTTTCTAAATAAATGAACATATTTCTAAAACCAAGCTCAAGGCATACCCTCAGCAGGGCATGTGGTGTTCCCTGTCACAGAGAACACTTGGCCAAAAAGTGGATCTGGTGAGAGTTAACATCTTTTCTCAACAGGCTTGGACAAAGGCAGAATGCAGAACAAGGGTTTGGGGTAGTCTTCACAGTAAGTGGTGCCATTTATTAACCCTGCCTGTAATTACACAAGTCAATAAGAAACAAGCTGGTTGTGCCCAGGCAGCTTTCCACTGACGTAAGGGAACACGCACAGCTGGCTGAAATGAGCCCGTCTCTTTTACTAACATTCAGTAATGGATTTGCTGCACCTAAAGCAAAGTTTTATTTCAACACTTAATTTTAAAAAGCAGCAACCGGTTGTCCACACCCCGGTGATCTGTGTAATTGAGTTCATGACATAATATCACAGTGTTTACTAAGAAAGTGGCAGATGGTAGTTCTTTCTTTTTTTTTTTTTTTTTTTTAAAGGACACATATGTATATCATGGTTATACTCAGGGTATTCCTGTTGAAAACAACTTTTATTTAGTAGAGGATTTTAAAGCTTGTTTAAATAACACGTAGTCCATGAGAAGAGTGGCAGATGGAGTTAACAAGCTCACCTGTTGTTTTACTTAAAAACACTGTCTAATAAGAGGTTGTGTGTTTTAAAAGACGTGTTCCTGACATAATTTGTAATCCCTTCCTGGGGAGAGGACGTAAACATCTGACAAAGGTGGCATGGCTCTGAGGAGAGGGCACTTCTCCAAGGCAGAAGGGCTGGACTTGCAAAAAGGAAAGGTTGATTCTTTATAAAAACAGCTGCTAAATCTCAAAGGGAGAGAGAAATAAGGGAAACCACATCATGCAGCTTTATGCTCAGCTCCATCAAAATAGCAGATACAGAGGAGGCAGATCATAGTTGGAATGTGCCCATGAAGGACAGAGATTTTCATTGGGCATTCAAAAGGACAAACTCCCAAAAGAGAAGAAACTGTCTTACTAAATCCACAATGAAATTGCACTGGGCTGAAATTGCACAACTTGTCCTATGCTTGTCCTGGCTCTGCAGGTTAGTTACACCAACCTATCTGATGGACTGTATTTTCTTAGCAGGTCGAACTAGAAATGCCATAGCCACCTTTTCAGGAGCCAAGATGTGGTCAAAATCAAAGAGCAACAACTTTCAAACTGCTTTTTCTGAACAGTGTTTTGCTAGGTACATGTGACAGATTGTGTAAATCACATAAACCTTGGGTCTGCAGACCCCTCTTGTTCCCTGATGATGCAGATGGGTCTGTTCTTTGCCAGTCACTGATTCATCTCTTTCTTCCCTCAGCCTCAGTGGACAGAACTGTTTAAACCCTTTCAGGTTGTTTCCACTTCTCCCAGACCAGATTCCACCTTCCCTGTCCCACAGCATCTGGGGAATGGAGGCAGTCTCCCCTGTGTTGTCTGATGCAAGTATAGCACACTCGTCTTGGTGGCCACCAAGGCTTTTAGTGGCTGTTTTCAGTGACTACTTTTCTACAGATATGCAAGAATGGTGAAGATTTGGGGAAATTATTTGTACACCAGAGGCAGGTGGTTTAATAATAGAGGTCAGACAAAATTGTATCAAAAAACAAAACAAACAAAGTCAGTGAAAAGGATATATTAATTAATAACAATTTGAGTAAGATTTGAAGAAGAAACTGCTAAAAGCTGATTAGCATGGCCCTTTAGGTAGCAAAATGGTAATGTAACGTTTTCTACCTTGAGTATTTAAATTGAAATTACTATTCCAGGCTGGGTCACATATTGCAACACAGGATCAGTATTTCCTGCCATGAAATAAGTGAAAGAAATTCAGAAAGCTGGAAGCAGAGAAGATGGCAATGAGAAGATTATCCCTAGGTTTTCCCTTAAATGACGCAGATTCAACAAAGTATGACACTATGTTTATGAGAACATTTTGTCTGATGCAACACCTGCTTATGGGCAGGCAACAAGAGTATTTCCTTTCTATTATGCAGGCTGGTGCTTACTGCCAGCATTGGCTTTGCAGTGGAACAAGGCTGTCTCAAAACATTTTGCTCAGCTAAATCTCATGGACCTTGGCCTTTAGAGTCTGTGTGTTTGTGTATGCAGAAAGGACCCAAATGTTGCATCTGAATTAATACAAGTTTATTTACGAAGATTCGTTATGCTTTGTTCCTTTCTAAACTGAACAATTCATTGAATAGGAAAATAAACCTCAAAACCCTTGGAGTAAGAGCTGTGGCCTGCAATGAGTATTTAACCACCACACAGGCAGAGTCAGTCTTTACCTTTGTAATTATACATGTAATTACTTTGAGCCTGGAAGAATAGTAACAAAAAGAGTACCTCTGCAGGATATGCTCTAGTTAGCTGCTCACAATGTTCTCTAGGGAAGTGAGATTCACAAATTCAAATGTACTTGAGAGATAAAGAATTATGAATGTTTTTATATCCCCTTTCAAAAGTTAGTGGCTAAAAAGCAGGACTGACCATTTCATGCAGAGCTCTGATATAGTTGCTAGAGGCCTAGAGTTATGTTTTCAGGTTCCCTAGGAGAGCATGAAGATTTTGGGGATCTGTTTTTAGACAGAAGCATCTCAAACTATATTAAATATCTGAATCCTTTTGGAAAAGAGCCCTTTGCCTACCACCTTAGTCACAACTGTTTCCCCAGGCAAGGCAGATGCTGCTAAAATAGGGCCTGAATAAAATCCAAAACATTTTCAATTCCTTGATTTGACTTTTAAAACACAAAAACAGAGAGAACCTGTACTCCATTAATTACAGTTCAGGGTTTGTTTTAAACAGCTCTGCATTCAGCAGCATTCTATGCTCCATTTAGCAAACTTCAGTTTTTCAGTTTTGCAGACCAGCAATTGCTGAATTGCCAAAAACGCATTTTACTCTAATGGGTAAATCTAAGACAGAGGCCGTGCTGTGCCCACCTGGGTTGCTAGTGAGCAGCAAGAGGGTGCCAAGTGCATAACAGAAGCAGTGATTTGCTGGCAGAAATGTAAACACAGCAGGAGAGACTGGGCTACTCTTAATATGAAAAAAAAAAAAGTACAAGAGCTTTTGATACTACACTTAAGGAAAAAAGTAATAGCAGGAGCTGACAGGAACAGACTGTCTGCCCAAACACTTTAGCAGGATTGAAGAAGAAGAAAACCAGAAACTGGAAGAGTATCCAGCCTATTTCTGACATGGCTAATGACAATTATTCCTCTGGGTTTTCACTCTCTTTGTCACCATCTCAGGAACTTCTCTGTGAAACTTTGGTGGCGTATCACAGCTGCTAGGACAGCATGAGGATGTGGGGCTGACAGGACCACAGCATCTTCCTCCAGGAACTGTGAATGAATGTGCCAGCTCCACTGTAGCAATCACTGCTCAGGCCTGGGGCTGTAAGCGCGCAAAAAATACCTGCTCTTATTTTGAGACCAAAGGCCACTGTCTCGAGAGCTCGATCTGTTCTTGGCAGGGGTTACCTTGGTATTTGCTGTTGATGGAGACAGAGGTGGAAGTGGGGCTTAAGATCTTCAAAATAATTTGAAAACAAACAAACAAACAAACAACTTGCTCCATCTAAGTCCATTTATTTGTCAATCTACATAAATAAAAAGAAAAAATTGAAATAATTTACAAAAAAGTATAGTGCATTCATTCACTATTACAAAAATCAAGCATTTTAGACATCACTGTATAAAAATAGCCCATGACATCAGCTCTGTTTTTCATCAGCTCCAGAAAAAGCTGTGGGCTAGAAGGGATGCGTGTGGAGTTGGAGGCATTTCTAGGTTGCAGATCGAGGACTATTGGGAATAAAATCAGTACTAAGTCTGTCTCATTCATTCAGGGAACAAAATTTACTACCAGGGAAGGGAGCAAACAGAAGTAGCTAATTTCTCTCACAGCACCATTCTTTAGACTCTTTCCCTGCATTGCCAAACAGGGAGGCTCGGCCTCTGTAAGAGCCAATTCATGTTTTCTTTCAGCTGACCTTTAAGAGAGCCCAGAAAGACTAAACAAGGCTGGAAGAATTCAGACTCTGAGGCTAAACAGTGAAAACTTTCCAAATAGCCCCAAGAGCCACACAGTGCCAGCAGCCCCACTGACAGCAGTGTTAACTGCAAATATTGCATGCCAGCTTTTGTATCTCCTCCTCCTCCTCCTTACCTTCTCCTCTCCCACAGAACCAAACTGTGTGTGACCTTTTGGGATCCTATTTTCTGTCATGTTCCTGAGCCGTAAGAGATTCAGATTTTCAAGTCTTTATTTACATCTGTGGCAACTACGGACTTGGACAACAAATTCTGAAGCCATGAAACAACCAGACTGAATAAAACTTAAGGGTATGTTTCCTTAAAAAAAAAAAAGTACCAACTTATTACATTACAAGATTTGTAATGTAAGTGATAGTACATAGCACAAGCCTTTTTTTTTTCCTGAATATGGATTAGAAATGTTATTCAAAGAGGAGTTGCTAAAGGAAAGAGCTCTCACAGTTTACGAATTATTTTATCAAGGAAGTAACCACAAACAAAATGCTCTCAGTATTCTTGTATGCAGTTACCTTTTGCACGTAGTGCTTAGCTCATGAGTTTACGTGCCAATACCCTGTCTGTACGGAGAGTACTTCTGCCTGCTCACCAGATAACAGCTCCTCTTTGTCCTCGGGTGTTATCAAGCCAGAAATCCCACCGCTGCCTCCTCAGCCAGCCCTGACTCACACACCGACAAAGTTCAGGCGTGGGAAGGTGGAGCTCTCGCCCCAGCACTCCAAGCTGTAGACTGTGCTCAAGGCTGGGCTTTTGCTTCCGTTTACCATATATTAACTTCCACACAGCAGTGTAAGACTTTGTGGTGCGTGACTCAGTCGTATGAACAGATAAGTGGTGTCAAGTGTAGCAAACAGCCTCAGAACAGCCTATTTAGTAAACTAGTCAGCAAATACCTACAAATAAGGGAAGAGTTTAAGGAAGTCTGGAATTCCTTGTGAATGAATCACAAACACTAAAACCTGCCCAAATTTAGCACATAGTATTTTCCAATAGTACCAAAGTGAAATATTAAAAATTTGTAAAGGCAACTCATCCCCAGCTCTTTTTCACAGATGGATGTCAAAGCCCTTTGCCAAATAGGTCAATATCATTCTACTCCCTTTATTAAGCAGGGTGACATAGGCTGGCCTGAGGAGGGTCAGCCTGCAAGCAAGAAGTGCAGCCAAGGGCAGAACAAAAGTCTCTTTTGTCACCCACCAGTGACCTTCCAGTCTAAAAATCCAGATACTCCTTTGTGTTGGGGTGGGGAAGGAAGGTTGTTGTTTCAACTACAGATTTGTGCTTTGAATTTAATATGCTTTAAACCTAATACATCTGATTATTCATGTTTTCCCCTTATCAAATATACACTAAAAAAAAAAAAACAACTTTCATAAGAGAATCTGTTTGTTTAAACCAAAACCAATCACTCCTGCTGTAATTAGTCCTTAGGCCCATCAGGCAGGGAGCCAACACTTAATATGTAAATGGCCCCGTCCTACCTGCTATCAGAATTCTGAATAAAATTCATATGATCCTACTGCTAAACACTACAACAGAATTGTCATAGGACACAGGGGCCTTGCAGAGGCTGGAGGAGGCACTGGAAGCGACCACCTGTTTGCATTCCACATTGAAAGGCTGGTTTGTGAGCTTATGGGCCTATGGAAGCACAACAACATATGGCAGAGCTTTGGGGGAGAAGGCACAAACTGTGATAGAGCAAATTATCACAACCCTGGCTTCAAAGAATACCCCATACTCTGCATCGTAGTTGACTTCTCTTCTCCTACCCAGACCTCATCTCCAAGGCAGACTCTTCCAAGACCATTGTCACTAAAGGAAATGGAGAAAATGCTATCAGGCAAAACATTTGAGAGGTGAAGAGGTGAAGGATGGGTCTACTATATTTGTCCTCCTCAACTGCTGAAAGCAGGAAAACAGAATAACTAAAGAATAACTAAAGTGAGAACTGCCGGTAGAACATTTAAATGTGACTGCTTTGTTTCACAGAGTCCTTATTACAGAAGCTCTTGTTGGTGATGGTGGAGGATTGCAGTACACAAGCAAGATGGTCCATTTCTCCATGTTCCTTTTAAATAAGTTTGTCCCGGGAGCTTCACCAGTACTACAACAGGTGTTACTTCATGTGATGGCCAAAGTTGCCTAATTTGGTTTACTGTTTCCATCCCTTCCAGTCCAGATTCTTACCACAAGTTTTTAATGGAAAATTGAAGTCCATTTAGAGGGAGACTCTGAAAAAACCCTATCAAATAGATACTTGCTCCTCTAAACCATGTTCATGTGAGCAGCACCACAGGTTGCTTACACTGCGAAAACATGTTTTTCTACAACATCAAGTCCATCTCCCTTGCAAGCAATGGAGGGATGGAAGGCTCTTGTGTACTCTGTATGTTTTACGCACACAGAATTAGCCAAGAACTGCCTGAAAAATAATTTGTGAAATCTTTCCTCCAACCAGCTTCAAAGAGGTTTAGCATATTTGTACAGCATACAAATGAGAGGTCTTTCACACACAGTTTAATATAAAAAGTAGAAGAAATACAGGTTTGATACAATGACAGTCATATTTATACTCCTAGAAAGACTGACTACTCTGCCAGGGAAAGTTGTCAGCATCAGAAAAATGGACAACACTTCCTCATCTAAAAGACAATGAACAACTTTGATTTTTTTTACTTCTGGCCATTATCAGTTTTCTCAGCTGTATTTATCTAAACTCTGTTTACCATCAGAGGCTTATAATCCATAATAGCATACCAATATAAGCAGATGCAAGAATCACATCTTAGAGAATACAGAGTTCAAGGACTTCACCTTTATCCGTTGCTTTTATTGATAGTTCTGACGAACTAGACCAGTCAGAAGCAGAAACTTTAACCTTCCATAGTAATGGAAACTCACCAGCATGGTAATCCATATGCTAACAACTGTCAGCTTTTGAGATAAGACCATATCAAAAGAGGGCAAAACAACCCATGGAAGAGCCACTGCTGTTTTTCTCTAATGCTTTCACTCTGCTCTCCAATGCTCTAAGAGGGAATCTCTGAGCTTATAAACTCACTTGCCCTGTTCCTGGCTCCTTTCCAGATGGGGAAGCACATGAATACAGCAGCTGGAGGCATGAGAAGACTGTGGACAAAGAAAAGAGGTTAAATAGAAAATGTTTAAACTCCTTTTTTACAGCTTGAAGAAATCTCTTGCTAAGGGCCTGAAGCCAGGGACTGCAGAACTTTTAAGGGCCCCTTTTGTATCATTCTCAGCCCAGAATATTTATCTTGTCTTTGTCACAGAACACAGGAGGGAGAGGATTTTGCTGCTAGACCAAGGAACCTTACCACTCCACTAATTTCCAAAGGTTCTGCTGTGATTAGGACAAACTCTTCCTTTAGGCCAGGGCAGTGTTGCTCTCAATACCACCTGCAGACAACACACAAAGCTGCCTCCCTGCTATGTCTGCTTGGCATTACTGTTCCCCACACTAGTTCCCACACCTGCAAGGGCAGCTGCCAGCCTCTGGAAACCACCTCTCTCTTTGAAAATCATGGACATCATCATCATCTGGTTGTTTAGAAAAGGTGCATTAAATGTTTTCCCTGGAAAAGTTCCTTATTGCTCTCTGATAAGTATCTGACCATCGTTAATAATGGTGTTTTGCAACAACCTCGGGAAAGGAAGTAGCGCTTCCCTGTCCTCAAGGGCTTAGAAGGACAGGCATGCCCAGCCCAATGCCACACTAAGCAAATGCTGAATATCTAGCCCTTGTTGGAGAGTCTAAAGACACATGTATTTCTGACAGGGTTTCCCCTGCCTCTCCACAAGCTGGAGGCCATTTTAGAGCAAGCAAACGTGCAACTGTGGCTTTGAGGTGTTTCTGAAGACCCCTTCCAGTGCCACTCAGGAAAGTGCTTTGAAAATCTAGAGTCAAGCTATGGGATGCACTGTTTGGTGCAGCACATGAGGACATACCTAGGAGCTTGTCCTACTTTATTTCTCTGTCATATTGCAAAGAATGTAGGATCCCTCTGTTTTTTCAAGCCTCACACCTTCTACATCCGCAGTTTGCCCTCCATGACTACTCAGGAGAGTAGCAGGGCAGGTCGGGTTCAGCAGCTCTCCCACAGGCTATGGGAACAGGTAACAATGTAGGGGTTTATACCTGTGTCAGAGCTTTTCACCACAGAAGTCCTCCAAGCCCTCAACCAACACATAAACAGCTAACAACAATAACAAAACCATCCCCGAGCACATTAAGGCAAATTAAAAAGGATAATATCTAAGCTAGTGTCAAGCTATTGTGAAGTCCAAAGTGGAGAGCAAAAAAAATGGATTGGATCTTGGGGGTTTGTCCCATATGTAGTCAGAAGAACTGATATCCTTTTCTGTTATGTTGTGAACATGTTGAATGTAAAAAAAGAATAACTTTAAATGTTATCAGAAAATTCTTCATCTCCCTTTGTAAGGGCTGATAAGAAACAATGTGTGACATTTGATATCACTGCTTTTGTACAAGTCTTTTAGCAAGGATAGTAACAGGAGGAGGAAGTCAAAATCCAGCCCATTTTGTTTAGATTCAACTTAATAATCACAGTCCACATTGTTTAGATACGACTTAATAATTGTTACAATTCCAGGTAATGAAGTCCACAAACTCATTCTCTCACCAAGTTTGTAAATTGTATGCAAACAGCTGAAAGGAATAATAAATTTGAGTTCTTAATTCAGAATGATTTCCCTAAAAATTTCTCACAGGAATTCTTGAGCTATATATTCTTTGTGATCACATTGCTGTGAATAGTCAATATTCAAAGTACAAGGCAGACTGGTTAAGTCTGAATGGCCTGATGGATCACATGAAATTGTTTCTGAAAAACCTTTGTTTATACATCTCAGCTGCACATCACAAAGGAAAGCCACATTAAGAACAGAAGGCTATAGCAGTTATATAAAAATTACAAAGATAAAAAATAATAAAATAGTCACAGAACACATTTTCAGTAAAAAAAATACTGCTAAGTTAACGGATTATGGACATCAAATCTATATGCTACAATAGAAACCAGTAGCAACGGGCTGCCTCCTAAAACAGCCTTGCGTGTATGACCAGTCCCAGCAACTAATGTATTTCCCAGTACCTAAGACACACTGGTGTAGAAGACGTGTCTCTTCTCGGAAAGGGAAATTAGAGAAACTTGGTACGAACCGCATTCTCTGCTGCTGGGGGTGAAACAGCTCTGGCTGCTGCATCTGATATTGTTTCTCTGTTCTGGCAGGGACAGGCACGGTGGTGACAGCAGACCATGAAGCAGGAGCAACAGAGGGTCTATAAAATACATTTGAAGCTGAAGTTCCTCTTACCCTTTCCATTTAAGGAAGGAAAAAACACACCCATTGTGTCAATAAATCTGTACCTTTGAAGGCATTTTATTGCATGCCTAAATGGAAGTCTGTGCTAATAGGACATTATTTGGCTTACAAAGCTGAGGACTTACAAGTTAAGAAATGCCAACAGGAGGGCTGCCTTTGCAATCTGACATCTCCTCTTATGTATGCAGGCATGTACACACCTCAGCAGGAGACTGCTCGTAGCTCTAATTCTCCAAGGCTTATTGGAGATGCAGGATATCTTACATGTTGCCTCTGTCCTTCACCATACAAGGACAGCAGTGGGAACCACACTTTACTAAATGATAGGAAAGGGATGGAATAAGTCCTAGCCAAGAAAACACTTACAGGTAGATGGAATAATTTTCATTGGCTCAATTAGGATAGTTAGAAAAAGGAGAAAACCTTTCACGCAGACAAGTGCTTTTATGGGTAAGAAACAGAAATAGCAAATTCCCAAATCTTTATTTGATATTTGCTCTACAAAAAAACCCCAAACAACCAAAAAAAACCCCCTTTTCAACTCTAGGATCTGAGCTCCATGGAGGCAATAACTTCTCAGCAGAGGATGCAAATCTCTGTAGATGGTTCCTTACCTGTCACAGCGGTCCAGACCTGCTTTCCCCCCAAGCTATGCTGCATGTCTTGGAGGGGCCCTTCCCCCATGGCAACCACTGATTGTGTCTGCAGAGGTAGAGCAGGCTTCCCAACTAGTCTGTGTGGAAGAACACTTACGGCATGAGCACAAGGCAGGAATTAATCCTTCTGCACCAACCAGCCCAAAACCAGGGAACCCCACACAGCAGATTATATCCACTCTGGTTTGGGTCTTAAGCTCCCTCCCCACCTAAATCACCTGCAGCCAGCCTCAGGCATCACTGTGCTCCAGCTGCTCATCAGTGTTTTAGCTCTTGCTCTTGCAGATCTGCCTTCCAAGAAAACTTATTTTTCTTGTGTGTTTCTTCATGATGTTGGCTGAAAGGTCTAAGGATTGCCGCATTAAGGAAAGAAACCAACAGATAAATGGAATGGATAAATAGGAACACTAAGAAAGTAGCAGGTCAGGTACACCAAGATTCCAAGTGCTTGTTAGCAATTTGGGCTGCCTCATTCATTTAGTAAATCAGGCACCAAGAGCTGAAGATTGTAGGTGAATTATCAGGTATTTACAGGAGGCTAAGGAAAGGGCAGTGGCTGGCTTGCCTTTCTGATATTTTTCCTGAAGTTGAAATATCCAAATAGTAATTATTTTCTCCTTATCTACTGCTTACAACTCCTTATAAGTATGCATGCTTTCAAGTCACCTCAGGTTAGCTTTGTCAGAATAATAACAGATCATTCCACATACCCAGGTTTTGGCTTTTCTGAATTCCCCTGAATGTTGAAAGCTCTTAAGTTAACATGTTTTTCTCTGTGCGATTCTCCTGGTACGGCTTTGTGGTGGCCTGATGTCATACCTAACCACAAAAGACCATGATCTAACACACCATAACTGTTAAAAAATACAGTGTCTGACACATTGGTTTCTTAAGCTCACGGGGAAAATATTTATGCCATAAATCTTCTTAGCTTTTCAGTAAGAAGTGCTCAGAGAGATGACATTTAAAATACCATATGGTATATTTGGGGAGTAGGAACATTATAAGGGTGAGTTTGTGCTTTTTTTATTATTATTATTATTTTGAGAAAACAGAATACTTGGTACTTCTGTAGAACATGGAAAATATTCTAGAGACATGAAAGAATGTTCCTTTTAATGTCCAGGTCTCTTTCACATCACAATAGCAGTTCAGCAGTTGGGCATTGCTGGAGCAGTATAAAGCAGCCTCTGGGTGAGAATCTGGTTCAGGCAGCAGGGAATTGCAATTTAAAAAGTCAATCATTTGCAGGCTTGAATTGAAGAAAAGACTTGTAGGAAAGAATATGCAATTCATCTTCTGCAAAAGGCTGTTGGTGAGGGTAAGGCAGCAGAAGGCATTTTCAAGACATTGTGTATAGGCAGGAGACTGTGAAGGGACAAAAGTAGAAGAAAAAAGACAAACCTTTCAAGACACAGACTTCAGCAGTGCCACTAATCGCTGTTTTGTTTCCAGCAACTGAGATTCTCTGTCTCTTTACAACCTTGCCATTTGTGTTTTGAGCTAAATGGATTTATCTTGAAATTCAGCCGTTTTCCTGAAGGCTTATGGCCTGTAAAGCTTTCCACCTTTTTTGTATTTTTAATTTCTTTTTCCCCCTTTACTCAGCTATGGCTTCATTCCCACAGTTAACTAAGCTGGAAGCTTCCAGCTTGGAAGCTGGCAGCCTCCAAGAGGCAGGGTAAGGGCTGGAATTTCCCAGGTCACAAGCAGGACTCCAGCCTTCTCTGAGGCATGGGGCATTCCCTCCAAGCAGGAAAGATGCTTACAGCTGCTTTTTGATCTTCAAGACAAGTTTAATGATGTCACTGTCTAAATTAATTACTTCTGAAGACCAAGAAATGCAGTCACTGCTACCACTGGTGATCTTCAGTGCATGCATTTCTATTTTCCCCTCCTCACAGTAAGGCATGGAAAGTGTGCTGCTCATTTCTCTCCTCAGTGACTTTACTTTCATGATGGTCCTGCAGCTGGTTGTGGCACCTCAATGATCCCAAATCCAGAGCTGAAGGGATGGAGGCACTGGGGGTTTCCTGTTGGAGCTCAGGCTTGGCCAGATCTTTCCAGGGTGCAGGCATTCCAAGTGACCTCTCACTCTGGTCTGACCCCAGTCTTCACACCTGGTCTGATGCAAACATAGATTTGGACCTGAGCTGAATGTTTTGGGTTAGCTCCAGTGCCCTCAGGAGGCACTGGGCTCTGCCTCAGATCCGGTAGGCAGAGCCTGGGGCTGCAAAAACTGGGAAATCAATCTAAAAATAGGTGTTTCAGCATGAGTTTGTTTTTCAGCTCTGTTTTGCTGCCTTGCACGCTAGAAATGTGGGCAAGTGGTTTTTGGTACCAAGAGCCGCCTTTTCATTTTAAAAGAATGTCCCCACCAACCACATCCCCATGTAAGGAAAAAGCAGCAACTTACTGGTAAAGCTGTTAAGTGGGAAGACAGAATTACATTCTCTCTTAAACCTTACCGTCAATTTAAGTGAAGCTTTGATGGTTTCAATAGCTCCTTACCGGGAGTGCCGTGCAAACAGAGTGCTGCACAAAACCCTCTTGCTCATCTGAGGGCTGCCAAGAAGCCTTGCCAGGCTGCCAGGCAGAGTCTCTACTCCCTGCTGCACCGTGGTTGATTAGGTCTGTGTGTTTACTTAAATCATCAGAGAAAGCATGGGATGAAATACTTCTTCATTAAGGCTGCAGCTGGGGTCTTGCATTCCAAATTATTTAATAGTCTGGCATAACTGACAATTTGCATTTATTACTTTTGGACTGAAGGAGAAATATCCCCCTGACAAAATGAATGCACGGAGAGCATGATAGAAAGAGGTGAAAAGTTTCTCTTACCTGGTATGGAAAGTATGCCATATGCAGCTCAATATGTCAGCCAAGGGAAGGGATACACTCATAAACTGTTACCGAAACTTCAAGGCTCACAGGAGCGCAAGGCAGTCACTGCTGGGTATTTGGATGAAAAAAAAATATTGATTATTATCCATACATATATATGTCCTGAAAATAAGAAAAAGGCAGAATTGCTTTTATTCTGATTTTGTAGACATATTCTGGTTTTACAAAGGAACAATTTCAAATTCCAACATCTGGGAAAACAATAAACAAAAGGAAAAGTTTGGGAGATACAAAATCTGGACACAGGATGGCATTTTGGAGCACAGATCCATCTACTGTTAAAAACAAAACCAAATGCTGAACTCTTTAACCCAACCATAGTATCCCGCTGATTGAAGAAGCCCCTCCATTCAAAGAATATAAACTCTGCTATGACAGGAGTCGAGAGCTGTCTTTTATGGAAAGCAGGAAACTTTTCTAAAGGGCCACTTTATGACCTGGTTGGAGAGCTGGAAATAATTAAGTGTTCTTGTCAAAGGTGAAAGTCATAGGGTTAAATTCCTAGGAACTCAAAACAACCCTTGGTGACTGTGCCAAGACTGATCATTTGGCCCTTTTCTGTCTACAGTGGGCAGGCAGTGAGCAGCCTGGGACAGGAGTGAGCCATGATGCGGTTATCTGCCCTTTCCCATTCCAAGTCTGACATTTTTAGATTTATCACACGCTCATGGTCTAAAAAAGCGTAGCTGAGGTTAAAAAAATAAAAATAAAATCTGGAAATAAGGATTGCAGCCAAATGACCTATTTATAGCAACACCAAATATGAACTAAATGCCTAATGACAAATGAAGATCCTGATTCATATTCTGCTTCTGATGTAACCCTGCTCAATTCGAAGGGGCATTAGACTCTACAGGAAGAATCTCCCTCCAGATGAAAAGAGCAGCACTGGTCTGGCCCTTGGGGAGCTGTCATGTTCTGCCGTATACATAAAACTGTAAACAGTTTATATCTGTAGGGATCTTGGTGCTTAAATTTGAAGCTGTGCATGGTGTTATTACCGAGCAGTGCTCAAAAATGTAAAGAGGTGGAAGGGGGAATTCACTCATTGGGTGCTTTTTCATCAAATGATGACTTTAGCCTCTCAGAGAAGCAACAGTCTGTCTCCCCTTGTGAGACTTGGCTTGAACACAATGCAACAATGAGCAGCATGAGTTTGTCAACATCCCTGACACAAGCTATAAGCACATCCTGGTGAGATGCACACAGTGTGACTTCTTCCAGTGCATTCACCAGCCTGAAAGCAGAAAGGCAAGTGGGGGGCTGAGGTAGAGAGGGCCGATGCCTCCTCCACACACTGCGTGCCGAGGGGAGGCACACAACACCCTCAGAGTTGCTTTTCCCACTGCTTTTCATTCAAAGTCATTTGCCCTGGCCCCTCCAAAAATGTGACTCTTGCTTTGAGCATCTTTACAAGGCAAAGAATCACCGCCAAAGCCCTTGGAGAGTGTTTCTCTGCTCTAATTTCTGGCAAATTTTCTGTTACAAGCCAAGCAGATTTACCCTGATACACCAAGTGAGCAGAACTGTAGTTTTATCCCAGTGTTTTAAGCTCAAAAGTGTCTTCATTTGTCCTGGTGCAAGGAATAAGGTCATTCTCTGTTTGTCCAAGTCCCTTTCTTGATTCAAAGCGATCTGGTTTAAAATTTCTCCGTAAAATAAAACTGTATGTCTCAGGTTGATCTGAAATCCAAATTTGGTGGACATCTTGCTTCACAATGGGATGAACTGAGGTAAAATTACAAATATTTATGAGATTTTGGGATAGTCCAGGGCCTGGCACAATCGGATAAGTCAGTCTCTACTGCAGATGGCCCTTCTGCCTGTGCCTCTGCCAGTTCACAAGCAACCCTGCTCCAATTCATACTCATTCATGCTCCTCCTTTCCCCCTGTTCAAATTTCTAAACCTGAAGAGCAACTAAGACCACGTGGTGACCTTCTGCACTGACTCTTCTGTCTTTTGTGAATCTAAATTGATTTTCCTTGCATGGGAACATCCAGGATCTACCCTTTGACCTTCAGCCTGAGGTTGTGTATTACCAGTAAGAGAGAATGTGAAAGCAGCATTTGACTGTCAGCATTGGCAAGAAATATGAGCCACTCTCTACCAGAAAACAGTCTGTTTCTGTCCAGTGCCTGGAAATATGGGAATTGCCAGACTTGCTTAGAAAAAAGGGTCAATATCCTGTCCCTGATGCTAGCCAGCACTGGATGCTTGAGAAAAAGGTCTGAGAAGCCCATAGCTTGGAGATATGGGATAATCCCACTCTTATCTCCCTACTTTGGAGAACAGTATAGGACGAAGGAGCACAAATACAGACACTGCATGCCTCAGAGAGCTCTCTTCCTGGGAATATTGCAGTAGTCTGTGTCACATCAAGTATTGTTAAATACCCAGTACTATAGCGTGCAGCAGACCACAAAGAAGGGAATGAATAAGACAAGGGATGACGAAGGTTCAAGAATTGTATTTAGCTCTTGGGTTACTATATTTGGTGTGCAGCCAACAACTCAATTGAGAATGAACATAAAAACAACCCTGCTCACCAGTCCAGAACTGGCTGTCCAGACAGGAGCTAAAATACCCTTTTGACAGAAGAACAAAGTTATTGAAAGAAATTGCCAACCTTTCACCCGTATTCTATAAATGGTCACATTTTATAATCTGGGCATATTCTTGATCATGATTTAGCATCCCTTTTCCATGCTTCTAGGGTCAACTGTTAGGCTTTCTGATTCCTTTAGGCAAGCAGTCAGTGATCTTCAGGTCTCTAAGGTGTGTTCAGCTTGCACTAATGCTCCTCCCAGTCCTTACCTACTAGGAAGTAGATGAAGTGGGGCCACTCTTAGCTTGGATATGTTTCTACACCGCCCTGAACAGATTACCTTTTCTAATAATGATTTTATATTTTTTTTTGATAACAACACTGATCCACAGGGAGAAAGAGGCTTTCTTTGTGTAAAGCTGAAGCTGGGGATTTGATGTATGGTTTTTCAGGGATTCTGGAAAGCTACTGGAACAACCTCTGTGAATTTCCTGGCCCAATTATTTCTCTGTTTTGAGTATACCTGCTGTTACGTAAATCAGATGATTATGAAAACACTACACTGTTCATTACCCACCGTTCAAATGAGAGGGGGAGGAGGAAGTTTGTGTTGACCTGTGAGAGAATTTTGTTATTGATACAGTTGAGGAAAACAGAGATCTCAGCACACTTTGCTTGTTTAATTAGTGTCTGTTTCTAAGACTCAGATGTCCCACAGAACTCCTTCTGTACCAGTAATTAAAACACATAAAATTGTAGAGAGTTATAAGATGATAATCCACATTATCTGATACTGCTGCTATTTGATAGCTCTTCAAACAAAGTACGAAGAAACCTTGATCTTCCTAATGTGCTTTACTCAGAAAGAGGCCCAACACAAAGGGGCCTCCCTCTTCTAAAATCAGTGGGCATAAAAAATAGGATTGCAATTTCTTGGCCAAAAAAAAAAGTGTTTCCTTGGTACTAGCAGAGTAAGCTATTTTTAGTGTTGTTCTGAAGTCTTTGAGAGGGGCCCCTCTGAATCAGTTCAAAACACAAAGTCCTCCTCCCTAATCTGGAGAATATTGTACTCCCTCTCTCTTGCAACGTATGTTGTTGAACAGCAAAAGAATAACCTCATGGGATGGTTTTCCTGGAAAGGTTCCTAAAATAAAAGCTCCCTCTGCCCTCCTCATCCTTTGCAGATGCAGTTCCATCCAGGGTTTACCACCTTTTCTGTAACAAAGGAGAGCCCTGCAGGGAGAGCCAGGGCTGAGCTCCAGGGTTAACTCTCTCTGGCTGTGAGTCACACTTCATTATCAATCCCCAGCAGGCAAACTTTCCCTTTATACTCTTCCTCATCCTTTCTACGAGGGCAGATGATCAATATACCTGCCTTTTTTCAGGCAGGGCATTGTTTTAGAGAAACATTACATTTTCTAGATACTGCTAGTCTCATATGGGAAACCACCTGGACATGTGATGCAAAAGCTGATCTGATACAAATTCATTCTGCTGTGTCAAGTTGGTTAAAAACTGTGGATGGTTACCCCTTGCCTTGGCAGGATTAATGCCAGAACAGACCTTGCCATCAGTACAAAGCCACCTTGAGAGCATGGAATCAGCATAAACCCTGTGCTGCATGTTTTGGCTGAATGAGCAGGGCCTGGCCTACCCATCACATCCAAATGTCACTGTGTGTTACTTCCCTGATGGGGAGCAACTATGTACTGATAAGTGACTTTTCCATATAGTCTTGCAACAACAAGTCATGATGCTGGATGGTCCAGGGTCCCGGCAGGTTTGGCAGTGCCATCCACCACTGCACAGCAACAAGAGGGGAACACATGATTCCCGCTTGTCAGATGCTTGCTGGCCCACCAAGCAGAAAACCCTTCCTCATACCAAGCTGTGGCTTAGTGTTTCAGCCAACTGTTCCCCATCAAGAAGAGACAGATGCCCGAGACCCCTTTACATCCTGAGGACACCTGAAGGTTTAACTCCAGGCTGACCCCCAGGGTGTACTTCGAGTCCAACTTGTATTGCCCTGCAACACCATTCAAATAAAAGCCTTAGTTTACAACCAAGAAATATCTCCTGATGTCTTGGTCCATCTTGCCTTCTCTGGGTAACACAGTCCAGTGCTGGTCCCTCATCCTCCTCTGCTAGAAAGGCGAAGCCTCACTGTTTCAGGGACTGTTTCCTGAGCAGCCCCACAAAGCTGTATGGCAGTGGCTGCACTGGAACTGATCCCCCTGAGCTTGGTGGGACAGGCCTGGGCTTTCCAAAGAGAGCAATCTCAGGATGTAACAGGAGAAGTTAGGGGGCCTCGCAGGCTCAGAGGCAGGATAGTGTCAGCTCCAAGGATGCTGTTCCATGGGGTCGATCCCTGTAGCTGTTAAAGAATAAATTGCTATATAAAGTCATGCTGCAGTCAAGCAGAGCTTCAGGAACATGATGGTCACCAGAGAGCTGTTGAGTTCTGGTAGCTACTTGCTTGCTGTTTTGAAACACTTCCAAGGTTTTAAAACTTTGTTTTATGTTTCCTTGCAAGGAAAACATATCCCCCCACAAGCCCCTGCTGAGGCTGAGACTGCATTAGGTCCCTGATCCTCTGGCTGCGCGTCCTTCTCCTCTGTCACCCACTCTTTGAGCTGAAACAAAACCTTTTGCTGCTACAAATGGTTTTCCATGGAAAAAATCAGGGGTTTAGTAAAATAAAATTCTCCATTATGAATATCTCATAGAGAGTAAAATGTTGCCATTTGGGGGAAAAAAATGCATCATATGCTCCCAAACTCAAAAAAATGTAGTCAGAATACTGCAGGTTTTGATAAGCTGCCTGACTCAGGGTTTACCGTACAAAACGTAAAAAAAAGAAGTAATGTCTGTTTTAGAAGGACCTTTCACCTTCCTATTTTCTTATCAAATACTCAGGATCATACCACTGCTTTACTGTTAGAGGGGAAACAAAGTTTTGTAGGTTGATCAGAATCAACTTTTTTTCTGCTTGTACATTCATGATAAATTATACTTTGACGAAAAAGAAGGATACATGATTGTGGAATTTTGTTTTTTACCTGGAAGAAAATAGAAATAACTGCTTTGTTCTGATCTTGTAATAAGTCTTTTCCCCTGGAGACTGGAGGAAGAATTTCCTGTATTTTTCAATAAGCAATGCTCTGCTCTGCTTGATGCCCACTGTGGTGCTCCATTCTCAGAGGTCACATTTGCCAATGTGCCAAAGCCACGTCCTTCTGCCTTCCAGTTTCCTCACTAACTTCACAGAGCTCTAAGAATTAGGTGGCATAACTGAGAAAGGGGTTATAGGCCTTAGATCTGCAAAGTTTTCTTTTAGCAAGTTGAGTGTCTTTCATGCTAAAGAGATGAGGTGAAATGGTTCTCTTAAATTTAGAAGAATGTCCTCTGAAGAATACCACTCCATCTGTGCTCCCCATCCATCTCTTTTTACCCCTTCATCCTTCTCCCTGCCAACAGAGTCCTGCTCTAAGGATAGTAATAACTTTAGTACAAGTTAAAGAATAACTGTTCTTTTTGTTATCTGTGCAGTTTGCAGATTCTCAGTTGATTTCTAACTTTTACTAAGTCTGGAAGTCCTTAAATTACAGAAAAAACATATATGAAAACTGCAGTGCTCTGTTCTAAACAAAGCCCAAACACATCCTCATTTCTTTACAGTACCACAGTGATAATACTGAAGCTATTGCCAAACTATAACTTTACAACAAAGAACAGCTATTATTAGCAGTACTCCTCTGTGTTTTTGGGAATGGGAGGTATGAACACTCTTCACATGAACATAAAATATGAGTAATGAAGATACTTGCAGGTATGTGCTCTCAGAAGAAAAGAATGGGTCCGTAAGCACTGCACGTAACTTTTATCCCTGAAAGTGATTAAATGCAGATGGCTACCAGGAAAGCTGGGTTTTGCAATAGCAGTCATATAGGATTCTTCAGACTATTTGGCTAGTAATTTAAGTTAGGAAAGCTATTTGCAGAATGTGACCTCTGGAATGTAGTTATTCCAGGAAGATGTAACATATTATCAGGGAGTGAATTCCAGGGCTGAGTTATTTCTGGTAACAATTGAACGATGACAGAAATATTTACAACTAACTTATAAAACAAAAACATTCAAATATTTGTCAAGGAGTTTATTTACAATGAAAAATTTCTGCAGATCTCATTAGTTTCGACTTTGGAGAGAAATAAATGGACAGAGACTTTTGGAAATGATCCTATATGTTCATTTACAAGATACATACAACTCCCATTAATTTTAAACAGCGGGGCAATAAACAGCAAAGACTAACAAGACACGCAACCCACAAACTGCTCCGAGTGCCCTCACACATACTTCAGCCTCTCACAGAAGTTCTCCATTTCTTCACAGCTGGTCTCCATATGAACCAACAGCTCAGTCTCATGGCAGATTTTACCCGTGTCCAAACAAACCCAAAGAAAAGGTAAGTCAGAGCAGTGGCACTCTGCAGCTCTTTGCACAGGAGCACAGACCTGTGCAAGCATAAGGCACTAGAAACATGAGGGAAGATCTTAAATACTTGCTGTGTAAAACTGCCCAAAAACCAAAAAGCTTTTGTTCTAACCATCAGATATTGTAAACCCTGCTGCAAATGGGGACACAATATCAGAAAGGATTTCAGAGCCCCAGGTCATACACTGCCTTTCCATCTGCACCTTCAAATGAAGTTTTTTCTTATCACACTAATACTCCCTGCTCTTGTGGGTAGAGGTCTCCTTTCAGAGCTTCATTTATTCTATATTCTATATATTATATATTATTGAGGTTCATTTATTCTTCTGTCGGAGTTCTTTAGCTTAAACAGCTCTCCTCTTTTCCTGATACATATAGATAGCAATCATATCCCCTTGAAGCTTTTGTTTTGCAAAGCTAAACAAACCAGCAGACATTTCAATACCTTTTCCTAACAAAGAAACAACTCCTAATCATCTACATAATGAACCTAATGACCTGTCTCTGCATCTGTCCCTGAATTTATTTTGCTTGGAAGTCGGTGCCTAGATGACATCTTGCTGGTGCTTTACAAGATGTCATTGATATTTCTATGCCCCACCTGGCAATTTATTTCCTTTTCTTTAATGGCAGGTCATGTCAGTGACCCAGGATGATCTTGTGATCAATTAGCACACAAGTAGTACCCTCACATCTTTCCTTCGACTGTGTACAAAAAGCAAGAATGCAGACTGCAAAAGTCACACTCAGGCTGACACACCAATTCCTTCCTCTGAAGCTACTCTTGCCCCCTATGCCAGTCTCGCCCCAGAAATGCAGCTTTGGAGGGATGGAGGATATTTCACCCAAAACAAGTCTTTGCGTCTGAACAGCGCCCAGTTGTCAACAACCCACAGACCTTAATGCATGCCACATCTATATCTTTCCTATTTTCTCTTCCCTATACACTATTATCTGACACTTCTCCTCAAGAAGGCCTCCCAACCACCCTGCTCACCCTTGTCCTGTCAGAACAATGTACACCCACGTCAGTCTGTGCACTGCTCAGTTATCCTTGGAGTGAACTTTGCTACTCTCTCAGGGCCAGCCTTGGCTGTTTTTCCTGGTCCCCAGAAAAAGGATAAGTGCTTTACTCCCAGATAGTATCTACTGCTCTGCTCTCATCCTACTAGACTAAAAAATACTGGAACAATATAATAACCTCTTGCTCAAACAATGTCAGTTACGTACTTCACTATTTTATGGAGAACATTTTGCAGTAGCTAAAGATAGTCCTTGGGTTTTACATTATTTACTTAGGCGTGTGTTGAGCAATCTAACCTTAGCACAGATAAACAAAGTATCTCAGAGAAATTTTAGTGCAATAATCTACGTGTCCTGAGAGAAAGTCGTGTCTCAAAAGCAGTAAAGAAAGGGAATTTAAAGTGCAGCTGACTAAAAATTATGAAGCTAATCCCAGTCTTTCATTTCATAGTAACTTATTTCTATTATTTCTTTTGACTGCAAGCATCCCAAAGGTGGGAGGTGAATCAGGACCCTGAGAACAACTGAAGAATTGGATCTATCAGGCCAGTTGCAATGGCTCAGATTGTCCCATGCCTCCCCTTCCCACTGATCCCAAAACCATCTAATTTGTGAGATGCAGCAGCTGCCCGGTCCAGTGGAGATTGTTCTGTACCCTTGGCACTGCTTCAAGCAAACTGCTCCTGTGTTTAATTCACCCTGGTACTGAGGTGCATCAGAAAGGATTTGCCTTACCCTTTCATAACCCAGCTATGTTTTATGTAACACAGCTACATAGACCACGCCCAGAATCTGCCTCTTGGACATGTATTTTCAGTTTTGTAAAACACACTCAGAAGCCACTGTGGTCTTTTCCCTTAGAGCCACCACTTTAGTCAGCATCCAAACTGACAGAAGTCTGGGATATTCTCTTTCCACTGGGTGAAAAACATATCAAGTGCTTTGTGCTACAGCCTTCCTGGCAAGACACAAAACTCTTTAAATCGTACCCATTTTCAGACTGCGATGTCAAACCAGATGTGGGACCAGATTTACTGTAAAAGGCTCCTTCTGGGCCATGAATCTTCCAGCAAATCTCTAATGCCTTGAGCACAATTTTGAGCAATTATAGCCTCACTTGTAAGCTCAATGAGAGTTATCATTTCACATAATTTTGACATAAGTCCAGTTGAAATTTAGTGGATGGGCTTACATATGCTGATGCTTCGAATCAGCTTCAAACCCTTAGCAAAGAAATTAACTCAGTGCATTGAAATGAGAGGGAGGCACTTTGTTCTCGGTTTCAATATTTCTACATTTGGAATACTGTTATCTTAGATTGTTGTTCCAATGAAATAGAAAAAGGCTTTCAAAGTGTTTAGTGGAATCAGACCCAAAACCCTGAAGAACAGAACAATCTGAAATACAAGTTTTTCTGGAAAACTAAAGGAAACTGTCCCAAAAAGCTCACTGATACACACTGATGCAAATGCAGACACCCACAGAGTAATTCCTATTTTTTAGGACCAAGTCTCACTAGTTCCTTCTTCTTTATTGCCGTCATTTTTCCAAGGGTTGTACTAGGGATCGCTATAAGTGCATTCATCTAATGTAAGGGCCAGGGGGAGAGGAAGCAGTTTTTAATGATAATAAAAAAAATATAAACCAAAAGTCAGTCCTGACACAAAGAAACTCTGCAGTTTATATTGCCAAGGAGGAAAGGAGAAAGAAGGTATTAAAAGGGTGACAGAATTTCTTATCAGAGATCACACTCCACAGCAGAGCTGGGAAAAGAGCCTCAAGCTTTTTGGCTTTCAGTCCGCTGCCTCAACCTGCTATACCACTTTCGTGAACCCTTACCTTATAGTGGGGTGGCACATCCATCTCTCCCTGAGTATTTAACCTGCTTGCACGCTTCATCACTTTATGGTCAATTAATGTCAAAGCAACTCCCTTAGGAAAAAACGTGAACAAGCCACAACCAGAGCCTTGCTCTGTTAAGCTTAATTAGCTAAGCTGTGCTCCAGGAGCAGCTCATGGTCTGTGGACCCTGGCTTAGAGGGGCACAGGGCTAAACAGCACTGCCTGCCACAACAGCCACATTCCAGAGGTAGTGAAAATAGGAAAGGAGCAATTACAGGAGTCCTTGAGCCTGCTGTGTCACTTTGTGCAACGTCTGTTTCATGTCATGTCTCATGCAACAACTGTGCTACGTAAAAGCAATTTATATAAAACTACTTTTTCCCGAGGAACTGGGGCACAAATACAGAGACAGCTCTGGGGGCTGAAGCTCAGACAGAACTTGATGAGTCAAAGCATTACAAGGCACCAATTATCTCAAAGGGGGTTATAAACATATGGGCCTGTGGGAAGATGATTTGGCAAGAGATGTATCAGAGAAAATAGAAAAAGATGGCCACTGGACTTTGGTAAAAATTATTACAGATGACTATAGCAAGGGTTACAAGCTACTATTTGGGAGAATAAATGGACCTGTTGGACCAGTGTTAAATAGGGAAAGGATTTCTTTTAAATGTGGAATACCTCTGGAAACAACTTTGGCCAAGCAATACAAGTAGGCTGTAGGAAGGTAAAAGAATTAACAGACAGCAATTTTTTCAATAGTAAAGCCACTGGTGTTTATACCAGGAATCCCTCTGTGAGGAAGAGGTCCTGCAAGCCAAAACGGGGCAGTAGCTGATGTTTGTGATGTGGATGCAGTCTAAAATCAGCTGAAGCGGCCTGAAATTAAAAGTCTGTTTCCTTTTGGTGTTTGAGCAACACCTTGTTGATGATTTTACTTACTTGGAGGCCATCAGGAAGGATTGCTAAATGTCTTTTTGGGTCAAGTAAGCCTGGAATTATTATTCAGCCAAAAATTTTGGAGAATAATGGGTTTCATACGTGGAAGAACAAACTGACTTACATGTCCATTTCAAATAACGAGACACACAGCTGGTATTAATCTGGACATAACAGCATCAGTTGGACCAGCTGAGGAAAATGAGAAGCTGTGAATGGCCTTCGACTTGAAAGAGATGGGAAAAATGAAGTAATTATATTTTTGTGCTCAACAAAAGCATTTGATTATTCCTTTTCATCTGAAGTTAACCTTTCATTTTCTGGGTGAAAGAGGGTCCTCAGACATGTTTCCTTGCCTTTGTTGTAAGATATCTATTATTTGACTGCATCAGAAGCATCTATCTACACCCGGGCTGGGATTTTGTATCTGCAACTACAGGACGGAGTTTACTAACTTATGATGAGGCTTCTGAGGATCAGGCAAAAGCTCCACCTCTCCACTGACACAGAAAACAGCAATCTTCCAAGTGCAGCATGGGTTAATATGAAAAGGATCATAAATGCCTACAAAGAGATGAGTGGGTTTCACCAGTAAGAGGCATCTTTTGTCAGTATGCCACAGCTTGCCCTGAACACTGTGCAGGTTAAGAAAATGATGCTTGTACCTCATCAGAATAACAAATCCAGCCTGTTCAGGCCTGATGCAGTCTAGCTAGCTGGATTTTCTAAGGTTTTCAAATGCCTGATGACTCTCTCTGCCTTCTAACTGTGCTGGTTTTTTGGAGGTAACACCCACATGCAGCCCTGATACATGGCTGCAAACTCCTGTCTTTGTTAAGGAAGGTTCATTTCTGCAGGAAGCAGGCCTTCTGATAACGGCCCACAGTGGCACTGCAGGCTCTGGTTCACTGTCCAAAGAGGAAAAGGTGCAAAAGCAGGAGGGGTCCTTGTTGCTAGAGCCTGGCCCTGCTTCAGCCGCAGTGGCCCAGTGCAGCACGGATCACAAGCTAGAAAGCTCAGCTAATGGGCTCTGTGGCCAGGCTGAAGCTGATATAGGTCACTTTGGTACACATGGTCATACCTATAACTGTAGGAGTAGGTACCTTAGCCAGGCTGCTGCCCTCTGGACCAGGGCAAGGCAGGCAACACGTTTTTGTGGACCTTGTACCGACCTTGTCACCTCAAAATGAATTGGCATCCATGGAGCAGCCATAGAGACAGGACCTGCAGCCAGCTTGGATCATGAAGCACAAGGGAAATAAAGTTTTAGGAAGGAGACCAGTGTGACCAGCTGCTGGTTATTAGCACAGAGCTTGGTCTGGGTCCTCCTATCTCTAATACAAAGATTGGTCTTGGCAAAGTGTTTCACAGGCAATATAACAACTGTGTTTGCATAGGTGAGGAGCTGATTAGCCTGGAGATGAGAAATATGTTAAAAGTGTATTATGGGTGGGAAAAGCTCAGACTAACACAGAAGAGCTTTGGATAAAGATAAGGATATAAACAATGCTTTCTTTGTATGTTGGCTGATCAAATCAGATTTGATCACTTTTGGAACAGAAGAGACCTGGGGACATATTGAGAGGCTTCTTTGTAATTGTGAGGCACACAGAAATAAATAAATTTACCTTTTCTAGTACCTTCCCCCTTTCTTCAGCAAGTACCACTCTCTGAAGTCATGTGCACTGAGACTAAGAAGCTGAAGGGCAATGAATGAGCCTTACTCTTTTGTACCTCTCCTTGTCTTGATAACTCCAGTTTTACTGCTGGCAGCCCATCAGACCCTGGTGCTTCCCACTTCCCTCCTTTGCCCACCGTTTTTGACCTCAGAGGTCTGGCTCATTTTTCCCACTCGCTAACAGAGGTTTTTAGATCTTATCTTTTCTCGACAAACAAATTTATATAACTTCTTTTTTTATTGTCCTCTCTTCCCTTTTCAGCCATGCTCCATCATGCAATGAGAGTTTAGAAACTCCTCAGTACTGACCAATACAGAGAGATCAGTAACTCAGTATTATTTGCATGATGGACACTAGTGCCTTTCTCCTGAGTTGATTAGATTTTCCCCTGCCTCGATCTGACTTTCCAGAGCTACAAAGACCTTTTTTAGCAGTGTAGCAAGGTTAGAAAAATCCTCAGGAATTGGAATTGCCAAGTAAATTACCATTATAAAATGAAATTATTACCCACTATAGCTCCACTTAATCTGGTGACTACAAGACGGTCACAGATGACCACTGAACTGTCCCTGGGGGCCCTCTGATGCAAGGAACACTCAGCCCAAGTATCTGAGAGATCCTGTCAAAAACAAGGTTTGCCAAGCAGAGAGGAAATAACTAAAACAGGAAGAAAAACATTTGTGGTTTCTCTCTTTTTACAAAATAAGAGGGGAGGCAGAGTAAAACTGTACTCCTACAACCAAGCCTTCCCTACAGAGCCAATGGGCAGATGTGGTTTCCTTGGACTATATTAACCTTAACAAGGACACAACAAACCCGATGAGCAGGGCCAGTGGAGAGCACCAGGAGCAGCTTCCCTGGCAAGGTAAGTGCTGCCTGGCAAAACCTCTCCCTTGTGATTGCTGGTGTTTTGGAGAGGTGCTGCTGTCTAACAGCTAAGCCTGAACCTGTAAGCCCATAAACAGTCTGGTTCCTCTTCATGTAGATATGACCTTCTTGATTTCTCTGAACAACCCTACCAATTGATTTGAGTTCTGTGCTTGTTAAAGGCCATATTAATTGCTCTTTTACTCTCATGGGGTTTTTTTGTTGAAGTACTTTTTTCTGTGTGACAACTGACCATTGCAATTCACCTCCCTGGACTGCTCAGATCATGTTAAGTTTTTTAATGAAGATGTGTTTAATGAGTAATCAGAAAAGTCTTGCCTCATGTCCAAAAGCAAATAAGGAAGTTGGCTGATAGCAGTGAATTAATTTGCAGAGTTGCCACTCCTGTTTAAGAAGGGGTCAAAACCCACATACCTGCTGTTTCCCAAGAGGAAATACATTGTAAACTCTTCTGGAGAAAACCCATGCTTATTCTAATCTATGCATTACCAGACATATCATTAACTCCTAATTATATCATTGATTGGTTCTATCAGATAGGATGTTTCTGGTTTGTTTGGTTTTTTTTTTTAGCATTGAATTTACAGTAAAAAATGCTTCAGTCAGTCCTGGAAACATCAGGATATACTGGTAGTTCTCTAAACAGAGGTTTAATATGTGAGAAAGTTCACGTATAATGAAAATAGGGTTTTATAGACAAAAGAGATAATTCTTTGCAAGTGTAAATCTTCCCATAGTCTGCCTCCTGTTTGTTCTGAGGCTTTCTAGCCTACATATTTTCAGGTGGCTGAATTTACATCACAACTTTTTTCCTTGATTTAGGCAATTCATAGTGATGGAGGAACATAATTGCTACTTGCTAGTCTGTGGTGCTGGGTGAGCTGTCTTCTAATACTAGTGGCATTTGATTTCTGAAGCAAAAAAAATATTTTGGTAAGAAAGCATCTGCGCATATTATTTGAATAATGACTACAAAGCTGTGCTAGCAGTATGTGCCCCTCTCTTTCACTTTCTGCAGCTGTTCACAACTGATCTGTGACTGTACAGAGACCGAGCATGAGTACTCAGGAAATACTACACGGTGGCCTGCCCCAGGCAGCCCAGCCTTTTTGACTTACACCATTCAGGGTGTGACAGGATATGACAAAAGGATATGATTTGGGTCACACTGTGTACTATAAGCAGAAAATGCATTGTTCTGCCCTCTTTTGGGCTACTTACAGCAATCATTTCCTGGGCTGAAAAACACACTTGGGTAAAACTCTTGTATAGTAAGTAGAGCTAAGCAATTTGCAACAACCGTGAATTCTGACTGCATTGAACAGTTCTCTCCTGTCCATATTCAGCCAAGAGGACAAGGAAAGGCTGGAGACACGTGTGTAGCAGCCAAACCTCACTAAAAGCATCCCTCAGCAACCTCCCTCTGGGTCACTGAAGTCCGTATCCACCAGATGCAGATACAACAGCCTTCCCTAAGCCAGGAAATAACAGAAAGAATATCCAGCTCAGTGCTGAGGCTTCTTCCTCTGAAGCAACATTGCTTAATAAGGTCAGTTAAAAACCCCTTATATTTACAGGTAAAAGCATCGTATAAACAGTAGGCAAAGCTTAGCAATGGATGGGCACTGGAGTGTTGTGCTGAGGCTAAGTGACTGGAACATGAAATTTTTTGTCTGCTTCTCAGGAAAACAAAATAAGGCTGATAATAGCAACTTGTGTTTCACCAGACAAGCCACACTGCCTCTTGGGAAGAACTTTGACCCTCTCACTAGGAAGAGCCAGGGCTGTGGCTGAGAGAGCTAGCCTGCACCCGGATAGCACAGATAAATGAACATGTGGGGACCAAGCTTTGAATGTGGGTGAATCACAACACCTCATAGCAGCAGCATGCAAAATTCAGGCTTGTGACAGATAAAGTGAGAGGAGTGCAAGTGGGGAAGGAGGAATCTGTTTTTTTCAAGCAGGAAGGGAGATGAGGGAGGGTGAAGTAGTTTGGGAAAGGTATGGCATTCTCTGTCACATCTGAACAGCCCCCATGAATTCTTTCTGCCAGTTGTTCTGCCTACCCTTTCTCCAAAAGTGAATTTTTATTCTTACCACTACACCATGCATTTTGCTCTGCACGGTTTGCCACAGAGAGCACAAACTTGAGTGGGCTATTACACAGCACTGAAACTGATTGCTGTTACCAATCCCCTAAAGCACAACACTATGTATTTAGCCTGTCCTCCTACATCCAAACTTAGGAGTGCTCTCTGCTCCTGGAGAGTTTGCCCCCAGTAATTAAGGTAGGCTAATTGATAATGACAGTTAAGATTCCAGAACTACTCAGAATATCTTTGTTCGTAGGTTACTGCTTGTTTTTTTAAAAGCAAGATCATTTTCATTAGCCTTCTCTCACATAAATTTTCTCTTTCAAAGAAAAGCATTCTCCAAATGCTTTACTATACAACCTTTGTGGAAGGCATTTTTTCAGAAGCAGAATATTTTAAGCAAATTATGGCATTTTAAAGAGAATTTAAAGTTGTACTTACAAGAATTGAAACTAGAAGCTATTGTTCTTGCCACTCAGTGGAAAAACACTTTGAATGAATCAAATCCTACCCAAGGAGTATGTCATGAATATCAAATGCTTAAAACACTAACAGCATCTGGGGAACTGCCTGAAAAGCAGAGACTGTTCTCTGCCTGTGAGTGATAAAACAAGGGGTGTAATGTATGCCATTACTTGGTTTGGAGCATGTAGTGGGTGTGCTCTGACTCTCAGACATTTTGTCCAAGACTAAATCAACAGTTCTCCTCAGTCAGAAGTAAAAAAGAGATCTAAACAGATTCGCAGAAGTTTTAGGCAGGCAAGTATATTTCAGGGCAAAAATGAATGATCCTCAATTAATCTTTGTGATCCATCTGATTTAAAACTCATTGGTTGTGTCTA
Organism: Platyrinchus mystaceus; assembly: GCA_035041135.1. Taxonomy (NCBI): domain Eukaryota; kingdom Metazoa; phylum Chordata; class Aves; order Passeriformes; family Tyrannidae; genus Platyrinchus; species Platyrinchus mystaceus. The sequence goes on from JAWWLV010000088.1 coordinate 64,241,794, forward strand.
TACGGCAGGATGAAAAAAGCTGGAAGGGCAATATGCCCCATAATAGATCCACCCGGTATTCTTGTTGGAAAGACTCTCAATATATTGCTTAGACATCTTCCCCGAGGTAAGGAGCAAATAGGGATCAAAACCAGAGATATGCTTTTTCCCTCCACCCAATTACTGATCAAGGTCTTCCTGTCCTGTGCATGAACTGCACCGGGCTTTCTGCCCAAAAAGATATCCAAACAAGTGCCTTTTGCTGCCTTTTGCTGCCCAGGGCAGGGGGGTTGGAACTAGATGATATTTAAGGTCCCTTCCAATCCAAACCATTCTGTGATTCTATGATCTTCTAATTGTCTTTCATAGGAAGCTTAATCTTGGTTTCTGAACCTTAGTTGTTATGGAAATGACTGCAATATCCATGCATTGAACAGGGAAAGTTCCAAAGGATTTTGTGGCCTTTAGGGATGCTTAAACCAGAGCTGGTCTAAGTTCTGTGACATTTTTTCTATGGTGGTTTGTCAATCTGTTGGCTTCCTCCTGCTGGTTGTCTGACACTAGAGAAGGACCAAAGGGCTCTTCTTAGAGGGTGACAAGTACTAGGGACTGAACACCTGAGGAGAGGTTATTTGGTCATGTGGTCATTGAAAGAATTAAAGAAGGGAAAAGGAATCTTACTTTACAAAATCATCTAAAGTGAAAGAAATTACCTCTGTCACCGAGGTTCATGGGTTGAGAGATGCTGCCTTGCCTCATTGGGCACCAGCATGTACTTTTTTCACAAGCCTCACATGGTGTGTTGAGACAGGCAATCACGTGATGGTCTGGTGCAGGAACTTGGCCATAGGGGAGTAGGTCACCATGAAGCATTCACACCCCTATCCTCCTCTTTGCCCCTACGCCACAAGTAGACAAATCCTCTTTCACTACACTTGACCTCCTCTGAGTACTAGTTTGTTCCACCAGTGCCATATCTATCTGAATAGATGAACTCCTGTTTGCCAATACAGCATCTCTAAATATGTCCAGCAGGACACCTCAGCAGGACTTTATTTTGCCTTGCATTACTCTTTTATGTCTTTCTGAAAGTAAGATGCCCTTGTGTAATGATAGGACTGATTGTTTCTACTCCCCCTTCGAAGCGGTACAGAAAATATTTTCTTTCTCTAAGCTGCAACCAAACAGACCGCTGTTGTTGAAGAAAAAGGAAAGAAAATGTCTACGCAGACTTTTCTACCACAATAATTGGTGTGTTTTGACCCCTGAAACCTAGTTCTGATATCAGTCAAGCAATCTTCTGAGTTGCACACCCTGAATGCTGGGCTGAACTCTTCAGCATAAATACTCATCAGGGTAGAAGCATCACTGATGATGAACTATCCCCACACATATTTCCTCTGAGGAGCTGTGCTTCAGAAAGCCCCTCTGAAAATCAAACATTCTTCTTCCTCTAGAATTAACACTCTGATGCTGAAAGGCAAGAGTAGCAAATGATGCTGTTCCTTCCTACAGTAATTAAACAGCAAATTAAAGGTGGCACAGAGCTAGGACTCCTGTCACTCCTTGCCCAGACCTCACAAAAAACATCCCTCTTAACACAGGATGCCTTGATCTGAGGTGAGGGAGGAGATGGAGGAGATTTTACAGACATTTAAGCCTCCATGCAGGTGCAAAGTTCAATTTGCAGCCTCGATAAAGATGTGGCCCACTTCAACAGAGATGAGAGAAGGCCTCTTTTTTTGCCTTTAGTGAGACAGACATTCTTCAATTTATTTTATGGCTACAGATGACATAGCTGTCTAGAGGCACTCTGGTGAGGAGAAGCAAGGAGGAGAAGAGCCAGTGTGGGGGTGGAGAGCTGCAGCTCTGCCCCTCCATTTGATGTGGTCTCTTTTAAAGGTCACCCACTGGGACCTGACATCAATCAAACTATTTTTGTAAAAATGAAGATTTATGTAACACATTTGGGCTATAGCTCTTGGTTCTTTTTTCTTAAATTACTTAAAGAAATATAATAACTTTCACAGGCATATCATAGGAGACTGCCAACATTTCAAACATTTCCTTGATGTAGGATGATCACAATTGAAAGGAATGTGAATTTTATCCAGCCGTCGGTAAGGTTTTGTTTTCCTTAATCCTTGAGACTAAATCATTGGATAGCTTTTAGTCTCCAAGCTAAATCTTAATTGAAGCTAGCTGTCATTTAGGTTACTGCACAATTCTTATAACCAAAGCACCGGGGCACCTTTGAGGAAGGACTGGGACAGTCCCTGAGACAGGGACCCTCAGCACTTCTCATTAATGTGAGCTGGTTGTGCAGGAGAGCTCTCCAATACATAGAAAGAAGCAATCGAAGTTTGTTTTCAGTATTAAAGTTCCTCCATTTGAAGTATTCTCCTACTCAAACTTGTGAACAGTGTAAGCCAGCCAGAATTCCCACAGACTGGAAATAAACCTGGTGGTTTGTGTCCCGGGGGGCTGCCATTTCCCTTTGTGCTTCATACATATGGGGCTTTTTTTTTTTCCCCTCCAACATGAGAGTTCAGCTTATCTGTTGAGAACTGTGCTAAAGGAAAACCTTCCATCCCCCACCAAAACTCACTTGCAGTTGGGTTCCGTCCAGGTGTCTGCAGAGGTGTTGAAGAAAAGTGGTTTAGTTGTATGACTGTGACACTGAAATTAGTAGTCAAGATCCTGACACAGAGGAGAAAATTAGGGATATTTCACTGCCATTTATACTGCAATAACTTGGAATACCTCCAAGCACTCTGGCAGCCGAAAGGCAACATTTTCCACAGCAAAATAATTTAGGTCCCTTTTCAACAGGAGCAGAGGGCAGTTTCTGTACCCTTTGCCAGGATCATACACAGATGCAAGGAGATGGGAATGGAAACACCAGGTACAACTGTTCATCTCCTCAGCAGCAATAAATCCATGCCAACACCAATGGAGGGCAAAAGTCCTGACAAAGGTGGGAGTGTGAGAGAAGGAAGAGAATAATCTGTTTGCCATCTCCCTCAGCCTGCTCCCCCCCATCTCCATGGCATCCCTCAGGCAACATAAGGGATGGTCTGGAGGCTTTGTTTGATTTGGAGGAAAACCTAGAAGCACTCTCGGTTCTCTGCAACTAGTCTGGGGAAGAACCATTTAAATCATAATGCCAAGGCTTAACTTTAACTAGGAATTTTGCCCCAAGTCTCACTTAAATACTAATAATTTAGACTGACTGTTCAGGTTCTGCCAGCATCAGTGAAAACAGACAGGCTATTTCTCACCCTGAAAACAAGTAGGGAAGAGGTGAAATCCAGGAAACCCTGGAGGGACCCATTTCTCTCTTTCTAGAAGGATGGTGGATTCCTAGCCTGGGACTGCACGTCTAATTTTCTGACACTTAAAATTAGGTCAGATGTGTCTGGGTTTCTGTACCATGGCTTCCCCCTTTTAAACAGTGAGTGAAACTCATTCCTACTTCACAAGGGAGTCACAAGGGTGAATTCAACAGTGGGTGCACATCATGCACACCAAGTGCTAAAAAGAAAATAAAAAGGCTGTACACAACCAGCCTTGAGCACGCCAGCACTTCACAGCTTTCATTCCAAACAGCACCAGCATCTCCCAAAAACAGAACTAACTGTTCTTTTTATGGCAGTTGTTGGGAGTTCACACATCAGATTCATACTTCTATTTCTATCAGGATTCAGCTAAATAATGAATCCCAGTGAGCATTTTGCTTTAGAGAACTATTCCAAATAAATACCAACAGACTTTTGATTTTTTTAAAGCTATACTAAATGCATGACTTAATGATAATGAGTAAGAGTGACTGCTACTTCTTACCACATCTCTCAGTCATAGAAAGGTTCTGTCAAAACCCTACTAGTTAAACAGTACAGGTTGGGGAGCAACTGGCTACTAGAAGGGATGTGGGAATGCTGGCAGAGAATTGGTTACACACGTGCCAGCAGCACGCACTGGCAGCAATGACAGCTGGCACAGCCCTGGGCTGCACCAGCAGGAGCACAGCCAGCAGATATGGTAAAGTGGTTACTCCCCTTTGCTCTGTGCTCATTAGAGCATGGCCAGACACTGTGTCCGTTTTCACCCATTCCACACCCCTCGCCAATACAGGAACGACACTGATAGTCTAAGGCTCTTCAGAGGTGCATGATAGGAGAATGAGATACAAAAGCTGTAAATCAAAACAGAAGAGTTTCTGACCTAATGTGAGGACAGTC
>JAWWLV010000088.1:64246113-64293419 GCA_035041135.1 Platyrinchus mystaceus
AGGTGCATGATAGGAGAATGAGATACAAAAGCTGTAAATCAAAACAGAAGAGTTTCTGACCTAATGTGAGGACAGTCATTTTCCCCAAAGACAGCCAAAGAAGCAGAGCAGGTTGCCCAGAGACACCATGATGCCTCCATCCTTGGAGGTTTTCAAGATCATCTGGACAAAGCCATAGCTGACCCTGCTTTGAGCTAGGATTGGGCTAGGTCAGTTCAAAAGGTCCTTTCTCCTACCTGAATTATTCTGAGATACTTGTACTGTAAACTGTTGTTTGTCATTAAAGGTGTAGAAACAGTATCAGTCATCAGTGAACAGCTCTTCACCACACACAGGGCAGTTAAATGATAATAACCTGTGGGCTTTCTCTCTAATAGCACCATAACCATGTAGTTAAGGATCTTCAGAGGCAAGAACTTAAAGATGATTGTTGCTATAACTACGTGAGTGGTCATGACTAAATGCTTATCTGCCAAGACCTGGTTGGGAGCCACATGAAGTAACTGGAAAGTCTGAGGGTAGACATCAGCTGACGTAGATATCCAAACCTGAATTCATTATTGGCAACTCGGTTATGCTCCATGAAAAGACGTAAGTCCACATACTTAGGCAGAAAACTAAAATATGTCAGAGTGATTAGAGCCAAAGCACATTTAGTCTCTTCCTGATGACAAAGGGAGTCTGACTACTCCAGATATAGCTGCATATAGTGCACACCTGTGCAGTTAATAGGGGTAGGAACCAAGTCATCTGACCTCAGCAGGCCTTCAATTATGCTTGAAGCCTATTGAGGTCAGTGAAGTCAGACTGAAATAAAATATAGAAAGTCCATGCAGAAATACATTTCTGATGCATTTTCCAATTTAGAGTTTTATTCCCACAACTTTGTGATTGTAATAGTTATTTATTTGGAATATATTTTCCTTCTTGACTACCATGGGTAGAACAGTCCTGAGGACAATACCAAGAGACTGGGTGAAATTTCATAGTAAAAAACATGAGGAAAGCTGAGGAGAAAAATACCTGACTATGAGCACATCTTACAACTTATGACTGTATTGTGGGATCCAATAACTTTTCACTGAACTCTAGGTGCATTGTGTCAGGCTTCTTCCCAAGTCTACAACAAAGGCAATATGAGCCTGTTCTTATGTGATGTAGTGGAAAAGGCTGTGCCACCTTTCACATTACCAGGGGAGATACTTCCAGCAGATGGGGACGAGCTGTCCAGGTTAAGAAGGGCTTTGGGAAGCCTGAAGAAACTGGGCTTAATTCTGCAATTTCATAGTCTGCTTCTGTAGGCAGAAGCAGAAGGACACAGGGTGAAGTGAATCAAGATTCCAATCAGGGTTAAAATTAACAACATGGGAGGAGAGAAGGGCAGTGGCCAGCTCCGCTCCAGCCGGGCAAATGCCTGGGAGGTGGCACAGGATGAAGGGTGGGACTGCTGCTCCTGGCAGCCACCAGCTTATGCTGGCTGGGACCTCTTGAAACAGAAACCCAGCTGGCTGAGAAGCTGAACCTGAGTGAAGAAAGGTGTTGGAGGGTCTGACTCCTGCCCCAAAACACTCCCAGTGGGAAAATACCACAGAAAAGAGTGAGTGACCAAAGCTGAAAGACACTGTCATTCCCATACACTGGCAATGTGTTTATCCTGGTCAGTAATATGTTTTGGTTGGAAATTAGAATAAGGTTTCATTTCCTCTTCATTTCACTTATTTTCTTCAGCCTTCAGCATTTTTGCCTCTGCAAATAAAACAATGCCCAAACCAGAATCCTTCTAGCATCCACTCTCCATTAGCAAATGCCTTCAAAATGACTTCTCTGTCAGCATCCTGGTGACAGGCAGAGCCACAGTACTATAAGGATGTAAATGACTAACAGGTCTCACAGAAACAATACCTTGCATTAGGCAAACTGAAATTAAGAAAACAATAGACAAGCTTTCAAGTACACAGGTCTGAAGAAATGCCAAGTGCCCAAATCTTACTTTTTTTCTCTTAGCAAATATGCCAGCCTACTAGAAAGACCAAACTATCCCATCAGCTTTCCCTCTCTTTTCCGTGTTGCTTAGTTTCTGGCTCCCACTGTCTGTGTTTTCATTTTATTTTCTTAGTTTTATAATGGCCAATCACTCCCTTCTTCCTATGTTTACTAAGCCACCTCCAGGTACTCACCACCTGTGTATCTACACAGGTGGAGTTCAGGACAGAAAGTGTAAAATGGAAGAGAGATGACCAAGAGAGATGGCATGAGCCATAAAGGTCCCTCCAGGCAGCCAAGACACTTCTCTTTTGTACTCTGGAAATCTTCTGATACAGATTGGTTGTTGAGTGTTTAGGTCATGTCTCTAGCTTTCTCCCAGCATGTTTCTCCCCTCTCCTCCTGCTGGTATGAGAGCAGACTCCCCAGTGCTCGCTCTCTTGTGCTGCAGATGTAGCCACAGAAAAACACACAATGAATGAATGAGCTGCACATCTAGAAACTCCTCCCACCCAAAGGAAAGTATTACAATTACCATACTATCAAAATTATCACAATTTTAACATCACATCTCAACGCCCATGCACCTAACAGAAAATTCAAATCCATTTCAGACCCCCTCGTCCAACTTTTGAAAAGTAGCTTTGTAATTCTTGTGTAATTACTCAGGAAAAAAAAAAATAAAGCCAATTATCTTCTCCTTAAGTCATGCCACTTGCTGGCTGAGTACTGCCAAGATGAATTCCCCAACTGACCCAACCGAGACAGCTCTGTGGAAAGTTGACACAGTGTTTGGGAATGCCAAGCCAAGCAAGCAAAGAGTTTATCAAAACAAGCTTTTCTAAATCTGTCCCATGAAGCAGAACAAACACAGGGGCAATGCCATTGCTATGAAAGGAAGATACAGAGGACCCCAGTCCTTAAACCTACTCTATAATTTAGCTCTATCATAGCTGTGAAAATGAATACCTTTTAAAAATCACCCCATCTAAAATCTGGTCATAGGGAAGGCCCCAGTATAGACACAATCATACTAACATCACAAATCCTTCTTTTGACTGCAATGTTTATTTCATTTGGGAAATTATTGTGGGCTGCAAATGGATGTAAAGTCAAGGTTCTTCCAGTCTCCCAAGAAGTCAAAGTACCTCAAAAAAACATGAGGTGTGTTTTCACTACCTGTGAAAAAAAAGCCTGATTGTGCTGGAAGTAAGAGGAAGGCCTTACAGAAGGAATCAAGAGGCTTTTTCAGTGTATTTGTGCTGCAAAAGCTTATTCCTAGCCCAGGGTACCTTAAACAGGATTCTTCAAGTACCAAACACTCACATTCAGGATAGATACTCAAAGACATGTTTTACTACCCCATTGCAGTTCATACATGCCAGACAAGTTCATAGACAAGTTCAGGTTCATGCTGACCTCTGGGGTGATGGAGGCAGCTCATTTAAGAGTGTTATCTCTACACTGAGTAATGATCCTCTGTGCCTCTCTTTCAACTCGTCTCACTTTCAGAGAGATTAGTGAACTCCTGCCTCTCACTCCTACTTAACATCCACCACACATCACCTTCTCCAGAGTGCAGTGACCATGAAGATAGGTGTGCCTGCTACCCTACTCCTTTCAGTCTAAGTTAGCAAGGAATAGCTTTGCAGGCTGCATGTTACCTAACATAAAATGCCTCCTCTTACATCCAAATGCAGCCAAATGCCTAACATTTCCATTCCTATTGCACCTACAGAGGAAAGCTGTTGATGGTTAATCTTGATTCACATGCATACAAGCCCGTACTTCCACTCTACTGCCAGGTTCCTGCTGTCACAAAACTAGGATTGGGTCTTCCCACAGAAGACCAAGAAGCTCAACCTGATATAGACTGTCCTATGTATATAGGTAGAGTATGTCTCTTACCACTTAGCCTTTAATGTATTTATGTACAGTTTGCCTAATATTTTTTCTGTAGGATTTATATTCTGAGGATATAAAAATTTGAAAAGCAGTTGTAAGTTGACATAAATATTCAGCTCCTCATGGGCCCAAAAGAGAGCCCTCTTGGTACTTTCCTTTGCGTATTGTTGCCTAAGGCATCATATTAAGAACTTTGTCCTTCCACATCCCTCTTGAAAGGCTGATTGCTGCTCAAAAACTGCTAAGAAAAAGCTTTACCTTTACTCAGTATTTGCAGTATTCAGAAGTGGAACAAATCCAATAGCAACACCCTGCCTGGGTAGGCATAAGGTGAAAGGGATTAGTAAACGATGATTTCATCCTTGTTTGTGTTTTGAACAGACTCAAGATTCTGACCCAAAGTCTGTCTTACTCTCTCTTCAGTGAATTTAATCACTAGAATACCACAAAATATCCATACAGCCACCCTTTCCCCCCCTAAGGCCTCCACACTGCTACCACAGAACCACCCCAGTGACCTTTCTGCTGGATCTTCTCACGTTACAGCTTTCAAGCACAAGACACCCTTCCTCAAGAGACAACGGGAAAGCCCTAAGTTAAGCAGACTGTCTGCTTTAACACACACCAGGAATGGCACCGAGTGAGCAGGGGAACTGAGCTAAACACAGAGTACTTGGGTGGCTGCTTGGTGGTTGTTGGCAGTGTCCCCAAGGAGCTTCACACTCAGCTGGCACGCTGAAAGATGACATTTGCTGCCTGCTCTCCCCTTTTCACCTGAGATGCTCAGGCCAAACAGTTTCCCTACACCTCCGCCCGCAATAATCGAACATTTGATTGTTTCCAGGCACTCAGTGTTTTTACTCCAAATTGCTAAAATTACGTGGGAGAAATCAGGTCTGTCTAGAGCTGCTGAAACAAGTAAATTCACTTAGCCTGACCTGCTTGAACTATAATGGACACAGCGTTTTTAGCACACTTGTGCCTTTAGCACAAGCTCTTGTTTACCAGAATCTTTTCTTTTTGAAATGGGTGCAATGCTTCTTAGACTTCATGTAACAAGCAAGCCCTGCATCCTGAGTTAAGTGGTTAGTTGCTGACACTGAAAGCAAAAGGCATTTCTAGTAGCCCATTTTCTAATCTGCATTTGTCCACCTTCAGCACCTGACCCCCTTGCTATGCCCAGAGATACTTTGCACTTATTAATTCTCTGTCTGCTTTCAGGCATTAGTGGATGAATACAAAATGTCATCTTTGACAAAATAAATTGATTGAGATTCGCTTGTCTCTCGTTAGACAGCACAGTTCAATCTATGCTCATGCAGCTCAGCCATTCTCTGTTCTCTGCCCATCTGTCAAAATCCTTTTAAAAGCATAAACATTTCAGAAATGGTCTCATTAATGCTGTACACGTGGAAATACCATCTCCTTGACCTTTACTCAGCAATCTGCTCTAATCCGATACAGTAGCATTTGCTTTCAGGTATACACTGTCACACAGGGAGTGCGTGTTTAGCTGATTATCCATTATAAACAAGCCTGAGTCACTAGTTTCCAAAACACTATCTCCCAATCAAATAGAATGGCTCTAAAAGCCCATATTTGGTCTGTAAGCACCTTGGATTTGACTGAAGATTTGAACACACATTTTTTGGGATGAGATTAGTTTAGCAGACAATGCAGAGGATGCTAAAGAACAGTCCTGTCCTTGACATTGTCCTTTATTACTTCATCACTGGTTGCATCATCAGCATTGTCTTTGTCTAATGAAATACTATGTGTTCTCAGGTGAAAACCCAAGCAACTGAGTACTCTGATCCTCAGGGCCTCAAAGAATAAGCCCTTTGGTCTATCTCTTAGGAACATCGATTCTGAATCCTTCCTCATTTACAATTACTTTAGGAAGTATGACTATTAGCCTGATTGCAATTACTTTAATGCATTTAATTAGTCTCATGTTAGTTTGTTTTTTACTTAGAACATCATGTGGAACAAAATCTTCAGTCTTCATTGAAATTTTAATAGCTGTATATTTAAGTAGATATCAAAACATTACCTCTACCAACCAAACAGTGAGCATCTTACCAAAATTGCATTGCAATTAGTTCACAAAACAATTTTACACTGATTACTGTGAACTTTATTACCTTCTTCTAATCCCTTTGTAACTTCAACTCTGCACTGGCTTTCCTGTAATTTGCCCCAGAATTTATCAGATTACCACCCACTCTTCAACTGTTTAAGTCATAACTACCATATTTTCCTTATTTGACTCAGCTGGCTGTTTTGGCTTAAACATCATGAAAATTCACTTCGTTCTTTTCCAATTTGTGGTGCTGAAATATGATGGAGGGACAGGTGCAGTAAATGAGAACATGATTTTTCCCAGACTGCAGTAGAGAAAACCGTGGTTTTGTCTTGGCCATTCTGACTTCCTCTACAAGTTGTCTCCTCTGCTGGATTAGAAAGAAAATTTCTACACACAAGTACTAGCATGATTGCTTTAGAAATAAAAGTAGAAAACTTTGTTTAAACTCTCAGAACTTTCACCTTTGCTCTTCTTATGGTCAGGGGAAGGAACTTGCTGTAAGAGTTGCAGATGGAATCTATCCCTTCTCACATCAACCTCTTACTAAGTTTACTCCAAGTGATGCAACTCCATCACTCCAAGCCACATCATTTGTTAAGCTTTGTGCAGCACCTAAGTCCAAACAAAGCCCAACCCGACAGATCCCTTCACCAGCACTGTAGAGCACGTCATCCAGCAACAAGAGGATAACCCTACTGCCCTCCTTCAGCACCTTTTTTCCCTGAGAGAAGCAGCAGGTTTAACTTAGGGCAAGGAAAGATGGCAGATACATTACGGAAAGAAAAAGCTCCCCTCTCCTAAGCATCTTAGCTCTTGATTCCTCTAGTTCACTCAGGATAACCTCTCCATTGCACACACAAAGGCTACACAAAGGTAGTCACCACAGGTGGAAGGGAAGGAACAACTGACCTTCAGGAGATGTCCTTTTGTGCTTTGTGCATCTCTGTGCATTGTCATTACCGTAGATCTGCCCAACTTAGGCTATTTAAAGAATGGATAAAGCTGCAGTAATTTGAGATTGGCTGCCTGGGTAAGATGACAGCGAGTGACAGGAACATCCCAGCCTGTACCCAGTTAGATGGATTAGTAAAGACCAATATCCCAAATTCCAGGCTGGAGCCTACTGCTGTTTCTAGTTATATAAATGGTAACACAGTGCAATCTATTAGTTCACTGCTACCTCACTAACTCACTGCTAAATGCCTGCAACAGGAGCTCAGGTGACCTTCCAAATCCAGGTGGAAGGTGTTAAGAACTGAATTATTACTTACATACCACAGGAAAGTAACTGATACTCTGAAGTGTCTTTGACTAATGTATTTTGTCTAACATTTCATCTGCTCCAAAACTGAGTCCAATTTATCGCTTCTGGCAAGAAATAGGATCACTTGTGTGGCAAGTTTTACTGATTAGGGTTAAAAACAATTTGTACAGTATTATTGCCACCTGTATTGAAGAAGGAACAGCTGCTACCCCTCACATCAACTTTAAAGGGTAAAGATGAATGGGTTGAAAGCTGCATGCACATACATGTGGGTAGCAGGAGGAAAGGAAAACACTGGCAAGACCCATGCCATAAACACATCTGGGCTCAGAGAACAGACATCCACTATTTAAGGAATGGCTCCCTGGTGCTCAGCTTTGAAAGTTGAACAAATATTTAGGGTTGGCTCTGAATTTTCCAGCTTTTGAGTTTAAAACAACATGAAACAGCCTTTGCAGTATGGAGCCATTCTGCACCGATTTACTCACTGGGCTTAACTTACAGAGCTTACAGAGCTGGGGATGACCAACCTTCAAGAGCTGATCGACAATGCCTTGGCTGGCTACAGAGTCAAGCCATCAAAGATCAGCTCAAGGTCTCCAGAGGCCTCAGCAGCAATTGGTTTAAGCACCCTTTTCTTGCATATGGCAATAGCTGGGAAACTAGGTAAGAGTTAAGGAGTTCCAGGAATTAAACAGGAGGCATGAGGGGTGTGACACAAGATGATTAAGAGGCATTTGGGAGGGGGTCTTGCACAAAGTCTTGGTCTCCACCTTTTTCTTCCTCTTCGTCAGTGATATGCTTCCTCTCCCACAACCTGCCATGGCATTCCCCCCTTGCTGAGCATACCCACTCCCAGCAGGAAGGGCAGCAGCAGCTATCACAACAGGAGAGTGGCCCAAGGGCAGTGAAAACTTGCACTGACCTAAGCTGTTTGACATAAAGCATGCTTATCACGAAGCAGCAGACACACTGACCTGCTGGAAGGGACCTCTTTGGTCAGCCTTTTTTAATTCAGGAAAAGGCAAGGACTACTCATCTGAAGTGTCAAGGGAAGGTGGAGCAAGAATTATTACATAAAGCCTCTTTCAACCCAGTCCATGCTGTCTTCTCAGGGCAAGTCCTCTGGGACTTCCCCAGCAGCTTTACTGCCTTGCTCCCACCTCTGAGATAATCCTCCAAAACTTTTTGTTGGAGATTTAAAAATTTCAATGGAACAAATGAATAATAAAGCTGCCCTTGATAGCAGCAAAGGATGGATTTGCTCAAGCTCTGTTTATAGCAAGTCCAAGGCTGTGACTGTTCTCATTATTGGCTCTCAAAACACAAGAGCAGCAGAAAATGTGTGTGGGGGGGTGTAGAAATAGTAACAATAAAACTTTGAAGGAGGAAAACAGGGTGGAATAAAGCACCAGAGCAAAGGGACAGAGAAGAGAGTTCTTGAAATAAAGTCCTATGGGAAGTGGGAGAACAGAACAGTAGGTCAATCTCTACCACTTCCAACCCCATCAGACAAATTGTTTCTCCCAGGATCTTGTCCAGATTATTTACAAGCCCATTTACTGGCAGTGCCAGCAGCCCTACAGGCCACAAGGCATTACTGGTGGCTGTGGGACAAGCATTAGGTAAGGAGGGTGAATGATTTCAGTCCTACTTGGTGACCCCATGCTGTTGGAAAACCCTGTAGGCCCTTGCAGCCCACTTGAAAAGCCTCATGTCCATCACAGGACATGTCAAAGACACTCTACCTTACTGATATGCATCTCCATGGGTGTGTGGGGGAAACACATCCGGTTCCTCAGCACGGCAGAAAAAGGTCTGGGTGCAGCTATCATGGCTGGGCCCCCACATCACCCAGGGAGATCTCTTCTCCCTTCTCATGGGGTGAAGATTCCAGAAAAAGCTGGAGTCATAGGAGGTAGGATTGGGATGCAGCTCAACAAAATTCAGTTTTTGTTCTGTCCAGCCTCCAGGTACCAGCTCACTCATTCAATGGCACTCCCCTGCAGAGCACAAACTTCCCCACACCCCTCTGTTCAGACACCATCCGTTTTACTTTATGAGTGCTGTCTGGAAAGCATCAGAGAGAAAGTAAGTACCCATAGCATCATGTTGGAAAGGGCTCTGGTTTGAGTTGTTCCACTAAGAGACTGACTGGGTCAAATTTCCTTCCCTTCTCAAAGAGCATTCACAAAGTTATCTATCATGGAAGATAACTGCTTTACTACTGAATAATAAACTGGACTAAAAATAATTCTCCTATGTGAGAGAAAATATTTGAGGCTTTGAGAGAATTATTTTAAAGAAAAATCTAGGTGAACAAAAAAGAAAACACACCTAGCCCTTCTTTCCCCCACTGATTTAGGGGGTTTTTAAGCTTTGAGCACTTCAAAATATATTGATTTTTTTCTTGTTTTAGGGTTCTTATAATGGTTATAAAAGTGATCTGGAAAAAAATATTCCCAAACAGCTTATCTCTAACAAGGCTGTCAAATGCTTTTTGTTCGTGTCCCAGGGAAACTGTTTTGTAAACTGAAACTTACTGCTATTGCAAAAGCAGGAAGAGGCTCCTCTGACCTCCACAGTTTCCACGCTTAGAAAAGCATGTTCCAGTGCCACCAGAAAAAAATGACCTCTCATAAAACTCTTTTGAATGTACACCCTCCTCCTCTGTCATCTGTCCAACCAATAAAAAAAAAAAAAAAAAAGCAAGATAGCAAGATAATATGCAACTATGGGTTTGTGACAGCTGGCAGACTGAAGCAGATATACTGAAACTGCTTTCTGATTGCCCTGTATGCATCTGAGCACTACCAGGGCCACCAGAAGGTTACAAATCCCACTCTTGTCCGGTGTTAATCACTTAGCACATTTGAAAAATGTGCCACCTGATGAAAGGCAAATCCATGTCCTCTCTCCCAAGGTTTGAATCTGCTGCCAGATTTGACAGAGCTGGCACGAGCAATGGGATTCACTCCTCTTAAGGAAGATGATTCCCACAGAACCAGGGCATGAAGTCAGGGAAAAACTGAGAAGTGGTATTTTAGACCTGCTTCCCATTTGTTACATGTAAGGGCAACCACACATTTTTATGGATACAACCAGGTCAGCTAAGCTGAGCAAACCCAATGTCATCCTTCCTTTTCATTTGTTACTAACTTTTTCCCTTTGAAATCAGTTTCCACTGCAACTGAACACAAGGCAGATCTCTGGAAGAGGGAAACCACAGCACTTCACGGTGCTCCAGTAGGTGACTTTTTCCTGCACTGAATCACTTGCAGTGAAGACGTGACACTGTGTTCAAGGTTCTGCCCAGATTAGTTCTGCACAACTACACTGCAGTGAACCAAAGTCATCAATTATCAGATCTATCTGTAGCTACAAAGCAGGAAATGACTCTTCCACAGTCAACTTACTGTCCAAATGGCCCAGAGATCAGAGCAAACAGGTACAAGAGCTCTTGTTCCCACTAGAAAGAGTGTGGTTGTCTGTGGTGCTGAACACCCCAGGGGCAAGGGATGGTCTTTCTCACAGGAGGAGCAGAGAACATACAACTCCTGGTCAGAGCTGTGTGGCACACCACTGGACTCAGCCATTAAGATTAAATTTTAGAGTACTGACGTGTCTAGGGAAACATTCTGATTTGATTATCCAACTTGATGAATGACAACAGATTTGCACCACTGTGGGCGAGAACAGTCTCAACTCCACTCTGAACTGTAGCCTGGGCTCTCATGAGCTGAATTCCTCTGGAGCAGGCCCAAGTCAAGGTTAGGTGTAAGTTCCTCATACCTTCTCCTAGAGGTGGTACACTGCAGCAGAGCTGCTGGAGCACGAAAGTCTTAAGAGTTGCTTTTGTAGATGAGAAAACTGTGAATATCAGGGTTATTTGCATGGGCTGCTGAGCCACCTCATGCACCACGTTTCATTATGGTGCTGGCAGCCCTGCTTGCCTGCTGGTGAGTCTTCACCCTGCCTGCCACTCCACACCCACCTCCCCGTCTGTGTCCTGAGCTCATCTGACCCCCAAGCCAGCGAATTCCAGGCAAGCATCCCGTGTAACAACATAGACCTTACTACAAACAAGCGTTTTTCATTATTGTTGGAGTTTAAGGAAAATAGTTTCCAGAACTTAAGGAAAAAAAAAAAAAACCAAACCAAACAAAACCCCCTTATGTATGTATATATGCAGAGAGAGAGAGAGAGAGACATGCATCATACACACAGTTATGTCAGAGGTTTTCTGAACTTGCAGAAGCATTTGCTGCCAAGTAGTATGCCCTTCTTTATGACAGCAAAACCGACATAAAAACTTGGGCTTGGATGACCATCTAACTGGTATGCTAAGGAGATATTTATCCAGGGATGTAACTCGCTGTGATTAGGGGAAGAAAAAAAAAACCACAAAAACAAAAACACAGAGCGAAAATGAATGACAAAAATGTCACCAGTGGTGTTTTTGTATTTATTCCAATGCTGAAAACAATTACCCTTTGGCAAAATTTCAAATTCTGATTAGTTGATAGTGTTTCAAGTAAGCCAAGAGAAAATAAGCATGAAAAGAAATGAGCTGATATTCCTGACGCAGAACTGGATTGGTGCTTAGAGGATAGCATACCCAAGTTAACCTCCAAATGTCATACGCACATCATAACATAAAAATGAACAAGGTACTATTTATAGGGCTTCAAATGAGTAGTTGAAAACTGACACTTAACTATGAAAATTTAAATATGTATCTTTCTTAAGTAACTCCTGCCTTTCACATAAGCACATTTGGTTTCAATAAAAAGGTGTGCTTGGGATTATTTTATTTTTTTTGAACATATGAGAGTCCAAACTAGTCCTTTTGTTTGCAATTACTGTCCTGACAGCTCAAACGGTAATTGAGTTCATTAGTAGTCATTCATCTCATGAGACATATCGCTAATAAATTTCTGTCATCTTGGGTGGAAGTCCCTTCCATTAATGTTACAGTTTTTCAGATAACCCAGCAAGTCTCAACCTCACATGGAAAATGACTCACAGTTCTGGAGGGAACCAGGAAACTTCTGCCAGCCTGCAAGTATAGGAGCATTTGGTCAAAGGCAGCTAATCCACTGCAACATAGAGAGTTTGTGAGATAGACTTTGCTGGGCAAGCCCCTTGTCTACTTTGTATAACATATCCTGTCACCGTGCCAGGCATTTTTCACAGAATACTAATTTAATTTCACAGGCTTCAAAGAATATTTTGAGTTGGGAAGGAAACAAGGATCATCAAGTCTAACTCTTCAGTGTATGGCCCATAGAGGAATCAACGCACAACCTTGGTGTAATTAGCACCATGCTCTACGCAGGGATGACAAACATCTTAGTCAACAAAACTACAGC
This sequence comes from Platyrinchus mystaceus, assembly GCA_035041135.1. Classification (NCBI taxonomy): domain Eukaryota; kingdom Metazoa; phylum Chordata; class Aves; order Passeriformes; family Tyrannidae; genus Platyrinchus; species Platyrinchus mystaceus. Next base: position 64,258,724 of record JAWWLV010000088.1, read on the forward strand.
TGAATGACCCGCTGTCATGCTCAAGTTCAGATTTAGAAGGGATCCACAGACTTAAGACTTCATTTGCCTAGTTTATCTAAGAGGCCCAGTTTAGCAGAGTAGTACAGTAATTACTCACAGGTTTGCATAAAGCAAAACTGGAGGAGGTTGTGGTTCTCTTTGTACCCTACAGCTCAGCTGCGATGCATGGAAACCAATGCTTAATTCTGTCTCACTTGATCACTCATGCCTCAACTCCTGTGAACATATTTAGACCACGCAGTTGTAAAGTCTTGAAGGGAAAGGAGAAGGAGGGACTATTCATCTGGTTTGCTTTCATATTAACTGTCTGCAAGTGTAGGCTCTCGATCCACCTGTGCCACAGTGCTCAGGCCAGAGCCACAGGGCAAGTCATCACTGGCACAGTGCAAAACCAGGAGAGCCATTACGAGGTTCCCAGTTCACCTCACGTGGTGGAGGGAATATAATATACATATATATATATATATAAACATTTTAAAACTGTCAATTAGCCAAGTGATGAGATTAATCGTTATTCCACCAACTATGGTACTTTCTATATTTCTTTATAGTTCTAATTTCATGCTCCTTCCCATAAAAAGTCCATATTAGACCAAACCACTAACATCCCAGCATCTTACAAACAAACTAGATTATTTTTTAACTAGATTATTTTTCCTCCTCATGGTTGGGTGACATTTTATAACTACTAATTCAGTGATTCATCACTGACAAAGAAGACATGCACGTCATCATAAGCTTTCAATGCCAATTTTAAAAATAATCCTTGAAGCAATGCAATTGCTAATTACTCATAGAAAACCATGATAAATTTTAAACTTGGAAGCTCTGTTGTGGTTTTACTCATTTTTCTTAGAGGCTTTGTTTAGAATATGAACTTAGGGAGCCAAGAAATCCCAAGAAAGTGGTAGAAAACAAATAAAAACAGGACCTGGAAAGAAGTGAAGTTGTAATACGGGAAGTAAATGGACCAAGAGAACCATAGGAGTTCAAGAACATAAAGCTTTTAAGGCAGGATGAGGGCCCGGATCTCAGTGATATCCCCTAATGCATGCTTTCTGAGCAGGGATGACAAAGTGTGTGCCTCAGAGCTGGGGAAGAGGTCTGCGTAGCAATTACTTTACCTCCCGGAATATAAAACTGCTGAAGTAGAACAGGCAAGGTCAGAAGCAATTTGCAATCCCTATGGGCTGAAAGCTGCTTCTTGACCTGCCAAGGGCTGGATAAACTTCAGCTACTACTGCTACAACAGAAATATTTGAAGCATGCCTCTCAGCCGCACACATCAGAGCCCAGCGTCCCCCCTCACACTGGCGTTGACCTCAGCTGGTGTTAGCGTGCAAGGCTGCAGACTGCCTTGGACAGAGGGAAGGATGCTGCTTCTCTCCTTGTCTTTGCCACAGTGGCAACATGTTCTGGCAGAGGGGCTGGGCACACCAGCATGGCAACATCATCATCTGCTGCTGCAACCAGACCTGAGAGGAACTGCAAGTTATGCCTCCAGCTCAGGAGGTCTGTGTGTGTAAATTTAAATGTTTGATGTTTGTCTTGCAGAATGGCTTATTCATAATGGTTAATTGAAGGAGTGAGTGGGTGGGAAAAGGCACTTCTTTATAGCATCAGCTTTGAAGCCAAACTGAGCTACTGACCTGTAACCTTTTCTCCTGCCTCTGGCACAGCATACAGCAAATGCAAGCTAGTGCACGGTCAGGAGGAGGATCACAGTTGCCCTTCTGGGTTATGTTCACATAGGCAAGAGCAGTCTGTGACTGACTTCCTCAAGGATCCTGGCCATATGCCACTGGTGCCACTCAGAGTGTTCCCATCCCCCATCTGAATACATGCGCTCGCACGGCGTGGAACACTATCCTCCTAACAGCTGCCCACACAGACCCTGACAAGTGCCTGCAGCTCCTCTCCACTGGCATCTCAACCTTTCTTGCTTGTTTATTGCCTGGGACCAAGCTGGTCCCTGATAAATTGAGTTTATGAGCCAGAGACTGAAGAAGAATATGGGCTGATGGCTATCTGGCCCCCATCAGGCACCAGGGGGGCTTCTGACATGCTGATAGGAAGATTGAGGCCTCCAGGAGGCAGATTATTGCACCCCTCTGAGGGTCTGCTCTGCTGCCTATGACTAATTCTTCACCTAAATTAGAACATGAAGACTCCTGCTGATACATGCACTTCTAAGAGGACTGCCAAGCTTATTTTTCCTTAGCTTTTAACTACGGTACTTACTCTACTTTTACATTAACTCATGTCTGCTCTGCTTGCTGTTCATTAGTCTCTTTATTACCCTCTGTTTCATGACACTTAACTCCTCCTACCCCCACGCACACTTAAAGACTTGGTGGGTGGTGAACCCCGTGCTCACAGCACTGTGGGTGGGAGAAGGTGAGTCTGTAGATTTTGCCCAGGAGCAAGTACATGTATAGGTGTAATAATCTTCCCTAGGCAATTCATTCAGCAAGGGTATGGGTTTGAACCCTGGCAATTAGGCATGCCTACAGCTTTTCCACTACCAGTTTGTACCTCCCAAAATGTGATGTGAAGGTGGCATGGCCTGGTGCACACTGAGTGCTTACTGCTGCAACATATGATCCCTACTGTTGTGCTTTAATCCCAACCAGCCAATAAGTACCATCAGCCTCTCACTAACATACCCCACCACCCCACAGTGGGATGGGAAGGAGAACTGGAAAACAAAGAAAACAGCAAACTGTGAGCTAAGTTTAATACTTGAAATAAAATAATAATAAAATAATTATTGTAAGAAAAAGAGACAACCAAAGAGAAAAAACAAACAAACAAACAAACAAGAAAGACAAGTGGTGCACAACACAACTGCTCACGACCCCCCCAACTGATACCCAGCCTGTCCCCAAGCAGCAATTGCCCCCCCCCAGTTCATATACAGAGCAGGATGTTCTATTGTTTGGAATACCCCTTTGGCCAGTTCAGGTCAGCTGTCCTGGTTATCTTCCCTCCCAGCTTTTGGTGCACCTCTTTGCTGGCAGAGCATGGGAAAGTTCTTACTTAGGATAAGCACTAATTACAGTGTTTCATCAACATCAATTACATACTAAATCCAAAAATACAGCACTGTACCAGCTACTAGGAAGAAAATTAACATTATCCCAGCCAAAACCAGGACAGCTATCAATCTCTTCATCATTGTTCCCTATTTGCAAATATATTGACAAAGTCCCAAAGTGACAGCTGATACCTGAAAGTTCACAAAACTGTCAAGTACAGAAGTGTATTTAACACCTTGCATCCATCTGTTATAACTGCCCATGCAGAATTTCCAACATTTCCCTACTACTCTGCAACAGATGGGAAAAAAGCTGGCTTACACTCCCAAGACTTAGCCCAGCTTGTTTTTTCCTGAGCACTGAATTAGCATTACTTAAAAACAGGCCTGACACAGTTTGCTCAGGGAGCTGACAGAGCTCAACACAGGAGCTACGGAGCACACTGTCAACAGAGTGTCAGCAGCGTTTGCTGTGCCACACGGAGTGAAGCTGCAACATCCCCATGACCATCTGACATGGAAACACAAACAAATTTCATCCACCTCCAGGAGCAAAGGGCTAGAAAAATTAATCTTTGGTTTTGTTTTCTTCCTCTTGCCAACCTCAGGCAAGGCAGTTACCGTCCTGCTGCAGCCTGTCATGCCAGAACCAACACTTGCTGTCAGCAGCATACGTGCGGCCCGCTGGTTTTTTTTGTGAATGAATACGGCTAAATAGCACAGGCAGCCACCAAAACTGCTCTTCTCCCTTGTCCAAGTGAAGCTCCCCTATCAACCCAAGTAGCATCATGCATGCCACGTTCAGTTGGTGCTGCAGGGTCCTGCATCAGCCTGCTGGCTCATACCTCTCGGGAAGGCTGAGAAGGTCTAGGTCCCCACTCCCTCAATTGTCTCCATGCAGACAAAATAAAGGTCAGAAGAAGAACCCAGCATGGGTTTCATACCAGTATATATTCCTTAAATATGCATATATATATACAAGCACACATGTATATGTGCACACACATCAGTCCTCCATGCCACATCTCAGTCTAGTACCCCTAGCATCAAAAATTATTACAAATAAAAAACCCACTATAGCTACAAAGTCAAGTACTCTGAGTCCAGACTGCACAAATAGCCTTTATATCTGTATTTCTTAGCTTTAGTCCTCACCCATATGCCTTTTGTCACATACTGTTTTTCCATAAATACCCTACCTGTCTCAGTGCCAATATTTTAAGCAATATTCAGGGGCTATGCCCTAGAAAGTAGAGGCCTGGAGGACCTCTGCTTTACTTTTTGTAAAAAGTCATAATGTACTGCTAAAGTAGTGAACACTGTTGAAAGAAAAGTCATGGTGCCTTGTACCAAAAAAGTTTCTATAGCATTTGCACAGTTCCTTCAAAGTGCCCATTACCTTGTTTAACCCCAGGCTTTGAAATAGATACTTCATCTACTTCCAGTTAATTACACTGAAACATTTTTGGCCTACTGTGCTAGGACAGTAAGTACATACAACAGGAACCCGAAGCACAGGGCTATACTTAAATTAATCAAGTAGCATAAAAAAATGTTACATACAAATAATAAAGGTTTGGGATTTTTTTCCTCCATTTCACAGTTCATTTTGACCTTAAACAAATCTGGTTTTCAGTATAACAAGCTGCAAGCAAAGTTGGGTCAAAGTCAGAAAATAATTCTCAGCAAGCTTCATCAAAAATTCAAACATTTGGCTTTACTGTTTCCCCAAACAAAACTGTTTAAGAACACATGTATCTAAATTTTTATATAAAAAGCATGTTTTAAATAGAAATGAAAAGCAATGCTTTAGACTGCATACTTTTACACCCCTCCCCCCTAAAAAAAAAAGGGAATTGAAAGTAGCATACTTCATCTGAAAAGAGGTTTTAGACAGTGCTTTCCCTATCCATTAAGAAGCGGCTCAGATGAGATGCCAGGTGAAGTACATCCTGTCATGGATGATCATGAATTAACTTTCTGTGCTTCTCTTCTCCTTCCAAAAAACTGCCTCTCATCACTAGGAAGATAAACACTGCATGGACATCTACAACAGCAGCACTACCTGACAGCCAAACATAAGAATAACTACATAGGTTCAGGTCTGAAGGGTACCTGCAGTATATACCAGATAATGCATGGAGCCACACAGCGTGAGAAGGAAACAGAGACTGACTACGCTGAATGACAAGGAGAAAACTATTATTATTCTATGAACTTAAACTCAAGTAAAGGTCATACAGATGACCTTGACTTTGGCATTTATTCACTTTTGAAACTACCATTAGTATAATCAAAAACCACAAAACAACATTAATAGGATGCTTCTAATATTGCTTTCTTAATATTTTACGATAAATATAGTGGAACAACAGATTTTCTCCTGTGAAATGGGCTCTTTGAGTAACTTTTACATCTCTCTACTAGAGATAGTGCAATAACCCATCATTATTGCCCTTACAGTCCTCCTGACAAAATGTGAGGCAGATGGCTTCCAGCAGGTTTGCAGCCTGTTGCTGAGAAAGGAAATGCAGCCCTGAAGGAGGGTGACCTCTGGGGCAAGGCTCTTCGAACAGTTACTCTCCAGATTGCTCAATAGATTGAGAGGTATTTATGGTCTAATTGTGGAGGTAAAGCTGCAATTCAGACCTGTCCCATGCAGCCACGTCAAAAGGGGGTCTTGTTCCAGGAACTAGGACTGGTTACGGGATCATTGCCTGTGGTTTGATCAGACATCAGATGACCTGGTCAAAGCCTGGCAGAGCTGTGAGCACCTTCAGGCAGGATCTTCCAAGCGAGAAGCATCAGGTGATTCTCACTGCAGGTTACTCAGGAATTGGGGTACATTCTCTGTAGTTTAAATTAAATGCACCTCTGCAATCTCTCAGCTCTTATGCACTTTCCGAACAGCAAAACCAACACCCATTAATCAAGGCTTCTGCCTCAGCCATCTAGTGGAAGGTGTCCCTGCCTATAGCAGAGGCGTTGGAACTAGATGATCTTTAAGGTCCCTTAAAATTCAAACCCTTTTTTGATTCTATGATCTTTCCCTTGGCACTTAGCCAACTTCTCCCGGTTCTCTTCACCCCTACCTACTAACACTTCCTCTGCATTTTCGTATCTAGCCAAAAGAATTCTTCTGACCCATTACCCTGTGAACAGAGCACGTTAGATGGCTATTTCCAGCTAAAAGTGACTGTAGCTGGAATCTTGACATCAAGAGGTGTCAAAGTTGAGACCCTTCTGTGATGCAGAAAATGTAGACTCTGTTGCCGAAGCTACCATTACAAGTCACTTTGGGTCCTCATACCATTGCTTGCTCTCTCACTGTTACTTGCTCAGGTCACAAGGACTGCTTCTGTAGCCTGCTCCTCAGGCTGCTCTCCTAATTAGAAACCAATAACTTCCTGTAGCACTTCATTCATCCTTGAAAGAACAACATTGGAAATACACTGGTGAAAATAACATACCAAATGAAAGGGGAATTCAGCGTCAAGAAGTAAATAACATGTTTGTGAAGCAAAGACACAGAGCATTTGTTCATTACGGAGCAAGATGGGGGGGGAATGCCTTATGGCAGATCTGAAAGGCACATGGGTTGTGCCTTACTTTCTTTGCTCACTGCTATGAAAGGTAAAGTAAAATCATGCCAGAAAGTAAAATCATGCAGTGTATAAAGCAACAGCTAGCCCTCTCAGTACAATGTTGTCCTTCTTTAGAGGAGGGAAGCTTAAGATTTTATGTTTGCCTTTGACAAGAATTTCTGTAGTGCTTCTATTTAAAAAAGAATTTTAACTGGATCTGTCTTTCCATCATTTTTAGTACTATGATTTACCCTGGTAAACCACATGGATCATAGGAGGGTAATTTTGCTATTGATATCATTTGGGCAAAACGAATGTTTTCTGTATGCCTCAGACTGTGAACGAATGAAGGTATTAATTGAAATGTAAGGGTAATGATCCCAAAGCACTCATTTCAGAAACCCTGTTTTGCCTCTGCAGTGCTATTTGGTTGCCTAAGCTATGAAGTCAAGCGGTGGCTGAAAGCTCAAGTATCATCCTGCAGCCTTTGGTTCATGGGATTTAGCATGAGGTTACTTCTACCTAACATGATGGCAAGTAATACAACTCCCTTCAAGAGTCTCTGAAGTAAGAAAGTGATGAATGTTCTAGTCACTTCACAAGCAGGCTTCATGCCTTACTCTTGGGCAAAACCCCCATAACAACAGATAAAGTAACACGTCAACAGACTTTCTTACTTAAAGCCCTTAGCAAAAGGCCATTCTGCTTTACTCTTGTATGCATCCCGAGTCACAGGAGAGATGAAAATTTAGCAGGAACAAGAGACCCTGCACGAGCTGTTTGACCATCACTCCCCTGAAGGGAGAGAACACAGGCACAGACTGCCCTTGCTCAGGGTCACACCTTGCAGAAAAAAATGTTTGCCAGGTGGGAAGACAGAGAAGGAAGTAAGGTTCCTGCCCTCTGCTCCAAGGGGAAGGGCCACAAGCAGTGCATTGGGTCACACCACAGGGGCTGAAGAAGGGGAAGAGGAGAGCAAAAGTTATAGCTCAAGGTCCTACAAAACACAGTCCACAGAGAGTAAAGCCAAAACCAGTGGTCTTGCAGCTAGGCAGTACATACTGCTTTCATGAAGAGTCCCACTGAAGCTGTCTCCCACCTGGCCAAACTCTTTGGCCCATCTCTGATCAGAGTTCCAAATGCATACTGAGCTAAATACACTGGGCTTGGGACAACAAATCACTTCTGTCCCCTTCATCCCCCAGGACACTTGACATATTGGATGTACAGGGGTTTTGATCCTGTTCTTTCAATCCTTTGCAGGTTGGATGAGGGGTAAGCAATTGGGTTTAACTTGTTAAAAAGTTTTTAGAAGTTGAGGGGCCATAAAGAATGGGGGAATAAACAACAAAAAATACAACCAGCAGCCAGCTGCTATTTGCACACAAAAATATAATTTCTTTTTTTTTCCCTGAAAAGTGCTGCTTCTGTGCTTAAGACCCAGACAGACAGGAAAAGACTTTGCCAGGACATCAGTTTTCCTCATTTGTGGGAGCAGAGAAAGGAGACTGCTGTGCAACCTTTACCAGCAGTCTCACTGTCAGTTGAAGGACCCTACAGCTTACTCAGGGTTATAACTTTTTGTTATAAATCTATTTTGGTTGGGAGTGGGGGCAGCTGTTAGTGCCATGACAGGAGCATACTTTAAGGCAGCAGTCATTTTGTGCAGTCTTCCATAATTTTGGACAAAGCATTAATGTTGTCTAGAAGAACTTAGGGCAGGAAGGAAGTCATGCCTCGGGTGTTCTCCACATGCTACCAAGAGAATAGCAAAAGCATTTTGAAGTGCAGAGCCACTGTCTCACCTCAGAGACCCCTCCTGACAAGCCAAGAGAAAGAGTCATTTGTGACAACCACTTTTCTGGATTTGGAAGTAGTGAAAGTTACCAAGCTCTTGAAAAAAAATAAGTGTGCTCTGATTCCAAGGTTTCCTTCAGATTGACTCTCCTGGCAAACAGAAAAGACCCAAAGCCAAGTAACTCTACTCAACGTCTAGCTCATCCTGCACGTCTCATGCTAGAAGGATTACGTTATGCCTTACTGCAGCCATGCCCTAAGCCCATTTAAAACTTCACACCCTTATGTGTGGCATAAACTCTTTGCATATTCCTTTAATTCACTATTTTCTCACAAGCTTGCTCAGCTATTTCCTGACAACTCCCATGAGTCATTTGGTGGGTTTTTTCCATGTAGTTCAAGTCAGCCTTTGAAACATGAAGTGTCTCAGAAAATTCACCTTGAGGAACTGATCATCAGTGCACAGTCACCCACACACCTAATGCTTAGGAGGCAAATTCCATGCATGATGATGGTTTCTGTATCCCTTATCAGAATAAGGGCAGTGCCCCAGCAATGTTTTGTTTATGTTATCAAGACAATAAGCAGGTTTAAAAAACAATCCAAAATGACCTTTGAAAGCATAACTGCTCATTTTAAAGCTAGATTAATGATCTTTAGTGTAGAGATCAACCCTTTGTTTTAGATTTGCATAATCCATATGGTGGTCTGGCTCTAGACACTGTCCCAATATGAATAGTAACAAAAATATTTTTTAAAAGGCTGAGCTATTCAAACTTATAAAGTATTATATTTTCAAACCAAAATTGTGATTTGGTTGTGCTCTGATTTACCAGCTGCATTTCTCTCAAAGCTTATTTGGCAAAGCCTACAAAGCAGATAATTTTACCCCAGATGAGGTCTGTTTGTCCTTTTGGTTCCCCAGCACAGAGCTGCAACATAGGCCACAAATATGCAGATGAAGGAACTGCTGAAATAAGCATTCCAGAGCTATTGAATAGCTCTAGATATCAGCCTCCCTGATAAATGCATTGGGAGCAGTGAAGGAAGGCCATGAAGCATATATCAGTTTATGATACTCACCAAAATTCCTTAGACCTTAATGGGGATATAAGAAAAGTCATGCCATTGATTAAAAACACATACCGCTGACAGTGGCAAAGTTATTTAATCATATTTTGGAGCGAATCAGAGCTTTTCCTGAGGACAGTCTTGTGTGCCATCAGTAGAGGCATGCAGGGAAACCCTGCGTGGAATAGAACTGTTTGAATTGGCAGGACAAAAATTAAATGGAAAGACATTTTCATCCTTTGCTTATCTCTGTTTCACTGACCTTTTCTTTCAGAGGAGGGAAAAAAAGTACTTGGGTCTGTGAAGAAATATTTGGAACAAGGATATCCTGCGAGTGAAAAGAAGTTCTACAATTGGGAAAGGCAAAAAACCAGCAAGTGTAACCACAATGCTGGATTTCCTATGGAGATAACCATCGTGGCTGCACAAAGCTCCTGTGTTCCTTCAATTAACATACTGTAGGTGGAAGCCAAAAACACTGGATAATGGTAAGTTTCACTTTCTACAAAGTCAAAAGCTGTTTTAATAGAAGCGTAGCTGCCTTTCTTTTCAGTTCCGCTAGAAAATACTCTCTTTCTCAGAGGCTGACTGAACACCCACATTGTTCAGAAGCCAGGCAGAGCGCTCCTTGTTAAGCTTGCTTGCAGTAAATCATAGCATCAAAGCTAGCAAGAGCTGGTATCCTGGGTAGGGATAATGCTGCAAGTCTTGGTAGTAAATGGATTTTCACTGAACGTTATTACCAGGAGGATTTTCTCTGGGAAAGAAGAGGAAGGCAAACAATCCCTCAGGGGTTCAGTACAGCCTATTGGGGTGCAGCACATAAGTACGAAGACATGAGCAACTTGGTCCATGTTGCCATTAGAGGTGAACTTCTGAAGATCGCACTGGTCATTTCTTGTATTTAAGGGAAATTTCTGGATGTCAGCAGGAAAAATTCAGCGTCTCCTACAGACAGTATAAGACATTTTAGGAGGCCTTGTACCCCACCACTCTGAAACCTGCACAGGTTCCTGACTTCACACTCCCCATTTGCTGGTCCATGCCACCATAGCAGCCAAGTTTCCCTGCAGAGGGCAACGCCACAGGTAAGGCAAGTAGGCTCAGGGCTTAGACAGTGAAAGACAAGGAGGTTAAGAGTGCTGCTGACCCACACATTTAATGACGTATTTCTTCTTTTTGTCAGCCTGACTAACACACAAATATATGGCATGTCCATGCATTACCACACACCTACTCTTCAGCATTTGAAGTCTAGGTGGCCCTCGAGGCAAGAATTACATCATGCAGAACAAAGTGCAAAACTCCATGCCATTATAAACATCTTATCAGTAATGACACCAATTTGGATTTGAACGACAATCTTAACTTTGCTCCTTAGCTTTGACACCCAAAGAACAGTTGTAGAAACTACATCCTTACACAGGCAATAGGAAAGATAAGGAATCACATTTATGACGTAATTAAGTAAAACATGCTGCTCTCCCAGTAGTGAACCTATTTCTAATCATCCTAGAGTTGTCTCACCTTGCATGTGCTGCTTGAACACTTGTTAAAGGTGCTGCCAGGGCGCTTTGTCAGTAGGAAATGGCTGCCAATAGAAACTTAGCAGCAGAAACCTGAAGCAAGGCTTTCATCCCTGTCCCAGTCTCTAGCATTGTATTAATTCTTGAGAAAAATATTTTAAAAGAAAACCACTAGGCAATTTTGAAAGGGGTCTTGGTGAAAGAAATCAAATAAGAACTTGGAACTGATGATTCTATGAGAAACGTAAAAGATTTTTTTTCCACTTGTTACTGCTTTGAAAAAAGAAACCCTTTCCAACTTCCAGCATCAAACAGCCCCAATGTAAGTTTTTTTTCTGGTTTCATTTGATAAAGGACAAGAAGAATGTCAAAGTTTTCTTGAAATACCTGCATGTCTTCATATTTTTCCATGAATCTTTTAAAAGAGGTTCTTTTCCAGAAACCATACTAGTTTAGGGTTTAATCCTTGCCCAGCACCACATTTATTTTCCCCGCCCTTTGCTGTTCCCACTGTAAATGAGTCATGGCTCTTTATACCCCTTTTAAAGAAGATAAGTGCATAAATAACCACCAAAAATGTGCCCTGTGTAAGTATGTCAGTTATACAATTAAACATTTTCTCCTTCTCGTGATGTGTTTTATTGAGGTATAAATCAGGACTACGAGGCAATTTAGTACAGACAGGAATTTTATGGAGTGGGGGTGCAGATCCCCTGGGCTCATCTGGAAAATGAGAAACATACTCATAGATGATACAGCTTGCAGGGTGCAAGATTCACAGGAGCTAGAGAGCACTCCGTCTAGACTGAGATTTAACTTTCTCATTTAAATCAAGTGAAATAGGACTGTGCTGGATGCAATTGCATTAAACATTTCTGTGTTGGATTAAGGAGCTTTTTGCAAAGCCAAGTCCTACTGAAGAAATTGTGTGGGCAGAATGGATTGGTGCCAAATCACAGGCAGTAAGCAGGAGCTGAAAGGTAGCAAGTATCTCCCTATGTTTAGCAAGGTTTTAGCTGCACTCACTTTCTTTCTTCCACTAAGCAGAAACATTCTTTTCTCTCCTGCTACTACAATGGGTAGAGAAATGTTTGTGGCAAACTTTGCTTCCTTCTAGTCAGGACTCTCAGTTGCAGAGCCTCCTCATTTCTCTCTAGGAAGGTATAAATTGAGGTCAAATAAGGAACCTTGGCTTGCTTGCATCTGGAGCGTGCCTGGTAAGAGACAGCAGGATTCAGATAGAGCTTTTTTCTTACTCTCAGAAACTGACTAAAACCACCTCCCTGCACCTTGCCCAAATTGGCAAGTCACCATGATGGAAGGGAAATCTCTGCCTTGCAGTGCTGCCCAGCAGAGGTGATGTACACATCTCATAGCCCATCAAAGAGAGGAAAAAGATCACTCCATCCTCAGTCAATGGAAACAGGGCAATCACATTTATCTCAGTGTCCACCCATGCAGATGTCCCCTCCCACCATATCCCCCAACTGCATATTTGGGATTTACAGACAGTAGCGCCACAGGGTTTTATTTCTCCAGCCAGCCCTGTACCCAAGAATCTGGGGCATTAGCATCCTAACCTCACCTAACAAAGACAAGTAGCCTAGGTTCTTGTCTCCACAGTCAATAGAATTTCTGGAGTTAGACTCAATAAGCCCCTGAAGACTCTTCACTCTCAGCATCTCAGCTAGGCAAGATACATTTCCGTCTTCCTGCATCTTCCAAAAAACAGATGCCTAAGCTCTGCCTGCACAGTAACGGGGCAAGGGCAACATTCTCCTCTCTGTGTGCAATCCAGCCCACACTTGGACTCAGGAGAGCTGCATAACTAAATTGTTGTCCTCTTAGCTGCACAGAAGATAGTAACAAGCTGAAACAAGTCTGCAGGCTCAGATGACCCCCAATTGAGTTATATTTGAATCAAGCACCACCCTCTTGACATGCAGCACCTTAGAGTACACAGCATTAATTTTTTTATGCTTATGAGCTTTCCACTGTCCAGCAGTGCCAGCTTATGATACATTTTCTGGAGTACAAGACCAAGGATACATGCTGGTTTCTATAGTGACCCTCCAGCTCCCACATTTTGCAAGAATTCCAACATTCAATTGTGGTTTTGTTTGTTTGAGAAAAATACATTTTATTTTTTTTTTACTCAGCCCTCAGTGCTTTATCTGCTTCTGCAGTTCAGGACAACAAAACCAATCCACCTGGTTTGTGCACGACCATGCCCTTCCTGAGGATGTCCTCTCCCAGTATGCCATCTTGGACTTTCTCCCCACATTCCCTGGTGCTTTGCACTAGAGTAAACTGAGCTGCTCTGTGACACTTATCCAGCAACTCATCCCCAGGCCCTGACCTTCTGCACTACATCCTTGGCTTCCAGCTGAAAAGATACACCCTGTGTAATTGGTAGGAGTTTCCAGACAATACCTAATCACAGGTTTGGCATCAGCAGAAAGTTCTGAATCAGGCTTCAGTAGCCTTCTGACCAAAGGCTAGCAAGGGGAGAGGCCCCTTGCCAAGGAGGGAGGGAAACTGCAGTCAATATCTGTATTAAGACCCAGACCTTAAGAGTGGGAGGGTTAGAAGAAGTCCCTGTTAAGAGGGTGAGAGTTAACAAGAGAGCACAGCACCTTTCAACCATCTGTTTTGTTTTGTGCTTTAAGGTGCAGTAAAACTTATTTATATCCAATTTCTTAGTTTACAAGGAAAGCAAGCTGCCTTAAAGGTTTTAAAACTTGTCTCAGCTGAGCAGCAGTTCTCCCAGCCTAGATTTTGGGGATTATATCTCATGCCATGAATAATACTTTCATTCATTTTTCCATCTACAACCTGTACCTCCAGTTGACAGGGATGGTTTGTTTTCATCTCCTTTGAAATAAAGAAAGATAAAGGTCTGAAGTAGCAACTGTCTGAAATATACCCAATTACAGAGATGCTGTGCACAGATCTTTAGATTAAGAATCACCGTAGAGAAATTTGGATATAGTGTCCAATGAAGTAGTAAGAAAAACAGAGTACCTTGTAATGGATCTTGAAGAAAACACCAAGTACTTAGATTTTGTATTTATTTATTTTTAAGGAAAAAAAATAAAGAGCTTTGGACTGACTTAGCAGTGGAGGCAGAAAATATAAACGCTATATAGAGAGTTTTGTATTCTTTCCATTTGCTTCCCATGTGCTGTGCAAGTAGCTGCTTCATCAACATGCATTCACCACAGTTTATCTAAGGGAAGCCTGGCCTTGGGAGCAGCTCCTGCATTTGTTGTTCTTTAACACAGCAATAAGGCCTCAGGGATAAGTCCATCCCCTGATAATCTTCATGCAAAATTGAGCAGTCCTCAGGGGATGCTGGCAGACAAAATGAAGCATGGAAAAAAGCCTAAGCCTGCTCTGTTTTATGCCTGCATCCAACCTAGTAACTCCTAGACTGCAGCCAGGTACAGGTTTAAAGCCAGCTTAGTCCTCCCTCCTTTCCAAGTATGACAAAATGCAAGTGAGGTACATCTCCACCTCCAGCCAACTGGAGAGTTAAGAGAAACAGAGATTCAGCTGAAGTTTACCTTATAGATTAACACATCCTTGACCAACTGGAGAAAGTACCACTGAGTTAGCAAGGGTAAGTGCAGAAGGGAGAGCAGGGATCTAGATGACATGGTTATCAGCTGTTGAACAACCTGATATTTAAGGGCTGGGCTCTTCCAGTGACTCCTCATAAAATTTTTTAATATTACCTTGGCCAATTAAAGACAGCCTCAAGTTGTTTTGTTTCACTGTTGTGTGAGGTTACCACAGTGTGTATCAGGATCACCTAAGAAACAATCAAAGTAAACACTCTTTGCACACCAATATATAGCCTATTTTTTTGGCTGGCTATTTTACCTAAACCCCAATTGCATGAGCACTGTTACTATTCCATTGGAGATGGGGGTATCCAAAGTAGCTAACTAAATACAGATACATACAAAAGGGCTGGAATAGATCAGGGCCACCATTAAATGCTTGGAACCAATGCTTTGATGGTCAGAAGTAGTCAGAACACCTTTTTCTTTTCTCAATTTTGAACTGGCTGAAGCCGTTAGGTCTGAAAAGCACAAGAGAAAACCAGAACAAAAAGCGCCTTCCTTTCACAGTTTCTCTAATGTAACCTAAGCCAGAAAAACTCAGATTTTCACAGGAAAGACGGCTCTACAACACACTCAGCAATGCAAACAGTTCAGCAGAGCGCAGCAAGGCAGGACACCCCAAGGGCCACCCTGAGAGCTGCCCGCACGTGAGCTGGTGCATGCAGGGAGACAGGACCAGCCATCACACCTGCAGGCTGGGCTCAGACCCAGGGCAAACATTTGCCTTTCACAACAAAAACAAATGAAAGCCTTTGGGTTGCCCCAAATGAACATAAATATTTTTCTTCAGAAATTCTTCTGTTTTGTTTTTGTGTGTGTGTGTGTGTGTGGTTTTTTGTGGGGTTTTTTTGTTTGGTTTGGATTTTTTTGTGTTTTGTTTTCATTTGGGTTTTTCTGTGATTTTCTTTGTTTTGTTTTTTTCTTTAAACTAACAAAGAGCAGGCAAGAAGAGAAGGGGCTCGCTGAAAGCATCTTAAAGCTTTATTTACTTTAATACTAAAGCAAGAGGCTCTAGCATCTACTTAAGTACCATGAATATATGCATTCCTTATCCGCAGCATTAGAATGCCACTAAAGAACAGATTCACTCATCAGCCTACAAATTATACTGCCTTTGCTCACCATGTCTGTTCATTTCCCAGAATATTTTTATGGAGCCTTGTTTAATTTTATTCTTTTTTCTCCCTTCTCTCATTCATGACATTTCCGTATGCTCATGATTATTTATTTGGCATGGCATTTTGATGTAAGGGAACAGCCAAGCCCTGCGTGCATACATAGCAAAGAATTTCCACTTTAAGAGAGCTGGGTTGTATAATTTATAGATAGCACAAAAAACTAACTTAAGGAGTGAATAACCTTAAACCTAGAAAAGTTGAGAGGTGTTATCTGTGTATGGCTTTTGGCGAGACAAATCAAAGTCATATCATCAACTTCAGCTTTAGAAAACTTTTGCCTTTGGCCCTGATTCCAACATTACATCTTGAACCTCTCTCTGCTACTGAACCTGAAAAAACATCCTAGCCATGTGCAGCTGGACTGCTCTGAGGGGACTGCAATGCCACCAGCAGTGGCATCCCAAGCCTGCTCAAGGGGAGATAGGAAACACGTAAAGTGGCTTGTCTCAGGCTTTCTGTATGAGAGCCTAGAGATAAACACAGCTCAGTAACTTCCTCCCAGAGGCCCAGAACTTCTCCCAGACCCCACTGGACTTCTTTCACAGTTAAGCCCAAAGCCATTTGCAAATAGCAGAAGGCTTTAGTCTCCTCACTGGGTTGCAGAGCTTACCTTGTGGTTATAAGCACACCTATCCATCCAAGCAGTAAACAGGGGCACACTTCCCTTCATCACACAAAGGATGATGGCCGTAACGTGAGCCGTACCTGCCTGCCCACAGCAATGCAAACCCTAGCAGCTACAGACACCTGGAAAACTTACTGCTGGCTCCCTGTTAATGAAGCACTTGAGCTACAGCCGTTGTTTATTCAAGAACCTAATAAGAGATGACTGTGGCTATTTTCCACTTAACATCATTAGTTAAACAGAAATTGATTGCAGATGGAGAACAGCCATTGTGTTTTATTACCAATGATTTGTTTCCTGGCATTTAGGGGCAGGTCTAGGTTGGCAGATCTGATCCCTTAAGCTGCAGACACTACAAGGTGTGGCCACACTCTGTGTTTACAAGCCATTATCACAGCTCATTTTTTGGCTTTTTTCAACTCCAGGCACGTCAATAAGTCTTAAAGGCTCTGTGTGAGGGAACATGAGTAGAGCTTAGTTTGTTTGTTATCAAAGATTGCTGACATATTTTAACTCTCAATAGAAAAGCTATCCACTACAGGCAATACTTACTTGCTTTCAACAGAAGGCCTCAGCAGCTTTAAACAGAGATGAGCAAAAAGGAATCTAAATGGCTTTTATATGTTTTAAGTCTTTCAAGCGAAACACAAAAGACAGTGCCAACCCACACAGTTTAACTTGGCTGGGTCTTGCTGCTCCCCCTATGCTGTACCAGACCAGATTCGTGGAACTACACCTGTAATAACTGGGATGCAAGCTTGAACTCTGTCAGGCCCATCTTTCTGCATTAACACTGAAATGCATGTAAAATCCCACTCAAAAATTTCAGCTGGTGCC
Source organism: Platyrinchus mystaceus (assembly GCA_035041135.1). Taxonomy (NCBI): domain Eukaryota; kingdom Metazoa; phylum Chordata; class Aves; order Passeriformes; family Tyrannidae; genus Platyrinchus; species Platyrinchus mystaceus. Next base: position 64,276,029 of record JAWWLV010000088.1, read on the forward strand.
TATTAAAAATGAGACCAAGCTAATTAAAACAAGCAATGAGTGTTCTGTCAAGAAAATATCTTCAGAAATCTTTACTGGCTCCCAGAATGTGGCAGGAAACAATGCAAAACACCACAGCTGAAAATCTTCTCTGGAGCTTGTCTCAGATTTTTTGGCATCAGATCTCCCTGTTCCCTGATTTTTCCCCTTTGCTACTCAAAGGACAGGTGCCCCAGGTTCCCATTGTGCAAAGTACGGCATAACCTCTGTTTACATGGACTTCAGCAAATGACAACACTGGTAGGGTCTTGTAGGACCTGATTCTCAGCAATAACCATACAGTATCTACAGAGCTATTGTAAGAAGTTACTGCCGTATCTCTTTCACAGTGTGCTTTCACCATCTGACAGAGCTTCCCTACCCAGCCCGACAGCTGGAGTACATAGGAACCACCATATTTGAAAAAACTACCTGTCCATCTAATCCATGTAAAACCAGCTGCCTTGATAAGATACAAATAACTTAGCAGCTTCCCCAAAGGAGAAGCTTTTCCCTAACCTCCACCGGTTATATAGAATGATAGAATATGCTGAGTCGGAAGGGACCCATAAAGATTATTGAGTCCAACTCCTGGCCCTGCACAGGACACCCCAAGAATCACACCATGTGTCTGAGAGCATTGTCCAAATGCTTCTTGAACTCTGTCAGGCTTGGTGCTGTGACTACTTCCCTGGGGAGCCTGTTTCTCAGGTCTGAAAATTTATAGCCCTTCCAGTGGCTTCTAACCCATGCCTACCATAAAGCCATCAAATACGTGCTGGTACCCAGATTACCACTGGAACAGATAGATAAACTCGAACAAAGAGATTGATCAATTGTTCTTCCAGGCTCCCCATGGTCCATGTGACCAATTTATGCCCAGAACCTTGCCATCCTCACTCACCTTGACCATCCACAAAGCTATACTTTCATAACGTCCAAAGACAGCAAAAGTGTACTTACCTATTTCTTTACCTTTCCCCTCCCAACAGAAAGTTTCTGGGAAAATGTTTTCAGAGTTACTGAGACCAGTTCAAAAGGCATTCCATAGTGCCATATATAGCAGCTGATGTAGTTAACCCAGAACATAGATGGTAATATTTTAAACAAAAAGCTCAATATTCTGCTGACCCTCCCGAATGTTATGGTACATTTCAGTCTAACATCTGACTGATGACCCAAACTCAGATCAAATTTTCAGTGGGTACAAATTATGCAGGGCATGTTCTCTAGCAAATCTAGTTGGCTAAACACCCCCAAGTTTTCTTTCACATGGCTATCTTCTACCCAGAACAATGGTGAATATCAAGTGCGACAGTGGGAATTTTTTCTCATGTGACCAGTTTTGTGTTATTCCTCAATAATAAGCACCATAAAAAAATTCTTAATTCTCAAGACTAAAAAGTCTATCTGATGGCACAATCCACACCGTTTGGTATCATTCACAGATGTGTTAGCACTGCCTCCTGGGTGAGCTCGTACAGTGGTATGGCATTTGTTAGCTTGTTCAATAGCACTACAGTCAACTTGTAAGTTCAGATTTCATGAGAGATAGTTTTTGGTCTTAAGCAGCAGGACTGCTGGCAGCACTGTGCATGTTGTGTGCAATTGCGTGTGGTGTCTTGTGCAATATCATCTGCAACATTTTATTTTAGATCGTGCCCCCTGTCCTCCCCAAAATGTGACTGGACTCTTTAAGGGTGAGAATGGATTTTACAGCAGATGATTGCGAGCTGTAGCTACACGGGGCCTCAAAATTAAACTCCATCTGTAGAGAAAGAATAAAGATCCAGCTGCAAATACAGTAAGATTAATGTATGATTTATCTGCTGGCATGGCACACCCTGGGAAAGAGGCTAATTAAAAGGGATTTGTGGAAAGTCACGTAGGATTACCTCTGCTAAAAGCAGTGGCAAGACATTTGAGTTATCAGTGATTTTTAAAAGTTCTAATTAAGATTCTAGAAACCAGAAGTTGTAGCAAAAAAATTGAGTCCTTCAGCTTCATCTGCACTGGAAATATGCTTTTCACATTAGGTCTGCAAGCATTTATAGCCTTAAGAAACTTGGAAAAGCCAAGACTAGTGTTCTATTATCTCAATACTCTAAATCCTCTTCCCATAAACTGTCATGGTAATGACTTCCATTTACATCAGTGACGTGGTCTGATGAGGGAAGGTAGTAAAGGCCTGCAGATTTTATCAGCTGAAGCATGTGATTGGCAGGACTTGTTTCCCAGCAAATTAAACTAGTAAGCAAATTAAGGAGCTGAAATGTCAGCTCTGCTCTTCTGACAGCAGCAGGTATTAATTTTGCCCAAAACACATGGTGTCAAGTTTTTCAAAAGAAAACTACAAAATTAGTTGGAGGACACTTCCTTTTCCATCTCTTGGCCATTTGAGGACCCTGCTGTGCACTTCAGAAACAGGGGGGTTCATACACCTGGTTTTACCTGCTACCAAGAAAAGCTAGCTCTTCCCTTGCATGCAGGGAAGAAAAGAGTTCACTTACAAAACATCTCTAGCATGATCAAAGTTGAACCTAACAACACAGAGAGACAGATGTGTTTTCAGAAGTAGGGTGTCCTTCAGAGTGCCATTTGTAAGACACACAGATTGTGTCGCTGAGTGGGGACCCTCCTGTGGAAAGAGCTCAGGTGGTTCCTCAAGCCAGTCTCAGTCACTCACAAGTGACAGTGTCCACGCAGGAAAGCAACGCTTTGGACGATCACTGGACCTCTTGCCTCAGATTCAGAGCAAAAGAAGCTGCATTGTCAGGGCCATCTCAGCCAACATTCTTGCCAAGGAGCAGTGAAGGGGTGGTACAGAAGAATAAATTCAACAGCTAATCCTTACAGAAAACACACACTGTCATGATAGAGCCTCCTTCTTGGAAATTGAAGTGCCTTACATCCCTGAGTCCAAAAGGGTAGAGAAACTCCCTTACAGAAGCATCAAGAAATAAGACAAGGAACCCTTTTCCTTTGCTTGGTAACAGCCAAGAGAGATACTTCATGGTTTTGTAATGCCCTGAGAGGGCAAAAGTAGCTTCATGCACAGATGTGGTTTGGTGGGATGAATGATGATGTGCATTTATGTTTTGGATTATTGAAAGATGATGGCTAGAGAAGGTCATCAGCCCTGAAGTTCAGATCCAGGTCTGAAACAGCTCCAAGCATTTCAGAGTACAGAGTGACATGCATGGGGCTTGGGTTTTGCTTTGGGTCATTGGAGAGAAAGTGGTCAGCTACAGAGTTTAGCTCTGGAATCATTCCCGAGTTTGTCTACATTCATGGCCTTGGCTTGGACCCATTAGTGGTAATAATTGTGAAGGAAAGTGCAAGGGAGGAAGAAAAGATAAAACAATGGCATAAATTCCAGTAGCTCCTGGAAGAAATACATTTGACCTTTTTTATCTACTAACTTCTAATGCTGATGCTTAGCTCTGTTTTTTGCTTTTAAAATACTGTCCATGGCAGAACGGAGTCCAAAGAGAAAATAGCCTCTGGAAAAAGTGTGAGACTCTGGGGAGACAGTTATTTACTGGCAGTTTCACAACCACCCCTGCACTTCTAATGAAATTTCATTTGTCAAATTCAGTGCAACTTGGTGACAAGCCAAGCTTATTCTGCTTGCCTTTTAGCTTAGAAACATCTTTTTGGTCTCTTGCTCCCAAGCAGTGCCTTTATTTCATTTGAGAGAAAAAGAGTTGCAGCTTGTAGCCAAAAAGCTGGCCTGAAGCTCTCATGGACACCATTTCTTATTTTAATATGAAAAATGAGTTAAAATTTTGAACTGCTGTTAACACCATGCATAATAAAGTGTGCTCCTCACCAACAGTACTTCAAAGGGAAATATATACAGCTTTGGCAAAAATAAAATGCAACCCACAACTGGTTATGATTTTCTATGGACTCACCACTGTCTGGGATGAGGCCACCTAACAGGAGTCTGGACTCAACATCCTTCCAGCATAGGATGAAATCCATAGATTCTAAAGGAGGAATGGATCTTACTTCTTGTTGATGTTTTTTAATATGTGAGGCCTGGTTTGTCTACATGGCTTGTGTTACATTCCAGTGGTGGGTAAAACAGCTAAGCTATTTTGACTTCTCCTGGTTAAAATACTACTTTAAGCTGGTTGAAAGTTTTTGCATGTTAAGGTCTTAGAGCAGAGCTGTCAACAGAAACAGTCACAAGTTTTGGTTGGATTTAGGGAGAAGGAGAATTAATTAAAAACAACAACAACAAAAAAAAGCACAAACAAACTGATCACACTTCATCCATTGTTCAGGAAAAAAAAGAAGAAATAAAAAAGACAGTGATTTATTTTAGACAGCCTGAATAGCTGGAGACAGAGAGCTAAAATATGGCAAGGAAATTGCTACCCTAAACAAGTTCCTTTGAGCACTTTGTTGAGTTGGGTTTTTTTTTCTGCCTGAGTTATGAGCCCTTGGAATGTACATACCATTGAATTGCTTGGTAATTTGCACAAACATGTCTTCCTGAGGTCCTAAAGCCACTGTATATCCCTGAATGGAAATACTGACATGATAGAGAGAGATAAAGTCTGACTGTTTGCCAGAGTCTGGCTACATAACCTTGTCAGTAGACATGAGACTCTCTGGCTTCTCCCATGAAACACATCCATCCTGCAACTAAGACACATGTGCTGTCACACACACACAACAGTGAACATGAGGAGATATATATATATGAGAGCCCACTTGCCCTTCACTGAAGCTTGAAAGTTCTGTTCTTAACTACCCAAAATCTCACAGAAGCATCATTGCTGTGGTATCAAATACCTCCTGGCTGCACATCAGGTGGTGTGACCATCTCTATAGTGTGGGGCCTCTTCTTCCTGACAGAAATGTTGTTTGTGCAATGAGATATTTTCTTTTGCCAAAGAGGTTTGTTTGTGTTTATGTCTAAAGTATAAATATAACCATAATTATAAACATAAACACACCACAGTTTGATGGGATGAGATTTGCGGAGGTGGTTTTGGTGCCTAATTGCCATGTTCTGCATAAAGTCTGTGGTTTGTAGCCTGAGAACCTCAGTCTGAAGACACTGAACTGTGTTTTCTCTTTCATTTAGCTCCAAACTGCTTATTAGGATTTTTGTGCCCTAATACATGTTAAATACTATTCCTACATCAGTCTTTTTCACAACAACCACATGCCACAAGAAGAGGCTGCAAAGACTATACTGCTTTTTTATAAAGAAAGCCAATGGCTAAATCTTGTTTCTTGGACACCAGAAGAGAGAGCTCAAATGTTTCTTTGCCTGATGTGAATCAAACTGGTGCTTGACCATTGTTTTTCAAACTCCTAGGAGGCCGCCTTAGCCGCTTTGTTACACGTTATCCAGGAGTGGTCCTCCCACGCTCTCACTACATGGACTTAACTCCACTCTGCTCCGTCACTTAAACTGGGACAGAATAACATAGGAAGATCAGTAATCCATCAAGCTGGATGCTCATCAAGCTGAGCATCAAGCTGCCTTCCAACAAACATTCAGAGATGCCCACCAAGTCCCAGCAGGGAGAAAGAGACCCAAACCTTAGGACCATCCAGTTCTTTGTTTTCCCTAGGGAAGAGAGGGCAGACTCCCTTTGAACTCTTGCCCTAGTACCCCACTGGAGGCCGGGGGAAGACCCACTGTGAATAGCACTGCTCACAGCTTCCACCCTGGGGAGGTTCTGCCAGTGGCCTCTCATCTCCAGGTCTACCTCCTCCCACAGCAGCACAGTTCTCAAATGGAGGGTCTGTTCTTAGCTTTTGGTGGGCATACTGATTTCTAGAAGTAGTGGATTAAGTTCAGTGAATCTCACAGCTCAGCCTCCTGTATAATTGGAAATTAATCTTAGAAAACTAGGGCTGAAAGAGACCTCATGAGATCAGTTGCTATCATTTTCTGCCCAGAGGCAGGGTCTGATTTCTGTGAGCTAACCCCAACACATGTTTATCTAACATGCTCTGGAAGGCATACAAGAAAGGAGAGCCCATAACCTCATTCAGATACCTGCTTCAGTACTTTATACTCAATGAATTTATATTTTTCATTATGTAGTCAGCTAATGAATCTTTGCTTCAAGTTAATTTTCTTCTTCTCCCACCATGTATGAAAGAAAATATTAACTTTGTATAGGAATACTAAAATTAAATTTCAAAGTTAAATCTTCCCATAGAAACTAGTAGTTAGTAAACAATTTTTCAAAGCAAAATAAAAGGGAATTGCTAAAAAAAAAGTCATCTCAATGCTGTGTCACTGTGTATGGGGCCTCCTTTTGGAGCTTTGCTGTGGATGTGGCATCTCTTTGTTTGTTTTGAAGGGATAAGTCAAGGATGTGTAGGAAAAGCCTGAGGCTGGAGATTACCATGTAGCTTTCTAATTAGACTGGAATGAAAATAGGACTAAATCCACTGAGTAAACAAAATACGTTTGCATACTTGGTAATTGATAATAATTATGGTTCCCTATAACAACACTAAATGCCTGGTTGTTATTTTGTGACCTCAGGCAAATGAGTAGGGTATTTGTTTTACTTAAGCTGACAAAACTTGTAAAAGAGGCCACCACAATGACTTCCAGAGCACAAGGAGAGCTGTCATTTTATCTGCTGGCTGGTAAAAAAATAATACATGATTTCATAGTGTTATCCTACTGAATACTTGAAGAATTGCACATTTCACTTGCTGGAAGGATCAGAGGAACTAAACATTAGTTGAACAGTCTAACTTGGTCCTACCTCAGTGCAGGATAAACAGTCTGGCAGCAACAGAAGAAAACTTGAAAAACAAGTGGGAAAGTCTGATCCTCTTTTCCTTACACAGACTAAATGACACAAAAGCAATCAAGAAGTCAACTTTAAAAATACCTGAATATAGACACAAACTATACAATGAACACGTGTTAACTGACAGTCAAAAAGTACCTAAAAAATCATCATGGTTATCTAGGGAGGGAATAGGAAACAACATTAGGACATTTCATACAATGGATGGCTATTAAAAGCTGACCTTTTTCGTCAGGTTCTCATTTTAATGGTCAGAACTTGATTATGCAGAAAGAGGAGAGATTTTCAGCTCCATGAATAGAAGTTATGCAAAAGTACTCCCAAACCCACAAGTCTGGTTACCACGTAAAGAAGTAGAGATTTGCAGTAATACATATGTTGAAAGTATTACACCAACCACACACATTCAGTTCCAAAAGTCAGTTACCAGTGCAGGCAATATAAGTGTGCCACAGGACAAAACAGCACCCGAGGGACCAGTACAGTTTATTAAACTTGTCAAACAGATTCTTAAATCGATCTACAAAATGCCTATCTGTATGTGTGTGCACCTGTGGGGGTGAGGTGTGCATGTGCCTGCTTTCCTAAGGAAATGAAAGCTTAAGGGATGTACATGTATATATTTCTTAGAAACTTCACCATGTGTATGGATGACCATTTATCTGAAAGAAACTCACAGCTCTTGACTACCAGTTAGCCAAGGCTGGTAGCTCATTCAGAGCCTCACCCAGTGAGATGAAATTCCAAATTGCCTGTGAAGCCCTTGATTTAGATAAACCAATACCACCAAGGAAACCATCTTTTTGCAATGCAGAAATCCCCTTTGTAGCAGTTATGCAGCTGCAAGTTGATTTTGCATATTGAAAATGTTGGGGATTTGTCAGGGACTTTGCAAAAGGAGATGATCTATCTGCACCTAAGAGTATCCCTGCCCATTTTATGAACCAGCTTTTTCTGCACTTTTGGTATTAGGCTCTGGCAACAGATGTGGTTTGCAGGTCTGGGAGATATTTAATTTATGGATACTCTCAAAGCAAGCTGCTCCAATTTCCAAAGTTTTGGAAGATTCATATGTATTTAAAAATATTTTATTGCATTTCTATGGATGAATTCCAGGAACTACGGTGTCCTGAAAATGCTTCTAGCTACCTCCTTTATGGCAGCCTGGATTTTAGGCAAGGTCTCGTTCACAACAGCTTCCTTTACAGCACTACCTGAGAGAGCAAGAACTGCTCTGCTGGGTAATGGGACAGAGCCTTAATCTTGGTTTTTTTCATGTGAATTAATAAACTACTTCAGTTGTAAGCAAAACTATGATGATAATAAACACAAAGTTTTAGTCTTCTAGTGGATGGTGTTTACAATGATGGACACTAATAAGAATATTGGCCTAGAGGAATGAGAGGTGCTAGCAGTCCAAGTGCTTCCTGCAGGAGGGAGAAGTAGATCAAGAGCTTACATTTCTTTATGTGTTAAAAAAAAATAGAGAACCCCTCCAGTTATTATAGAGGTTTTATTCTCTGTCATTTAAATATGCAGGAAAATATTTTTATAATCTTAGAGGACAAAGGGATTAAAACACTTTTACACATCTGTACTGTTTTCACAACTGCAAATGGGGTGCTTCTTCAGAATAGAACCCCCTAAGTTTCACCCTCCTTTTGTACATGAGAAAAAAAGGAGAGAAATCAGTTAGAAATACTCCAAAATACAAGCATGTTGTTTCTCTCCCAGAAACTAAATTATTACATTGAAATAAAGGTCATTTGGCTTTATTTTAAAATCTCTGCCAGCAAAACTTTAACAATTCCATGTTAAAAGCATGGCACTTTTTTTCAATCTGCCTCAGGATTGTTACCTGCAGTATACAGATTGTTTTGAATACACAGAATTTATTTGACATTGTGTCACTATTGTCAGGATACTGTGTTCATTTGATTTCATATAACAAAAATCTGATACACTACAGTCACTAGCTATGCTCTCATCCACCTGCATTTTCAATATAAGAGGACAACATTAGTAGGAAATACAATATTCATGGATCTAGCACAGAACAGAAGAAATATCTTTCTCCGTTGTCCTAAAGTCTTCCTTCAATAGTAAAGTAGAAAATAATATCTATAAGGTTATCTTAGTTCATAGAAAAAATATCTTAAGATAAACAAGAATAAACAGTTTTGTGTCCTAAACCAGAAGCCATTTATAAATCTGTTTAGAAGAACAACAGAATATAGATACAAAACTATGAGCAGTTGAATGTGAGTGGTTCATATTACAGGAAAAATGAAGGCTTCCCATTCTAAAAACACCTTCAGAGGCAAGGGGAAATTCCTAAGTTCTTTAATACTAATTTTTTGCTAGGTGAATTGCAATTCTAAATTACATTTTGAAGGAGCCCAAGAAGGTAGGGAACAATGACTGCCAGTAAACAAAGCCCCAGCTTTTAAGAAAACATACAGAGAGAAAATAGTGACAATATTGACATTTCCATATCTTCCTTTGTTCAGTTGCCCAGAAGGGGACCAGGTTAAATTTTTCCATATCCATTTACTGTTTCTTTAAATGCTGAATTACAGTGATGGAAAGATTCATAAATGCAGCTTTTCAAAAGGGGATAAGGGGATAAGGAGGACAATCTTTTTCTCAGTAGCCACGCAGAAGCCCATCCCATAAAGGAATAGAGACATCTTCCAACGAGAACACTCTGTGTTTCTGCTTGATCTGATTTTTGTCCTTCTGAAGAGGACTAGCAACAACTACAGAAGTCAAAGATTGAAACGAAAGTAGAAGGGAAAAGAAAGAAGTTTTTTTCTTGATTCTCTAAGTAGAAGCAATTGAAAGGTAGGAAGCAGCGTGCACTAGAGGTGGTATCTCTTGCAATCTAGTAGAAAGGCACTGGACCTTAATCCAGTGTAAATCAATGGATAGTCAGTCATGAATGCTGTGAAAGCAGAGGTCATTTCACACAGCCATTTCAAAAGGCCAGGCCCTTGGTTGGTGAAGATATGTGTCAATTCATTCAAATCAGTGGAACTAGGATGACTTGCACTAAGCCAAGGGACAAGCCTGAAATTTTTACAGTCATTCTTCAGTCTGCAGTTGATACCAAATTCTACAAGCTGCTCTTTGGAAAAAAAAAAAAATCAGCCATTCCTTTTCCTAACTCAGGAGAGTATCTTTTAAGTTGGAATCTCCAACTTTTCAACTCAACCTTTCAATAATCACAGAATCACTGAATCAACCAGGCTGGAAAAGACCTCCAAGATCATTGAGTCCAACCTTTGACCCAACACGACCCTGTCTACTAGACCATGGCACTAAGTGCCACATCCAGTCTCTTCTTACATACATCCAGGGACGGTGATTCTGCCACCTCCCTGGGCAGCCCACTCCAATGCCCAATCACTCTCTCTGCAAAGAACTTCTTTCTAATATCTAACTTCCCGTGGCAGAGCTTAAGACATTGCCCTCTTGTACTACTGCTGGTTGCCTGGGAGAAGAGGCCAACCCCCACCTGGCTACAACCTCCTTTCAGGTAGTTGGAGAGAGCGATAAGGTCTCCCAATGTAATATGGCCTAAAATAGGAAAAAATGTGTCAAAGTGATTTCACATTCTTTTTTATTTGAGGTGCTTGCTGCAAAATTACATACTACATTAATCAACACAGGTGCTTGGGTCAGAGTTTGTTACTTCACTTCTCAACCAGAATATTTACTTCTCAGTTGCACTTATGAAAGAAGATAGACAAGTTAAGATGAATATTACCTGACATGAGTAAAGAAAGGCAACACCAGTGCTTTGAATGAAGCATGCAGGCAGTGACTTACTGACTGTGTTGAGGTGCATGTATGGTATTTAAAAAACAGAGAAATCTTTTATCATATTAGTTGTAAACTGGTTACAGTGTAAAAGGAGTATCTTTACAGGTGGATATAATTTGCACACATGAAGGAATTTCAATGTCCATTATCAATTAGGAAGTACTGAAAGCAGTTAGCTTTTTTAGAAGGTACAGAACATAATATTTTATTATTCTGACTGAAAACAACTCGGTTTATGAGCAGCATAATTGAAATCAGTTATGATGCTTCACAAATGAAGTAGAAATCTCCCCTAGCAATATTTTTAATAATCTGGCCTGTGGACTTCTTTAAAACTTCTACAAGAGCAGCTGCAGTCATCACCATTGAGATATTTGCATGCCAGGCTGGTAGGAACAATTTGAAATGTAAGTATTCAGAAAATATTCAGAGACAAAAATGTCCCGGGAGCAGATTCTGAGAGTGTTCTTCAAAGGAAAGAGCATCCAGTTCCCCTGGCAAACTTTGTTCTGTTTGAAATAAATTACACTGTTAGCAGAACAAAATGCAGCTAAATATACATAGAATCAGGCAGGCTTCACATTATTAGAACCACTTACTAGAGTGCAAATATGGAACAATACTGCTGGTTTGGTAGAAGGGTTCAGGGCCATTTTCACCTGTGTTTAATATTCTTTGAATTTAAAGAATTATATTAGAAAGAAGAGATATGTTCATCCATTAGCATATCAAAAGCCTCGCTGTTAAACTGGGGGCCTGGCTCAATAACCACAAGATCCACCCATGAGTGGGAGCCCCCTTGAAGCTCTTTCAGTGTTCCAGGAAGAAGCTGCACAGTTGCAGAACAGGGCCGTAAATATCAGATTAGATATAAATACTGCATGCTGCCATGGGTAGATTTGTAAGATCCACTGTGAAAATTCAACTAATGCAAGATTTTAGGAACTCTCTGTTTTTGAATGTTATGAATGATTCAGCAGACCTAAGGGCTGTGTTTAACAAACAAACAAACAAACAAACAAACAAACAAACAAACAAAGAGCTGGAGAATGTATTTAGTTCCTTTGGGTTAATGCAGGCATTCCCTGAGCTGGCCCTTTGCTTTTGCAGCCTCCATACTACCGTGTCTACCTTGACTCAGCTTGGAGGTTTTTCTAAGTATGGGCTGAAATTTTGCAGTAACATCTTCTATATGAGATCCACTAGCAACTAATGTCTCTTAAGTCATCCCATGTGGTCTCCAGCCATACCAGGAGAATGATGAGATGCTTAGACCAGAAACCATTTTGACATCATCGTGCAACTCGTTAGAAACCAGATTTAATCAAGACCAAAAGTAAATGGTTTTGAAGCCCACGTTTCACACTCAAAACATACTTATGGTAAAAAGAACCCAACCTACGTATGATGATTATGGTCTATGTGTTTTCTTTTGAGAAAAAGAGAAACCACTTCAGCATAAATGAGATGGTCTGGAAGATTATTAAATTGTAATGCATATAATTGGTCTTGTTATTTTAATATCAACTCTTCCTTGAAACAAAATCATGATTTGTACATAGGTAGTGGTTTTAGAGAAGGTGTTTTTTTTTTTCATTATGGTGTCAGAGACCAGGAATTATGCAATAATCTCAAGAGCTTGTCCTTAAATATCAGTTTACTAATTGATGGGCAAATATTTCCTTCAAACTTTTCTTTGGTAGCAGTTTCAAACCATGGTTTTCGGAGATTTTAGATTATAAAGCTTTTTTTTTTTCCTCCTTTGTTCTCTAAAGGAGAAGAAAGATGGAGACTTGGTTTCAGTGCTAGGAGTAAATAACTCTGTGCTGAGTACATTCAGCAGTTCCAGTTCTGTCAAATGTGGTGCTGCCATAGATCTATCAAGGAGCAGGCACTGGCCCTCTGGCCACCAGCAGTGAGTTTGGCAAATGCCCACAGGATGTTGGTTGATGTTTTAGTTGCACAGCTGTGCATATCTCCTGGTTACATCAGGGCTATCCTCAGCACCTAGCACTGTTCACCAGTGAGTGGAGGAATATCATTAATGCGGCAAACCCTTTTTCTTCTCAATTTATTAGCAAATCTATCAGGAAGGAGGACAGAGAACCTTTGGTTTTCATGTACAAGCACCCAAAGACTGCTGAGCTCCCAGCAAAAAGTGTATCCCTTCCTGAAAATATAACTGCACTGACGATGAATGATGACTGCCTGCTGGCAAAAAAAGGAAAGATAGTCTTCTTTTCTGTGTTACAACATCTAGCAGGATTGGGTTGACCAAATGAATAAAGCTTCTTCAGTAGCACACAGCTAGTCCCTGCTGAACTAGCCCTGTGTTCCTGGAAGCTAGCCCTTCTGGAAGAAGCTTCAGGAGAACACTGCATTTGTTTTTCCCTATCATTTGGTTTAAGGAGCAGATGTCCCCACCTACATTTCTTCCACGCCTCTGGGAACTCTGCTAAGCCTCTCACAACTGAATGAGAACTGGTTGCAGAAAGTAGCTCCTGGAAGCACAGTGAAGCCCTATGCAGACTCCAAAGCCACAGGGCTCAGTCTTAAGCACTGCTCAGGACTTAGTAGATGCTTGGCAACCAAAAAGGCATATAAGGATTCCTTGTATAGGGCAGCCTTGTGGTTATGGAGTGAAGATAGGATGCAGAGCGTAGTTAGATGACTGCCACAGGGGATTAAAGAGTCGAGATTTATTGTGGTGGCACCTTCAATTTGAGAGGAAGCCAAAGCAAAGAGTAAGTAAGGGTCTGTTGTACTGAAAATTTGGGCAAGAGTCATCGTGCTGCGTATTTCCATTTGTCTTCCCGTCCTTCTAGTTAATGTCCTACTGTTCCCAGTGTTCTAGCCTTCCCAGTAGACCAGCTGCAGTTCAGAGGACTAAAAGAGTGGATTTCACCTCTTTGTGAAGAATAATGGTGAAGCATTGATTACAGCTGGCACTGCACGGCAAGCTTTCTGAGTCCATTTTGGTGCAGCTTTGTATTGCAAGCTACAGAACAGGAAAACCACATCCTTTCTGAATGTAAGTGTATGACCTAGAAACTCTCAGTGTGAGGTGTGACTTCATTCTATAAAACCAGAAAGGACCCATTTTGTCGCTGCAGTGACAGTGGGTAGACTAGTGGTGCCCAGAGCAGGATAGTGAATCAGTCAATAATGGATTTAAGGGTCTTTTACATATGACACAAATCAGTTGAAACAGAAAACTGGAAAAGAGTAGTTTCCCTCTATGGTATTTTTGCCTTCTGTGTGCATTCCATCACATGAGCAGGCTTTTCAGAAGTCCTGGGAAAAACTTACTGGCTACTTTGAGCACTGAGATGCTTGACTGCAATGAATCATTTTCTGTTCCTTGCTGGACCAGGGAAGAGGCCACTTTGTATTTACAGGATCAAAGTGGCAGAGGTCATGGTCGCCTAAGCAAGTAGGCTGTGACAATTTCACAATGGATGAGTTTTCATTTGGCTGAACCTTAGGAACCGGAAACTGGCACAGATTTTTCTACTACTACTACTCTGACTACCAAATCTTTCCTGCTCCTCGAATTCCTGGACCAAAATTTTACCTGGAAACAGCTCAAACGTATTTTGAAGATGTGATGATTATTATTTTATGTATTTTATCCTCTGCATGGCTGTTTCTTGCCAGAAGAAAAGATTTGAGAACAGGGAGATGCAGGTCTGAATTCCCAGCTCAGCTTTGCTGAGCCAGGGTGTTCAGATATCTTGGCCATGATCCCAATAAACATTCAGGGGCTGGATTCAAAAGGCTCAGGCCCCCAATTCTCAGGCATCCATGCAAGGGTGAGTATAATGCATTTGGACCTATGGAATACTGCTGTCTTCCTGGAGCTGCAGCTGTATGTCAGCTGGGGTACCCCAAGACAGACCTGTCCATAGATTCCATGCACAGGCAACCCAGTCCCATCCCTGATGGACCCACAGTTACTTTTGAAAGTCTAGGGCTCAACATTCACAGGCCTAAGTGAACCAAACATCCAAACCACTTTGATTTTTGAGAAGGATGACAAAGGCCATAGAGCAAGGGAAATCCAGCTAGGTGCTCCTTGGAGCGCTAAAACACAAGCAATGATATAGTGGAGGAGATTCAGTGAAGATACAGCAGCCCCTTCTACATGTAGTTAGTCAGAATTATTACCCTACACATGTGAATGCAACTGCCAGCTACTTCAACACAAGTTTTATCAACTGGTGTCAAGAGACAGTAATCACTCATAAAACTAAGCAGCTTCAGTGCAGCTTCTGGGTTCTCAACACCACCCAAATCTTGAACCAATCAAAGACAGGCACAGTTTTGAGGATGTATGGGTAGTTTAATTAAGTGATTATATCATATATATCTTTCAAACCGGCATGCCTGATATATTAGATTATCTGGGGGCACCTGCTCACACAAAATCTGAAATCTATAACCCTGGCTATGTAAACAGGCCACACACGTTTGTTTTCATTTTCTGAAATGCAGAACAAACCCTGTAAGAGAAAATAACAAAGACAAACATTAAAGCACACCTGAAAGCTGTCCAGAGTTTAAGGTGGAAAAATTCCTCTCTACATCATATATCTTTCATTGTATCACTATACAAAGAAAAGGCTGAAATATGCAGATGCACTTTTTACTTGCTCAGATATTTGGGTGCAGTAGTGACAAATAGCAAAAAGTGTAATGAATTCACAAGTTTTTAAGGAAATATTTCATTTTTCCAAAGACTGAAATGATGAAATATCTACTATCATCCTCAAAGACGAGAACTGAGGTCAGAAACAGAGCAGCCTCAAAGCCTGAGGGAAGGGGGCAGGAGGAGCACTTGCTACTCACCATATGAATGGCAAGCAAAGAAAAAAGCAGACCTGACCTTTCAGAGAGACCTGGAAACAGCCCCAAGAGCACTGGTCATTAAAACAAAACAAAACACACAAAAAGGCATTAAGAAAACCTCAATCCAATGGGAAGAGGAAGTGGTTTAAGGGGATTAGCTCCCGGAAAAACAAAGCTCCACTCTTCCTCAGACTGCCGAGAAGCCCCAGAAATATTCTTCTATATTGACGGGGCTGTGAAAACTGACAAACTTTGGCAACCACTCAACAAATGACAATAATGTGAGGTGACATCTCTGGACCTCAACCAGCTAGCACACAATTGTCTCATTTTCATGGTGTGTCAAATTAAATTTGACTTAAGCTCTTTGCTTGTCTTGCACTGTTATCTCCTTTCCAGAGCAGAACACAGAAGAATATTTATGAATTTACACTGACTTTGACCTGCAAACTCAAATGCCAGCCCCCAAAAACTAGTGCTGAATCATTTCTTTTCCTAGCTGCGACCTTTTTTCCCCTCCTTCTCTTTCATGTCAGTCCATTTCTTCATGAGAGGCTCTCATGCATCTGTATCACAGAAGATTCGGTAAGTTTGTACTTGATTAGCTGCAGGGAAATTTTCTCAGCCAGGAGCCTTTCATGTTGGGCAACAAACACAGTGCCCCTTTCTGACTGTCCTTCTCCAACAACCATAGCAACAACTACAAACCCCACAACAGCTTAGTAACCTATTTCACAAAACTGAAATGCCCTAAAATCTTGGGATGTTACAAACCAGCAGATTGACAAGGCATTCATGGATACAAAATAGACATGAATTTTGTCTTGGCTCTGTAAAGGTGTGATAGCTGACAAAGTCTTCTCTATCTTGACCCTAAACTGATAACACAGTGGAATCACAGCCACACTTAAGTCAGCTTTGATAGGACCAGGATTACCCTCTCATTCTTTTACTGGAGCAATAGCTGTGCAAACCCAGCTGATGTGAAAATACTGTTACTGACACTTTAAAATCATTGATGATTTTTTGAAGCTGGCATTAAGAGTCTGATGTCTTGCTCCATCAAGGCAAAAAATATCACTCCCTTGAGTTGCAAAATTACTCAGAGATTTGAGCTTGAAAATGGGAGAGAGTTTATGGACTCAAAACAGGGCTTAAGTTAAAGTCCTTGAAGTCAGTTAGTTGATTGTGTGACTTCAGGAGACCCTGAATTTGAATCTCAGACTCAACAGAGAGCAGTTGTAGAGACGGATGAGAAAACAGAGGTATCAAAATTAAATCAGGCAATGCCAGTTTTGGGTAACTGCATGGGGACTTTTTAAAAAGAGTTATCGGCATGACTTCTAGATTAGATCTGAATTAGTCTGAGTTTACCACAGAAGAGGAGGGCATGTCTCATATCACTTGCTTCTGCTCAAGCTGGAAATACTAGAAAAATTCCCTCAGCTTGGGCATTTTGGCACTTCTGGATTCCAAAGACCAGTACACTGAGATGAATAAAAACTGGAGAAGGGCCTGAACCAGAGCTCTATCCAATATCCATAAATCTGAGAACTCACTGCACATGGTTCAAACTTTGTGGATAAGTTGGATGCAGGAGAAAAAAAGCATGATGACTTCTCAAAAAGATTGAAAAACTAACTCCTCTGAACACAATTTTGTTGCACAACCAGACAAAGAGTTATCAAGGACCCAGTTCGGTGAAGCACAGACACACAAATGACTAAGGAAGGACTTGAGCACGTGCATAAAGTTAAGCATGTGTTCAGTCACTCTGCTGAACACTGAGCATAGGTTCTACTCCTTAGCAGTCATTTTCTATTTGGAAACTAGTCAGGGAGAGAAAGGGGAAAAAGGAGGCTTGTTTAGCATGATATTTTTAGATAGATTTTTAATG
>JAWWLV010000088.1:64293519-64341206 GCA_035041135.1 Platyrinchus mystaceus
ATTTGGAAACTAGTCAGGGAGAGAAAGGGGAAAAAGGAGGCTTGTTTAGCATGATATTTTTAGATAGATTTTTAATGGAATATTTGTTAAGTTTTCTTCCACCCTGACTCCCCCCTGCCCGCTGTCTGGGTTTTGTGCGTGTTTTTTTAATGGTTAGCAATGCATCACAGTACGGCTGCTGTTTAAATATTTGTCTGAAAAAAATGTAGTCTGTGCTTAAGAAAAGTGGTTTGGCACAAACTGGACATTTTCAAATATCCATTTACCAGATGGATCACTTTGTCCAATTACAAAGAAAAAAAGTTGGTTAAGGAGTTGAAAATCGAGTGGAATGTTCCTAAGCATACAGCATTGTTTACTATCTGCATGTCTCCTGGCATCCTGTGAGAAACTATCAATAAGCTCTTAAAAAATGTTCCTTTCCTTTAAAGAAGTCTGCATTTTTAACTATAATAAAAAACTCTACAATAGCCTGATGGAAAAATGTGCTAAAGTATTTCTATAAATCAAATGTAGCAGTTTGGCATTAGCTCTGAGGTAGTAAATTTAGTAAATTAGGACCAGATGATTTTAAAATAGAATCTTACATAACTTTCTAGCTTGATATATATTTTTTTTTAATTTAACACAAGTGTGTCTATCTTCATAAAGTTATCTTGGCTGCTACCAGAATGTGGTTCAGTCTTTGAGGACCATGTTTTTTGTTATTTATCAAGTGCAGAATGTTTTAAATATCAAAGTAAGGAGTGGAACAGATTTCTCAAAAGACAGAAAAGGCCATAATCTGTACTGATCCACACAAGGTGTGGGGTACTTTGTATCCCTGATGCTGCTGATTATTTCACTCTCATTATTTTGATTAATAATAGTCTCTTTCTCTATTCATCTTCCTTTCTTGCCCTTCTTCCCTTTTCCCACAAATTTAAGGAAAGTTTCCCTCCATTCCTCCCCACAGTGGTTCCAGGTCCTACAAAAGCCTCTTGGTCTGACAGACCTCTCTCACCCATGTGCTTAGATCGGGAGTCAGCATTCGGGACTTCACATTCCTTATGCTATCCCACTTTTGATCTCTGCACCAGAATATCCATCTCTGAGAAATAAGGAAAATGAAATAATAAGAACAGTCTAAGGAGCCTATGCCACTGGCTTTAGTCCAAACCTTTTGATGTTATCTACACATATATCCCTGGAACCTGCTCTTTCAGCACATCTTTGACTTTCACGTGCCTTAGCCAGTGTTTACACCACTATAGACAGTCGTGCCAGACCACTGCTTATGTTCTAAGGAGTTCCCCCCCTCTAAGGAGAGGGGATTGCATGCATACATACATCCTTCATGGTCTTCTTTTTGGACAAACACTCAGTCATACCATGGTCTTTCACTGGAAGCAACAGCTTCTACAGGAGCTACTCTGGACCACAGAGCTGTGCTCACTATGGTGCTACAGTGATTTACTTTGGAAAGCATGACTAAGGTCCTTTTACAGTGCCTACTTACAGTCAAGGGAGCAAGAGCCAAAACACTCCATCTCAAAACTTTGAAGATAAAGGAGGGCCTCTCCAGTACCCTGACTCATGGCTTCCAGATATACATATTCCATGACCTTATGACACAACAAATGAGCTAAGCCCCTCCTCAAAAGCTGTAAGTACACGTGGAGATAAATCTTTAGAGCTCCCAGACAGGGCTGAACTCTGAAGATGAGAGGTGTCAAATCCTCGTCTCAATTCTTATGACCCAAGCCCTCCTTAGACTTCAGGAGCAAACACCATGAGTCAGCTGGGATGTGAGGGAAAGGGCAGACAAAGAGAGCTGTCGAAAGAGAGGTCAGCAAGACTTGTGCGGAGACTTCCTTTCATATGATCCTAAGACCTGTGCTTCAGTCAGCTGTGCAAGTGTAAGTGTCCAGACTGAAGCAAGCAGAAGAATTACTGTGGTAGATACTAATGAGAATCAAGTTATCTGCAAGTGCTGCCTCTCTCAGCAGAGATGGTCTGCTACAAGGAGCCAGTTAAGTCCTTAGCTTAAGGCTTGGGATGCTACAGGGTGTGGGCCAAATCCTGGTCCCAGTGAAGTTGAGGAAAGCTTTGCGAGTGGGTACATGCTCTGTCCTTTTCACCCCATGTCTGGCTACCCTACTGCTGGAAGAATTCAGAGTTTGCAAACTATAGCAATGGAAAAGAGAGGGAACAGAGTTCCCACGTTCCTTCTCTTCTAGTATTGTTTCCTAAGAGTCCTGCAACACACAGTAAAGCAATGATCTTTTCTTGAAATGACATCAGACTGAAATGCTTGTTAAAAATAACAGAAAAGGAGGAGGGGTTTGGAAATCAGTCATTTTCCTTTAAAGAATGATTGGGGAGAGTAGACCATAAACAGACTTAGATGGCAGCAAAGATAACCATTTTTGGCAGTTTTGTGGAGATGCAAATTTTCACTGAGTGTGAGATGAGAGCTTAAACACCAACACCCAAAGAAGAGAAAAATACGTAGACAGTGTGAGACATTTCACATGCTGTTCTCTGTTGTTATGGATATCAACTGACCTCCACAATTCTGGTTGAGACAAAACAGAGAAAAGATGATTGCTTTCCTTATATCCTCCCTTCAAACACTTCCAAAAGAATGAAATTTTCTTGAAATTCCTCAAGCTACAAAACACCTCCAAGGTGGAATTTCATGGGAAGCTTGATGGTAAAGCCAAAACAGAACCTTCCCCTTTGGAATGAATTTTTTTTTTAAATCCCAAACTTTCATTTCATTCAATTCTTATTTTTTCTTCTCCTTCCACTGGAAAAAAACTGGCTGCTGGCTAATGAACAGCTACTGAGCTGATGGCCTTACCAGAGTGAAATGCTTTTGGTTTGAAAGAGTCACTGGTGAGAGACAGGGAGAAGGAAAATATGAATATATAAAGTACAACAAGAGCAAATTACTTTTGCTAAAAGAAGTGTGGGAGATATGCAACAAAAGGTTCCTAAAAACAGAGAGAACAAATATAACAAGCTTTGCAAGCAAAATGGACACAGTTGGCTAGTCCAATCACAGGAAAATTCCTTGGATGATGTGTAAAACTGATGGATAAATTACAGTAAGGAGAGATTGTATTGTAGGGTCATTTTTGATGTTTTTCCAAATTACATAGCGTGCATTTTGCAAATCAGGGGGAAGAGAGAATATTTAGACAAAGCTTTCTTCCATCCTCACTCCCTGAGATGGAGTTAAGACATGGAAATGCTCTGCACAGAGGGTTCATGGGATTTCAAGGATTTTGATGCAGTATTTTAAATCTATCTAATAGATGTGTAAGGGCTTCAACGCATATTCCTCTTTATACACCATTTTGTAGCTTCATGTTTGTGCAGTCTCCTTCCACACAAGTTCAAAGGGAAGTACTAATGTGTTCTTGGAATTGGGGCTCTCCACCCTGCCAACTGCAGGACTGGGAAAACGGGAGGAGGGGAAGGAGAGGCAGGTAGGAAAAGTAGACAGGAGCAGGGCACAGAGACTGGAAAGAGCATAGCTGTGCACTGCTGTGCTCAGGAGAAAGATTCTGGGGACGGGAATAGCTGCACATTACTCTGTGTGTGCATGTGCAGAGGCAACAGAAACCACATCTACTGAGAAAAAACTTACTGATGCTAGTCTACAAAACCTTATCTTTCTAGACTACAAACACAATGCCACAGGAAAGTGAACCTTTATACTCCAGACCACTGTTTCCTACCTAATTTTCCACACTCACACTCCTGCTTTCATGGAGAAACTCCTTTGCAGGTGGGTTATGTGCTATTTGGGTCAGGACTTTGTTCCTACAAACCTAGTGTGTAGGACATATGTATTCAAAAGAGTCTGGTGTGTTTACAAACTGGGATCATAGTGCTGGGATGTGCTTGTTGACCTCCACCAAAAAAAAATCCCCAAACAAAAAACCCAAAACCAAACCAACCAACCAAAAGAAAAGAAAAACCTTACTTAATTCATTCCTATTTTAACAATTTTAATACCTGGTGGCATAATGTAAGATGATCCACGTGGATAAAATCTCAGCTCCGGAGTTTCACCCAAACTGGGGAAAATTCAAGTAGAAAGTTCAGGTAAAGATCTGTGGTTCTGGATGCCAGCACTATGACTTCTTACAACTGCATGAAAAGCTTAACATGCCTAAGCTTTGTGCCCAAGTTTCTCGTCTGAGACAATTCCGGTTCCAATTCTGGATTCCTTTAATCTTAAATGAGCTGTGATATCTAAACATACATTTCCTCTTGAGCAACCTCCCTATATCACATTTATCATATTTCATCTGCGCAATTGTGAACCAGAGAGAACAGAAGCCTTTTGCAGTCTCCATAGTTGTGCTATTTCTGTTTTTCTTAAGAAAAACAGAAAAACCCCTCTTTTGGCATCAGTAGGTTGAATGGCATGCACGCCACACGTCTGGAAGCAAGCCTGTATTTTTTAACCCATTTATTAAAAAGATTCAGTGCTGGAGGGGAAAATAAAGGCGTGTAGTCTGCGAGCACAACTGTTAGACTGGTTTGTTTGTTTGGGAAATGAATAAGCCTTTGACAGTATCTCTGGAAGGAATAGGCCAGTGCGTGCTCCATGCTGACATTCTTTTCCCTCTCCAGTCTTCCCTGCATACCTCACATTCCTCTTCCCCTCCCAACACCACCGGTTTGTGGGCAGGCAAGCACTGGAGATCCTGTCTGCCACAGCCCTGCACCCATCTAGAAGCCAAGGGCTTCTGCCATCTCTCCTCTCACCAATGTCTTCTGCACCAGTGCACATACCAAGGTCTGCAGAGCTCTTACTTTGCCTCAGCTTTGCAAAGGGCATGTGACAGCTCAGCTACAATTGCTGTTGTCTTTCCTCCCAACGCTGCTGAGAACATGGAGTCCCCCTGACCCATGTGCTCCACACCAGCCAGATGGCTGGGGAGCTGCTGCGCTGCATGGACCTGAAAAAGCTATTACTTTCCATCCTCATCTGCAGTTAGTGCTCGGCACTGGACCAGAGATAAATTTACTTCTTTTCAATTTTACATTCTTTCCTTTCCTTTCACCAGAGTGAGAGTGTCCCTCACGCTGTTTTAATAGTGATTCCATTGTTTTCCTTTCCCATGGTCATTTTCCCCTGAGAAGGTGCCCACTTGCGTCTCATAAGAAATGAAAATTGTAGTAGTATTTATTTTCCTCCCCTTTTTTTAAAAAAAAAAAAAAAAAAAACAAAAACCAAAACAAACCTGAATAAACTTTTCAGGTTTTATTCACTGAGTCAGGCTGGTGGCTTAGTGACAGCCAGTGCCAGAATATCTGAATTCCAACAGCCTTCCATGATTTCTCAAGCTAACAAAGGCTGGATTCACTTTCAAAACCTTTTGGGTGGGAGTACACTAGTATGTTTCTTTCTGGCTGGCATTTGAAGCAAAACAGAGGGGACAGAGGGAGCTGCATTTATTCCTTTTATCTGAAGGAGGGTCACTAAACAGGGCCTTACAAAGGTTGACTTACAAAGTTAAATGAGTGATTCCTGGTGAAACACTGCATAAAATGCCCTTCCCAAGAATGTGAACAGCTTTTGTGCTTAAAATGAAAAAAGGAGGGATGCCTGTAAGATTAGTATGTATATACTAAAAGAAATGTAGAATTCTAAAGCATGGCAAGTGAGATAGTTCTGTGGTTAAAAGGCATCTTAGATAAAATGGCAAAGGGCAGTTAAATTTAAAAAGATAATTCTCTACATAATTTTTATTCTCACAATTTGACCCTTGCATTTAAACCTTACCACTACAGCAATTTCTACCTACCCCTGTTTGCCATGACAGACTTCTGTTACTGTTAAATGGAATAGACCACTTGCTTGAAAAGACTTCCATCACTGGTCAAAGAAAAACAGACCAGACTTTGTTTTGGTTTGCTGAAATGCAAAATATTCCCTTCTTTGGGTGAGAATGAAATCTTTTTTGCATTATCTCCTAGTGAGGTGGGAAAGGGAGCCTTTCTGTGCAGACAGACACTGAATCCTGTCCACGTCAGCGGTGAACTTTTGTTGACGTTCTTCTCAGGAAACAGCAGCATTTCATCTTTTTTAACAGATTTGTCCAAGTAAGCAAATTCCACCACTCTGAGTGTGTATAAAACTGTTCAGTACCGAAGAAATTCCATCCCCTGCATACCCGCTGAACCAGCCTGGGTAGGGTTATAGAGGTGGCAGGTCATGAGGCTAACGCTAATCACTCCTTTGCTCATAAAGTGCAGGGGCACTATAACTAAATTAATTTTAATTCCGAACCGCTGGCCAAGTATCACAGCAAGAAGCGATGCAGATGCCACACAACATTATCCAAGAGATAGTTAGGGCTTTGTGAAGGAGGAAAAAAAGACAGCTCAATGTTTCCCAAACACGGAGCTCACAGACCCTTCCTGAAAAGACTCTCTCAGCTGTGAGGGAGACACTCTGCTGTGTCTCTCTTTTCTCAGATTGTGTCAATGGGGAAACAGGAACAAGGGATCTTTGTTTGAGTAACCTTTCAGAGCAGGATATCTGTCTCGTGTTCTCCTATCAATTGTCACAAGGTGATAGCTGGCTGATTTGCTTCAATGGGTATTCCCTTCCCAGCCTGCTGACAGCTCCATTTCATGTTGTACACCAAGGGTTGTGGCAGGCCAGCCACAGAGCCTAGCTGACAAGCAGCCCCTGTGGCTGCCCTATCGTTTCTCCTGCCGCCATCCCCCAAATACCCCAGAACCCCATATGACAAACAGGAGGGCACCAGGAAGACAGAGCAGCAGCGTGGTGAGAAATAAAGCAAGAGATAAGCTTAGCAGGAATGGTGTATGAGAGAAGGACACAAGCAGTAGGTTGCCCAAATGAGCAGAGGGTAATATTAACTGCCCTCAGCAAAAGCAAAGAAACAAACAAAAGCCATTGCTAGAGGCAAAAGACAAAGTCACAGAACCCATTTGCTACTCTGCTAGAATTGCAGCGGAACAAAATATGAGGCCGTGAATCAAGCCATTGCTGTGCTGCGAAGCAAAAAGACACATTACGTGAATTACCCTCCTGAGAACTTCAATAGGACCCTGTAGTTATAAATCCTGGCAATATAGCTCAAGTTGCCTCTAAAACACAGACATCAGTAATGCCAGGTTTCGGCTTAGTCATCAGCAAGTTCCGCTATATAATTGAGCTGATTGTCCTACGCAACTAACTCAAAACTTTCCTATACTATGCCTGAAATACAATATTACGTAGTAAAGGCATGGACATCAGCAAGGTCATCAAAAGCAGCAGAGTGCTTGCACTAACCACAGATGTGCCTGCCGCAATCCTGACTTCTTACAGTAATGCTTCGAGGTTAGGGGATCACATTCACAAATCTCTCTTTCAAGGTATATCTAATTCCTGATATTCGTGATAGACCACAGAGCTCCACCATGCTGCTAGCTCTGCTAGAAGTGTTGCACTAAGCAGGAGCGCAACCTTTGGAGAAATTAAAAACTCCCTCAAAGTAAACAGAGTAGGTGAGAGAGGGAGAAGGAGGGTGCATGAATAAAATGAGTAGTGGGACTGCACTGTGGAGGTGGTGTGCGATGGCAATGCCTTTTCCTCACTGTAAAATACCAGCTCTCGCATCTGCTTCTTCAGAGTTGTTTAAGAACAGCTATGAACACTAGTAGACTTTGCGGGTTTGTGTCCAAAGTGTCATTCCAGTGGCATCTAAGTAAAAGTTTTTAATATGAGTTATGGAGAGCGATAAAGGCAAAACAATATACACACGGGAACAATCCAACTAGAATTTCATATTATCACATCTGTTACTTCATATTAAAATCAGTCAGGGACTTTTTACACACATTAAAAGCAATGCAAGCTAAAACAAAAGCAGAAGGCACAGCTTCTTGAATGTGCTTAGGTTTCATAATGTGATTGTAAAGTGTTATGAAAAAATGCCAGTTACAAGAAAAGTATCACTATTGGTGGGATGACTGGAAACCAGATGCACCCTACATTTAAATATAGGTGAAGTCAGAAATATGATGCTGCTTTTCTTATTTTTCTCTCAGTACTTATCTGGTTCTTACTGATGTGGTTTTACAGTCTTTAATGCATTTATCTTCATGGCAATGGTGCCTCAGAAGGAGACCATACAGAGCTAATTGAAGGAATTGGATCTGGATGCTAACACGTTAGCCACTGCATCCTCTGTACTTAGCAGAAATGTTCTACTTGCAGTATGAAGGGCAAAAACACGCAAAAAGAAAATCAAAGGTTCTTTGATTCTTAACTCTTCAGTTAAGAAATACTCCAAAGAGATTTGCACTCTCCTAAGAGTAAGCTGGTAATACATAATCACTGGAAGAATTCTCAGTTAAAGTGTCTAAGGACACGGCGTACAAATGGGTTTTATTTCTCTTGAAACCACACGAATTTATTTTGAAGCTGCACTTAAAACAACACTGCCCTAAACCCAGTGCATACGAAATATTATCTGTTTCCCACATCTTCTTGGGAAATCAGAAGAATCAATAGCAACAACAAAAAATGAAAGAAAGACCCAGGGAAAAATCGCTAGGAGGGATCAGAGCTGGTGAAGCTACAGCACTGCATCTGGAGCCCAGCCACAGTGGCACGCTCTGCACTGCAGAAAGCAGGAGCTCACTCTTCTCACTAATTACTAAGGCATCTTTTGTTCTGACAGGGGCTCACACCGATGAGCTATTAGGGCATGTGCAGTCAAGAAGACGACATAAAGTATTTTTGCATTCATTTAGTAAATTTGTACAGTACAGACACATATTTTATGTTGTAATTAGAGAATGGAGGAGATTGCACATAAAAGTATGACATTCTTTATCAGTCAAAAAGCCATTTTAGCAATAGGATCCCTCTCTAGAGGATTAGTCACGTGTGAATTTAAGGATAATGATGTACTATGGAATGTAGTTATGTTTGTAATCTGGTAGAACAAGCTTATTCTTTGCTGGTTTTCCTTAGGCCACCAGAAATAGCCTTGAGTCCATCTGTGACCTAGAAATGTTGGGTAAGATCCAGCCCAGGCAAAAAGGAGAGAATTTATTTCCTGTTCATCTAAACAAGCTGGAGTATGTCCCATACACAAAGGTTCCTATTATGTGCACTGTATTAATCATGCCTGATTAAGGGATCTGACTTAAAAAGCATGGAGGATCACGACACATTTTATTTTCCCTGCTCTTTCCTGCCCCCAAGATACCAGAGTTAATTATTACTCTCTTCCAAATAATCCGTATTTACCATGGTCACTCTTCATAATGGACATCTCTAGACCATTAAAGCATTCTTGGCCTCTGGTGTCTAATCAGTGTTTAAATAGCAGCCAGGCAAAGCGAACACTTGGCATTTTGATTTGAGCAGTAGCAGATAAAAAGATCATTTTCTGGGGACAAATGAGAACAAAAATAATTGCAAAGACAGGAATGGAGCAGTGTTCAGGTCCTCCAAAAGCTGCACGTGACAAAGGTGGTTGAGGAAGGGACGGATGGAAAAGGTTTACACCCTCACAGAATCATTTACATTGGAAAAGACCTCTGAGATCATTGATTTCAACATTTGACTGAACACCACCATGTCAACTAGCCCGTGGCACTACATGGCATGTCCAGTCATTTCTTAAACACCTCCAGGGTTGG
Organism: Platyrinchus mystaceus; assembly: GCA_035041135.1. Lineage (NCBI taxonomy): Eukaryota > Metazoa > Chordata > Aves > Passeriformes > Tyrannidae > Platyrinchus > Platyrinchus mystaceus. The sequence goes on from JAWWLV010000088.1 coordinate 64,303,195, forward strand.
TAACTCCACCACCTCTCTGGGCAGCCCAATGCTTACCCACCTTCTCTATGAAGAAATTCTTCCTAATACCCAACCTAAATCTTCCCTGGCACAACTTGAGGCCATTTCCTCTTGTCCTGTTGCTGGCTGCCTGGGAGAAGAGACCACTCCCCACCTGGCTACAACCTCCTTTCAGGTAGTTGCAGAGAGTGATAAAATTCCCACTGAGCCTCCTCTTCTCCAGATTAAATAACCCCAGCTCCCTCAGCTGCTCCTTATCAGACTTGTGCTCCAGACCTTTCACCAGCTCCATTGCCCTTTTCTGGACCTGCTCCAGCACCTCAATGTCTTTGTTGCACTGAGGGGGCCACGGCTGGCAACAGGATTTGAGGTGTGGCCTCACCAGTGTCCCATACAGGGGGACCATCACTTCCCTGGCCACGCTATTGCTGATCTAGGCCAGGAGGCCATCGGCCTTCTTGGTCACCTGGGCACACTGCTGGCTCATGCTCTGCCGGCTGCCGACCAGCACCAACAGATCCTTTTCCTCTGGGAAAAAGTCAACGCGAGCATCTTTGGAAAGGCACGGAAAGGGGCGCAGGGCCGCCAGCGTTCGCTCTCTGAGGGTGCTGTCTCTCTCCGGACACCGGAGTTGCGAAGCGGCCGGACCCGCCGAGCCCGGTCCCGAACCCGCGTCCCTCTGCCGTCTCCCCTCTCCCCACGGGCGGGGAGCGGGGCCGGGGGGGCGGGGCCGCTCGCGCCGGGCCGTGGCCAATGCGGAGGGCGCTATGCAAATGAGCGGGGCAGCCTGGCGGCGCGGCGGGGGCCGGGCGGGGCACAGCCCGCGGGGATGCGGCGGGAGCGGGAGTAGCTGCTGCGGGAATGGTGGAGCGCGCCGCAGCCATGAAGTACAAGGTGAGCCGCCGCCGCTGCTGCCGCTGCTGCCGCTGCCGCCGCTGCCGGGCGCAGTCCTTGGGTGGGCTCAGGGGCTTGGCAGGGGCCGCAGCCCGGACGAGGAGGCGGGTGGCGGAAGGCTCGGGGCTCCTCTCGAGGCAAGCCGCGTGCGCGGGAGGCGGACGGGCATCCCTTCCCCTGCGCTGTCCCCGGGCGCAGAGCCCCAAGGAGGGTGCCCGCGGGAAACGAGGGGGCAGCGAAAGGGGATCCCGGGTGCTGTGGGGTGTTGGGGGGGCGGGGGGGGGAAGGGGCTCCCTTCTCTGCCTCTCGCGCTGGCGCTGGATAACGGCGTGAGCCCGGGATCGCGGGAAACGCAGAAGGTTGGTGCGCGATGGCCAGATGCGGTTTGGGACAGGTACCGCCGCTTCTCCCCGTGAGGTAATTCACCCCCTTTCCAGACCTTTGTGGATGTTTTCTTATCACGGTGCGGTCTGTTTGATGGTTCACAAGCGAGAGAAAAAAAAATATATTTTTTAAAAAGTTTGTATCCTATCCCCCTTATTAGATCCCATTATCCCTACTTATTAAATAATCGCCTTTAGCAACCTTTTGCCAGAGGTGGTGGTGGTTGGATTTCTTTCTCTTTTTTGGTTTTTGGATTTTTTTTCTTCAAAAGACACAAATGTGAAGGCTTTCATCTTAATATTACTCAAAAACGTCTGGGCAAGGTACGGAATTGCCCACAGGGCATTAGATTACTGTACAGACATACCGTAATCTTGTGTGATTGGAAAAAAAGGGGGAGGGAAGGAAAAACTTTCCTTCCCCTGCCAAAAATAACTTCAGCATCAATAAAAAGGTGATTTTAGAAATGGCATGCTTTATACTTGGAGACTAAGTTGCTTTGGAAGTGAAGTCTGTCTCCTTACTGAATTTAGGCACTGTAGTGTAAAAGAGTGCTGATGCTATAGCTATAAGGCTTTTAAACCTGGGCAGAGTGAAAAGTACAAATGATATTTCTGTAAATATGCACCTATTTTCATGTTTTTCTGTAATCTGTTTGCTCAGACCAAGGTTTCTGGATCTCTCATACCCAAACTTTGGGAAAGGTCAGAATTAAGTTTTCAAAGCTGCTGATGGTTTCTCCATCTGATGGTGGGTAAGAATAATAAGGAAAAAGAAATTGTATAAGATGTGTATTAACAAGGATAATCCACAACTTTGAAAATTTGATCTGGATCTGATGGCTGTTTTGGGGTTTTTTTTCATTGTGTATCAAACAACTGACTGAAGTCAAATTAATCTCTTTTCTCCTGTCTCCTCCACCTCTAATCAGTTCAGGGAGACTTTATACCTGCTGAAAGAAGCTGTTACTTTGAGCACATTACATCAGGCACTTGAGGGTAGAAGAGCAGTGTTGCTGTTAGTCCAGAGCTCACCAACTGCTTTCAGACTGCCCATGGCTAAGCAGCTCTTGGATCACAGTAGAAGAATAATGGTCCTGATTTCTTGTCAGGTCTCTGCCTGTCCTTCCTCGACTGCAAAGGAGATCTTGCGTCCTATGTAGCCCAGTGGCACTGCAAGAATAGGGACCAATAAGGTGGCTTAAAAGGGGGAAGTCTTCGCTGCTCTGTAATGTTTCCTTTGCCCTGTCTTGTGGGAATGAGAATTTTGGTTTGGGTGTGTGATTGCGTAATGCTAGATAGAGAAAGCTAGACACAGAAAAAACAGTCATTAAAAAAAAAAAAAAAACCTGAGGGTTTTGACCTCAAAAACCTTCTTGTTAGACTAGTGTGTTTACTTTCCCTGGTAAATGTGAAGTAGTTATTTACACTGTTGAATGGTGACAAACATCCTTAGATCTATTTCTTATCCCTGGAGTATTATATAAAGAAAATACCTGCTCATTCAGTGCTTGTTTTTTCGGTATTTTCTTTCTTTTATCTTCCTGTAGGAAAACAAAAATGTTGTTTTTTATATTGTATACATGAAATAAAGGAACATAGAGTGCTCATGGCACACATGATGCCTGGGGACATACCATCACTTCAGAGGCTTAGCATCCAGGTGCAGATTCGACTCTATTTAACTGCTCCCGGTGTTATGCTGGGGCTTGTCATTCTTTCACTGTGATAGCCCATAAGGCCTTATTTAATGAAATAATTGACATTCTTACTATGGTTTAATTTAGAATATTAACAGTAGGACAGAACCGAAACTGATTCATGGATGAGACCCTGAATACGTCTCTCCATCACTCACGGCTTTGCTTTCAGTGTGACTAAACCCAAGGTCGTTTCTGGTGTAGAAATCCTTTCTGCTATGCAATCTACCCATTTTTTATTCAAACATTTTCAAAACTTATTCCCTCTCTATTCCTTCACCTAAGCTTCTTCTATTGTCCTTCTCACTCTTTACACATTCTTCCAACTTAATACTCAAGTCTGAATCCTCTGAAAGCCACAGGAAAATCTCTGAGGATTTAAGCAAGTTCAGAATTGAAATGACTGTTTAAAGCAAAAACAAATTTGACCCCAGGTTAGGTTTAATCTACCATTCATGTACTAGTTAAATATTGGAGAACACAAAAGTTCTTTTAACTAAGCTATGGATAGATAGGAAAGCTTAAGCATAACAAATATTTATGTTGTTTGTTAGCATGTTTTAGTACTAATTGTCTAAAAGCTACTTTGAGAAACAAGTTGCTGTAGGGGTGCTGTTGTAATAGGACACCACCTCAGCTCTTAATTGACAGCAGCTTGCTTTTGTGCTAAATCTCCATGTACCACAAAACTGCATCCCATCAAGTTCTCGCAGGATGCCATTCCAGTATTCTGTGATCCAGAAGGTAGGGTCATCCTTTTCTGAAACCAAACCCAGACTATGATTCCAAGGATGGAGCAGTTACAGCTATAATATACTCTGTAGGAACAGAAATACCAATGGTTTATCATGATCAGAGAAGAACATGGATTGGAGAGGATATATCTGGCCAGCAATTCCAATTCTCTTATCTCAGGCCATAAAAGTAAAAGTGCAGCAGAAGAAAAAGGAAGAAGAATTATCATAACAGGGCTTTTGTAGCTTGTTGGCTGTTCACAAGCAAGACAAAATAAGAGGGGGGAGGAAGAAAGGGGGACTTATCTGTTTACTAAAACATTCAAACTGTTAGTGAAAGAGGAGAGGAAAAAACCCTGCATTCCTTACCTCATTTAAGCCAAAAGGAATGACGTAGATGTAAAGTATGAGGTCTTGATTATCTATTTTTAGATAATTTGTTGGGCAAGGAAGAAACCTAAATAGGGTTTGAAATGCTTGCCATTTGTGCTGAGGCACAGTCCTGTAATATATAGACTTGATTACAATGTCTGCACGCCAAGACAAACAAAATAGTGTCCCTGGGAAGAAATACAATATTCCCAACCAGAAATGCTTGTGAAAAGCTGCTTGTAACCCTGGCAATGAAAGACTTTGAGTGTTGGACCATGTAAAGGGAAAAGAACTGTCTGTACTTTATTAACCAAATCCTCTCTGCTTTGTTTATTCCTTGCTCCTGTTAGTTTTATTTTTTTCAGTATCCCATCAATCACAGGGAGACAGTCAAACTTAAAAGTAAGTAGAAATTGTAAAACCTTGTAAAATGTAGTACTAGAGAAACAAAGCAACAAGGGGAAAAACTGTCCAAGTTTGTGCCGTCTCTCCTACAATGAAAGCTTTGTGATTTTTCTCTCATCCGTCCGTGTGCGAAGTGAGGTGGCCAGTAGTTGGCTCAGGCCTAAATCAGCATCAGCACTAGTGAGATGTAGCAGAATGATTGTCTCCTTCACAAAGCTTGGAGGGCCACTGTCATTTTTGGATTCCCATTCTTCGCCACTGTGGCCTCTGTGTTCCCCTCCCTGCCCTCCCACACCCCCCTGTAGATTTATGTATTTGTATACTCAGTAGAGGAAAATGCCTCAATACCTCAGGGTATTTGAGAAACTCCCACAACAGTATTCATTTGCCCTCCCAGAGTCTTGTAGGATAGCAAAGTGCTGTTAATTCTGTTTTACAGATGGAGGTGCTGAGGTTTAGGGATGTTACAAGACTTGTTTTAGAGGAAGCAGAGCCATCACAAAGCATTTGACCTAACAGCATGCAAGTTTTTTGCTTGATTTCTAAACTTCTCTGTTTTTGTGCTACCAACTGCTCTTGAGTAATATAGCTTTAAATCTATTTAATTGAGAAGCTGGTAGCCTAATCTGTCTCTGTTCACTAGTTCCTAGTATTCAATGGGGAAGCAGAACTATCAGATGAACAGTCTTCCTTATTTCTTTGATAGTTCCAATTCAGCTTGACTCTAAATAGTACAAGAGGCATTAGATACTTATCTGGGGGGGTTTACTTGTGCTTTTGAGGTCCTGCTTGAGGTTGCAGGCACATTAGACTGTTACTTGGCCTTGAGGTTTCTTGATTCAACACTGCTAATTCCAAACAGTGCCATACTACCAAAAGACCTCATCAAGGGGGGCCTACCAGATTAGAGAGCAGGAAAAGTTCCTAGCAGTAAGACTTCATGGAAATATCTTCTGCAAAGACAAAATGAAAGCACTTTTCAGGAGAGTTCTGCAGCCTTTCTAAGCCAATAATCACTATTTTGCAGAATGTACAATAGACTTTGGTGAAGTCTCATGCAGCATTATTGTGAACTCGTTAAGTGTTGGAGCACAGTTCCCACATACAGACTCGTCTTTGGACTCTTACAGTCTCAAGCACAGCAACAAGTGGGGTTAGGAAAGATTATACTTGCATTGGTATCTGATCAGTGAACATTGAAATGCTATGTGTGGTGTCTTGGGCGACATTGGTATTATTGAAACGCCTGTGCTCCATTATAAATGCCAGAGTCCTTGCAGCAAGACCAAGTACGTCTAGTGACCTGAATGAAAGTGAGAGGCAGTTCTCATGAATCATACTTCCATCCACCAGAACTGGAGTGGTGTACCTACTGACTGCTTTGGCCAATGTCAGAAACAGCAGGAGGCAAGAAGCCTACTTGTCTTCCTGCAAAGAGCTTGCCTTCATGGTAGTCCTTAGCCAGTCATGAGGTCCTGGTCTTGCACAGAAGCATGAGAGACGAGGATGTTCCCTCAGTATCTGGAAATAGCAAACAGCCTTGTGTCTCTCTGCATACAAAAAAGCAGAAAATCAGGAGCATAGAGCTTCCTACTTGTCATATTGCTGTTATTAAAAATGTTAGGGGCATGGGAATGCCTTCTGCATAGAATAGATGGACTTATGTCACTTAAGGGCCTAAGTCAAGTCACTTTCATTTTGCTTATTTTGTTTAGACTATCTTATCACAGACATTTAAGTACTTAAATCCCATTCATACCATAAGCATTTAGGAACTCACCTGTCTCCCAAGATCTAGAGTTTAATAATTCCATTTTTGAAATTACATAAGCACTTAAGAGGAGCACACACAAGTCTCTGCCTTAGCTGCAACGCTTGTAGAGAACCCTTATCTTCTACTGCTCCCATTTCTGGCTCCACTTGATGGAGACAAGTAGCTGAACTTCTTAGGATGTGAAAGTTCACACACCTCTGTAAAAGCCCACATTCAGTGACATTTGGAATCGTAAATGTGCAACATCACTTTACAAGATGCTTCTTTATGTAATATATGCTCTCTTAGCATCCATGAAAGCAGTGGACATTTACATGTTAGAACAGTAGTTTGACCCCTGAAAAATTCTTTATGCCAAGTCTTCAGTAGGCTTGATCACACAGTCATCTGGGATTTTGCTACAAAAAGAATATTTATGGCATGTATTCAGCAATATTTATTAGGTCAGGCTACTGCTGAGTAAAGCTGCATTTAGAGGTTCTCCTTCCTGTAAATGGCTGCAGCTTTCAGCATCAGTGAAGCTGGGTCACTTTATAGCAGCTCAGAGTGTGGCTTTTACATATTACTGCCTGATTATCACTGGCTGCTCTTGGCAAGTGACCATTTTCTTTTGCCTTTTGGTCTAGACATTGCAGTAGTGGAAACTGTCTTAATTTTCAGGAGTTCATTTTTCCACAGCAGCTTGCATTTGACATGAAACAGGACTGCTAAAGTTATAGTTTGCAGCCCTAGAAACACAAGTGCATAGCATGAAGAAATTGTATATTTTTTTTTCTCAATAGGGATGAGGCAAATACTCGCCTTTTGATTTTTGTGTTTGTTTTAAAAACGCTTTATTCACAGTCAGAGTGGATTAGCCTGCCTGGAAAAGGAAGAGTGGGTTTAAGAATGGGTTTACTCTACAGGAATGTAATCAGCACATCAGAAGCGCCTTCTTAAGGAGGCCTCATTGACAGCAAGGTTGAAAATTTTAGCAGTAGCAGTACCATGAATCATTTGGTGAGAATGATGAAGATAAAAATCTTAGAAAATGCTGAAAGATCTTCAGAGTAAATCTCAGTTCTTCCAATGAATGTTGTGCTTAGTTGCAGACAGTGAGAGGAAGATACAGACCATGAAAATTTAGTGATTCTCTTTCTAAGGAAATTTTTGATCCAAAGGGTTAAGTAAATAACTGGAAGCACACTGACTGTTTAACATACAGCTTACAGTAAGGTAGGGTCATGAATGCCCTTGTCCTGTGGACTTTACATCCAGTTAAAATGGTTAAGGTAATAAACCAATTTTTACTGCTATAGAATAGCCTAGTTTACAAGCAGATACTTTCTTTTGTTTTCTCTGTTTATACTGCTTTATCTTGTTCGCAGGCCCAGAAACTGCACAAACTAGTCTCAAGTGATTGGGAATACAGTTAAAGTTGTGTTTCAGCCTGGGACTAAGCAAAGTAACTATAGGTGGTTCAAATGCACTCACCATCTCCCTTCTCCAGGGGTATGCTTACCCAGAAAATGTCAGCTTGCCAAAACTGAGCTTTTTCTGGGAGGCTTGTTGACTTTTGGCTGCTGCCCTGTAGAATGGAAATGGCTCTCACCAGACCTGACAAGCATCATCTGCCAGCCAGGCTTGGCTCTCCTGGAAGTCTAATTCACTGGCAACATGCTATCTTTTCTTTCCACCAGCCTGCAGAGGGCTGGTAGGAGCTTGGAAATAGGAGTTCCCAAGCTTGTTTTTCTTTAGTAAGCTGAGCTCTCAGCTCAGCCCAAGTTGTAGTTGCTGTGTAGTATCCCAGATGGTGACACTAAATTGACTAGAGAAGGGCGGCTTTCCCTGCTATCAGAATATCTTTTGAGAAACTTGGGGCAAGAAGAGCATGTCCCAGTTCATTTAAGTTCTAGATTTTAAAAAATAATTAAAAAAAAAAGTAATATTTTTTCGAAGCTGAAGGCCTCAGATAAGTAAGTTAGCGACAATACTGAGGGCCTATGTCCACCTATGGTTCCTTGACAAATCGTAATTGTTGTAATTGTTTCCCCAGAGCCACATAGGAAGGGTTAAATTTGGAAAGAGGGTGTGGTTGTTTCTAAAGGAAACTTTGTCTGGGAGAAGACTGCTCACAAATGCCAGAAAATGGAAAATGGAGAACTCAAAAGACACCAGGATTCTTTCTTTCTGCCCTTCCCCCCACCACCACCTTCTGCTTTGCTTCTTCAGTTCTTAAGCATTTAACATCCGATCTCCTCTCATTAAGTTTTTAATTGCCTGCCTGAGGGAAAGAGGTTAGGTTTTCCATCTGCCTTTTGATTTTGATGTACTGTGGTTTAATCACAGTGAGATCATATTTGCTCTAAGGCTATTGTTTGCATGCTTGATTTTTTTATTTTTTTTTTTTTTACTCCCTGTTGATGTCACAAAAGGCACACAGCCCTCAGACAGATTTGAAAAGGCCTTTCAAAGTCATGGAACTAGATCACACCCTTCCTTGGGTGGGGGGAAAGGAAACTGGTTACGAGGGTGAAACATATACAGAAAACTTAGTGAGTTGGGTGTGGTGGAATTTCCCAAATTATTAATAGGTCTTGAAGGTAAATCAGGGGATGTGGTTTGTGTTCCCAGAAAGAGTAAAGAAAATGGTATTTGGGCACTCCTGTAAAGTCCAGGAACTCAGAGGGCAGGAGAGTAAGATCAGGATATGTCATCAGTGGATCAGTGCACTGCTTCACTGTAAATGTTACTGTTGCAAACCCTATGGGACTTCGGTGATAGCCCCAAACAGGGTGGGTGGTCTGACAGCACAAGCTGTGTGCATTAATCTCAGGGGTGTTCCCCATGGCTGAGCGAGGAGCATTACCTCAGATATGCCCTTTTCCTGCGTAGCTGTGACCCGCTGCGTCTCGCTGCACAGACGCCAAACACAGGGTTGCTATGGGAGTTGGCGGTCCTCTTAAACTCCTCCTACGTGCTCACCAAGCACCTCGGAGCTTTTGTGGTACAACACATCCAGCCTTTACCACATCAGAAACAGAAGGGGTAAATCAACTCCTTGTTGATATTATATTTCTGTGATTACCTTTGCAATGCCTCTCATCCTCTAGTAACTAAAATAAAATAAAACCGGACAAGCCAAACCCCAAAACTCAAATCAAGTGACAAAAGAATATCACGTGAACAAACAAAGAAAGCCTGGCTTATTTTGCTTCTAGCTAATGTAGAAATTATCATTTTGCTGTTCTTAATAGATACAGAGCCAGAAAACTTTCTTTTCTACTCGGTTGTCCATTTTCATGCATGGCAATAAGCTGATGCACACAGTGCAGAATAATGAAGTATTTTATTCACACAGGCCAAAGCTTCAGTGAGGATCTTAGCTTTAACCTTCATTTTCCCATTTTTCCTTTTTTACTTCCACGCACACACCTCTTCTATCCTTGTAATTCCTTCATGCATGTGGATTCCCTCCCAAGTTGCAGGTTCACTGCTGTGCCTCAGTTTTGCAAACTACTTTGCCAACTGCCTACGAAAAAAATGGAGGCACAGATATCTCCTATTTACTTAAAATGGAGCAGCTATGCTGAAACGAAAAGTGTTTTCAGAGCTTTCAGTCTCTCGTGTTTACATCACATTTGAATCCCAGATTTGGGTGAATCAGTGGACCACATCGGCATCTTGAGCAGGAGTGTGAAGTGCCTGGGCTCGTGCTGGTCCACTCGCTGCCTGCCCCTCCTGCTCATTGGACTATTGTGCCTGCAGAAACTGTCAGTGAATATTCCAGAGCGTGACAGCCATAATGCCTACTTTGGCTTACCCAAGTGTGATCCATTAAGGAGGGGATATTCCCATTTTTCATCTTTAACTTTCTGTGTAACTTGTCTCACTACCAAAGAAACGCCAGCCAGAACAAACTCTGAAATTCAGGCCCCTCAGGCCAGACAGGCAGGCTGGGACAGCTCAGTGGAACACTGAAATAAGACACCTTTCTGCCCTCCAAACCCAAGGTTTTCCACATCACAGCCTCCATGCAGCGTGGTGTGCTTTAGCATGACTGACAGCTTCTGTTGCAGAGATGTACAGGAGGCAAGGATACTTAGGGTGGGTGAAGACCTGTCCTCCTTAGGGCTCTGCTCAGGCTGTTAGCTCATAGGTCTCTCATTAGCTGTAAAGTTAGCCTTCCAAATCTGTGCATGGAAAACTGCTTTAGTTTCCACCCAGAATTGTAATTATTTGGCATAGCAACGCTTGACTAGAGAACTATCTTCACTAAATCAAAACTCGGGGGTTTTGGTGGAAGAAAGCAAGAGAGTGCCTGAAAAGTGGAAATTTGCCTGAGGAGCAAACTGCTGAAATATTATTGTGCTGAGCATTTGTGACCAGGCTCCTTATTTTGCCATTAGCAGTGAGCCAAAGAAGCTCACAGTTCCCAGAGCCAGGCGCAGGCTAAGGGCCTCTCAGAGTGCTCCCTCTGAAGCTGCGGTCACTGTGGCACCCTGCTAGTGCAGCAGGCTCTTTCATACATGCTGTGGTAGCACTTCCTGCCTTCTCTGCATACCTATCAACTTGAGATAAAAAGCAAGTATCTGCACACAGCTTGTTGCTGGTGATGAGTTGTTCAAGGTCTGCATGTGTATGGGGGCTGTTATGGCCAAGCAGTGCCATTTCCTAGTCCATGCTCCATGTCACTGCCCACAAGGACACGTGTAAGAACATGCCAGTGCAGCTTTGTGTGTACCAGATACTGCCTTTGCTGTTCACACTGTCTTCTTCCAGCTTTGAGGAGACCAGCAAAAGACGTTTTTCAAAGCTGAATGTCTTGTTCAGTGACCTCTGTCAACTTCTATTAAGTATCCTTCATGATAAGTTGCCTGTTATAGATAGACCTGTTACCTACTGTGCCTCAATAGTTGCTTTCCTTGCCAACACAGCACAATGAATTCTTTATTTCAGGGGCAGTGACAGTGAAAAACAGAAAAGGAGATGAGAGCTCAAAAGCACCGAAGTTAAACTGTCCAATGGCTCTTGCACTGAAGCACTTGTGTCAGAAGGCAAGAGAAGCACAAACTTCCCTCTCTTCTACCAGTACTGCTTGTAGTCAAACCATTTCTCTCAAAATAAAACTCACTCTTCACTGGGTTTTCAGATCAGTTTTTTAGTCTCAGGCAAATCATTACTTTTCAGCCTACTGCAACCGTACAAGTGTATGTAAATGCTTAAGCTTACTTTGGAATGGCAGTGATTCATTTTAAAGAAACCTAAAATATGTGAATCTATATCCAAAATATTATGTGATGGATAATTAAAAATTACCTAATGAAAATTAAGCTACTGGTTTGTTCACAGACACTCCTCTGGGGTGTCTCCCCCCCACTTTTCCTTCCTTTGTTCCTCCCTTCCTACTCCCAAGCTAGCTAAACATAGAAGAGAAGCTGTTTGTCATTTCAAGAAACAGTTTGTCCAGTAATAGAAAAAAGGGGTCCCACCCTTTTACAAGTGGAGAGCACAGGCACTTTTCCTAGTTCTGTTTGCGCCTAAACTCTACACATAGGAAGCAATATTTAAAAACAAGATAAAGCGGAACAAAACAATACACCTCATCAGCCAAGCACAGAGCGGGGATCAGTATCCTCATATCGCACCTCTGAGGGATGCGACAGAAATTCTTTGAGCTTACGGTTGGTTGAACCTTTTCCTCGAGCATTCATTCATTGTGGAGCTGCCTGAGGAGTCAAGTCGTCAGCCCTGCGCTAAGAGCTTGGCACTGCAACACTCAACCCTTAAAGAGTCCATTGTATTTAATCTCATAGCATGTAATTTATTATTCCTGTGTTTGCTTCCGTGGCTGTGGGCACCTCACACACTCTTGTTACCCACGTCACTGGATGTGTTTACTCTAACAGAAATAGTAGATGTTTCCACCACTCTTTAACTCTTGCCTCTTCCCTCTTCTGCCACTCTCCCTCATCAGCAAACAACCTCTTCGTCCTCCAAACTACACATTACAGAATTCTGTCGGTTCCCTTCACTGCAGAGAAAGCCAACCAAAACAGATCATGTTCTTCGAAGTATTTTCGTGTGTCTTTATCCAGCTGCAGACATGTTAACCATCAATTGCAGTAGGCTAAGGAGAGGGTAGACACCTTTGACCGTTCTATGATAGGCCTCATTTACGCATCTGAATTTGGCATGTACTTCTTTCAACGTCTGAGAAGAATAGTTTATAGAGTCTTCTTTTTTAGTTTGGGTTCTGCAAGTAGAACAGCTGCAAGTTTTCAGAGCAGCATCTTTTGCTCTCAGTCAGGTTTCTCTAGGACATGCATCCTGGATGCAAAAGAAAGAAAAATCTAAGGTGTGCAGAGAATACAAATTGCACCTTTCCTGGGTTTATCTAATGGATTTGCAACTGACACTAAAGGAGAACTCAGAAATTTCAAATCCCAGGTTCACTTTACCTAGAGAGAGCTTGAAAACTTTACTTTTGTCTCAACCAATGTAGAATGTTGGGACCATGGGCCCTGTAATCTGCATTTAATCTAGAGAGTATCCATTTCAGTTTCAGTTCTTTTAGACAGAGTTTCTGACATGAGGCATCAGCAAAGTCAACTGAGCCTTTTGCTGCAGCATGTTGCAGCTAAAATCCCCGGGGCAATAGTCACTGGGGTCGGGCTCCCTTTCGCTTTGACCTGCTGACAACTGAGATAGCACTTTGTTTAACAGAAGACTGAAAAACTTCGGTTTTTCAGTGATTTTACATAAGATGCTTTCTACTGTGCTCATGAGTCCAAGGTTAAGAGGAATTCAAGCCTCTTGAGAACGAATGTGGGTTTTTTTGTTTTGCCTGTAACAGAGCATTAACACAGTGGGGGCCTGACAGTAGCTTCAACTTCCAGACATCCCAAGTATTGCTAGCAAGGCTTGAGGATATAAAAGCTGAACTGAATCTTCCCATTCAACCATTAGCTGTAGAGGAGTGCTCCTTAATTGAAGCATGGCTGCTATAACACGGGAGGCTCAGGAGAATGGAGCTGCATAGAGACCATAAGTACTTTTGGATTTTGAGAAAGGCACCACTGCACCTATCACAGAATCAACTAGGTTGGAAAAGATGTATCATGCAGTTAATTTAACTGGGCCAAAGGAGGGCAACAGAGACTTCCATCCTTAATCTTATTAAAAGAAGGTGGTAGCTGTCAGTATGTTCATTTTATGGAGTACAGCTTATTTCTATGACAAACCAAAATTTTTTCCCCTATCTGGCATCAGATTGTTTCTCCCTGCCATTACATAACTTGAATTTGTAGCTCTCAATCTGTTGCCCTCCTTTTTTCTTGCCATATTAGAATTATAAGGGGACTTCTGTGCAACTTGGCAGTTGTGAAAACAAGTTCCAGGACAATTTTCTCGTTGCCCTTTCTCTATTGCCAATTTGTTTAGGAAATGGCCAAGGTTTTTTTAGAACTTACACAAAGAGGTCACTGCTGTGCCTTTGTCTTCTCATATCAGATTTTAGTGCTTATTTGATGCCTGTTTCACAGACAGGTGAGTGACAGATCCATATGTCTTCAGAGCAAGTTGAATTAATTCTGTGTAATGCTCCCCAGTCTCTGAGCTGATGAGACCAAGGAGAAGATATTGAGATATGGGCTATGATGCCCATAGAATCAAAGAAATATTCAGATTTGTCAAATCAGTTGAGATAAAGCCCACAGCTGTTGAGAGATGTCTTTGATCGGAACTTCTTTCCATGTGTGGAAAAGTAAAGACTATTGTTTTGATCACCACAGCAGGTTAAAGGTACCTCTGTGGTTTTCAAAAGCTTTCCTGATGGCCTTCTGTGGTGACAGTTTCATTTTTCTCCAGGCTGACTCTGCGGACTAATGAAAGTGACTGTGACAGTGTTTCTGAAGCTCATATTAAGCAATCCTGTGAGGGAAGAATGAAGTCAGGGAAATGCCCAAAACACAGATTTGCTTCGCAGGATCAGTGCCTTTGCTGCTGGCACCAAGCAACAGGCTCAGTGTTTCTGGTCCTAGTCCTTATTTGGTGGAATATTTTGCCTGGTTCACTGCTCCATCAATGACTGGTGCTGGTGGCATGGCTCTGGGCTATTTAAAAGGCCTTGGGGAAATTGCTGTGAAGCAAGTGGCAGCCAATTAGTATGATTCACATATTGGTGCCTGAGTTAACACTGACAATGAGAATCTGAAGCTGTTTGCAGCAAAGAAGTTCTTGAAGCACATCCAGAAAGTATTAACATGCTGCGTGCCAGGTGGTGAGAAGGTCACTGGGACAGAGATAATGAGCAACTGGGAAAAATTCACATGGGAACTTTTATCTGCTCTAATTCTACCCCCATTCCAGCTTTGTTCTGAAAATTGCTTTGCTGTAAAAGCTAATCAAGCTTTTCAAATACCTTTAATCACCAAAGTGTAGAAGAATATATATTTATCATTGATTTAGCCTGCTTGGTTTGGGCCTCCCCAACCCAATCTTCCTCCTTTAAACAACTCCTTTGTGAAATCCTTCTTTAAATAGTGAGTTGCACAGGCTCAGCTAGTCACATTAGTAGATTTCCCCTGTGAAAGACATGCTAGAAAGAAATAAGAGATTAAGAAATAAGAGATTAAGAAATGCTAGAAAAAAATAAGAGATAAGAAATAAGAGAAAGATAAGAGATTAACTTGGAATATTCATACTAGGCAGGGGCTTTTGCTTTATGAGCTCTGAGGACTCAGCTAAGCAGCCAGGTCAACACGGCAAGAGCAGAGATGTAGTGTTAAAGAAGAGACCACTGTTTTTGCCCATGCTTAAATAATAGTTTTACAGTCTTGCCAAGGCATGGACAAAAATCGCTCTCTGCTTTATCCATATTCTTGTTTCTTAGTGTTTTGTTACTGATGAGCTGAGTAGACGTACATCAGAGAGAATGGTGGGCCTCAGTGCTGCTGTTTACAGGGGAGTTCACAATGGCAATCCTGCTTTTCCAAGCCAAAGCTTAATTTATACTGACCTCATTAATGATGCCGATGAAAGGCAAAGCCAGTGTTTCTCATACATTTGAAAGCTGATCCTCCATTTAGAGAAGAGGAAACTGATCTCATGCACCCCGTTTCAACACTAAATGTCTTGGAAAAAGCATGTCCGCCTACCTTTTATGTGACATCTGAGCTTACCCTTTTTCCATCCACCAGTCAGCCCTGCATACAGCCTCCTGACTGAGCAAGGTCAAATGGAAGTCTGCTGTCTTGATGAAGCACAGAGATGATGGGAAAACATAAGTGTGTGTCAATCGGGAAAGATATAACAAGTGAGGGATAAACAAAAGTTCTGATATGTCCAAGGAAGAGGATAAATATGACAGATAAAAACACTAAACTGTACTCAACACTATCGTTTTAACAGAAGAAAGATAAATGTTTAAGACAGCTGCGTATCCTTTTTGGTGGAAAAATTCTAGCTTGTTTGTTTATTTGCTGTTCTTGCCCTTCTTTCTCCACAGAATCTTATGGCAAGAGCCCTGTACGATAACGTCCCCGAATGTGCAGAAGAGTTGGCCTTCCGCAAAGGAGACATTTTGACGGTGATAGAACAGAACACCAAAGGTCTCGAAGGATGGTGGCTCTGCTCCTTACACGGCCGGCAAGGCATCGTCCCAGGCAACCGTGTGAAGCTCCTGATAGGCCCAGTGGTACAGGACAGTCTGTCTGGCCAGGATATGCCCAGTTCAGGATTGATGAATCAGTCTTTCAACCAGCAAAAGATCTACCAAGTGCCAAGCTCACATGCTGTAGCACGGGACCCTGTCTACCAAGTGCCACCTTCGCATCAGAATCAGGGAATTTACCAAATACCCACTGGTCATGGTCTGGTGGGACAAGATATTTACCAGGTGCCACCCTCCATGCAGAGGTGTGCTGATGGTCCAGCTCTGACTAACAAGGTGTGTGCATTTGCTTTTCCTTCACAGCTCCAAAGCAGTTCTCTTGTGCTGCCCACCAGTGAAGTGGTTAATGTCTAGTGCCAGCCTGTGGACTGATATATATATATATAAAAATATATATGAACTGTATAAAGTTACAGCAGTAACTTTAATTATTATGTAATTAAATTGATTAATCACAGCTCAATTTGCGAGGGAGATACACAGTAGAGCGTTTTGGAGTTGCCACTAAAGGTGAGGGGGAGTATGTGATCTCACGTCCTCCCAGGCTGAGGCACATCTGGCCTATGGCACTCTTGCATTATGTGTTCAAAAGCGCTGCTGTAGCAAGATTAACTCTCCCACATATTAATGAACAGTTACATCATTTACATTAATTACATTAATTAAAAATTATATCCTGTGTTGCTGGGGAAGTCCCAGTAGGTCTAAACTATGAAGAGGAATCCATGATTGACAAGACAAGAGCCACACTTGTAAGAGTGAGGGAACAAGAGGATGGTGATAACAAGGGATGTTTTAATACTAAACCTAAACCTTGTAAGAGTGCATTTACGTTTACCTACAGCTAAATTTCCTGATTGAAAGCTCCATGATGAAGCCATTACTGCAGCAATTGACAGCTTCCAAGGCTCCAGTGAGAGGCATTGCATTAAGTGGGTCCCCCCTTATTCCTGCTGTCCTTCTTAGACTCTCCCCATCTCCTGCCACTCCCTCGTTTTACCTTCATAACATACTTTCCATGTACCCTGGTACACACAGTACACAGTCACACTGGTGGAAAAAGATCAAGGAAGATACCCAAGGAATGAAGGAGATTCTCCTGGTCTTCCAGACCCCATATTACAAAGCCAAAAAGAAGTTTTTCCATTCCCTCCATTCCCAGTTGAACAGCTTCAGCTGTTAGCATCCTTCTTACCTTCAGAGTTTAAGGTGTAGCATTTATATTCAAGTTACATGAGCAGATGATGTCTCTTGTCAGGAAGTTCTTGTCTGGTTTAAACTTTCAACTCCTAATTTAGATTGGCAAGACAGTCTGTTTCATGTTTTTCCCCCACCTCTTCCGCAACTCAGCCTTTTTCATATCAGGTCTTTGGAAGACATCTTCTAATGCTTTTATTTCCTTGCTATAATTTCATTTTCCCTGATAAGACTAAATGGATTTTTTTTTCCTTCTGAGCAAGAGAAAAAGATCTGTGAAACTATTCCAGGTCAATTTATAAAGAGGTTTGCTTTCTCAGCTTCTCTACAATTATGCTTTCTAGGCTGTGCAGGAAGATAAAATGAGAAAATTGCACTCACTGCACAGGCGGAGATAAGAGCTTTGTTGGAGCAATTATGTGAGTTTTCTTGATAACTCTCATGTATTTTTTCTCCTTTTCTCCTTTCCCTATAGACAAGATATAGTGAAATGTTCTTCAGGAGCAGTATTGTTTACCTATCCACAGTAGCATTTAGATATCCTCTAAGATAGTCAGTGAGCACCTGGTAAATACGTATTGATGGGACAGCACAGAAGGGATCACATTTTAGTGTATGTCTGTAGGAAACGTTTTACAGAGCACTGGATGTTTTAGAACCTCAGCTCTCCATCTTGGGCGACAGGAGCTTCAGCATACTGCAGAGCTTCAACAGAGGTCTGTTGAAAAGCTCAAGCGTGAAATAGTTTTAGGAGCTGACCTGCCTAAATGACTATTAGGATAGTTTGCTTAGGATAATACATATATGCCTGTACACTGCACAGAAAGAATTTTCCAGCTGCATGTGAAATCTCCCTCCTCCCCCACCCTCCAGCTCCACTGAAACTAACAGGACATTCTGCATAAACCTGGTTGCTACTAGGACTGTTTTAAAACCCTCGAAACACTGAGAAACTGAAAGCTTTGTTTTAGTTTAAGTGCAAACTTCTTGTTGAAATGCAAAAATCAGAAGCAGCGAAGCACCTGTTTTCTCCAAGTTTCTGCCTAGAAATTTTTTCAGCAACCTTGAATATGCATTTTTCTGAATTCAAGTCAAGCTTCTGTAGAAAATTAAGATTATTTGTCTGCCTTATAACTTATTTTCCTTTAATTCCCTGCAACCCATGAAAGGCCAGCTATGCTGCATAAAAAGAAATGGCTATGGTGCTAAGTGTAGAATAACTGAACACACATTTCTAAAGCATTCTACCCTCATCAAAGCAGATATCAACCTGCTTAGCACTAGCTAATATTTGCTACTTGCTTTAATCATGACTTAAATTTATTTATCTTAAGAGCCTTTGGTCTCAGTATTCACCGTTTATTAGTGGCAGACAAACCTCACAGCAGCGTTCTGCTTTGATCAGAGGTAAGCATATCTCTAGTGCTTTGGAATTGCTTAGTTCTACAATAAATAGAGCCCATTGGGATTGAAACCATGGTAGACAAGAGAGAACTGTAGGGTTATTAGTGAGGGTGGATTCTGAGGTAAAACATACTCCATTCTTTGTCTTCCTCACCTTGCTAAACTGCTATTTAATGCTAAAGCTGCAACTCTCTGCTAATGGGTTTGTGAAAAAAAAGCCTAATTAAAGGGAAGCACTTTAGCACTTTTGTTCTTTGAGGAAATAGTTCTGTCCTTCAACTCCTCTTCCTCTAGGGATCAGTAAAAACAATCCTTAATATTAAGGAAAGCTGGACGTCTTGAAGATTTAATTTGGGGAATCTTTGCTTTGTTTTCCAAAGATAATTAATCTCTTTTCTCAGACTTTTGACTCCTGCTCCAAAGGCTTAAATGAACCACTTTGCCTCCTTCCATCAACAGAGTCATCCGGTCAGCAAACAGTGGTTTTTTGGCAGTTTTAAGGACGTTGAAGAGTTTTGCTATGAGCACTTCCTATATGGAAGCCTTTTCCCTTCCCGTAGCAGTACCTAAAGAAGAAGACCATGTCCCTTAGACACCACTCTTAAGCGGGACCAGCAGCAATTTCTGTCCTATCCATTTCTGCACACGTCTGCCTGGTTTTTGGTTTTTTTTTGCAGATGTGTGGCTTGGCTGCCATACAGGTTTTACAGGCAAGGCTTAGGAACTGCTGTCAGGCAGGAATTGTCTAGCCTCAAGCAGCAGTGAATCAACAGTGGGCATGTTATTAAGCTGTGCTGAGGTAACGCATCTTGTTAGCCAGAAAGGCAAATCAAGTCAAAAAGGAATCCTGAGGCAGGTAATTACAATGATTAATTGATTCTGACCTAGCTGGTTGTTGACAACAGAGCTGTATCTGCTCCCTCTATCAAATAAAATAGCACCTTCTAAAACTCACCCTCCTGATGACAGAGATAACAAGGAACAGTTTAAAATTAGCCTTGGTTAGCCCCAAGCTTTTATAGATGTGCTGCAAGTTTAGTCACAAAACGGTTACACCCCTAAGTGTGGAGAGCATCCGAGGAGCATAAAGATGTGGAAGCTTATGAAGGCTTATCTTAGAATTTATTCCCTCTTTGTGTGCTCTGCCTTGAAACTTACTCTCTTTTGCTGCAGCCAGCAAAGAGAAGGAACCTTGAGACATGCAGGAAACCCGGATTTTATCCTTGCTGCAGAATTCTACATGGGTTTGAGTGGTGTTTCTGCACCTCATCTGCAAAATATGTGGGTTAATTATGAGGGAACTCATTCTGTACAGATTACTTCAAGAAAGTCCTCTGGGAACGGTGCTGTCAAAGCACAAAGTCTTGCATCTGTGATTAATCACTAGTTCACACCTAAGCTTTAAATTGGGGAAAGCTTCACAAGAAAAAAAAGTCACCAGCATCATTTAGACACTCTTTGTCTGGTTCAGTGTTTCCCCTGGCTGGATTGTTGTGCTGTCCCTGCCATCCTGAAAATTGTACTGGCCAAAAAATTTAAGGGAATTATTTTCTTGTTGGAAAACAGTTTTGACAAGTTCTGAAAGCTTTTTGTAGGAACCAGTAGCTCTCAGAAGAACTGCTGATCGAGGGAACTCTGCACAAAACGGAATGAGGCTTATGTGCCACAGCTGTTTGACCAGGGAAGAGGCTGCACTGCAGGAGTTAGCAGCCCTGAACAACAGTTCCCACAGGGCACAGACTAACTCAGGCAAATAAAGATTAATGCCTTGGAACACACCAGATTTTTCGTATGTTGGTCTGTTTGAACTAGAACTCTGCAGTTCAGGAAACACTTAAGAGTTATCCACCTTCTAAAAGTGGATAGAGCAGAATAGGGGAGGAACTCATCTTCATCCCTGGCCTATTTCCAAGTATAAACATGTCCTCGATGGATCAAGGGTTTCACACCCCGCCATCCTGCTAACTCTGCCTTTTTCAAGAGGTCACTGCCTTCAGCAGGAGGTTTACGTAAACCATGGCTAAGGGAACAGACCTTGTTCCCTGATCTTTATTATTATATTTTTTATTATTATAGTATAGAGTCATGTTGGTTCACTGAACTACAGAGTGGAAACGCCACGCCACAAGCAGCACCACCGCGACAGTTCCAGCACAGGCTTCAGTAGCAGGAGCCAGTTAGCCCTATTATGATGTTTTTCCTTCCAATTAAATAAGTACTGTCTTAGCTGGGAAGAAACAAATGGTTGCATGTAACGTTTGTTCCAGAAATAAGCTTGCCTTTACATTATTATCTTTTTTTTCTTGCCTATTTTCATATTTGTGAGGTAAGAAGAGACATACATTAAGCACAGTAAAGAGTTGTGTGGCAGATATATTTTGTTATCAAAAAGAATTGGAGCATATCTAGTATTCTGCAGTTTGTCAGCAAAATGTATTTTCATTTGAAGTCAGAATGTCCCCATTTACCCTCAAGTCTGAAGTACCACAGTTTCCTGTGATAGGGTTTATATAAATTACCCAAACTGTGAACATATAGTCCCCCTCTTTTTTCCTGCTTTCACATTACAAATTCTGTTTTGGGGATTTGTGCCCCTCGTAACAAAATACTGCTTCAGTGTAAGTGCTGAACACACAGGAAGTTTGCTGAGTGCAGCGGGAATGGTACTACATACCTCAACACTCAGTGCTCTGTTTCACAAAGTGTGCTCTAAAGGATGCAAATCTCTCAAATTAAATGCAAACTCAGTGGTTAAAACAGCACACAGCCTTTTTCTTAGACTCAGGAGTTTCACTTGTAATTTTCCATGTGACAGTAATAGAACAGCCATTTTACTGTAAAATTTTGTGCAGTTAATCTGTTCTCAGTAGTCTTCATGAAAACCAACGAGTGAAGAAACCCTCATCCACAAGTCAGAGTAAGCAGTAGTTATTCACTGATGTGATTTGTAGAGAAGTATTATAAGAAAAAGACTGCATTTTATTAGGGTGAGCAAACATATGAGCTCAGCATTACTCCCTGTTTCTTCCTGAGTGCAGGACTCATTTTAATCAGTTCTATTTGTAGACCAGAGGCATGCATTTTTCCCCTGGAGTATCACAAAAAAGGCCAGTCCTGTAATCTCCTCCAATAACCAAGGTCTCCAGGGACACAAATCTGCCTGCACAGGCATAAGGAAAATGCAAGCTTATGGACTCTTTTCTTGGTGGTTTGAAACCTAACTGGACCTTTGGCTATGTCTGAAACAGACACTAAATTCAGGTAATCTAAATTTCCCTCTAGGCTAAAAACTAAGGACAGCAGCAGAGCATTTTAGAAAAAAAATTCCACACAAGTGGAAAACTGATTATTCAGAAAGTGAATCTAATCATAAGGAGGAAGTGTGGTTTATGGAGATAGGAAATGAGTAGATGAAGACATGTTGCTGACCGTAAGAAAACACAGTTGTAGTGAAATCTAAAGGCTTGGCAGGCATTCTGTGATTTTAGAGATGTTTTGATTTGGAGGAAGACTAATTAGCACCAGAATATCATCATTCCACATGTCTGGCGTGAAATGTTTCAATTTTTCTTTTTTAAATAGCAGGGATAATACTGCATTTATTTTTTTTTTTTTTTTTTTTAGCTTGAATCTAAATTAATCTTTCTCCCCAGACAGACTTGTCAGAATGGAAATAAAGTGAAATTAATGTACTTAAGTTCTAGGGAGACAGAAACCTTCCATAGGACAGTCCATCCCTAAGTCAATAACATATTCCCATTGGGTCTTACCATCACGACTTTTTCATATGCCCAATCAGTCATGACTGAGGTCTGATACAATTATTATACAGATGCAACAAACAATTAATGGTGGATTTTATATCTGTTTAAAAGGTGTCTATACCTTCCATAAACTTGCCCCAGCAAGCAGTGCCAATCTAAACACCAGTTACTAGGAGCACTTGTGTATACATGTGCCCAGAGAAACCCATACAAAATCAGAGCCAGCGTATAGCTTGTGAGCCAGAGAACCTCTACAAATCAAATAAAATAAAGCCTCTTCCTGATGGAAGGTTTTATTTGCCTACCTCTCTCAGAGCAACATGGTTCACAGCCTAGATGATTTAGGGACACTTCCATTGTTTCTGCCTAAGTGTGCCTCCGAGAACGCTCTTGTGGAACTGAAACTCTTCGGCAGTGCTTCATCTCAACCATTTTTTTTGCCCACTGGGAAATGCCGATTCACAAAAACTGAAATTGTTGACAGGGAAGGATCTGTTCTGAGAAATGTCTTAAAGGAAGGGAAACAAGAAGTCATGGAAATACCCTATTACAATTCCCAAATGAAGCTTCCCTCCCCCAACTTTCCATTCAATATAGTAGGGAAGAAATAACAAAAATAAGATGAAGCCCCTCAAAAGAATTGAAATTAGTTATTTGGATTGAACCCAACTGGTTTATTGCTTATGATCCTTTAGGATTTTATGTCATTCACAAGAAGATGCTCTCTGCCCTACCTGTCCCACCACCTCATATTCTTCTCATCCTTTTCCTTTCTTTCCTGTCCTCCTCCAAACTTGCCCTAAATTTAGGCTTCTGTCTTTGAGAACAGACAGTGAGAGTATTTCCAGCATAGAAAACACATGCATGTTAGCCAAATGGTTCTTCACATGAAAACCTTTTTTAAATGGGAAGACTAGACAGACTGGGATGGACAAAGCAAAATGCTGCTTTTTTATCATGGACAAGATACCCAAATGCTGAGGTGCTGAGTTTTGCCACATGCTTTTCATTTATGAAAACTGCAGCTCAGATTTAATCCAAGGTTTCCAGAGAATGCTTTAGCAGATACACATATTTCTCCACTAAAACTTATCACTCAATAATTTGAGGGGTTTCTTTCTTCATCCATAGACATTATTTCAGAGCGTGTACCTGTTCTATTGCTAGTCCTGTAACGCATCAGCTCTTTAGCCCTGTTGGCCAATGCACACAAAAATGATGATGTCGCTGTCTGTCTAAAAATCAGTAATTGTCGTGGGGATGGCACTGGTAAAACTCTTAGCAAGAGCATTGAACAACTATCCTCTTTCACACTCCTCCTAAAAATGCTGATAATTTAATAGTATTGAGTTGTTTTGCTCATCTCTCTTGTTCTCTTCCTTTCCTCTGAAAAAAACGGGACACTCTTAGAAGTGTTGGTTTGACTCTTTAATCACATTTTTTAAGCAAGAATGACTCTTACCAGAAGCTAGGAAATACCCCTTCCCAGTCAGCCTTACAATTCAAGGCCAGCCAGCACCAAGCTTGTTCCACTGAAGCAAGCAGAAATGTTGTTCATAACACAACTGGCAGAAAGCCCCAGAGTTGATGTGAGAAAGAGCAGGATCAGGTCATGAAAACATCATAAAATAAAGAAAAAAAACAAAACAAAACAAAACAGTAAAATCTCGCCAGTGACAAAATTGTTGAGCTTTTTTGTGCTTTGTACAGCTCATTCAGGTAGGTCTGGAGAGAGAGAGACCTTTCTATCTGCGTTTAGTTTGCAGTCATGAACTCCAGTAAGCAAAAATTCAACACCATCATTCAAACTACAGTTAATGCAAGTCAGTACCATTCCACCACACTTAATACATCCCTGTCATTTTATACTAGTCAGAGCGTAGGCCATTTATGTAACTCCAAAGATTTAAAAAAAAAAATGTTTGGAAAGACAATAAACCTGCTCCTCAGTTTTAGGAAAAATACAAAACTGAAAAACAGTGTAATGACCCTGCTTTTGTGTGCTGGTTAATGGAAGAGGTCACACCAGAAGTTAAAAAATCAGGATTAGGCTAGTTGCAAAGTAGTGGGCTATACCCTTTCCACCAGCAGTTGAGGGTTTGAATCAAGGCCAGCTTGTGATTTCACACTTTGTATTTTAAATTTGTTTTACAACTTCTGCTCTACGTCTTCAAGACTCACAACCCAAAACGGGTATAAATCGTGTTGAAATAATACAACCTCAAAAGCAAGACACTCATTTCCATTACTTGTTGTTATTTACGTTACAATACCACAGGGGTGTTTTTTGAGACTGAGCAGGTGAGGGAGGCACTTCATAGGCACATTTAAAAGTTTATATTTAAATGCCTGAGCCTGCAAAGGTAAGCATTTTTAATTTAGCACAGCGTGAATCAGTGACATCTGGACATGCTTTAGCACTGAGAGCAGTTACAGTTACAGCAGAATCTTCATAGGTAAAGGTCTTGGACAACAACTGGACAAAAAGTAGAGGAGAAAAGCAGGTGTTTTGGAGATAAAACTGAATCTACAAATAAATGAGTTCTGTATCAGTGTAGTATTTGTCATGTATTCTTATCTTCACACATCTGAATATTCTAAGAAAATTCACTGGTGAACACCCGCTCAAGGACAAGCAGAGGTGTCACTGTGCGCGTTGATGCCGCATTTCTTTCCGCCTCACTCTAGAGCTGATAACACACTCAGCCCAGAAAACTAGTACAGGCATTTCTGTAGATTTCCTCCTGCCTTGCCAGAAGCATTTGGACCCATAATGGCACTGGAAACAATGCATAGTTGCAGCTACAAGCCCAGTGCATTAGAAGAAATGCCTCTACAGGCTTCCTCCTCTCCGTTTTCAGCTTGTGAACCTTGATCAAAGCTCTCCAACAGTTCAGTCTTGGCAGGAAATACTATACTGGAACGTTTTATAGTGGCCTGATGTTCATACATTATGTAGGTTAAAATAAAGCGTTATGAGTTCATAATGTAAGACCTATAGCAACTTACAAACCCAAACATTTATAAGAGTGAGTATCCTTAGCACATGTCAGAGTGAAGATCCAACCTTCACTCACTGACAGCAGGGAAACACTGTATGTCATTGTATATAACAAATAAGTTTGCTCTTTTTTTTTTCAGAGCAGACAACAGAGAGTGATGCAATAGGTATTACTGTCAGGAAATTCATTGTCATTCACTGGATATCTTGATGCAGTTTCCAAAAGACAGGAGTGGAAACATTATGTGCTTTCTGTAAAAAGGACAGAATTTTAGCCACAGATTCTTTCAAATATCCAATGTTTTTTAACATAACCTTCTTGCAGCTCAACTTAGGCACAAAAACTTTCCCAGGGGAACCCCCCCCAAAAAAAAAACCCCAAAACACCAAAACAAACAAAAAAACAACCAAACAAAAAACATTTAAGGAGACACATGTGGTTTCCTCAGTGCATGCAGCAAAACTGAAAGAAGGACCAAGAGGTGGTTCGCTGCCTGATCTGACATCATTCAATGGCTCCTGCCACTGCCTTGCAAAAGGCTAGGAGTTCAAGAAAATAGGGATTAGGGTATTTTCCCCATAATTCTCTCTGATAATGATTTCCCCATATTCTCTTTGTCTATTTCATGCTCCTTACAAGCCTAAGAGAGCCCAGGTAGCTGTTACACATCTACTTAACAGGCTCAGGAATAGAATGTCACTGATTAATAGTTTTGTATTAAATGTATAGAAATACTTTACAACAGACAACAAACATGATTTTTTTCCATTTACTTGCATTTTGATGAATTTTTCCCATCCCCAGTCTTTATGACAGCCCCATTTTATGCACCACCACTTGTCCTCATCTGGGACATAACTCTTCCCAGGGTAAGCAGTGAATGGCAGTAGCTCATCAGCTGCTGAGAATTCCTCATGGGGTGAAGAGGAGAGCGTTGTGGGAGGAAATATGTTTTATTACAGTCCTTTGTCCAGATTTAAAATACATGTATAGGATTTGCCTCACATGCCTCTTCTTTTACACCTTCAAAAAGCACTGATCTATTTTAGGTGATGCAGTCAGCAGGCATCAGTAGGTTGTTGGGGTTAAGAAACCATACTGGGAAATAGCAAGCTGCCCTTTTCAGCTTCCCTCTCTGCCTGTGGTTTGGGTGTGGCAAAGTGTTACAGAGGTGAAACATACCTCTGCTTCAGTTCTCTCACCTGTAAAACTCACTTGTTTCCCGTCATTCTGCGTATCAGGCATCGCAGTTCATGGGAACAAGCCAAATTATGTCCTCCCCGGTACTGCTATAAATTCAGAGTAATTCTGTTTGCTTCAGTAAGTTTATTTGCTCTTTGTCCTTGTTAAACAATGTAAACTACAGTGGTGTGTATCTGCTGTAAGCACGAAAATGGTCTTGTTGTTGCCTTAGTTAGGAATGTTCTCTATTGCAGGCTAATATCCATTTTTATCCTAGAAGAAATAGAATGTTGTGGGGTTTTCCACTATATTTAAGAAAGAGGGATTAATGAACCACAGGACAGGATATTTTGTAAAGTACATGCACATTCAGCTCTTTTTCTTGGTTAGGAACATGCCATTGGCATGGAAAAGGCTCTGGTAATTGCTTTTGGAAGAGCATGGTCTTCAGCAAGAACAGAACAAACTTTCTGCTCAGTTGTCTTTGTTTTGCAGTACTGGAAGTTTGAAGGCTCTACATGTTTCACCAGAGCAAAACCTGGTCCCTGTTAGTTGCTCTGCATAGATTAAATGGTTAACAGTGTTTTGAGAATGTTGGGCTAAATAGTTTGTGGGAACAACATCTGTTTCCTTTAACACATAAACAAGGAAAATTGCTGGTTTGAAATGCAGGATTATTTAAACTTTGATGACCACAGGCATTCTTAAAAGAAAAGAGGTAAAAGGAAAAATAATCCTCATGAGGTATGAAATTCAGTGGCATTTGTTAGAAAATAAATTTCTGAGTACCAGACAGGGCTTCTATCCCTGTTCTAGAAGTGAGACAAGGGGAATGTTTTCTTTGCAGTCACCCCCTTCCTTTTAAAGTCCATCTTCAAAAGTTAACTGCCATCAAAAGTGAAAACCATAAAAAATGGTTCAATATTGCATTGAAAGGGCTGAGCATCCCCTCCAGAAGCAGCAAGTTCATTTAATATATTTATGGGTGAATATCCAAAATCAAAAGTTACTTTTGACTGGGTTTGGTACCTTTCGTACTTCATTGGCCCAGCTACTTTTCTCTTCCTCATTAGGAAGAAGCAGTGCAGCCACGTGTTCTGACGTCCCTTGTGAGGTCACGTCTTGGGGAAATGAAACTAAGAACAAAAGCTCTTCATTTTCACTTTGTCAAGTAGCGTGGGTATTCTTTGAATTACGGCTACAAAGTGTTTACTCAAGATACATTTTGTGATGATCTGCCTCTGTTGTGAGTTGACTAGGAACAAGCAGTCCAGAGGCATGTTTAGCTTAACAAAAAGTGTCGGAAGAAAAGGTACAACAGGAAACATTGTTGTACTCAGTAAAGACCCGATTAGTGTCTCCAGGGAATTTTATGATGGAATTGCTCACAACATGTTGTTACTGGACAATAATCCTCCATACAGGAAAATACACCTGAGTTACTGGAAGAAAAAAAATTGTTTTTTATGTTATCAACAGACTTTGGTTGTTGCTGGGTTTCTTAAGGTCATGCTTTATGCCTTTGATATAGCTTTTTCAGAAGCCTAAAAAGGAGTGGGCGTAGAAGCCTCTGATGCATTTTTATTTGGAAAATAAATGTCACCTTAAGCAGAGCAGCCCTGCAGACAGCTCAGGTCTTCTGTCCACAGTCACTCATATAGGCAGGCTGGACCCCTGAATACCCAGAATCAGGCCTTTCTACTGAAAACCCAGCTCTTTTTTGGGGTTAGGTAACATTTCTTTTGTACCTCACTATACTGAAATTCTGCTGTGCAGATGCTGTCCAAGACATAAGGCATTTATTTTTCACAAGATTTTATTTGAAGTCATCATGGTAGTTAATGGTTTACAGAATGTCCAAAAATGTAAATTCTAAGCTCTTTTTTCAGAGGCTGTTATTTCATTATATGCTTGAAGAATAGCTTAACATTTCCCATCTCTTAGCCACTAACATAGGAAAACCAGAGACAGCAAAATTGAACGTCCTGCTTTGGAAGGTTTAAACATAGCCTTTCTATGCAAACAATTTTCAATGCCACGGCTCGCACTCAGTTCTCCAGGATGTTGTGCTATGGAGCACAGTAACATAAGAAATCCTGCCATATTATGTGGGAAATACCTCTGCAAATAAAGGGGTAGACTCCCAGAGCCTAAACCTTGTATTTTAAGACTCTGACAATAAGTGGGGCCACACACTTATTAGGTTTAGCATGTACACAGCCCTGCTTTCAGCAAGTGCATGGTGTAACTATTACCTCGTGTGGTCTGTGCTAATGGGAAACCAATGGGAAGAAGAGACCAGGCTCTCAGACCTGCTGGAGAATCTGTGCTTTGCAAATGGAAGATATTGTAGAGCAGTAGCGAGCAGACTTGTTCAGGACTGGTCTGGAAAGAAAAGATGGTGCATTTGTAGCTACTAACAGTCATATTATGGTGTTCAGCTCTCAGAACTGTGTGTAGACTGGTGTTTCTAACATTGCCACATGAAGCGTGAACGTTAATAGGACTGGATTGTTTATACCCTGTGCAGTAACAAAGGGAACATGCCAAGATCCTCAGAGGCTTACGTTTCCTTGTTTTCTTTTATCCACAGGTAGTAACTCCAGTGAGGTCAGGACAAGGTTATGTTTATGAACTGCCTTCCAAATACCAGAAGGATACCTACGATATCCCCCCTGTTCGCCCCCTCCAAGGGGTAGGTACCAATAAAAGTGCCAACAGGGCTGACAGGGCACAAAGGGTGATGAATTTCTACCAGAATTTTATGAGCAGTGCAAATTCTCTCATTTCACAGGGAAAATATATTTTAATTAGATGCTGTGGCTTATTCACAGATCACAGAAGTATTTCAAAGTTGTATTTGATGTTGACTAAGATTTGGCAGCACACCAAACGCAAAAGTCCCATTTGTTCTCTGTGTTTTGATCAAAGAGTATATCTAAACAGAATAAACTTGCTGCCTGGGAACAGTTTTTTTTTCTTTACTTTGTTGTTGCATAGTTGACAGTAATTCACTCAGTAAGGGTAAAATTATCGCCTAGATGAACAGCTGCTATGCAGGGAGTTGTTTTCTGCACATATCAGCTGCACCATGTCACTGAACTTGAAATATATCTTTGTTCTGGGGAACACCTTTAGCATTCAATCCCGAGGACCACAATGTAAAGCGGATGCTTGCAGGAGCTGTAACTCAACAACCCTGCATCTCTCCAGAGCTCTCTGACAGAGCAGCTCCTTGAGGGAAATGTGTTGAAATCCAGATGTACCTAACACAGACCGATGCCGATTGGCTGGAATCATTAGGAAGTCTGGGTTAGGAGACATTCAGACAGTGGCCTCAGACCACATGCAAAACCCACTGTAATGTAGGACAAGCCACCAAGTCTGATGCTTGAAATACCTGACAGCTGTATTGTCTGCTATAGAAAGACAGCTAACACTGCACCCAATAAAGCAGATGGGCGATGCTGACAGGGACAGCACTGGTTTCAGAGAGTTCAGGGTGTACTAGTACAAGCTTATTCCTCAGCACCTCTAATGTCTATCAGTATGGTTGTGATCAGTTCTGGTCACATGTGTTCCCCTGTTCACCCCAAGAGGTATCCATAGTAGACTGACCTTAATTTAACTCTCAGGATGGAAGTCAGCTGTGACTTCATCTCTCCAGCCTGCTGTCTACACAATCGTCCAGAAGAGACCTAGCAAAGTGCATTTCCTCCCAACTATCCAAACTAGCAGGCAAATCCAAGCAGTTCTCCCATATGAAACAAACTAGAAGAGCTCTCATTATGTTCAGAGTGTTTGAGGGGAAACACAGAAAATAAGAAAACTCATCTGAGATCCGAGCTTTCACTGAGGTGACTGTAACCAATTTATTCTTTCTGCAGGTATATGACATTCCTCCCACATCAGTTAAGGGGCCTGCACTTCCAGTTCACATGGGAGAAGCAAAAGCTTTAGGAGTGTATGATGTACCACCTGCCAAAGGGGTAAGTATTACTCTATTTCCACAAGTTCCTGTATTTTCACGTCTGACCAAAGACGTTGAAACAAGAGTCCATGTATAATCCTGAAGGAAAAGGAGATTCAGTACTTCAAGGATTTCCTTAGGTTCTTAAACTGCTAAAGCTGATAAAGTGAAGCACTGCCCCAAAATTAAGGTTATGGACTATAAATTGATAATTAGACCTACCCTGTCTTTGTGGCAGCATGCTGTCTCTTTGGATTTTGCTGCTTATGAAAATTGCATCAAGATAAATTATAAAAGGTGAGATACTAAAACTGAATCTGAGTCAAACTCAGGGTAAGTAGCTGACTCTTTGAAAGTCAATAGCAGATCTTCCATGCCATCATTTTGTAGGCCATATGTATGGTATAACCATGTGTTTTTCTAGTCAGAGGTTTTTTCATGGTTTACTTTCTATCATTCAGGTCTATGCTACACCTCAATCTGCATGCCAAGATGATACAGGCCTGAGGGAAAATTTGCAGGATTTTTCATCTTCACTGGGCCACATTGTCAGACCAGAAGGAGCATATGATATTCCTCCTCCCATTACCAAAACAACTGGAAAAGAACTTAATAGATTTTCCCCTGAGAGCTTGTTACTGATGGGTGGAATGCCACAGACACAAAGTGTTTATGACATCCCTGTGAACCATCAAAACCATTTTCTTGGACAGCAAATTGCACCTGAAAAAGATGTTTATGATACCCCGAGGGGAATTGCATTTCCAGGACAACAGGCAGCACTCAGTAAAAGTTTCATTGCAGAAGGAAGAGAAGGTGTATATGATGTGCCACCAGCAGTCCTCCAAGACAATAGAGGCTTACAGGATGTGACTGATGGGATGAATAGGTTGTCTTTCTCCAGTACAGGAAGCACAAGGAGTAATATGTCCACATCTTCAACAACATCAAAAGACTCTTCTTTTTCAGCATCAACTGCACAGGACAAAAGGCTAATCCTTGATCCAGACACTGCTATAGAGAGGCTTTATCGCCTCCAGCAGATGGTGGAGACAGCTGTCAATAACCTCACGGCCTTCATTACACCAGACTGGCGGTCCTATGGATATATGGAGAAACACATCAATGAAATTCACACTGCTGTGGATAAGGTGGAGCAGTCACTGTGGGAGTACCTCCAGTTTGCAAAAGGATCAGCAGCCAATGCTTCCTGCCTACCTGAATTCAGCCTTCTTAACAAAATGAGGAGGGAGGTACAAAGGCTGGAGGACTCTCACCAGATCCTTACCCAAACCAGTCATGACTTGAACAGATACAACTGGTCTTTGAACGTCCTGGCTGTTAACAGAGCGCAGAACAAGTGTGACGACCTGGATCGGTTTGTTATGGTGGCAAGGACAGTGCCGGACGATGCCAAGCAACTGACCACTACTATCAGTGTCAACGCAGAGGTGCTCTTCAAACAGCCGTTGGGCGGCTCACGTTTCAAAAACATACCTGAGAATATAATGAACACTCCCAGCTGTGTCTATGACAATCCTCCGATGCAGCGTCATGGAGAGAAAGCACAGAACCACTGCGGTTCCCTCCCTCCGCTCCTGGGTCAAGGTCAGCACCCTTACAGTACCTCCAGCGAAGGCTCGGAGAAGAGCTGGATGGATGACTACGATTATGTTCACCTGCAGGTAGGTCAGCCCAACACCTTGTTCTGCAGAAGGCTGTGCAAGACATGTCTGTGGTTTTTGCAGTCGATTGTCATAGGAACATATTCAAGAGTAATTTTACCAGAGTGATTACTTCCTCTCAAATAAGATTTTGCATATGTAATAATGATACCTTTTTGCTCTGCCATGCCATCCTTTTATTTTCTGTACTCTTAGTGGTGCACTACCGGTGAAAAAGCCAATACAAAGCAGTCTCTTACTTGACCTGTGAGTTTAGCTCAGGAGCAGTTTTGATTTAACACAGTGTCTTATCTTTTATAAAACAGGGGAAGGAAGAGTTTGAAAGGCAACAGAAGGAGCTGCTGGAAAAGGAAAATATCATCAAGCAGAGCAAAATGGAGCTAGAGCACCATCAGGTATGTTCAGTTGAGTGCTATAGCGCACTGAAGTGTTCCTCACGCATAATGAGTATTGGTCACATAAAGTGGGAGGGGCCTTTTCCTTAGCAGTGTTCAAAGCTGTGTACGCGTGCCAGCACACACAGTGAACTCCCACGTGGGGTTTGTGCCAGTCAGGCTCCAGCATTAAGGGATTTATCATCACAAAAGACAAGGACATCCACTGTCACACTCCAAGTGGAAACCAGTGAGCATCAAGACTTCTGCACCTTCCTGTCCCTGTGTCAGCATTTGCTTATACCAAAGAAATTTTAAGTATTTACTGCAGAGTAGTTATTCTGAAGATCAGCATCTCTGCCCCATTCATTTCCCTGTTGCCACTTTGCAATTGAGTGGAAGCACAGCCACAGGTCTCAGTGTTTAGAACAACATCTCTTACGACAGGAACAAGCCTTTCACTTCAAAACAATTTTCAGTCATCTCAGTTTAAGAGACTGATTGTTTTTTTATACAGTGCACCATTGCAGTGGGCCCAATGCATACAGATAATAAAAAGCAGAAAGTATAAAAACTCCAAAACTTTACCACAGAGAAGCAAACTGTGATGTCTCACAGCAGGGCAGTCACAAAGCCAGCTTGAGAACTTAGCTTTCCTGACCTGCAGTCCAGGGCCTTCATCACTGGACCATGCTGAACACACACTCTGCCTGCACATCTGTTCAGTGAACATCAATACCATTAACTTAAATATTATGCTGAACATCACTTTAAAAAAGAAGTCACATAAGATTAAGGGCTGTCACTTTTCCCTCATATTAATTCTTCAATATGTTGTTGCTATATCGAATGGCAGAAAACTGTACAAGCAATGAGGAGGTGAGAGTTAAAGGCTTTTCATCTCAAAATCCCACAGTGATGACAGCTTTTTAAAGATTGTGTAGGAGTCATTGCCACTTGGATCCGTCTCTCTCACTTGTGATTTCAGAATACTCCAAATGAGCAACAGCCTGTAAATTCAGGATTTGGGTTGTTTGGTGGTTTTTTTAATGTAAATGAAGTATTTTAGATGTTTTTTCCTTCTGAACTCCATGTGTTTGAATTTATGGTAACCAAAGCCCTTGATCCTAGAAAACCTGTTGCTGTTTTATTTAGTGTAAAGTCAGCCTAGGTATACTTGGGGGTGTCCCAAGGTATAAGGTGAAATTGTAATACATGACAGCATCTTGCAAGAATACTTACTAAAGAGAGGTTTGTTTGTTTTTTTCCTTTCAGATCAATCAGTTTCAACGTCTGGAGCAAGAGATCACCAAGCCAGTAGAGAATGACATCTCAAAATGGAAGCCACCTCAAGCTCTCCAGAACACAAACAGCAGTGCCACTTCCCAAGACAGCCGCCTGCTTTTATTCTACTCTGACCAATGTGAGACTCACTTCAACTCCCTCCTAAATGCCATTGATGCCTTTTTCAGTTGTGTCAATTCTTCTCAGCCTCCCCGAATTTTTGTGGCTCACAGCAAATTTATCATTTTGAGCGCTCACAAACTCGTGTTCATTGGGGACACACTCGCAAGGCAAATGACAACTCAGGACATATGCAACAAAGTGATGAACTCCAGCAACCAGTTGTGTGAACTGCTGAAGAGTGTTGTTCTGGCCACCAAGGGGGCTGCCTTGAGCTACCCCAGCACAGCAGCCCTACAGAAAATGGTGGACCGAGTAACAGAGCTGTCTCATCACGCACAGTT
The DNA here is from genome assembly GCA_035041135.1 of Platyrinchus mystaceus. Lineage (NCBI taxonomy): Eukaryota > Metazoa > Chordata > Aves > Passeriformes > Tyrannidae > Platyrinchus > Platyrinchus mystaceus. Next base: position 64,337,435 of record JAWWLV010000088.1, read on the forward strand.
GTTCAAACTCTCACTGGTCCAAATGGCGTCCTTATGAAACCCATTAAAATACAACCCGTGAGCAGCAAAACAAGAGCAGAGAAACTGGAGCTATTTTTATGTAAATGTTATCCTTTTTTTTAGATATTTTTTATTAAATATTTTAAATACATTCTTGTGCATTAGAGAGTCTAATTAAATCAGGGATCTGGGAATATTGTTTGGTTCTGTATCACGTTTCTTATACACGTTTAGATTTGTATACACTGCATGTATGTATATGTTGCTACATTCCCTAAAACATCAGTTAAGCACCTTAAGAGTTACATGTCAGGTAAACAGTGCATATCTTTTGTATATTTGTCCTGTTTCCTCAGTATATTTGTTAACTGGATGCTGCACTCTTATTGTTTCATTCCATCTTGATGCTGGCACATGGACTTGGTTGTGAAACCTACCTGTAGCAATCCATGAAGCAAGTGTAATGGTTCTCATAGAACTCCATTCCCTTATTAGAAATTACTTTCTATAGGTTAATTCCATGAAGTTTTAATTCCTCTGGGTGTTACTTTGGTATGTGAAACATTTGGTCATTCTGACCAACATATATGCACAATTACAAGGAGCAACATATCAAGCAAAGTGTACAGCATTTGGGAGAAAAGCATTTTTAGGCCATGTAAGAAAGAGAACCTTCTAAGGAGGAAGGCAGAATTGTCATAGTTACTATCTTATGGCGTTCAGATTTCAGTGTTTCTCATAACTGTACAACATTGGATTTCAAAACGTGGATGGATTCCCAGCAATGTAATTTCATACATTTTTACCTTGTATGCACTGCATTTGCAATTAAATTTAACAGTCAGGGTTGAAAACCTTATTGTTTATGGACTCAGTGTTATCCTGAGAGCATCCCAGGATCCATTGGGCTCATCTTGGAGCAGTGTTTCAAAATACCAATCCCTTTCAGGGGGGTTAACATACAAATTGTAATTTGTATGGAAGGAAAAAAAAATCTTAATTTGAAATAACAGATATTCAAACATCTGTATAGCATACACACAATTTAAGAAAGAAATAGCACTTAATTTTCTAGGACATATTATTGGGAATTAATTGCATCTATTGCAATTCTGACTTCTATTCAACTACTGGGCTTTTTTTTTCCAAATTCTGTTGCGTAGGTGCTGATCCTTTCTGCACTGTACTGTTGCCAAAAAATGACCTCCTGTTTTAATGGGGTCATTGCATCAGTAAGTACACAGCTAGTAATTTTTAATGTAGACACTTAAAAATTGTTAGCAGAGTGGTAGACTCCTTTAGAAATTTCATGTATGCTGGTTGCTCTAAAAGGTGTGTCAGCTTATTGGTCTTCATGGCCTTTTGTGAACCCCCTGAAATAACTCACAGAACACCTGTTGCCTGTGGTCCCCAGCCTAAAAGCCTTGCTTCAAAGTGAGCAATACCTCAGGTAAATTCCAGGTGATTCCAGCATTTTTAAAGCAGAAACACTACTCTCCTTATGTAATTCAAGGCAGTCCCACATCCTTGTATTCTGAGCACTTGACAGATCACTGGTAACTACATGGTCATGAGATCAGTAGCACCTGGAAAACAGGCACTTGTGCCTGACTCCTTACTTTACCAATTGTAGCCAAACCCGTGCCTTATTGAAATGGGATTTGTCGTCTTAGATAACAAAACCATTTCAGCAGTGTGTGAAATACTGCAGCCTTAATGTATTGTCTTAGAGTGAAGATCACTCTTCACTATCATAATGTCACTTCCAGAGTCTGCAGAACATTTCTGGAAGGGCAGTGGAAGCCAGCACACCCCCAGCTGGCTCAGAAAGGGCTCCAAGGCTTGGCCTGGTATAACATCCCAGAAGGGCATGTAACCCATAGCCAGTTGCCAAAAAGCAATCCACGTGAACCTGTTTCATCCTAGTGTTGTTTGGGATTCTTCTGGAGTTCCTTGTTCAATCTTTTCACTGTATATTCTTAGAAATTGAAAATATGATTTGAAGTCTAGTGTTTATGTTGATAGTTTGTGCTTTCCAAAGGAGAACCTTTATTGCAACCCTGTATTACAGTTTGTTATCTTGTAGAGAGTCATTTTGAAACAATTAAAATTACTAGCTTTTTCATATAAAAAGCCAACTTGGTCTAATTTTTTCTTGTTTTCAGAGTCCTCTAAGCATATTAAAAGGAAATGTTGCTGATTGCTAATACTGTCAAAGCCATTCTAAAATGAGGAATTCACTTGCCATCTTTTCAGTGATCCGTGCTTACACCATGAAGTGAGAAATTGCTGGTGAAGCCATGATCCATGTAGGAACTGAAAAAGCAATTTTGCTCAGTACAGCCACCCTTTGCTCCAACCCAGTGGTAAGAGTATACTTCTCTTACATGCCAGGTTGAGCATTATGTGGGTGTGGGTTCTGTCTGAAACAACCCAGTGGCTTTAAGGGTCACGGAGTCTTTCCTAAAAGTTACTTCCACATTTCACTGTTGCCAAAACACTGCCCTACGTCCTGTCAAACACCCTGGTGTGCAAGGAGGAGAGAAAAAGCCTGGAACTGGCTCTGTGCTTAACACCAGTTCTTGACTGCCAGTGAAAGATGTTTTTGCCAGAAAGTGTAAGAGCAGAGAAAGCCTTGAGAGCAAAGTACCTGGTTTGGCTCATCGCGTCTTCACAAGGGGACAGCTCATGATGCGGGTTTGCTTCCCCAGGGTGCTCTTTGTTGTTCCTCTGCTAAATTTAAAAAGGTCAACCAACAACAAAGGAGGGACTGAACAATCAAAATGGTTCAGAATAGAAACCAGAGCCTCTTTGCTCTCCACCCTGAGCCAGTGTCCCCATGCAGTTGCCAAGAAACTGCTGCTGTTTGGCAACCAAGTTGATAGCCAGTGTGAAGTGACTGTCTTATGTCCAGTGTGGAAAAACTGTCTGCCTCACGCTAGTGGCAAATGTGGAATACACATGACTCCTTAATCCAGACATGAAGCAATAACTATTTCATATTAATTAGAAACACGCTTCCTTTCTCTTCTGGGATGATGAGCGAGGGAGAGAGAGAACGTTGAAATGGGCAGGTTTTAGAGAAGTTATCAACTCATAATAATCCCTCACAGTAGGTAACTCACACTGCACAACCGCCTGCTGCTACCTCTCCCATTTCTTGCAAACCAGGGCTCTGCAGCTTCTGCGTTTTCCATAGCCGTGCATTGCTGCAGCCTCGTTACCTGCTGTTCCAGCACAGGCAACATGGCTGAAGGAAACCAAGTTCCCACATCATCACCTGATACTCAGTTACATCCCAGCATCTTCACATCCCCCATAACTTCTGGACCCTGGAGCTTTTGGCATTCTCTGACATGAACATCTGGGCTGCGTTTCAGAAATGTCCCTCCCACATCTACCACCAGCACTCCTGGTGTTGTTACACCAGTAACACCTTCCCTCTGCCCACATGCCAAGCATCTGTAGCTGTTCTGCTCCAAATCCAGCTTTTCCCAGTTGAACCCCCACTTCCAGGCTGCCTGCGCTAACTTAAATGTGCCTCAGTCTAAAGGCTTTAGAAACTCATGGGATTTTCTTAACCCTCCCTTGCCATTTCTCCTCTCACAATGTTCACAGTGTTGGTCCACATTTAGACAGGAATATTTCAAGGGCAAAGGCAGGGTCATGCCATTCTCAGAGGACAACAAAAAGTTGTCCTTCCAACTCCAAAATATGCCTGTTCATTTCATCTTAACCTGTTACACTGGCAGTTTCAAAAGCAGCATATGCA
>JAWWLV010000088.1:64341306-64358361 GCA_035041135.1 Platyrinchus mystaceus
GTCCTTCCAACTCCAAAATATGCCTGTTCATTTCATCTTAACCTGTTACACTGGCAGTTTCAAAAGCAGCATATGCACATCACTCAGAGATGGACTGCACAGATAACACAGACTATTTTTTTTTAATATTTTATTTTTGTAATTTGCACTAAAATTTCACTTAAGACAGCAGCTTTCTCTGTCTGGGAGCCCTGGATATTGCTGTGTGGTTTTTCAATATCAGAGTAAATTTACAGTTTTATCTTCTGCTGCAAAGTCCTGCCCAGAAATTCTCCTGACTCAAAGAGGACACTGAATCCAGGCTTGAGAGTACCTGGATGAAGTGAACGGCTGCAGGAGAAACATCTACTCCAGCCTTTTCATAAACCTGCTGACTTCAGAGAGAGCAAGAATGATGTGAAGTTTAACTTCCTGGGAGGTTGCATGAGGGCTAGCACAGACTCTTAGTAACTTGTACCACCTCATTTTCCCTCCAATGTGCTGTTCAGAGGCAATTTTACTTTGATTGAATTAGAGCTAAATTTAAAGTGCATTTCACATCATTAGCAAGGCCTGACCATGGTGGACATATTGCCAGCCTTGGGATCATTTAGAAAATGTAAGTACATCATTCTCCATTCAAAACCTAAATATTTAGTCTTCAGTGGCTGTGAGTTGCGCTGGGCATGAAATAGCCAGTCAGCAGCCTGGCCTCAGGAGACACTTCCCCAGGGCATTGCTTTGATCCTCTGGGAAACTGCTGGGTTCAGATCAGGGTGCTCTTCATCCTACCATCGTCCAGGTCAGTGGCTAGGACCACTCAGGGGTGGCCTCCCAGAGCAAAGGACCAACGAGAATAGTTTCAGAGCACATCTGGGCATGCACACTGCTGGCTGCTGCAGAGCCCTCCTCTTCAGCCTCTCAGGGCAGCAGATGATCAGTAGTTTCCCATTCCATGGCAAGCAGCAAGGAGACAAAAGCTTCTTGTGCCTCCTGATAAACCCATGTCTGCAGAGACATGGTCTTTGCTCGGGGATGCTGTGAATTTCTGAACAGAAGATGAAATACCCAGAGGGAGGGGCAATGCTGAGCAGAGATCACTTTCCCATCTCTCCTGGGATTTGATTTGCAAAAGTAACGTACTCACAGCAGTTTGTCCTTAAATTCTGTCTTCTTAGCAGACAGTATCAGTATCGAGCTTGGCTCAAGCTACGACCAAACTTCAGTTTGCTTTCTTCTTTCTGCACCTCTCTGGGTTTAACTTCTGGCCCTGCACCCCCACGGGCCAAGTCCATCCAGTGTTCCTCATAGTAGCTCACCTTGTTGCTATTGACTCATTTCCATGAGTCCTCTGAGTCCCTGCCGAGGGCGAAACCAATGCCCAAGGAGCACTGCTGCAGCTGCAATGAACTCGGCATCCGTATCGCCTCCCTGACAGGGGTTTCTTTTTCTCTGCTGAACACCAAAGAGACAGGGTATCTTTTTCTGTACACGCAGCAACTTGAGACGTCGGGCTGACTTATGGCAAAAACAGAAGCAGGGAGCACAAAGTATCGGGTCTCCGGGAGACGTGAAGCTCATTTCGTCCGCAGCGTGCTACCTCGGCTCAGTGGCACAAGCAGCAGCCGCCGCCTCCGCACGCAGCGGGCTCCCAGAAGGTTACACATAACATGGGGCCAGACAAAGATCGCAATTCCCTGGTTCCGTGCACGCTTGCTATCAGCTTCTGTCAGCCACGGGGGGGATGTGAAAATCCTGCTGCTAGGTGGGCGGATTTGTCCCCTGAGATCAGGAGGACTTTTTTTTTTCCTTCTTCCCTGTAATTTCCTCAATTACAGAAAAAGTGATCGTAGCTCTTTCCTTGATGCAAAGCTGCAGGAAATCAAATCCAAGAGGCCCTTCGTAGCTTCCTACTTAGCCAGCTTTATATTGCTCAACCCTGCAGCTGGGACTGCCCAAACCATTGCCAACCAGGAAAGCACAATGACAATGTCCCAGAATCATCTGCTATTTATATGAGAGCAGACTTAAGTGTGGTTAAATGAAGGTTACAGTGAAGGACAAGAAGAAAAATCTGAAAGATGAGAGCAGAGGACAGGAAAAAAAAAAAAAAAAAAAAAGAGAGAAAAAAAAGCCTGCTCTGGCTTTAAATTTTCTTCCAGAAAGGAATCAAAGTATATCTTAAAACCTTTTGTGCAGTCAGAAGGCTCCAGGGCATTTTGCTGTGCAGGGATTAAAGTCTTTGTTTAGTCTCAGTTAAGCTCAAAGAGAAAAAGCCACAAAATTGAGTGGCCATGAACACGAAAAATTTAAAAAAGACTTTTAGTGGGTTTTTTCACCCTATGCTTTGTTTTTATGAAGGATGGTAGGAGCAGCCCACCCAAAAGCCTTTTATCTCAGGAGATGACTTGAGCTGGAAACAGGTACCTGTAATTAACTTGTGTTCCAGAGGGGGAGAAGTTAATTTACCTGGCTTCTCTTCATCAGGCATTTCAAAGAGAATTTAATTTTTGATGAATGAGCATGTGCATTCTGCACCCTCCAGTTACTTTCAGGCCTCACTGCTTTAGACACAGCTTCCACTTGTCCACACTCAGATAAAGGAATAAGCACAACAGCCCTGCTAGAAACCTGTATCACTTTCATAGGAATTGCTAGGATGACAAAATGGACATTCCTAGAGCAGGGCTGCACTGCACAGGGCACTTCATTCCACTTTGTGCAGACCCAGAAGAAGGTGGGTGTGTGATCCACCTTTTCCACCCTGAAAGAGCAGCAAGTGGAGCTGCCTTTGTTCACTGAGAAGTTAAGGTGGAAATCCATAGGTCCCCCAAATGCAGTCAGTACACAGAACCACCAGCCCCATCCAAGGTGTAAAGCTGCTGAAAACACCAAAATAGACAAATGAGAAAGCCTCTTCCTCACTCCCTCCTTGCCTTTCCATGTGGGTAGTGAGGTTCAGAATTGCCTCAATTTGGATTAGCCTGTATCTGCTCCCAGTGTGAGACACCCCAGATGGAGTGAATGGCTGCCTGAAGATATTTGCACGTGAAATATCATCAGAATCCCCTTTAAACTGAAAAGAGTCCAAGCCATATGATTAAATCTATTTTAGGATGAGATAAATCCTTTCTAGGCTCCAATAATTATGTCTCCTTAGGTCCTCAAGGGCAGCCAAGACAGGCAGCTCAGCTGCAAATGACCATATCACAGGCTCCTAAATTTTGAGGATGATGAATACTACTTGCAGACCCTACACCTGCTTCCTGAAACTTAGTGTGGCCACATACACAGTTTAAGTTACAACCTGAACACTAAAACACTTTAGAAACCTATAGACTTCCCCCAGCCCACCAAACCTGAGGCTGGTATTGGTACCATCAACGCATTGGTCCCAAGAGCCCAGTCAGAGCAGTCCTGGAGCCTGAACAAGAAAGTGTCACAACCCACATCCCAGCTGAGCACTCCCAGCCCTGCCAACTCCCTCTGCCCTCAGACAGCCTCCAAGCTTTGCAACGAGCCCTGACTCAAAAGTCCCATCAACCAAAACGTGCTCTGTGCCAGAGGGGGAAAAAACTGGGCACACAGGTAACTCCCACCTCTGTGCCTCCACTCCCACCTCTGTGCCTCCACTCCCACAGCAGTTTTCTTGCCAGCTCTGGGCTTGTAGCAGGTAGTTACAAAGGGTTTGCTTAGGAGCTCACAGCCTGAAGGCATTCCTGGTTTAGGTTGCTCTTGCTCGTACCAGAGCAGAGAAACATAGGGGTCAGAGATCAGGCAGACTTCCTGAGGTCACAGAGGTGGTTGTTAGGTGACGTTTATCTCCCCTCAATAAGTAATCCCGCATACATCTATGCCTTGCTGCAAAAGTGTAACATAAAGTTTCAGACACTCATTTCCAGGGAGAGTTGCACCAGATGCCAAGTTAAGTGGCTGCACATCTGGAGTAGGTGTCCTTTGGCACAGGAAGGGCTGAAGCAACAAGAGAGGCGAAAGGAGCTCCATGCAAAAGAACTGCTCTTAATTTTCGAGTGTGGATTTCAAAATGATTTTCTGAAAAATGAGTTTGCTTTCTTTTACTAGTTAAAAATGTTTTGTGAAAGTATTTTTTCATTGACTCTGACTGCTTCTCCACTACCAGCACATATGCCTCATCCCAGTTTTGTCTCTTTTTTTCCCTTGTACGGTTATGAGGATGACACAACTGCAAACAGTAAGTACCTTACATGGTATGTACATATAGCTGAAAGAGTTTTCACATTTTTGTTTTTCTCTTCAAAATATATAAGAAAAAAAACACTTAAAGAGATTATTCTCAGTGCTGTATCTAATGACAAAAGCAATCAAGACTCCTGCAGTTGACCAGTTTTCCAACAGATTAATCTGCCTCAGGCTGATTCTAGCACATGGGGAAATCCCACGATTTGTGTATTTCATATGGAGCCATTACATCTCATCAACTACTTATCAGAGGGGCTCTGCTATGTTAACTTTTTCTGCCAAGAGAGCAGTAGCACAGGAGCCTGTGGCATCTCTTTTACAGCAAACCTAAATCTTTAGAGCAATCTGATCCACACAAGTTATTCACAAGTAATAAGTTCAGCAGAAAATAACAACCTGTACTTCCAGGCAAGGCAACAGAGAATAAAATCTCCATACTCTGTGATCATTGCTCAGTTTCTCATCCTATTAAAAAAACAATCAAGTAGAAAAGTGAAATTCAGTGTTTTCTTCCAGAATGCATCCATGGCTTTCCAGGAAGACATTTTATGACAAGCAGCTAGGAGACCATTTAAATAGGCTCTGTTCATCAGCAGTGCTGCTTTTCCACAGGCATAAAGATGAGGGCACAAGCCTTACACACAGAAAAGCCACAGCTGTGGCTTCATCACCAGCTGAGATGCATCTTTTTTTAAAGCTCACTCCATGCACACAGCAGTGAGTCCATCAGGCCTGATTTGTCTCTAGCCCTTGCACTTCAGGTGAAGAACAAATAATACCTTTTGCACAAGTAGGAACTAATTAACTATTCACAGCTTCCTTACAGGTGAAATCAGCTACATGGAGGGTGGGACAGTCTCACACCTGCTGGCTGGAACACAAAGTCCAAAGGCAGAGCCCAGCTCTGGTCTTTGCTGGTCCTGCTCAGTGTGCAGGGCATCCTAGGCCATGGGCAGAGAGGGGCAGGAAAGATTCCCATCTCCTGTCCATGTGCTGCACTGAATGCTGGCTTCTTACTGGTCATTTGTAACAGTAAACGTGATAGTTATTTGTAAAACAAAGGTTTTTTTCATACTGGACTTCAAAGAGTTTTTTAGTTGAGGGGATACGTGTGTGCAGTATTCCATTGGTTTTGTTCTCTAAGCATCTCTAGCTATCAGCCTGCCAACATTTAAGAAAGTAAAAACTGCCCAGTTGGGTCAGGCCAAGACACACACAAACTTGATTCTATTTCTGAAAGGGGCAGGTGGGCCTGCTCAGGGTACAATCACTAACATGACTTCCTCTAGTGCTCACAATCATTGGATAGGGGATGTTAGGAAATACATCCTTGCCAATACCTCTCATTATCCTATGAACTTGGGATTTGCCTGTGTAAGTCTCCATTAGACTGTATTTGCAGGTTCACAACCTTATCTTTGTGACATTGTGTGGCAGCAGGTTATAGGCTTTCATTACCTACTGTGTGAAATGTTTATCTACATGTGGGACATCCCTAGAAATCTGTTGCTGCAGCCACCACTGAAGTACTTGGCAATCCTAGAAAAGACATTGCTCCTGTCATATACCTTGAAACAGTGTCCTCAGTCTGTTGTGTCTTCTTCCCAGACCAGGGAACATGCATTGAACCCCACCAGTCACACACTCCCCTCCTCTCAGCACACTTTCTTCCTTTCCCTACAGCAGGCCCACCCTGCTATCCATCACAATTACTTTTGAAGCACTCTCCAGTCCTGGTTAAAGTGTTGGTGATGAGCACATCTCACCTAACATGAGCTGAGAGCAAGGGTCTTGGAGAAGGGAGAAAATACAGTGTGCCTGAAGCATTCTGTGATTTTGTAGATGGATCCTGGCTAGTCAGCCTCAGGTTGGAGTCTGGACAAGAGAAAAATAGAAGCCCTATCTGTTTTATCACTTAAACAACACACATGCAAAAGGTTGGCTTCAGCTCTTCCTCCTTCTGGCTGTAGGGCAGAGGCTTCTTTTTCTGCCCAAACTGCCACAGTGTGGGTGGATGGCCCCAGCTGCAGTGGTCCAGTGCACTAGCAAGCACGTTCCAGTGGCTTTTGTGCTCCACATGGAGCTGCCTGCTGCCAGGCAGAGGAGTAGTGTAAGAGCCAGTGTCACCCTCAGCCCTGCTAGGGCATTACAGACAGCCCAAATTTTTAATCCCAGCATTTATTCTCAGTTTTGACTTACAGCGTCTAGCCAAGTGCTAGGGATCATTCATTCAAGAGCAGCAGCCCTCCAGACCAAAAAAGCAGATGAAGGACTCCTCAGGCACACACCTGCACCGCTGGAGTAAGCCTCGTTTCCCTGGCAAGCCACACAGACTGAAAAAAGAACTATATTTTTTCTTTGGTTTTGATGCCAGCAACTCTTTAAATGTAAATGTTAGACTTGCTGTAACTCCTGAGTAATAAATGAGGGGCTCAATAAAGGGAACACAGGGCTTCTCTACACAGCGCTTCTCCAAAGCCCTGTGCAACAAAGTGCTCCCTCTTTCTCCCTCATCCTGAATACAGAAATTCATCAGCAGGGTTAACTCAACAAGGCTCTCACTATATCTCTATCCCATTGGTGTTCTCAAGGATTTTGGTCTTTAATCACAGAAAATGTTACATAGGCTCTCTGTCCCCAAGTCTAATATTAATATTATGGTATCAATATTATGCTAGTCATATTAATATTATACTACTATTGGTCTGATACTAATATTATACTTGGGAGAAGGTTTTAAGGTAAGCTGATCATGAGCCCTTGTTTTACCTGCTCGGTAAGCAGCAGGATTTAGACCAGCCTTGATAGGATAAAATTTCACCTCACACCTCTGCAGCAGAACTATGAGAAGCATGAGGACACGGTGTCGAGAATCGTTTTTGAAGAGATCTGCACAGTGGGCAGATTGGGGGGAAAAAACCCCACAAAACTAACCCTTTTCTTAAGCCGCTGTTGACACTGGAACAGTATGTTTGTAACCCTAAGGCCTGAAGTGTGGTGTGTTTTGTGAGGTTTTTTTCCTTAAGCACAGCGAGAGGTAAGAAAAGCAGACCCCTCTTGGCATTTTTGAGACCTCCCTTCTTTTGGCAGATAGTTTTTGAGGTCAGTCCTTAAAGCAAAACTCGAAGTATTTCTTCCGTGCCACGAATGTCCTTAGACACCAAACTCCGCGTTTCCAATGCTTTTTCAGCGCGTAGCATACAGCCAAACAAGAACCAGGCTCAACCCTTGCAACGAGTTGCCCTTGTACTTTCCAACGCCACTAAACACCAGCAGAATTACTACAAAAAAATAAAAGCAACAGCACCCGCGAAGGGCTCGGCAGCATCAGCCCCGTTCCCCCCGCCGGGAGGGCCCGCACCGCAAAGCCTGACGGCCCGCGACATCTAGTGGTGACAGCCGGCCCCAACGCGCCCTTCCCATCCAACCGGGGTAGTGTAAAAGCCTGCAGGATTTCAGACTGGACCTGCACTGCGAGCAACTCACCCGTTTAAGCAGCCACTCCACGGGTAAGTGTTTTCCCCCATCCGTGCTGTCACTCCAGGGTTCAGGAGAAAGGCGAAGACACCCTGGAAGCAGGGTCAAGGAAAAGCAAAATCAAGGCTGCCCTCAGTATGTCCATCTTTTGGAAAATGTAAAAACTAAAGCTGCAGTAAGTACTATTGATAGTCCTTAAATGTCATAATTGTTAAATAAACCTTGCGATTTTGCACAGAGAAGCTGTGGCTGTCCCATCCCTGCAAGTGTTCAGGGCAAGGTTGGATGGGGCTTGAGCAACCCGGTCTAGTGGAAGGTGTCCCTGATCATGGCAGGGAGGTTGGAACTAGGTGATCTTTAAGGTCCCTTCCAACCCAAACCATTCTGTGATTCTATGATTTTTGAAAATAAAGAGACTAGCAGAGAAAGTCAGTAAAAGACCTGCAAATCAGAGCCACAAAGTAAAATTTCACAGCTCCCTGACCTTGGCATGCCTCCTCTGCTGGTCGGGAGGAAGGGTGAGAATTTCCCCATATGGCTGTAGTACGTGTGCCAGTTCAGGTTTGTGAATGTGACCCCAACCCAGTGACACCAGAGGTTGATCAGCATGGTTCTGTTCCCGGAAAGGCAAAAATCAAGTTGTGCCAGGACCAGAAGTCACAGCAGACACAGTGCCACCCAGCCACAAACCCAGGAGGGTTTTAGGGGGCTATCAGCCTTGCAGAGAGCAATCCATGCTGCGCTGATTAGTTCTTCTGTTGACTTCATAGTGCTGCCATGTCCAGCCATAGATCCATCTTGCCATTCCTTTTGCCTGAGGTCGAATCCAACACCACTACATGCCAACATTAGCCCTAGAGCAGATGAAGAGCCTTCTCACAGGCTCTATAAAGCACTGTCAATAAGCCTCTGTTCCATTCAGCTTTCAGAGATAACACTTTGATTATAAACATCCACAGGGATAACAGAGATGATCAAAACATAAGAGCTTCTGGTTGACATGAAGAATACAGCTAATATACATGTCTTAAAGGTTTAATATAAACCCTAGCATATTCACACTGCCAACTTCCAGTCTGATCCCACATAAAAAAGGTTCATATAAGTATAACCGAAGCAAAATGTAACACTACCTATGTTTTACAAAGATTGTGTATTTTAATTACATAAAACCAAGGCCGGGGAGAACCCCAAAGAGCACATGAGCGCCAAGGTACGGTACCAGTCAAAACAGCTTTTGTTGGAACTTTGAGCAAAGCTGTACAATGGCATCCTTACTCATCCCACTGGAACAGACCACAAAGCGGTTCCTTGGGATCAGCACCAAGTCAGAAAAGCAAGCATGTGTTTCACAAACATTTGACACCAGCTGTCCATCACTGATTGCTCCCACTTATATTAGCCCCCTCACACAAAGCCAACTTTCTGAGGTGAAAAGACCCAAGTGATCAAGTCACGTTAACGTCAGGACATTTTGCTGCACTCCATTACTAGCAAGTGAGAAGAGCAGGACAATAGCAAAACAGCTTTTTCTCTCACGATTAAAGATATTGCATATTTTTCTTCAAAATCTTTTTAATGTCTTATTATTCAACAAAGGAACCCAGGATACAATTTATGCATTTTACTTAACAGAAGCAATCAGGGATGAGGCATGTTCTCATTTCCTTTTCCTGTGCATCTTCATTTTCAAAATAAGAACTTTCTGCTTTACCAACATACTTCTTTTAGAAAAACTATGAAGTCCACAACCAATTTTAGAAGTATGAAGAAAATCAATGTGGGCGAGGTGATTTTTGTTGGGTTTTTTTGTTGTGTTTTTTTTTTTTTTTAATTGCTAAAATGAAATTACAACTTTCAAGGTGTTTTCAAAAAAACACCTTTACTAACAACTTCTCTAAAAGATGTACACTAACCTTGCCCTTTAAAATGAAGTCATCTGCAGCTATTACACCAGCTAGAATGTGAATTTTGACAAGTGTTCTTTTGCAGTGTTTGATGATCAAATAAGTGATTTTATTCTATAGAAAAAATCCCATTCAAAAGAAGTCAGAAAATCACTCAGATCAAATATTCATATCAAGTCCGGTTACTTTATTTTTTATCTGTGCAGTCAGTTAAAAGAACAGTTAATGATGAAAACAGACAACCACAGAAGCTTTAGGTACAGTATTGTAACACTGAAGAAGCAAGTGACCACACTGAACACATTCTTTATGCTGGTCATTTCCAGACAAAACAAAAGGACATACACAGGTCTAGTTCAGTGTAAAACCTGATATTAAGCAGCAAGGTGATCACAAATTGCAGCACTGTCACATACAACACAGGTCATTACTGCTTATTCAAAGTTACACAGCCCCTTCAACAAAGGTGATATGACTATATTTAAAATAAAAACCCAAAATACATTCAAGAGAATGGCTGCAACAATAAGGCAATAGTTTTAAAAATAGATCCCACTAAACAAAACAAGACCAACTGCGTAACCTGTTGCCTTCATATGATTTCAGACTTGGATGGGTCAATTCAAAGTTAAGTGCTTACCCACGACTAACATTTCAGAAGTACATTGGTAAGAACACCTGAAGACATGAGTTTATTGGACTGCCAGCAATCACAACCCAGGTCTTATCACAAGTACACTTACACACACACACAGCTTCACTTTTACAGGTTTGCATGAAGTGCCCTCTCAAAGATTTTATTACAGATTCCTTCAAGAAAAATTATGCATTGACAGAAGACGTTAGCATTCCAAAATTCTTCCAAACCACATTATATAATATATACCTTTGGCCTGCTACTAGTAAGATCATTAAAGTTATACACTAGGCAGACAGCATTATTGGCAGCTATGTCACAACAACATTAAAAAAATAGCATCAGCTGTTTAAAAAAGAAGACACTGAAAATAACTTTGGAGAGTGAAATGTACACCTACAGACAGCAAGGAAGGGAGAAGGAAGTTGTTTGGCTAAAGCAGATGAGCTACCCAGAGGTTCCACATCCATCTTATTGCATATTTGATCAGTGTCAGCATTCAAACCTACATGGATTTCTCCTTCATTATCTTGATTCTTGCACCTTCAGAGCTACCCTGAACTAGCTATGCATATGGCTGTAACTTCACATTTCCTCACAGCTCCTAGAGGCACGGACTAAGTTACTGTTTTCTTATCTCAGCCAGGGATACTACAAGCATCAGTCTTTTGCCATCTTCTGTGCGCTAAAGTGGAGTGTCAATATCCTATGTCAGTACAAAGTAAGTATCTTTATTTGTAAGCCTATATTAGCAAAGCTTAATACAAAGACTCCAGTTTCATAAGAAAAATGTACCAGTACTTGGTTAGCACTGGTAAACTGAAAGTCTCACCAGGTGATAAGACATTACAGACACAAGCAAATTGTGACATTAAATTGCGTGAGGCAAACTGAAAGCAGAAGGAAATAGAATCTGATTGGTTTTGCTCAGTTTAAATAAACAGGAATTTTACTAATTTAAAAAAAAAACAAAAAACACGAAAAAACAACCAACCATAGACATTCCCTTGCTAGCACACAGGATAGAGGAAACTATCAGTATTTCTACACGTGTTTACAGGATATGTGCATAGCACTGTCTAATCATGCTTCAAAATATAACCTTATGCTTATACATACACACCAGTAAATAAAACAAAGCCTTTTAGACTCCAAAGGAAAGTCAGGGCTGATGTTACATATTTTAATACTGAAACATCCAAATGATTTTAAGTGAATGCCCTCATTACCTTTTGAACACTATTCACAGATGACAAAACACAGAGGCACTAAAAGAATGCTCTTTTCCCAGACGTAGGCCTACTTGATCAAAAACTGAAATGCTGCTGCTTTTAGCCATATAACTGAAGCAAACCACAAGTTTGGAAGCCATAGGTTTAAACTTCTTAACAGCTGAAAATACAAGACAATTTTATAGTCCTGATTAAATTTTTATACATGGAACAATGATCCAAACATTACCACATAACCAAACTTTGAGAGAAAATTGAAGCTGTTCAAGACAAGATCTATTGGTAGTTCTCTCTCATACACACATCAGAGGTGGTACATGCGTGTTCCTCCTCTTTCCAAAATCTCATGCATCAATCTTCAGAGTTGCTAGATAAACAGAAGTGGAGCTCTTCATTCTGAAGTGCAATGTCAAAATAGCTGTATAATTAATTCTCAGAGAAGAGAGGAGCAACTGCTTATTACTGGTAAAAACCCAAAAGTCCTCCTGCAAACATGAGGTACCAAATTCTCTGCTGTAACACTGTCAGAGTGTTACAGAGATGTCTACCAAACTGGTCAGAGTGCCACAACTGGTTCCAGGAAAAAAGTGGTGTCAGGTACCATATACCTGACTGTAAAGGTGTACAAGGTGAACTAGAGAAGTGCTTAGTATTGAAACACCAAAGATGACACTTCAGAATACTAAACAGGGAGTAGTACATAACCCAGGCACCTTCCCATCTCCAACACAAGCTGAACTTGGGAGTAAAACATTCAGGAAAAACAAAGAAGCCTAGCAGGACTGTTTAACCTGGAACCCTTCTTATGCCAAAACAGGTCTTGCCACCAGATTGCTTTCTTTGCCCCTCCTTGTTTTTTTTTTTTAAGGAGATAATAAAAACCTCCAAATCATGTGCATCTAATATTGATTTTTCATATTTCATTTACACTTTTTATATATACAAGAACTTAACTAAAATCTCACTTTAGAATACGTTCTAAAGCAGGATATTCTTTCAACTGTTTTTTAAGTTCATGTGCATTCTCAACGTTGAAAAAATATATATATTCATATACAGCTAAGGAAATAAAATTCGATTTCACTATATGCAGTTACAGTGCTGTAAAGAAAAAATAATTTAGAAACTATTTCAAGTCTGAAATGTTTACTGTGTTCAGACTAATGCAAAGTCTAACCCTATAGTCCAGGACCTGTTTTTCATCTGCGTGCTGAGATAGGAGCTACAGGAGCTCAGCATTTTTCTGATGAAGATTTCTTTCCACACCTCCATTCTTCCAGTATTCTATGACTTGCTGCTGAAGCCCTCCCTGAACCTCTCCTGGAGCAGCATCATACATTGGTAGCTCAGAGGTCAAGGTCCACAGGTATTAATGTTACCTCCCAAGTCAGTTTTCCAGTGAGATCACACCAGTGCAGAGGTGGTTAACCATTCATAGTTACTCAGGAGTTCAATGGAGCACTTTAAGTAGAGTCTTCTGTGGGTGCCCTTCGCTGTCGAGCTGATTTCTGTCTACTTCTCTGAGGTGAGGGTGGAGTCTCCTGCTCAGCTTCAGTCTCTGAAGGCTCGTTGTCTCCCTGCTGGGACCCTGTATCACCTATCAATTCTCTCAGGAATTTGAATTTAGACAAAAACAATTGCCAGACCACATACCACCCTGCAGGAGAAAGAAAAAAGGTACTGCTTAGTTACTTCATACAAATTGACAGTCATCTATCAGGCAAAGTATATCAGAAAAGGGAGAAAAAATCTGGTCACCTCCCATCCTCTAACTGCCAACCCCAACAGCCCTCCCCAACACATCCATTCCTTTCTACGGTCCTAGAAATACCAATTCAGCTTGATAAAGTTTGTCCTCATCCAGAAGCAACGTTTAAGCTTCAGGAAAGGGAACTGAACTGCCACAGCAAGTAGTAGGTGGATGATCACCATCACACAGACAAAGGTCTTAACCATCAGGAGAAAAGGAATTTCTGTGGCTATATCACAACAAGGGCTTGGGATTCATTATACATGTACTGTAAAAAGGCAGCACTAGAATTTCTACCCTCAGCAAACACTTCATTCTGAAAATCACATTTTAAAAGCTGCATTACATAACCACTACTAAGCACACTTGCTGAGATCTTTAAATTAATACCATGTTTTATAATAAACCCTCTTCTGAAATGCACAAGGTCTTCTTATGTTCACTAAAAGACCACTTCCCCCAAATTCAAGGAGTTCCCTCACCATGAACAAATCCCACTAAAGTAAAATTAACATTCTCTGGTAAATTCATGTTCTGCTTTACTGCTAAAACATTCTAGGTCCCAAAATTAACCAACTAAAGAGTTGAGACTTCAGAATCTCTCTTAAAAATATTTAAGATCCACCTCCTCGCCTCTCACTTGTCTAAGTGTTTCTCTAATAGGCAGCCAAGGAACTTAAAAAACCAGATATAAATTTATCTAAACCTAAACAAAAATTTTCATTTTAAAAGGTCTCCCTGAGGTCAAGAGAGTCTTATGCAGCTAAAAACTACCGATATCCCCTTCCCTCTAGCTAATCAGTCAAGTTTCATCACCCATAGAATAGGAATACAACTTTTCTGTGAAATACACAGTTAAGTGGAGGAAAATTTAAACAGCTTTTTGAAAACAAATGTACACAACCATCATTTGCACCACTATATTTCCTCTTCTGTAACCAGAGCTTAGGACAAAATGAGATCCCACCCTTCCTTTTCCTCCTAGAATACTTTTCTCATCCTGCAATTTTTTAATTTCCATAATTTCTCTGCTGGTGCTGAAAGTTGGAGGAAAGCTTTTATATGACAACCTTTTATGATCTAAATTAATTTCTAAAGCCTACACAAGTATTTCCTTTCCCATGAATACCTAAACCTGCAAATGACTTGTCACTAAATTGAATCTGAAAGTTGCTTCCATTGAAGGGTATTTCAGCTCTCCGGGATCTTCAATGCTTTGTGCATTCTGGAGACCTAAAATCAATCCATTCTTCTTATGGATACAAACATCATTAGAAGTAAGCAAATTTCCAAAAGCCATGCTCATTTCTAGTTCACACAGGAAAGAAATGCACAAATACTCCAACTAAATACAGGGCACTTGCAAGAAAGTGCAGAATCTTACAAGCTGTTTAAAAATGCCTTCAACCCCTCAATTTGTTGACAAAGTTTGAGACACTTGACTTAGAAGTGCATGAGAAGTACATTCTACTAAATCCACTTAAACACATGGTGGGGGAAAATCTCAGCCACAATGTTTTTCTTGGGGTTGCACTTCTACTTGGCTGTTTAAAATCCTAACTAAAACACCTACAATATGAATTATTGAGAGATATATTACTTTCAGAGAACACCACAGGGAGGATGGAGGGAGGACGATGAGTTAAAAATATTCAGGGCATTCCCAGAAGAGTTATAGGACACTTTACAGAAGCGTGACTCGAATATTTTTGGTGTCAATAAATACTCCTTAAAGGGAGGTATTTTAACTTAAGCTAAATAAAGCAAACCACATGCTTCCTCTACCACTGCAAACAGGCTACTTAACACAGAGAATTACCACGGCGTGTGTGTTGAGAAATACTAAAGAACATTCAAAGTTCATACACACTCTCAAGTAAAACAGCACTAAGCAGCACTAACATCAGACCAAATGCAATGTTTCATCCGATGAGTTAGAGAGCACAACGGTCTGAATATCCAAAACACCGAGTACCATAAGCAGACTTTAGACCTCTCTAGCTCAAGATTACAAACAAGACAGCGTAAGTAATTAGCCAACAAGATTGGTTATAGTGGACAAACAACCAGACCGATGATAACAGGCAAGTGAACAAACCGCAATGTAGTGGATTGAAAAGGAAACTACAACAGGCTTAGCCAAAGGTAATAGTGGGAGGGCAACCTCGTAAGATCTCCCAGCCTGTACCAGAGACATTCAGGTACAAAGTAATCAAAGCAGAAAGATTTTTTTCGTTCACTTGCTCTAGTTACTGTGTCAGTTTGGAAAGAAAGTTTAAAAAAAAAATAATCCCCGATAAACACACTTGTCTGAATCAAGTTAAGACTGCCTCTTCAGCTGAGACTCCCTGTCGCCTCAGTGTTACTAAACAAATAAGAACTTCCTTGGAAATAACCAGAGTACTAAAGAACAAGTTATTCTGGGTAAGAGAAAATCTCTCCAGCAACAGTATCAACTAAATACATCATTAAACAAAACCACACACAAAGACAAAGCCTGGAGGCAGATTCACAGTACTGAGTTATCTCTGAACAAGAAGACAATGCATTTTCTATTAATTTCTCATCCTCTTAAGAACACTGCAATATGGTAACACCCGGCACCATATCATACCAAAGAACTGTAAGTTATATAACTGTGTATTTTAAAAAAGAAAATAATTGTAAAGTAATTTAAAATACACACAGAAAAAATGAAATACATTATATTTATAAATACATCAACAGCGAAAGGAGGGGCAAGGAAAACCTCCATTCTTTATTGCACATGGGGAGGAATATAGTTACCAAAGATGAGGAAAAGGCTGAGGTACTTAACAATTTCTTTGCCTCTGTTTTCAACAATAAGACAGGTTGTCAGGACAAACAGCCTCCTAAGCTGGTAGACAGGGACCAGGAGCTGAATAGCCCCACTGCAATCCGGGAGGAAGCAGTTACAGGCCGAGAGCACAAACTGCCCGTAGTCGGGTTTGTGCTTTGACTCCACCCACCTGCTGAGCCACTTGGATCCTCACAAGTCAATGGGACTAGACTGGATCCATCCTAGGGTGATGAGGGAGCTGGCAGAAGACCTCGCCAAGCCTCTCTCCATCATTTATCACCAGTCCTGGCTCACCAGGGACGTCCCAGATAACTGGAAGTTGAGCAGGACGCCCATCCATAAGAAGGGCTGGAAGCAGGATCAGGGAGACTACAGGCCTGTCAACCTGACTTCAGTGCCCAGCAAGGTTATGAAGAAGATCAGCTTGAGTGCAATCACACAGCACCTACAGGACAGACAGGGAATCAGACCCAGCCAGCATGGGTTTAGGAAGGGCAGGTCCTGTCTGACCAACCTGATCTCCTTTTATGATCACGTGACCTGCCTGCTGGATGAGGGGAAGGCTGTGGATGTGGTCTATCTGCACTTCAGCAAAGCTTTTGACACAGTCTCCTATAGCATTCTCCTGAAAAAGCTGGCAGCCCACAGCTTGGACAGGGGCACTCTGTGCTGGGTTAGGAACTGTCTGGATGGCCGGGCCCAGAGAGTGCTGGTGAACGGGGCTGCATCCCGTTGGCAGCCGGTTACCAGTGGTGTCCCCCAGGGATCAGTGTTGGGCCCAGTCCTGTTTAATATCTTGACTGATCATCTGGATGAGAGGATTGAGTGTACCATTAGCAAATCTGCAGATGACACTAAATTGGGGGGACTGTCGGTCTGTTGGAGCATAGGAGGGCTCTGCAGAGGGACCTGGACAGGCTGGATAGATAGGTTGAATCCAATGGCATGAGGCGTAACAAGGCCAAGTGCCGGGTCCTGCACTTTGGCCACAACAACCCCCTGCAGCGCTACAGGCTGGGGACAGAGTGGCT
>JAWWLV010000088.1:64360661-64411725 GCA_035041135.1 Platyrinchus mystaceus
TCTCAGTTCTGTGTCAAATGACTTACGTGATCCTGGACAAGTCACTTTATCTACATCTTTAAAAAGTGGATAGTTTTGCTATGGAGAGGATCAGACTGAAGGAAGCACATAGTACTCTGACACTGGAATAACAGAAGACATCAGCTGACACAGCGCTTGGATCTGCACAGCTCCTTAAACCTAGTCCCATTTAATGCAACACTCCACCATTTGCTGCTTCATGACTGATTAAAAGGACACTTGCTCTCTTCCAATCTCCCATTTATAACAGTTTCAAAACTCAACTTCAAATTAAAGGGTATTTTCTCTTTATTAATGGCCTAATCAAGCATGACTTTTTTCATCTGTTGAGGTATTTCACATGAATCAGTCATTCAAGATAGTTACAAAACTGTTTAAACAAAGCATTAAAGAAAAGTTATTCAGGCAGAATTTAGGGCTCAAATGTTTTCCCATCTGCAGCCAAATTCAGACTTGTGAAGAGAACCACACATTCATTTCAGCACTTTGAGTTACACGGTTTTTATTTTAAGGTTGTATCTCTCAAACCGCATCTCATTAGCCCCTCTTGCCAAATGAGATGAATGCTTCCATCTGTTCCACTGAAGGCAATTCTGCAATTTCACATGGCTCCATGCACTACTACACTGGGATTATAAAACAAATGCACAGAGGAAAGCAATAGTAGAGTTCACCTTGGCTGGTATTTTATCTTATCCTATATCCTTGACTATGCATGAGTTCCTCCCATCTGCAGAGGAACATGGAATACATAAAGGCAACAATAAGATCACCAGAGACAGAATATCAGAAAGACTGGGAATAAAAAAAGTAGAATGGTTTCTATGTCAGATGTGATCAGTTTACAAATAGAGATACTGCTAGCTGCAAGCCTTCCATGCTTTCTAAGTAATTCAGATTAACACTGAAAGTAGCAGTTGTAAGCATCCAGAAATATTTAAAAGAAAAAGAAATCAGGTCATTTATTAAAAGTACTTTTACAGACCTAAGTGCCCAATCCAGGCATAAACATTTGCTTTTCACATGGCTGACAAACTAGTCGAAACAACTTCTGATAACTGGTGCTCTGAATTTTGTCTTTTCATTTTAGAAAAAAGTGAATTTTTTCCCCCATTATTTAAGTTTTGATAGCACTTATCACTTCATACTTGTTATGGGCAGCAGAAATCCACGTGATCCTAGGATGTCTCCTAGATATTTAAATTTATTGTTCTCTGCAGGCAATCACACCACAAGTCATTTTATAAGCCACTCAAAATCCAAGTTTCATCTCTTTAGGCTCTTGACCCTTTAAATCCTTTTCATAAGGCTGTTTCAACACTTCTCATCAGATGGCTGCAAAATATTTTTATAATCAGATCAAGCTTATTCAAGATTATATCCAGTCATTCCTATGTCAGATTTGTCCATTAACTTGCATGTCTTGCTGGCTGGCATTTACTCATATCCTGTCACGTGCAGCATTTAGGTAGCTCCTTCCCCACCTTCTTACCTACAGGTCTCTATTCTTTACAGTCTGTTGGCCTTCTCAGGGACTGGGAAACTGCCTATCACTAGCTGAGATAAACAACTAAACTGAAAGTAACTTGTACTCAGTTTTTTCTGGTAGTGGTCTTGACACTGTTTTCCTTGAATATTTTCCATGGCAAGAGAGCTAGAAGTGTACCAATATTAATTAATTAATATACGCTTTATGATGGAAAAATAATTACAAATAATGTAAATAACTATCAAATCCTATTGAGTCATTTTTAACAGGGTAATAGTTCAAATCCCTCCCCTAATAAAAAAACAGTGAACACATCAGCTTCCTGTGTTCAGTACTTTTGAAAACTAGGTGACTTGAAGCAATCATTTTATAAACTCTGACATTGTTGAAAGCAAAATACAATGAAGGATTCAATGCAAAGTATTCAGTGAATTTAAGATGAATGGACAATATGTAATTCCAAACTGCTAAGTATACACAAGCCACTTAAAAAAAAAAGTAATTTATTAAATACTTTTGTTCTCTTTAAGCAAGAAAGCACTAGGCAAATATTTATGTTAGTAGGCAAAGTCAGATGCTTAGAATTTCAATTCCATTTGGCACATCCAGACAAAAGCAGAAAGGCCTGAAGAAAATGATCCTTGCTTCTGACTTTAAATAGTATGTTGCAAAACCCTATTAATCTTTCAGCAAGACAGTAAGCAAAGATCTCCTATGCACACTTTGAAAACACAAAAACCCTAGCAAGTACCAACCTTCATCTTCTAAAAGATGAAAAGTGGCCAGTCAACACCTAACAAGGGTAGAGAAACTTGAATAAATATCCACTTAGGTCACTGTTTAGTCTGTAACAATGGACAGTACAGGACGTGAAGGAAAAGAGCACAAGACCAAGTCAAGTATAGCCTTGCTGTTCCAGTTATCTGTAATTTCACAAATTTCCTCACCCAAGATTTAATACTATTGCTTAAAGCTGCTGACCTTTCTTCCGTGAAATTTGAATGAGAGAAGTTTCAGCAACCAAAATATTCTTTGTTAATGAACCTGCAATTTATTTCTCCATTGTAATAGAAATCTTTTTGTTTTATGCCTGTTGCTTGATCATTCAACTTCATGGACTCCAACTGCTCTGCAGTGGTGAAATTTCACAACCATTCCCACTTAACCTTTGACATGACACTTGGTGTTATAACCATCACCCTTCCTCCAGTCACCTACTTTCCAGGCTAGACAGATCTAACCTGTTTAGAGTTTCTTCACACAGAAGTCATTTCAGAGCTCTCAACACAGAATCATAGAACTGTTTAGGAAACTCTTTCAAAAACAAACTAGCATTTTATTTAACTTTAACAAGAAAATACACCATTTGAGACACAGACACGGAGGATTCCTATAGCAGTATAATAACATTTTCTATTTTATTTCAAGCTTCTAATGTTTCATTTTCCTGTATCCTTGCTACAAAGCATTAAACACATATTTTGGAGAAATACTTGCAATTACTTGAGCTGTTTCTTTCTTTGGGATATCAACAGCTCAGTTTGAATCCATTATATTTCTCTACATAAATTAAGCACATATACATTTCACACTTTCTATAGGCATTACTTCATACATTTTAGTACTGGACTTCACTATCCAGTCTCTTGATACTGCAAAATTTTTCCACAATGCTTCGTCAACTTGACCACAATTAACTTTTTTTTAAGTATTACATGTCAGCTGACTCTTCACTTTGCTTTCACCTTGGTTTTTTAGAAGCCACTTATAAACCCACTGGGTCTGTAAATCTCACAAGCCTTTCATCACAGACCATGGCCTAGTTTGAGTCTGGTGGTGTATTTTTTGGTAGTTTGTTGGTTTGGGACTTTCTGAGAGCTCCAAGCTCAGCGTATTGGTCGCATCACACACACACACCGAACTGCTGATTTCTTCCAAGAACTCCAACAGACCTGCAAGTTGTACCTCCCATTGAAATAACCCTTCTCTCTGCACATTAAAAACAAACAAACAAAAACAAAAACCAACCAAACAAACAAAACCCACAAGCCTTGGCTCATAGAATCATAGGATCATCAAGGTCAGAAGAGATCCTTATCATCCAGTCCAACTGGCCACCCGGCACTGCCACTGTAACCTGCAAATCACTAAACCATCACCCAGCACCTGATCCAGATGCCTCCTAAACACCTCCACAGAAGGTGACTCCAACATCTGGAGCATCCTATTTGGATGCCTGACCACTCTGTCACTGAAAAAAATTATTCCGAGTATCTCATCTGATTCTCCTGTCTCGGCTTAAGGCCATTTTCTCTGGTCCTCTCACTGCAGGCACCGTAGAAGAGATGGGCCCCCACTTCACCACAACCTCCTTTCAGGTAGTTGAAGGGAGCGATGAGGTCCTCCCTGAGCCTCCTCTTCTCAATCCACACAAGAAAAAAACCCTCCTAAGTGCTGCTCTCAATCCTTGCGAGCAAACAGATGTCAGAAGCAGAGGGATGCCAGTTGGAAGTTTACTTCTTGCACTCGCTGGCATTTCAGACCCACTCATGTACAAGCCGCACAGGGTGACTGCCCAGGGGTCCGAGGGCAAGTAAAGCCGTCAGTTTCAGAGGAAACACCGAAATAACCCGAATTAAGGCTCTGGGAGCGTATCAAGACTCGGAACGACTCGGGAACAAAGAGAAGAGGGCGCTGCGCAGCACACACGCTCCCCACGCCCCGGGGCACGGTTGCCCTTCCATTCCCTCCAGTCAGTCCGGGCCAAGGGGAACCAGCACAGACCGCGGGCCCGGCGCGGGGGGTGTGAGGGCGGGCGGTGGGCGCCAGCCCCGCCCGCCGCCGCCAGGAGCCCCCCCGGGCCCCCCGCTCACCGCACAGCATGAAGAGCAGCACGCAGGCGAGCGTGGCCACGATCACCAGCAGAGTCAGCCCGATGCTCTGCCACATGGCGCGGCCGGGGGCAGCGGAGAGGAGCCGGGCCAGGCCGGCGGCCGCGGCGGCCCCGCTCCTGCTTCTTCTCCTCCTCCTCCTCCTCCTCCTGCTGCTCCTCCCGACCCGGCGCCGCGGCGGGGCGGGGCTGCGAGCGCGGAGCGATGGCGTGTGGCGGCCCACGGGTCCTGCTGGGAGTTGTAGTTCTGCTGCCGCCGGAGCCGGCCGGAGTGGGAGAGCGACGCCGGCCGGCGGGGACTACAAGTCCCGGCGTGCCGTGCGGCGCGGGAGGGGCGGCAGCGATGGCGGCGGGCGGTGAGGGCTGTGTGGGAGCGGGGGCGGCCGCGGCTGAGGCCCTGAGCGGGGCAGAGACCCCAGGGCAGACGGGTGCCCTTGCAGGGGCTTAGACCGCTGATTCCAGGCCAGGATGGATGGGATTCTGAGCGACCTGCTCTAGCGGAAGGTGTCCCTGCCGATGGCAGGGAGGATGGAACTGGGTGGCCTTTAAGGTCCCTCCCAACCCAAGCCATTCTGTGATTCTGTGATTTAGATTTACGTACGGGGCAACCTGATCTCTTAATTCCTCTCCTTCCCTTCTGCCGTTCCTGCCCTTGCTTCCTCTCAGCGCGATTCATAAGGGGACAGCAGGAATATCCGGGCCTCAGCCAAGGCAGCGGTTCCACACCTGTGCCACCACGGGCGTGTTTCGAATTCCGTGTGACCTTGGGTCTTGCCCTCTGTTGACCCCTGGTGCCACTTCAAAGCTGGCCCTCGCCCCTTACGGGAAATCTGAGGAAATAATGTCTCCAGGAACTGTGAGATAATCTTGATTGTGGTATGGACTTTGCCTTTAGCACTGGAGTAAAGTTATAACTTTCCTTTGTAGTGTAAAAGATGCTGGTTAATGTTTCTAAAACTACTGAGAACATGTGTGTAAATCACAGAATAAAGAGGCTTAATTTCCTGTGAGATGCCACTATTGCAGTGAGACATCAAGTCCAGTTCTCCTTTGTGTGTATTTTGTGCAGTATTTCAAAATCTCCGCTTTTAAGTGAAGCTAAAAATTCTTGCTTTTCCTGATCTCCGAGCATGCCACGTGCCTCCTCCTTTGATGTACCTATAAAACAAAATTACCTGCACGTGCAGACCCCCATCCACATCCTTAAATTTGCTGTCACTTCACCAAATCAAACTGGAGTTCTCTCTTTCCGTTCCTATCCTTCTTTCTCAAAATCACCAGCCCTATTTAATAGTCTGCCTAGAGTATTAAACCACCCTTTTGCAAGTATCATTTAATTTGAAACGTTTTCTGTTATTTTTCAAGTTTTACTTAGACATGTCTCCTGATCTTTAAATGTCATTGTAACTCGAGACTAAGCAGTTGTTTCTTCTGTATTGCAAATAGATAGCGATAATGGTTACTACCACATTAACTTTTGAAAAATAAGCCCCCTCCTAGCTACACTGTTCTCTTCTCTGATTTTTTGCTTATCATCTGCAGTTAGAGTAAATTCTCTCAGGATGGGACTGCCACCTTCCCTTTACTGTAAAATAGCTGTCACAGGGCTATTAAAATATTTTGTCTACATCATCCTCTGGTTCCAACCTGTTTTATTAGTGAGAGTTGGTTAATTCCCTTCACATCCCCAAGCATCACAAAATCACACAGCATTTGTAACTGAAGTAGGAATTATCATGGAATCAAGTAATTGTGGGGTGATAAATATATGTGATCCATGTATATATGTCATGGATATACATGGAAATATATATATATATATATATGTACATGATCAAACATATATCATTCGTGGCAATATGGCATTATAGACACATAAGGTCTGATTCTTGGGTGTCCTGTACAGGGCCAGGAGTTGGACACGATTTTGGTGGGTCCCTTCCAACTCCGAATATTCTATGATTCTAATATACTAGGAAGTGAAAAATGAAAACAAGTAGCTATTCGAGTTCTCATATTACACTGTACAAGTCAAGGGCCTTTTAATCAATGTATGGTCAGTTTGGAAAACCTCAATTATACTTAAGTTTCCCTTTCTCTAGTTCATTCACCACGCTAGTCACCTTGTTGTAGAAGACGGTGAGGTCAGTTAGGCATGATTTCCCATTCATAAATCTATGTTGACTAGTCACAATTACCTTGACCTTCATGTGTTCGGAGACCGTGTGAATTCCAGAAGGATTTTCTCTATGACCTTTCCAAGGACTGAGGTGAGGCTCACTGGCCTGTGGTTCTCGAGATCTTCCTTCTTGCTCCTCTTGAAGGCAGGAGAATGCTTAGTCTTGTCCAATCTTCAGGAATCTTACCCGGTCACTACTGTTATTTCAAAGCTAATTGAGAGTGGCCTCGCAGCAACATCAGCCAGCTCCCTCTGCACCCATGGACGCAACCTCTCATGGACTTAAGTACTTCCAGTTTGTTTAAGTGCCCCCTAGCCTAGCCCTTGTCCACTGAGGATAATTATTCCTTGCTCCACATTCCCTCTGGTCTTGGTGTTTGCCTGAGACCGTTGAAGGCCAGTATGGCCTAAAATTGTCCTCAGGATAGACAACAGCAAGTAAAAAGGACTTTCTAGCATAACAGCTGAAGCACTTAATAGGAGATAGAAGTTCAAGCCACGCAAGTATAGCGAAGAGATAGCTGTGGATGTTACGTTCTAACCAAGACGAGACATAAAAGGAGAAACTCTTCCTCCTCCAACCATTTGGTGAATACAATCTTTTTTATTCTATTTTTCCCAATATATGAAATAAAGCTTTTCTTTTGAGGCGCTTGGGACACACTGTATCAATTGAAACATATACAGATCTCCATCTGAATGAAAAAACCCAAACATATTATATGGATTTTATTTCAGATTTTTCTTCAGACCAGAGTTAAATTGTATGAGCAAATACACATCCATCCTACTAGATGTCATTTCATGTGCTACTGTGCCAAAAATCGTACAATACCAGCGATGATGCACTTGGGATAAGTGAGCTGAAATGTGGGTGTTGTTATTTTTCAAAGCCCAGTGAAATCACACATAAGAAAACAGGATTACCGTTGGACATCTAAGTTGTCTAATCACTGAAGTTCAAACACAAGGTTGTTTATACCAATCTAAGCTTGTCCTAGTGATCCTTAGATCACTAAGAATCTAAGCAGATCCTGGAGTGTGTATGTATAATGTTTTGTTACAGAATTGGATGTTGCTCATCTGTTCCCTGAGGAGGATGGAAAAACTCATGACATTATGGCCTCACACATGCTCACTGCATACTATCAGTATTCTACATTTAACACTTTTTCCTATGGTGTTCAACACTGATCAAACTTCTCACATCTTCTCTCAGTGTGTACGACCACGGACACATTGAGATGTGTTTTGGCAGTGGGGAAAAGAGGATGCTCAGGTCATCAAGCAGCAAAAGGACTATAACACAAGACTGCTGAGCAGGCACTCAGAGGGCCTCTGCCCAACCATGAATAAGCTCAAAGCAACAGGATTTGACATATAACCTCAAATCAGCAAGGTACCTCAGTGCTGTGAATAAGGGAGCTAAAGACTCTTTAGCTCAGGGAAGAAGGGTGCAGATGCTGAGGGCATAAGCCTTATTTTCAGGGTGCAAGAGCTGATGCATCTAGACTAACCAGTTGTTTCACAGCAGCCGGTTAACTAGTGTTTGTGTTTGCATAGCAAGACAAGGGGAGGGATGTTATTATCTCTCCTTCACCAGGGAGAGGACTGAGGCTGAAATACGTTTCAAGTATCAACTGGTTTTCGATTGCCCCTTCTGGCCTCTTTTTGAGCTGGCATACGGGGAAAATTCTCATGTCTCCCTTGTGTTTAGTCTATTTGTAGCACAGCTTTCTGTGATGTCAGATACTGCTGTAAGTGTTCAGCACTTCAACAAATCTACACTCAGTTACCTAGAGGCAGACAGCAGAAGGAAAAATAAAATCATTGACTAGCTGTGGAAAAAAAGATATGCAAATATCATAGAAATTATCTTATATAAGGTGTGTATTCTAGTCCAGAAAATGAATTTCAGCCACTTTAATAAGATTATTTTTTGTCCTTTTGCAGGCCCTTGCATCATTCATGGCCTCCTCTTTGTTTATTATCATCCGCACCATGCATTGAGGAGTCTTGCCGAAGGCTATTATTGCAAATAAGGCTTATTAAAATGAAAATGCACAAGGAAAGTAATCCAGGCAGTTTTTGTTCTACAGTGTCCCAATTTTTTAATCCTTCTCTTGGCACATACAGCATCTTTGAAGGTAACTAGCAACCATACCAACCACTGGAGCCAAAACAACACATAGGAGCTTGACTGCCTATCAGCTGTACCCCAGAAGCTGGCCAGCTAATGATAGTTCATGCAAAAGGTGCAAACTGTGGGCCTTTCTGCTATTCACAATGTACTCAGTGTCCTTCACACTGCTGACCTTCTTTTGGCATTAATACACTTCTCCTTCCTGGGGCAGGAGTACAGAAAACAGCTTTGTCCCACCCTTTTCCCTCTGCGCTACACCATTACGCATCACACTGTGAACTCTTTGGTGTAGGTCTCAACACAGCAAGGCCATGATCCCAAACTGGGGCCTCCATATGCTGTCCTAACACTAAATACTACTGATGTAAGAAGAGAACCTTCAGGTCCATCCACAGTTCACAGCAGCTAACTCCAGCAGGCTCCTCGCAGGAGTCGTGCGGACTGCGAGGAACAGTGCATCTAACTATGGTCTGTTGTAACAACTCACCTTCAATCTTTTCCCAGCTCTTGGCTGGCTTAAGTGAACAACACAGACTATTTGTATAAAGATGATAAGCATAAGAGGGAGAGGAACATTCTATTTACGTCAATTTATAGAATACCAAGCCACATAACTAAACTGTATCTGTGACTGCAGCCAGGCACTTTTCCTGGACACATTGCAGCTTTCCAGCTTTAACTAAGCCTTTAAAAATAAACACCAGCAGTACTGGTTTGTGTCCGAGAGAGGGTGCTAAAGCAAAATATTTATTATAAAAACTACAAAGCTCCACAATCACTCCATTCAATGCTTCCACCAGCATAAGTTTATTCTGAATTAGTTTTTATTCTGTATGGTCACAGCTGGCAAATTAATACAAGCTTTAGCTTTACACACATATTACACATCTGTAGTTCCAAAACAAAAAATGACATTTACAAAGAACTAACCATACTAGAGAAAAGAGAATAAACTCAAATTTTCACTTTAGCCTGATTACTTAGATTTGATTCCACACAGTTCTATTATTGAGAGCGTTTTAGCGCTCCTTGAGAGTTGAAAAAAGTTAACAAAAAATTAACAAATGTTCACTGAAAGAGGGGAAAATTAAGTTAAATATATGGAAGAAATTCTTTACTGTGAGAGTGGTAGGGCACTGGAACAGGTTGCCTAGATAAGTTGTGGATGCCTCATCCCTGGAAGTGTTCAAGGCCAGTGGGATTGGACCCTGAATCTGGTCAAATGGAAGGTGCTTCTGCCCATAGCAAAGGGGTCAGAACTAAGTGATTGTTAAGGTCCCTTCCAGTCCAAACCAATCCATAATTCTATAATATTCTCTCCCACCGATCTCGACACTCCCCATGGTGCCACTAGCAGAATCAAGATCTTCAGGTACATAACCATTGTCCTGTGCCAATCAAATTAGAAAAAGAATGGATAATATAACAAAGATAACATCTTTCATCTGAGCTAGTCAAAGATGAGTTGGATAGATGCTGCTGAGAGAACAATTTTGTGAAATAGGCACGTCCTGAGTTTAAATTCCAAATTTTGGAGGAGTTTGTGATCAAGAGCAGTGACTGGTAATAGATGTTGGATTTAACTTTTCTCTCCCAAACTAAAACTTTATCCTATAGATTGAAACTTAGCAGGAGCTGAGAGTTGCTGGTAATTGCCTGATCAGTGGCACCTTGTCCACCTGTTTCCTGCTGAGCTGCAAACCCAGTGCAACCTGGCATCTCTGAAGTCATTGCAATTCAAGGTGCTTTTCTTAAGACACAGAGATATTCAGAGTCTGACTGGACACAGCCTTGAACAGTTGGCTGTAGTGGGCCCTGCATGAGCAGGTGGGTTGGACCAGATGATCTCTAGAGGTCCCTTCCCACCTCAACCAGTCTGTGATTCTATACATTAGGTGGTTTGTGATAAGGTACAACCTACAACAACCCCTAGATAAGCAGGGCTCAAGCTAGCTCCCTGTGGTATTTCACTTTGAACAGTGGTTGTTGTGTAACAAAATTGCCCCAGAATGAAGTGCTGTTTTATTTGCCTCCACTTACTCTTCTGGTTTCCAGGGCATTTCATCTGGAACTAATCAAGTCTGTTTGTCCACATGTCAACTTATTTTTCTGCCTTTTGCCTCATGACAGCACGCTGTTCAATGACCACTCAAAACTAACATCCAGGGCAGAGTTCTGCTGTGCTCAGTGCCTGGGATCCAACTAAATGCATGGCATCACTCTCCATACAAAACAGATGTATCCAAATCCTGCCACAGCCCTTAAATCTCCAAATTCAGGTCATTAGATAGGTGTTAAAAATATCCATAATGCTATTACAGCTTCTTTTAGATGCCACCAGAATACTATCTCTTCTTTGTTAGTGACACTATTGTTTTGATAAAAAATGAAGTTGCTACTATAGGAGGAAAGTACATTAATTATTATTAATATACTGTGTCAGGAACAAGGAACTCAAGAAATTAGAAATGTTACTTATTTATCAAACCTGAATATATGTTTCCTTACTGTTTTAGACAAAGAAAAAGAAGACTTTTAAAAAAATATATATTACTGTATTATTAGGTCTGCTTTTTGCTTGACACATGAACTCCAGCCTGTTTGGACTATGAAGAAATTGGAACAAAAACTGTAAGGCCAAAGCATTCCAATGCACCAATTCACTACCGTGTATCTCTGTCAGTCAGCATCCAAACTGCTCTTTGCTCTACAGTGCCTAAAGAGTAGTCTCTTTGACAAAGAGGATGATTTTCTGCTTAGGGAACAATTTCTCTGGGGACAGAATGGATGTCAAAAAGTATTTTTCCTCAGTATTTCAGGATGGTTTGCAGTAACACATAAAGAATTAAGTGAATAACCTATCAAAAAGGTGAAATCGGGTAAAGGATGCCAGGTCAACCTCAGAATTGCAGTAGTTCGGTGTAGACCGATGCACTGGAATTTGGAACCTTGAGCAAACAAGTCTGTAAAAGTGGGTTAGAAATTCCATAAGGACATGCTTTCACGTGAATCTCCTGGCAGTATCATTTCTGGGCAGGCAGGCAGCCCTGGGAAGATAGCGATTCTCACTGCCTTTTGTGGACCTCTGTGTCCAAGAGAAAGCAAGGGGTGAAGTAGTACTTGGACAAAGAGCCTACCAGAAAGGAAGTTGCATGGTTCAGAACATCAGTGCTGCATTTTGGACAAATATAGCATGTCCATAGATGAAGTACAATTTAGTTTGTGAAGATGATACCTTTCCTGCACCACACATGGTCCCCTAATTTATTTCCACTGCTTGTGCCTCTGAAACTGGAACTGTTCTCTGAGCTCTGGTCAACAAAACTATATACAGAATTGAGAGGACAACAATGGAAGTGCATGCATGAATATGTCATTTTTTGACAAGTTTTCATTTAGAAAATAAAAATGAAAAATTTTAATAAGCTTTATGAAATATTATTTTGATTTTACATGCCAAAGACTTCTTTATTATAAGCAGGGGTAAAAAAGCAGTACATTTTCAGTAAGCTATGATAGTTTAAATAAATCTTTTACTGGAGCTATAAGACTTGGTTAGGACTTAGAACAAAAATCAGTTTTGAAGGTGTGAAATTCTGTGCTTGTTCTACCAGTTACAAAGCCTCTTCCTTCCCTGACTCTTTTTCTGTTATATATCAGTGGCAGAGTCATGACAGGGTTGCTAGCTCCTGTTCTGTGTGATTTTTGCATCCTCCCTAGCCAACCTAAATAAATATTTACTTATCAATCCCTTCGTAATAGACAGATCAGATCTCCAGGGAGATGCCACAGGGAGAATCATAGATTCATTTAGATTGGGAAAGACCTCTGAGATCATTGAGTCCAAGCACTAACCCTTAGGCGGTGGATCTCACTTTGTTGCAGTGTGTGAAGGATTCAGGGCTTCAGGTCAGAGAAGTTCAGGTGCAAATAAGAGTGCTGGGCCACAGACCAAGCCCTCTATGAATGAAACAGGTTTGTGGCAGGACCACAGCAGCCAGCCAGTGCCCCTGTCTGCTCCCGAAGTGGCTGATCGATGAATTGAATCTTCCCAACAGGGAAGATTCCAACAAAGGCAAACGTTCACTGCCTGCTGTGACATCTGGGTCGCTGGTGGAACAGCATCACTCAGCCTCCTCCCCTCCTCAGCTACTGCATTCCCCCTCCCAGCGGTTGCTTTCCACCACCTCCCCATCCATCCTCTTTGCTCTCCCGTCCCTCCCAGCCCCGTGTCCGCCGGCAGCCGGCGGGGGCGGGCTCGGCAGAGCCGGGGAGGAGGCGGCGCCTTATAGCGGGGGCTCGGGGGCCGCGCCTGCAGAGCTCGCCGAGCCCGGCGATACCCTGGACAGCGCCTCGCCGCCTCTCCGCCGCCATGGTGAGTGTCCCCCGCCCAGGGACCCTGCCCTGCGCTGCCCCCAGGGATGATCGCGCCCTGCGCCATCTCTCCCCACCGCACACACACACACACACATCCTGCCGGGGCTCGCTGCGAACGAGCCGCCGCTGCTCGCCGTGCCTCCCTGCCCCCCGCTCCGCCGCGGCCGGCAGAGAGCCCCCCGCAGCCCCGCTGACATCCCTCCCTCCCTCCCGCCTCGCTGCTATCCCCACTCCTACGGGCCGCATTTGGGGCGTGATTTTTCGGGGGGATAAGGGGGGATGCCCTTAGATGCCCCCCACCCCCGCGCGGGTCGGGTCGAGCGGCGGTGAAGGGGCGTTATAGGGAAGGCAAGGAGGGACAGAGGGACGTTAGGGAGAGAGGGAGGAAGGATGGGAGGGGGAGCCCCGTGGGCATCCGCACAACGCCGGGAACAGGGCGGCGTGCGGGGATAGGCACGTGGAGGAACGGGGTCGTGTGTGGAGGGAGGAAAGGGAGGGAGCAAGAGGTGCGCAGCCCCTGAGCCCGATTCCCCCTCTTCGCCCTGCCCCACTCCTGGCAGGTGCATTTTTCTCTACCCCGAGGTGCGTTTGAGCATGTTACATAAACCGATTATTCCCGTTAATTTGTTATCTTAATAGAAGCTCTTCCATTAGCCATGCAGTCTGTAGTGGAACACTTTTTTTTTTTTTTTCCCCCTGTGATGAATGAACAGTGGAGTTTTAAATTCCAGTTCAGCATTTAAAAGAGTTAAAGTGGAACAATGTAGTCACCTATTCAGCGAGCAAGATCGTTTCCCCATAGCACATCGTGTCTTTGCAGTCATAGTACCTTTGCCCAAAGGGGCTCATCTTGTTTATAAAGAGCAATGCGTTGAGTGCGGTGCTGACCTTACAAAGTAGGACAGTATCATACAGGTATTTTGCAGCCTGAAATTCTGCGGCAGGTGGGGATGAATAATTTGGCCAAGCTTATTGTATCAGAAGCTTGAGACATGATTGACAACAGAGCCTAGTTTTTCTTTTATATGATTTAACAACAAAAATACTTTTTTCCCTCCAAAAGTCTTTGCATCATATATAGTAAATTCTGCCTTCCTTGAATAAAAATCAGTTTGGACCCTCCCATACCCTCTGACAATCCAGACATGAATAATATTCAAATAGTCATTCCATGAATTAACTTCAGTCCTCTTCCTAACAGTCATGTATCCACCTGCTCTCAGTGTGAATCTGTTTCTCCTATATATTCCATTTGCCATCAACTCAGCCTTGGGATGATGGATATGAGAAGACCCTATTGAAAAAGACCTGAAATGGTGCAGTAGTTTATGCTGCCTAAGCTCCCCAGCATAACTTCCCACTACATCATTGAGTTATTATTTCTTATCAAGTAGGGTGGAACATTAACACAAAATCCATGACTAAATCACCACTGCTGCACAAAACCCAAGTTAGTACCAGCCATTGGTAATGTCTTCCTTATGAGAGAAGGAAGAAGGTTACAAAGATACCTGGTGTTGCAGAAGGTATGTGCATTATTTATCAGTAATTGGTACAGCTAATATCCAGGTGCTTGGGAGTACTGAGTCAACTGGAAAGTTAAAATACCCTGAACTAGTTAAAATATTTTGACTCCTTCCAGGACTAAGATGAAGTCAGTTACAGTGGTACAAATCAAGGAAGCATTAGATGGTAGCATAAGCACTGGCATCTTTGTACTAATGGAAATGATAGCTGAAACCTACCCTTAACCTGTTCTTTCTGGTTCTTAGAGCTGTTCAATTAACCTTGGCATTTTTCTTGAGATGACTGGAAGCAATATCCAGAAATTGCCATTCAGAGCTACACATGGGTTTCTCTTAGCAAGTTTTGCTCTTCTGTATGTCCAGTAACCTCAGAGTTCAAGAGTTGCTGAGATTTCCCATACATAAAGGCATTCTGGTGGAAGAATTGCCAATTTGGGAAAATCCTTGAAGTGGTATAAAGGCTGAAGGTTGCTTTGGCTCAAAAAGTCTGAAGGAGTGTCCTTGGAATAATAGCTCCTGAAACAAAAACCTGACCTATTGATGAAAAGTGTTGCAATGATGCTAATGCAGGGTTAAAAGTCACAGCACATCGATTTCTAGATGGACCTGGAGCTTGGGGGCAAAGGGTCACAGGGACATGGGAGGATACTACCAAAGGTACCAGTAGCAAATGAATGACAAACAGACTTTTGGCCCAAGTAGTGGAAACATTGATTAAGCACTCCCTTCACTAGTGGCATAGAAATAAGCAAGTGTGTGCTGCTAGCGTCCCTTAAACTCAACTGAGAATTTTCTCAGCATCCTGGGTGTTCAATCACTATTATTTGCAGCAAGTAGCCTAAGGAAACTTTTTTTTTTTTTTTTGAAACTTCATTTTGCTTGTGCAGCAAACCACTGCTATCATCAGGCATTAAGTGTCTCCTCAGCATCCTCACTGTACTAGGGCAACCACAGTGGGTTGGTTCTTCTGTTTATGTAGTTCACTGCATCTCTACTTGCTCCAGTGAATCTAGGTCAAATTACACTGGCTCAGGATTTGGCTGCACCCTTGAACTTTAAACCGATTACACATTTTGATTTGTCAGTGTATTTTCCATGGGGTCAAATCCCACTTTTATGGAGTAAGAGAGTGTATAACCTTGCACAGTGCATGGCCGCTAATACTTACAAAAAGGCTAGGTAACACTAAGGTAAGCGTAAACATGAGAACAGTGCAAAGCTGTGTTCAATAGGTTCCAGTATCTGTACCTCTGCAAGAATCCAGTTGTAGAGGGGTTATATAGACAGCAGCTAGAATATTTTTTTCATTTCCTTGAGAGACTTTCATACACTTTGAGGTATTGCGACTTTCAAATCGACACAGAAAGACACCTAACTCTTTTTAAGCAGCCATAAGCATCATGGCCACGGTATCAGGATGTGAAGCTTGATATGGGCATACACTGATTGTAGAACATACAGAAAGGGCCCTAGAGAGCAACAAATATCTCTTTGTTATTGGCAGTAGCCAAAATAAATGCCTGCCTCATTGTCCATTAGGGTTTGTTAATTGCTCTGAACACTTCATGAAAAAAAGTATTGCAAAGACCATATTCTAGCTCCTGAACAATGACATGAAAACTGGAAGAGAATCTTTTTTTGAAGACAGAGATCAATCCAGCACAAATCCCTGACTGACATGAGAGCCAGTGCTACAGCACCCACAAGATCCCTCTGGCCCCATCAGAATGAAAAGGGAGCAGACTTCAGCAACCCTGCCATTCAGATCCACAGCAGGAAACCAGGGTTTTGTCAGTTGATCCAGAATTAATAAGCTATGAGAAAACATGCTGAGAAACTGCATATAGAACAGAAAAAATAGACATAAGTACTTGCATAGAAACTCAAGAAGAGGCACTGAAGCCTTTTGCACATGGTGGAATTGACTAGAAAAAGAAAGCTTCCAGGAACTGAAGTCCAGTGTTCTATTTGCACAGTTATTTGCTTACAAAAACCTGCATGCTGTCCTTGGTGATGATCTCTTTTATCTCTAAAGAATCCTATGAATCTTTAAGACTGATCATTATATCTTCATTACAAGCAGTTCAACTTGTGAAAAACCTCACACTCCTACTGTTTATCAGGCATTTGGTTTTACATTCATTTAGTTTTATAGCATCTCTTGATTTTATTAAAGAAAAAAATCATATTCAAACACTTTAAAATTGAACCTCTCTCTCAATCAAAACCTGGGAAAAAAACCTGCAGTAGTATTTTCTTTAGGTATTAGTAAACTCCAAAATAATGTAAATATAAAGGGCTGGTATATCCCCTGATCTAAGCCAACTTCAAGTAAAAATCAATAGAGTAACATCAGGTAAGAATTTTTCCTAACGCTTTCATGACACTTTATATGAGGGTTTTGTTAATCACTGCCTGTAAAACTGATTTAGAAGCTGAGGCATTGATAAGCCTCATACAACTGAGTATGAAGTGTGTATTCAATGATAAAGTAAGTGCACAAGTGCAGCCTGGCTTGTAATTAAAGAAGGTAATGGAGAAGGGAGGGTAATTAGGAGGATGAAACTAAGTGTACCACTGGTTGTTCAGAGCCAGGAAGCTGCTGGGATGAGCCTGCCTTTTGAGGCAATGATGGAAGGGCACAAGAAGGATTGCCCAGCTGTAACAAAGAAACACCCTGGGACCTGTAGCTCTACCACATTATAAATGCTACACTTCAGACTTTTGAGTGCATCGAATTTATCAGCCAATTTGTAAGTGCCTGGCAACAGTGCAGCTTGTAAATCCATTATCTGCATACACCCTTCACAGCTTGCCTTTATCATATGCTAAATACATGGGTCAAAATGTGGCAGCATCTTTACCCATGGGACTGCTGCACAGCTGAAAAGTAAAGTGTGATAGGAAATGAAGTGAATATTAATGACTCCTTTAGGACTTCTTATCTACCTAAATAAGAGCAAACCCCACTTTAATTATTGAGGAGTAGGTATGTTCAGATCTAGGAGGGAAAATAGAATTCCTTACGTCTTCAAGAATATGACAATTAACATTATATTGGCGTTAATATTGACAGTACTCTCTCTGGCTTGATGTCAATCTAACAAGAACTGAGTGATATTTTTACATATTATGTTCATCTAGCTAATGACTTAGTCAAAACTGACCACGATAAAATGGTAGAGGTCAGCTATCCCACGTGGAAGGAAATCAAACCTTCTCTGGCAGAAAGTTGTATATGAAGAGGTGTAATTAGAGAATAAAAAAGTTAAGATAGTTTTCATAATTATTTGGAGACATTTTGATTTCCCCCCCCTAAGAAGGATAGATATGGAAATGAAGCAAGAAATACTTCATATTCTGTGTCATCATTTGAAAGCCAGACACAGCAAGAATTTGAAGTAGGGTGACCAAGTTTTAAATAAATATCCTAAATCTAAGCATAGGGAACACAACAAAACAGTCCTTCCCCTATTCTTAAAGGCCTCCTACAGTATGTTAGTCAGTAGTTACCATTCATGACACTTGGCAGCTAGCGAAGACA
Organism: Platyrinchus mystaceus; assembly: GCA_035041135.1. Lineage (NCBI taxonomy): Eukaryota > Metazoa > Chordata > Aves > Passeriformes > Tyrannidae > Platyrinchus > Platyrinchus mystaceus. Next base: position 64,378,831 of record JAWWLV010000088.1, read on the forward strand.
GTGTGGTACGGCAGCCTAAGGGGGGGGCGTGACTTACACACATGATAAAAGGTCTACAGCTGTTGTTATTTCCTCTATGTGACAATAACTGATGCAGTTTACAGACATTTTGTATCTTTAGGGCCTTACCATGCAGCACAGTCATTAGCATTTTTATTTTGAGAAAAGTGTCAGTTTGAGTGTTTCCATGGACTAATGGGCTTAAGAGTCTTGGGCTTTAAAATTCCAGTTATGTGTGGATTAAACTCTAGGATACCTACTGTTGGGGCTAATGGAGAAAGGGAGCTAATTAGCTTGTGCACCCTCTTATCCTGTGCCAGCAGACAGTGCTCTGTTATTTGGGTTCCATACACTTTTAAGAAGAGGTGTCCTTGGAGTTCATTAGCCTGATTTAAGGTTTTAAAAGAGGTAAATTTAGAACTGTTTTGGAGGAGGAGACAGAACTTCCATACTGTCTTTTTTCTTCCTTATTAAACTTGAAAATCAACTGTCATTTCCTTTCCTCTACTTGCACAATCTTCTTTAAATAAGACTGAAGTCCAAAGCATGAATTAGCATTTGAAATACAGGGTTTTTCCCTCGAGGATTTAAGGGAGAAATGGAAGAAATAAAAAAACATTAGGGACCAGTTAACAGAACAAGAAGATATTTTCCTCTTTAACTGATTTTTTTTGTGTTCTCAAGTGACACTTTGGAGAGCAGGCATCAGATTCTGTTTCATTATTTCCCTATATTACGCTTGCATTTTCACAGCCAGCTAGAAGTAAAAAAATACTTTGTTTCTTGCATTTTGCTGTGAGCATGGATAAAACTGTTCCAAAATGCAAAGTGCCTTCATACTGGCAGGGAATAAATGGTTGGCAAAGTTTTTGAGAGTGATTTCCATGACAGGGAATTGGCACATCTTTTGGTAAGGCAGTTCTGAATACTACTGTCCACACCCGGTTTCTCTCCAATTGCTGGCTGCAGCCAGGCAAGTTACTTCTATTGCAGATTAAAAGGTAAGTTGTGAGGTTATGCAAGTTCTGCATCTGTTAGAAGTTGGTATTTATGTCAGAACTGTGTTTTATTATGTACACAGTTTATTTTTTTTTTCAGTGTCTGTCAGGAATCCATGCAATTCCAGGGGGAAAAAAAACATGAAGTCTATTTTTACCTTTATATGCCTATCAATCTATTATTCAGATCTCTTTGTGTACTAAGTAGTTAAAACAATTTGCATCATGACAGGCTACTCAAAATTCAAATGCTTATCTGATATGAAAAATATCCCATGCAGAGCTTTTAGGAACAGCTGCATCAGTTCTCTCAGCTGTTATTATTACGTGCCTTCCTGCAGTAGCATTTCAGTATTACTTTGCTGTTACACCAGAGACTGTACTGTGGTTTTAAATCTTAAAATCAGCCCTTCTTACCTAGAAGTGCCTTCTTACCTTGACTAGACTTTTTTTTAAGATGTATCTTTTAATACTGACAGAAGGCTGTGCATGAAGCCAGACAAAAACTCCATCTTTTCAAGTTTACGGGAAAAAAAAGCAAAATCAAAGACATAGAAAACAAGTGTATCAGAAACCAGTTCATATTAGTAGAGTGTTTATAGGTTCCTTTCTTCTTCCCGATTCCTACTGCTACTGAAAGCAGAAATGAAAGATGTCTTCCAACCAGCAGTTATCGTCACTCTCCAAAGAGTCCAAAGAGTAGACACCTTGCTTTCTGTAAGTTACCTAGGAAATCTTCTCCCAAAAATCAGGTCCTTCTATTGAAAAATGTGTTAGAATAAACTGGATTCACCCTCAAAAGCATCCTTGGGAATTTTTCCTGTTCATATACTGGAGCTATTGGCTTTATTTGGAAACTTGATGATTAAGAACCACGAGAAGGTATCACTGAATCAGTCCTTCCCCAGAACCAGACAAATGAAGTATATCACATCTCTAGTTTTATGGCATTCATTTCAATTTCCAGGGTTCTACTTTCTGGCAGAAGTTTAGTTACATATTCCTCTAAGATTTTTTTTTTTTTCTGATGTGTGTCACAAGCATCACAGGATGTTCATGCTCCCCTTTGAAAGCTGAGATAAAGCTTGTGTTTTCTTGGTACAGAAACACATTTGACACTTGTCTTTAAAACTGGCAATTTGTGCAAAAAACTGGCAATTTGTGCAAAAAATTGGCAATTTGTCCAACGCAATAGAAAAAGTAGCATCTAGCTTTATTGCTCTGCAAAATACAAATAGCTCTCCATTTCAGTGAAAACCAATATTGAAAACCTTTTGGGTTTAATACAGTTATTTCTTCCTTACTGCTGGAGTCTTTGTAAGCCTGCAATTTAACAGTATCTGCAAAACCCCTTGAAAGATAAAAGGCTAGATGAGAGTTATTTTGCTTACAATAACCTAAAGAAAAAGTAAAAAATATCCCTCATAATCTACTTTGGAGGAAAAAGCACCACTTTTTTCCACTTTTACATTTACTAAATTTGTAGCATAATTTTATTTCTAATCAGGTATCACTAAAATGTCCCCTCAGGACTAAATCCAATATTTTTTTTTCACAAAATAATTTCTTTTTCATCAATCAGGAAGTAATTTTTTTCTGTGTGCCAGACACCTTAGGGAGATGTCAGAATTCAGATCAGAAACTGTTCTGATGGAAGGTGCAAAGTTGAAAGCCAAAACAGAGATCAATGTCATGAGGAGAGGTGTAGAAGGGAAACAACACAGCACTATCCTATTTTGCCTCCAGATGTGTGTTCTTGAGTTTAAAGGAGTGTATTTCAATATTCTGACTTGTTAAACCTCAAGTCTTGCTGAAATTTGACATGTGTACTGCAAGCACTCAATAAGCCTAACACGTCCTGAGCACTCGGTAGGATAAGGAACATCCTGACCAGCTGGAAACAAGAAATGCACACTGCTCCCCTAGTCTTCAGCAAATTTGGGGTTCCTGTGCTCTTGCTTCTTTCACAAAAGCATCCTTTCACTCTTCTACCTCCAAATATGAACGGCATTGGTAAGACACTGGTGTAAATGTGATTCTCAGCAGTTTTTGTTGGATGCAATAAAGTGATTATTTAAGTGAAGAGGATACAATATTATTCAAAAAATGATGTCATGTAAATTAACAATACTGAGCTAAATAACAAAGTATAAAGCAAAGTGATATCATTAAGTACTTATGACACTTCAGTCATCAATCCAGAATTAGATGTGGTTTGAGAATTTGTTACCTGAAATGGTCTTGCACTTGACTCCATAAGCCAGTTTGGGATATATTTTGATCAATATACAGTTGATCAGATCTTCGGGTTAATACTGTAGGTAACTGAGTTTAAATTATGAAGGAAAAATGTGCATAGTCAGAGTGAAGGGAGCTTTCAATTCAGTTAGAGCCCTCAAATAACACAGTGCTTATACCTAGCTGGGAAAAAGTACCAGGGGACATCTTCAGACATCACCTCTTGGTTTCTTTCTTAGACTCTTCCTAAAAGAAATACTTTGAAATAGATGGATTTTCTTTAAAAACAGTGATACTTGCAATTATTTTTTTTACTTGCTTACTTGACTCCCGTATCTATCAAACATTTGTTCTCTCACCACATTTACAGATTGCACAGACTTAAACAGAGATATATATTTCTTGCTATAGTCTGTTTTGTAGGGGAAAGCTTCTTATTGCTACATTTTGCCTGTAACATCTTAGCACTTCATGACATTTAATAATTAGATTTACCATCATCAGCTTTGTCACTCTTTCAGACAATACATTTTGCTGGCAAACAATTATTGTGTCTAATAGTTATTCTTCCCTTAGTTTTTTGGTGGAGTTTTTTTGAGGATAGAAGCTCCTCATCTTATCTGCCTTTAAGGTTATCTTTGAGGTATTGAAACTTAAATCAGCTGCAGATGCCATGAATGCTGCTTCTAACTTCTCCTGTAAAACAAATGTATTTAGTACATTTACTTGTAAGAAGTTGTCATCTCTTCGGAGAGTTATTCCCAAGAGCACACATTTGATGCAAAGTAAGAAGTGATGCTTATCCTTCTTGGAAACCTGAGCTTGTGAGGATATTCATTTTCTGGAAAGTGGTATTTGATCAGTGCTTGTGATGTATATCAGGTCCCAGATAGTTCAAGCTGACCTTGCCAGCAACTCTTTGCCTGCTATGTGTCCACTACAGAGCACCACTGAAACTTATCGATACTTAACTATGAAGGGAAGAAAATTTTTCCACATGATCTCTATCTTTATAATGGCTGTTTCTTCTGAGAATCGATTAATAATTCAGTCAGTCCAGGTGGGTGTGACAGTCACTGCAGTGCAGCACTTTCACGTAGATGTTATGTCACATGGAAATTCCCAACTTCAATGGCACTTGATTTTACAGGTCAGCTTAGGCTGATCCTATCAGATGATCTTCCTGAATAATGAAGAAAGCTAGCTGTGTGAAAAGCTTCCACCAAGGAAGCCTTCTAATACTGGATATTAATGATCCTTGTGCGTCCCTTCCAATTCAGAACATTCTGTGATTCTGTGATTTCATACAACCACAAAGACAGAAAATGTATTGCAAGACCAGCAATACCCACTGAAGCACTGGGTGTCTTCTAGTCACATTTTCTTTACATAATATAGATATTGGGACATGCTTACCCTTTAGAATTTCTTCTTTCAATCAGCAGTTACTGGTAAATGATATCTAGCATGAAACAATAAATTAGAAGATAAATGTCTATTAAAACTCATAAGCTTGAAATCTGTTTGATTTAAAATTTAATATACAGATTTTAGAAGCAGATATTTTTACCTAAAGCTCCATGTTTCTTTCCCAGACTGATTTATACTCCTAACAACCTAATTGAAAAGCTTCCTGTACTGAGTTTTGTACCCGCGTTTGTCACACAGCAGTTAGACTGTTTTGTACGCGGCTAATGACCTCGAAGTGAAATTGAAAGGCTTTGCATGTGTTGGAAGATTAAGGCTGAAACCTTAGAAGCTGGGATGTGAACTCTCTAACCCTCAGCAGCATGCTACAAACACCTCCCCCTCTTCCATTCTTCTTCTTCCTCTTTTTCCACTTACATCCATATAAATATCTCAGGATAGGGCCTATCCATTTGGGCAGAAACTATAAGAAATGGTGCAGCAAATGACTGCTAACCAAGAAAAACCATTTCTCTAGTGGGCAGAAGAACACAGCTGGATTTCCTTCATCCAAGCTATAAGAACAAGAACAAATCTGTAAGCTGAGTGCTGTTACTTTTAAGGATGTCTGAAGCAGGCTACAGCATGACCTATCTTACCAGTCTCTGCATGGAGAGCAACAGCAAGAAACCACACACACACATACACATAGCGGCACATAACCCACAGCACTGTGGTACCTTGCCAGACTCCTTCATTCCATGTTTTGAAGAGAAGTTAAAAGACAAGGGCTGCACTCCCGGCAGTGGGTCCAGTGAGTCTGGATAAGGGGACTGTTACATCCATAGGGAGCTCTGTTGATCTCTCTCAATATATACCCATACATGTTGGGCTATAATTATGCTATGAAGATGCCCCCTCATAAATCTCCTGCTTTTTCCAGGTCCATTCCCATGTGGCAAGAGGATAGGAGTATGTACTGATTTATACCTTAAATAATTCAACAACTTGAGCAGGTTAGGGAGAGTATTAGGGTAGATACTTAACCTAGTTTGACTAGATGTTCACAGAAGCAATTTCTCACTGAGGAAATACAGCTGGGCAGAATTCATCTCAGTAGCTTTACATAAGGATTAAATAAGACAGTCAGTGGAGTGTTTGGGAAACAAAGTGAACATGCAGGCATTAATACAGACATGCTTTTGTGGATTTTAATCCCACTTTGTTCCTTTCTGGGATTTCTGAATTTACAGGTATTCTTTTTAAATATAATTCTAGCTTTACTCTTAGAGTGAAAAGCTTGAAAATATGACTGTAACTTCTAGAGTGTGTGAATTTATGGAAACAAGAACTTGGCAGATTAGCTCGGTAAAAATGAAGTTCAGAAGGAGTTTGATTGGGGAATCTATTGGGGAATCTAAAATCTAAAGAAATCACTATAAAAGCCATCCAAGGATATGAACACCTGTCTGCTTCTGTTCCAGCTCGCAGTCACACAGCACCGTTCCTTTGCTGCAGGTCACTGTCCTGCATGACTCCTCACGTGACCTTGGCATAACATATTTTAAGAGCTTCTGCTTGGATAGTTTCAATTAACCAGAGTCACTTTTTCTGTACCAGCACTACCAGTAGCTCTGCAGGGCATTCCCAGTCCAGGGGAAGCACAGATGAGAAGCCAGTGCAGAACCCAGCTCTCCAGCCAGCACAGTGGCTCTTGTGGTGCCTAAAATGCAACAGATCATTAGCTCTGATTTAGTTTTTCTTTATGTTTGTAAGGAGTTCAAGGCAGTTAAATAACTACATCAACTGGAGGTGGTTTTTCTCATGAGGATGAAGGTATTTTCAGGACCATTATTTTTTCTGAAAAAATAAGGTATCCTATGTTATAGTTTTTCCTATTACTCCTAGGAGTTTTTTATATTTAAAACATGCTTCTCTACACATTCTGTAGCTATTACAATTTCAAAATGCTTCAGGAGTATAAAATTAATAGTAGTGGACTTCAGAAATTCATAACATATTGACTACGTGTACAGTACAGAGTTAAGTGTTGCAAACAAAATGTGCTGCATTTCTTCATTATCTTACATACAGTACCTGTAGCATTATCTATATTACAAGTGCATTCTACCTCATACATCCTAACTAGGTGACTTTGATACTAGTTCGAAACAGGTGTTAATTACATATATATATAAAGCTGTCAGGTTTTGCAACAGCTCTCACAGTTTTCCTTATTTGTTACATGATTTACAGGCTGTATTCTATCTTCTACCACTCTTGTCCTTAGCAAAAGTGTGTCTATAAAGGGAATTAGCATTGCAGGGAAAAGTCTGCATTAAGAAATTATTTAGTTAGTATTTTACAAGTTGAGTTTCTGACTTAGAGTTTTCTGAAGGGCTGCTGAAAACTGTTAAAATAGTTCAAGATATTAAAAAACCCCCTAAGGCTTTATTTAATTTTTATATGCTCACATTTTAATACTTTATTTTAATTTAATTATTTGTCTTTTAAGGAGAAAACCACACAGCCCTAGTTTTAAGTCTGCCTAGAGGAACCAGAAATGCTACCCGTGTAGGTTTTCTGATACACCTGCCCTGTCTCCCCTGCCAGCAGGCAAGCACCCTCCAGCGCTTGTATGAACTGTTTAACAAACTCAGTCGGGGAGAGTTTCATTCAGTCGGGGAGAGCCCCAGTCAGGGAACACATTTTACAAAATCCTTTTTGATCCTCCCTGCCTGTATCAGGAGGGGCAGGCAGCCCCTTGCACATTAATCCCCGCCGGGGACACAGTGTTATGTTGCAGACATCTGGGACGGCAACCAAGAAACCTACTTCTTCTACATAGAGTGCCCTTTGTCTTCCTGCACTGCCAGAATTGTGGGAAAACCAGAGCTCTTGCTTTTGGTTTTTTTGGGGGAGTTTTGTTTTGTTCTGCTTTTGCGGGTTTTTTTAGGTTCTTTGTCCAACAAGCCATGAGATTGTGTGCAGAGTCTTAGGATCTCCTATTCATCTTAGATCTTTAAGTTTGTTACAGTAGAAAATGAAGAGATTTTCACAGTACTAGAAAAGATATGTTGTCAGTTTGCCTGTGTTTCTTCCTCCAGAAAAACAGTCAAATGTGTATGCCAAATACAAAATAAAGCCCTGCACACATTATACTGACTTATGAAATCAGCTTCTCAGCAGCAAAAATATCTATCTGCAAATAATGAGAAAAACAAAATTAGCAGAATATGGCATACTGAGAAAACTGAGCTGCCTTGTAAACTTGTTGCTGTAATTTTGCCCTACCATTACATTTGCTTCTTGTGCCTATCTTGTATATTTATTGTATGTGTCTAAATGTAGGATGTGAGTTCTTTGCTGCAAAAACTGTATAGTTGCATACGAGGCATCTTTTGGGCAAAAACTCTATACCCAGCTACATATCTGGGGAATATTCTGTTCCAAAACCAAATCATCTGGTAAATCCGAAGCCTTAAAAGTGTAATTGCCCTCCTTTGTTTTGGTAGAATTATTTTCCTGTGCTTCTCAAAGTGCAGCTGTTTTCTTGCTCTTACATAATGAGAAGTTGTATACTGCTTCTTCACCACATAGTTGGGTTACGCATCCCTTACCGAGTCTAGTTGTTTGGAAGCAGGTGTGTTAAGCTGTGCAGGCTTTCCTATGGCTGATGTAAAATTAATTCTGACACTGATCTGCCTTCCCAGTGCCTTGTAAAGTCAACAAGAGCTGAACAGACCATTAAGAAAACAGCTGTAATAAAATTAACCTCTCTCTAGAAAAACACATTGGGGTTCCTTGCTTGTAACTTTTAAGACCTTTCTGCTCCAAAGGGAGCTTTCTGTCATTCAGTTCCCAAGGACTGTTGCTTTGCCTAAGAAAGGGATTTATTCACTCAGGCTATTAGAAGGAGGCAGAATTTTTATCTACTCTTTCATTTTTAACTGATTTCCTTTTTGTTTATTCCCTCACAGTCATACATTCTTATCACATAATCACTGACAGGAATTATACTCCATCTCAGGTCATTCTGTCATTTTAAATGTGATTGTTAGAGCAGAGGAAAAATGAGGTCAATAATTGCTACCATTTTCTTGGGAACTGACAGGCTACATCTGAGGTCTCCCCAGAGAAATCTTCTTTAATTACAAGTTAAGCTGATGTTCCCCCGTGTAGCAGGTAGAATTGAGCAGGATTACTTTTAAAAGGATTGCAGTGATCTGCTTTGATGACAGTTTCATTTTGAAATTCTGATAACAAGCAAGAGGATGCATTATAAATATACGGTTCTTGAGAGTGTACACAACTGACACATACTGCAAATTGGGCCACAATAGCCACCATTCCTTTTCACTCTTCTTTTAAGGCCATATTTTAAGCACTGCAATTGGCAGGTATTATTTTAGTGATTATTTAATACGATTGCAAAGAACAGAGCCAAAAAAAAAAAGTATTTGGAAATTAGTGGAAAGGAAATAATGCAAGCAATGATTCCAGAAAGGGAATTTTTCATCTTGGAGACACTGTGACCCTCAGCCAAGATCAAGCAATTAAAAATGGGTAATGGGCTGAATGCTTTCAAGTACTTAAATTATGAATAGATTTTGGGAAACCAAGTAAATATTAATGGATTCTTATATCACTTTTATTCTAACCCATGCAGTTGTAGTGCAGAAACCTTCCAAATTCCTTTTCCTTGTACTTAAAAGTTCAGAGAGCTGATTAATTTTGTGAAACCAATTTATCTCGCAATGATATATGTTCTGACAGTAGTGTGACAGGTAAAATATGTCTTGCATCATTTTATGTGAGAAATTAATATTTTCTATGATTCCTAGCAGGTTGTATAGTCCAGAAACAAAGACTGGTATTTGAAATAGCTCACATACTTACAGTGTTTTCATTAAAATTCTTCTGCCTCTTAGCGCTTACTCACCTTTGGTATTGATGGTGTTTCAACTTGATTTGAATCCTGACAGAATCCATAAAGCAGATATTCCTCCACCTAGGTCCTTACTCCCATGTGGGGGATGAGCAGGCTTAGCACCAAGCAGGACTACAAAAACGAGTGGAAATAGACCTCTTATTAAACAAAATTAAAAATCCTAAAGCAGAAGGAGCCTAAATATTAGTGCCATTTATCCAGAAGTGAAAAGTCTGGAGTATGTTAGCTCCTCAGCTGAAAACAGCTCAAACTCCCATTTCCTATGGGAGTCACCAACCATACCCACAACTGAGAAAGCCTGAGAGAAAAATGTTTTTCTGGAGTTTCTGGCTTGTAAAGGCCTGCCACACAGAACTGAGGTGCTCACACAGTGCCTGCTTCTGACAGCAACCCCCAAAGCCAGGCAATCCATTTTCAGGAGTTTTACACAAAGTAAAATGCTGCACAACTCACTCTGCAAATATAACTGCACTAAAGCAGTATGTGCTGGGGTTTGGGCTTTCTTCATGTATTATGATTTGGCAGTATGAGGTAGAACTTGCCATTCTACTTCACTAAAGCTAAAACCTAGCATTTTCAGTGAGCCATAAGAGCTAGGTTACTTAGTGAAACCTTACAGTATCAAGAATTAAAACTCAGTCTTTTAGAGGGAGAAGAAAAAAAAAAAGCAGAGTATTTTTTGTTAAGAAGAGGGAAGAAAACATAAACATAAATCTTTTACAGTTTGATCTTCATTTTGTATCACAATTTTTTAGAAAGGCAAATGTTGGGAATGCCCAAAAGTAAATTTAATTTTTTTTCCTTTTAATGCATTAGGTTCTTTTATCTATCACTTTTTCCAAAACCACATTACGTGTGAGAAAATTTTATCATTCCCTAAGCTGTTGTTTCGGAGAAGCATTGCAGCAGCAGCAGCAGCAAGGGTTGCCTTAGATTCACACCTGTAAAAATGAAGAAAAAAAAATCAGCACTGAGGGTGGATATTGCAGCTGTAGATGAGACAGATTACAGCTGGTGTGGGGTGTGCATCTGCACTGTAGTTACAGCCATGAGCAGGATGGGTGCAGGCATGTTTTGGGGAAGGCCAAGCACAGCTGGTCTCCTTGGGTCACTCTCCCACTCCGAGGTGACCAGCTGAAGCCTTGCCTGGAGCTCAGAAAGCATGTGTGTGCTGTTTTGGGGGCAGTGAGCAAGCTCATCAAAGGGCTCTGCTTCCTCAGTGTGAGTGGGTGCAAGTGCCATGTGGGCAGCAAGGCAAAGGCTCTGCCTCTAATAGGCCACTGTTTCTCTTAATGCTCTCTGTGATTAATTCTCAGAGAGCTTCAAGATGCCTAAGGAAGGGGTTGTTAAGCGAGCCATGTCCTCTGACTCATATGGAGACCACCCAAACTCGCAATCCACAGAGGAAGACATGGAAGTTTCTCAACCTTGAAGTGTCAAAGTCACCTGCTTCCCTTTCACCAGAAGGAAAGAAAACACAGAAATAGATACTGAAGGATGGGGTTGGCTTTCTGCCACTAGCTGCTTTAGCAGAAAATGGGAATTAAGTAAGGGGAGATCTGTGCCAAGTCCCTTCTGGCCTTGGTCTTTTCCATGGAAGCCTGTATCTGCCCTTGGAGCTGTTGGTTTGACTCTCTGCTGTTTCTCCACTGTGGGCAATGACAGGGGATGTTTCCTGTGTCCACAGTTCCCATTGCTTTAATATTCCACTCTGTACTGGGAGTGGAAACACCCACAGAAAGTACCGTCAGCAGAAATGGAATGGAATAAAAGTGACATTATTCACCAGAGACACATGGAGTCCACAGGGATACTTGCCAAAAGACCAATTTCTAAACCCCAAAAGAGCAGAGGTATATATTTTCAAGAGGAAAAATTTCTCCTTTGAGCAACCTGGTCTACTGGAAGGTCCCTTCCCATGGCAACTAAATGATCTTTAAGGTCAAACTACTCAATCTAACTTGAACTCATATCTGACATCTTTTTATGACTTTCTTAACTGCTTGGGCTGACATATCCCCCTAAATTTTTGAGATTAGTCAGCCATCACCAGTATCAAAGAATACCAAAAAATTGGAACCAAAGTCATTCGTCTCCTCAACATCTGGATTCTAGTCCCTACTCAGACATATACTAAAGTATTTCGTAGCGAGACAAGAGCTGTAGTTGAAGAAATAAATTCTGAAGTTAACTACTAGTCTAAGGCTCAGGGCAGATTCAGAATATAAGCTGAAAGTCCACAGAGAGATTAAATAGAGAATAGGTGTGAACAGTGGTATACCAGGCACACCTAGCATGCTGGCTGCTGCTTGTATCCAGGTACCACTTTCTTATCTTGGCTGTGTTTGCAAGAGGAAGTATTTATGTAGGTATCCAGCTTCGGAAACAATCTCTGGCTGTGCATTGCAAACACAGGGAGGCAGCCACAGCTGCTTAGTTACCACCCTCCAGAAAGGGAGCTCCTGTGCCCTCTCCAAGTGCATGTCTGCACGGAGCAGCAGGGAGTCAGGTAGCCAGGTCTTGTGCTTTGATTAGGGAGCTTACACATCTCACTTGGGACCACACAGCTCATCAAGACACCTCAGCATCATGCACCACAACACTATGCCCCAGACCTCTTTGAAGATTTAACTCTTCCTTGCAAAATCTGTTTGAGTAGAGAGAACACAGATCTAAAAATGAAGATGAAATTAAAGAAATTCAGTTTGCCTATGTAAGTAGCATCTTTTAGCATGCTGCTGGTAACTTAGGCAGTCAAATCACTCAAATGTTCTACTTCAGGTTTGGTGCAAATACTGCTGCCAGCCTCCTGCTTCTCTGCAGGCACTGCACAACCCTGTGGTAAAATTTCTCTGAACAGCAGTAAAGTAAGAGAACCTTAAATCAAGCCACCTAGACAGCCCAAATGCCATAATTGTTGAAGATAAAACCTCTGGCTACATTTAGATGTGTCTTTCCATGCTTACCAAACTTCACGTCCTTCCATTCATTTTTCATGTCAGAAATTGCTCGCCAGTCTCCTTGTTGTGGAATCCACCGAAAATTGCATTTTCTTGCAGGTCATGTAACCTGAGCAGCTACTGAGGGAAAACCCGCAAGGCTCCCTTTCCTTTGCAGCCACCTTTACCTTATCTTTGCACTCTCAGTAACACCTTCATCAACTCAGCTCTGCCTTCAGCGACTAAATCAGTGCAGGAGAAGGTGTTCAGCACTTCTGGCTGTAATCCCTGTTCAAACAGCTGTTCTCAATTCCCTCTAGAGAAAACCAGCCTATCTGATGGATCACTTCCCTCACCAATTTGCTCTGTCAGGTAACAGGCAGACCTGCAAGCTACCAGCCTCATGTAGGATGCCAGCCTGCAGTCAGCCATTTCCAAATACACGCAAAAATAACTCTCAGCTGCAAAGATATTGCCCTTTTTGTCACAAAAAATGCTGCATTTGATAATATCTATTGGGAAATATCCAGACATTTGCATATATGCATGCAAGCTTTAGCCATGGAATGAATCATACATTGCATAGTATGAAAAGTTAATAGGAATAAAATATAATCTTGGTGAAAAACATTGAAAATCAAATAAATTGTTTTCAGATCAGACATGGGTCTCAGTGAAATCTTTTAGAAATATTATATATTTCTAAAATATAAACAATGTTATTCTGTGTTACCTTCAAAGCTACTCTTGCAGTCTTTAACATAAATTTACTGACTGCAGTACCAACATCTTTCTTTCCTGGAATGCATACAGTTTATTGTGAAAGCCTTTAGAAGAAATAGAAAGAGAAAAGAAGCATACAAAGACCATTCATTTTTTCTTTTCTATGCTAAAGCTAGAACAGGTTTCTTTTTTTTTTTGTTTGTTTGTTTTTGTTTTGTTTTTGTTTTTGTTTTTGTTTTTTTCTTCCACCATACTATATTTTCAGAGATTTTTGCATTACATTAAAAGGTATCACACAATTTGCACTTCCAAAACAAAGATACAGATCTCTCTTTTCTTGGAATTCTAAAAAAATGACTATATACTTAGATGGAGTCACCTGTAGTTCTTTTTCTTAGCTATTCTTGAGTATTTTCCACAAATAGGAGCATTACCAAAAATTTTGTCACGTATTATATGGCCCCCTCTCCAGACTCAGTCCACTAGGAGAACTTCCCCTACTGCAGTATTGCTTAGCTTTGGTCACTTCTGTCGCACCAAATTACGTGCCTTTGTCGAACAGATGTAAGGAGCCAGGCAGTGAGATTGCTACACCAGCAAAAACATCCCACACAGGTGCATCTTGCATTGGCAGAAGAGCCCTTTAGGCAGCCCAGTTTACCGCAGTCAGAGGGCTGTGCCTCTTCTAGGAGTTCTGGCAATACCACTGTGCTAGTTAAGGCTTTTGAAACGTAGCTGGACCCTAATCTTGGTCAGCCATTGCAGTGGAGAGAATGTCCCAGAACGTGCGACACACAAGTTACCATGTCAAGAAAGTTTCTGTCCAGTTTCTGTCTTTTGAAATGATTAATCTAAAAAGCTAAAAAAGGGGATCTAGGGTAATTTCTCTTCTAGCTATTTTTTTTCCTCCCTCTTTCCCTCCCTCCCTGTGCATCCATGGAATGTAGTGGCAGTCCCATCCCCCAGCTAGTTGTCTGTTTCTCTCATGAGCTCCCTCCAGCTTGTTTTTGCTCTTGGTGAGATTATTTGCAGTGAGATCTATATATTAAAGCAGCAGTTTATTACCAACTGCTGCATGTCCTGTCTCCCAGTTTCATTAAATATATGGGACACAATACATAGGAACCTCTGACTCACCTTTCTGCCTTCAGCTTCATCTTTCTCTGCAGTTTGTGTATAATAATTCCTAAATAAGTGCTTTCTTTAGGGATATTTTTACACATATTTCCCCTACAGGTATAACACAAAAATCATAGAAGATAAAGATGACAAAAACCCCGAAAAGTTGTCTGAAGCAATCTGTCTTGGAGAATTGTCCTCCGCTGTACATCTTTGTTCCAGAGTAATTTTAAACGCTCCAAGCAATAAAATGCTAAACAATTTCTTTTATAAGCAGTTCTGGGTTTTACTTTGAGTTCCCTCTGCTTCATTTCATCCATTATTTCAGCCGTGCTGGAGCCAACACTACAGTTTCTGAAAACGTCTTTAATATTTGCGTATTTAAATATGTGCAGGTATCTAAAATCAGTTTCTTTTAAAGTGCTGATAAATTCAGATTAATTCCAGTACTTCTCAGTCACTGACTATTTACAGAGCAGAGCTCTTCAGGGAATTAAGGGAAAAATGCCATTTAAATAATAAAATAGTCATACAGTTAATATATATATTTTTTCTATCAGGGTTGTCTAAAATATTACAGTTGCTTCCAGAAGCTGTATTGGAAAGCAGAGGTTGGCACCCGCTTCCATTTTTTATTTGAAGCCTAAAACGAGATCTCATTTTGTACAGTGCATTTCAGTTTCTGTGTAGCTATATAAGAACAAGTAACAAATTATCTTGGATTTTTGAGACAATGACATTTAAGGCTTTTGAATGAAAAAATAAAAAACAGTAGTACAAATGGTTTCCAGATAGCATAAACGAGATTGAATGCAGTTTACTCATCTGTAGGAAGTTTATTTCAGAAAGCTCTTTTGTGTTTTCATTGGATCCAGATAGCCTTTTTTCTAGAACTATATTAAGAGCAACTTGAAGCAGTCTTTTCAGTGGGCAGTAGTCAATACCTAATAACAGATCATTGGTATTTTTAGAAATCAAAGGTATTTTGGACAAATCGAAGGTGTTTAGATATTTGCACTGTTTAAATAGCCATTACCTGATTTTTACATAGGGTATACTACTTTTACTATAATGACTAGAAAACCAGGAGACATTTGTCTCTCAATGAAAACCAATGCTAACAAAGGTATATAAACATAGAACAAGAACTGATGCATTTTTTTACATACCTGATGACTTTCAAATTGTGTTTCAAGTGTAATAGCACAAAACATTAATTAATTTATGTGCACTGTGCTACTTATTCACCTATTTACATTTCTGTGCAAAAATGCTGAAACTCATTCGAGATATCTGTGTTACTTTATCATCATTGTCTTTATGCTCCCTCCCCATCTTTCCATTTGGGTGATTTGATTTGCTCAGACAACCTAATGTCTTTCTTACAGGTTTGGGTAAATAGATCTTCCACAAATCTGTCCAAAATCCTGCTAAAATGCTAGCATTGCTAATGCCTAGGGCAATGTCCCGTAGAAAAGAAGAAACAACATAAGAGACATGTTAATCTTTAGCCTTGTAACCCAAATACTTTCATTGATAAAGGCTATTACAGTGATTTGACAGAGAGAAGTGAGTTGTCTGAGCACGTGAATTTGTTCAGACTGGTTTTATTTGCTTTTCTTTAGAAATATGACAGATCATGTTGAGCAACACATTTACATCTGATCTGCCCACAGGGGCCATTAAGGACATGTTCTAAACTCCAGAAATACGGTATAGACTCTTGTAGCAATGTTGACAAGAAGGCAACAAGACTGGTTACACAAAATTACCTACCCTTTTTACAGTAAGAACTATACTTTTCCAAACTGTTAACACTAGCACTAGGTATATAAACAAATGTATCATCTTCAACAATCTTGCAAATCGCTATCTTGTAAATCTCTATTTTTCTTCCCTTAAACTAAGATAAGCTGTAAAAACATTGAAAGGGATGCAAAGGCTGGGACATTCTTAAGAAGTATACTTGTTTCTCTGCGGTATCTTCTAGAAAAATTTCTACTCTCAAATTACCAAAGAAAGAAAACTAGGCACCGAATTGTTGTAGTGCTAACTTAACTATATGGGGGAACAGGGTTGTCAGCTGGTGCAAGTCCCCACTGTGTCATTTAAGCACACTTATGATGAGGTAAATTTAACTTCAGATGGGCTCATCTACTCAGCATGCTGTCTGCTCATCCTAGCCAGGTGTAGGAGGTCAGCTGTCACAAGTGGGATCAATTAAAACAGTAACCTATGCAAAAAGCAGTCTTGCTGTATTTTGCAGATGACACCAAGTTGGTTGGGAGTGTTGATCTGTTTGAGGGCAGGAGGGCTCTGCAGGGGGATCTGGGAGGCCTGAATCGATCGGCTGAGGCCGATGGCATGAGGTTCAACAAGGCCCATGCAGTTTGCAGGCTTGGGGCAGAGTGTCTGGAAAGCTGCCCAGTGGAAAAGGACCTAGACTGGTCAACAACTGGCTGAATATGAGCCAGCAGTGAGTCCAGGTGGCCAAGAAGGCCAATGGCATCATGTATTGTATCACCAGTAGTCTGGCCAGCAGAACTAGGTCAGTGATTGTGCTCCTGTACTTGGCACTGGTGAGGCCAAACCTCAAATCCTGTGTTCAGTTTTGGGCCCCTCACTACAAGAAGGACATTGAGATGCTGGAGCATGTCCAGAGAAGGGCAACAAAGCTGGGGAAGTGTCTGGAGCATAAATCTGATGAGGAACAGCAGAGGGAGCTGGGGTCATTTAGCCTGGAGAAAAGGAAGCTCAGGGGAGAACTTACTGTTCTCTACAGCTACCTGAAAGGAGGTTGTAGCAAGGTGGGGGTCAGTCTCTTGTCCTAGATAACAAGCAACAAGAGGAAATGGCCTCAAGTTGGGCCAGGGGAGATTTAGATTGGGTATTAGGAAAAATTTCTTCACTGGAAGGGTTGTCAAGCACTGGAACAGGCTGCCTAGGTAAGTGGTTTTATCGTTATCCCTGGTAGTATTTAAAAGACATGTAAATGTGGCACGTAGGGACATGGTCTAGTAGTGGACTTGGCAGTGCTTGGTGAATGGTTAGACTCAATGACCTAGAAGGTCCTTTCCAGCTAAAACCATTCTATGATTCCTTTTTTTTTTCTCTTTAACGTCTTCATTCTGCTCTTTCTTTTTAATACTCAAATTCCTCCATCTAAGTGCTAGATGCACTAATTTCCATTTCAATGCAGCTGAGAGTAGGTTTGTCTACAGTATTTTAATATGAAAGGAAAATACATGTTTTTTTACTTTGTTCTTGACATGTAAGATTTGTTTATGTAATGTAAGCATGAAAGCAGGTAGCTTTGTATACTCATTCCTACAACTGACTTGAATCCATCTCAGTATTTTTAACAAAGCAGTCTGTTAAGTCTAACCACAAAATCATCAAGCACAGGAATAGCTCTGTTTTGAAAAGCTGAAGCAGGTGAGCACATCACAGACAAACAGCAGTGCAGCATTCCCCAAACAGCGGTGTCTTCATCATGAAATAATAGTAGAGCAACTCATAGCTCAAAGATGTAAAGAAATTGTTTGAAATTCAGAAAATGCCTTTCTCTAGGGACAGTAGCCAGGGCACTTTCCTAAAAGCTAGATTAGTGTCCTCAATGCTGCAAAGTATGAGAAATCTTTTTGTATCATGAGTCATTGGTTTCGTGCTCTTCCTTTTGAGCAAGTCCTTTATTTTTTGTTCTAAAGAATTATATATACTTATAGTTTTGGGGGTTTTGCTGGTTTTTTCTTTAAGATAAGATGAATGCATCAGCGTCTTGTAGAGACAGATGTTTACAGCCTAGGATGCTGCAAAACCTTTTGCTGCCACATATTCACATAAAATCTGTCCACTTTGAACAACCTGAGGATCAAAATGTAAGAGTGAAAGAAGCAGAAGGAAGGGGCTTGGAAGTGCCAGGAGCCTGTCCCTATTCAGACCACAACCCAGTCCCAGCAAAGGAATGCAGAGGCCAGGGATGGACCTTCCAGGGTGCAAATATGGTTCTTCATGGGCAAATCTGATAATGGCGTCTGCAGTCCAGGTTGGTGTGGAGATACCTGGCATTCAAAAGCACCCACAGCCCGTGGCAGCCCTTGCCTTGCAGAAATGCTCAGCATCCCTTTGTGTCTCTCTCCTCATCTTGGCTGCATTTTCTCGGTGCTGAAATTAATTCATTGAGCACAGCAGGGCACTGTTGGGAGGAAGAGAGGAAGAACCTGGCTGACCTCAGGTTGTGGCAAAGAGTTGTTCAGGCACCAGCATGCAGGAAGCCACTGCTCAGAACTAGAGTCTGGGAAGAAATGTTTTGGAGAGGTCACAAATCCAGCTGAAGGAAGGACTTTGTTGCCCATGGCTTAGCTCCCAACTCTGTTACAAAGAGACACAAATTTGCTAAACCTGTCAGCTTAGCAGCTCTGTTGACTTTAGCCTCAAAACACAATATCTGTTTAATATAACCCTCCTCTTCCTGCCCTCCTACATGGGCTGAACTTCATTACTGGAGCTCTAGGTTCTTCTGTACACTTTTTTTTTCTAGGAACTTGGGGACTGATTTAGAGAAATCTCAGTTGGCTCACCTCAAAGATTTCATTCTTTAAGTGTAAAGCATCGAGATATTCTGTTGATGTGCTGTCACTAGGCTGGTTGCAGCCAGGCAGTTTTGTGAAGCATACCAAAGGAATGGCCAGCTCCTCTATGCAAAACAAAACAATTCAGTTGAGGAAATATAACAAAAACAAACAAACAAGCATCTTTATTAGAGTGAAAACTACATCCATCACAGATGGCTTTACTGTCATACTTGCTGTTTTTCATTTACAAAACCTTAATTTCTCTTCTTAAAGAGTTCTGGTTTGGGCAGTTTCCAGTAACGAGGCTTCTACTGTTATCTAGACCACGATCTGCCCTAAATTAATTTTTAAAGAGCTTGGAGATTTTTTTCAGTATACATGATGTTGAGTAATTTGGAAATACTTGTGCATGACACACTTTTTACTAGTTTATTGGAGGGGTTTTTTTTTAAATGTGTTCTGTATGTGAGCCGTGAGATAATGCCTTTGTCACATATCGTTTTCCATATTTTTTAGGAGACCCTGAAAGCTTTTGACCGGGAAGTAAATGCGTTTGTGGACTATATGTTTGGACCTCGAGGTAAGTTGCTCCACTTCTATTTCTCATTTGGGAAATAACACCTTTACAGATTACCACTCAAAAAAATTCTAATAAATCTTCTCTCTGAGTAACTTCTTATTGAAAAATGTAAACCAGGCAGAATTACAGTATTCGCCGGAACACACCGTTGTGGTAGGAAATCTATCAATGCGCTGCATTTATAAAAAGCAAGTAGATTTTTGTTTTGACTATTTGACATAATATTATCTGTAATATAAGTTAAAACCAATCATAGATTATACTGAAGCTGAAAGAAGAAATGACACACAATTTTTAATTATTATTTTTTTAAGCTTAAAGAAAAGTCACTGGATTTGGGATTCCTTTGTTTCTGAGAATATCAAAAGAATTCAGTTTTACATCCTAATATGGAATAAAAAAACTGAAAGACTGGATCTTTTGGAAAGTGGAAAATCTGTTTTGGAACTGTTTCTCATTCATAATCCAGTTTGTTTGGTCCAGCTACTTATTAAATTGCCTGCAGGATCACATCCAAAATTTCAATAAACCAGTAGACTGGGTAGGAGAACAGATGCATCTGTCAACTTCCCATTATTGCTATCTGGCATAGTTTGGACAAGAATAACCTAAATAACTATAGCTTGGAGGTACCTCATGCTTTGTTAGGACTGAAACAAGTAATGGTAAAAAAACGCCCAAACCTGAAATAGGATTGCAGATGAGGATGGAGCATCAGATTCAGGGCTAAGAGACCCAAGCAAATAAAGGAAAGGGGTGAGGCAGGACCTTAGACAACACAGTCTTCAGAGAAGGTCCTTGCAAGGCCACCTTGCTATTGATGGGGTTGGATTTAAACATTCAGCTTCAGGAGTTGCCTTGCAAACTTTTTCCCATGGTTAAATCTGGAACAGCTGCTCATGTGGATGGATATATTGTTATGGATTCCTGATTTGTTGAAATAATGTCCTCCATGTCCCAGAAATAATTCTTGCTTAATTAGAAGGAAAAGGGAAAGATATTGCCGTCTTAAAACCAAGAAATTCTCATTTTTCTTAGCTGGCTGGATGGCTACAAAATCTTTTTCATCTTCTCTGCAGTAGATGTGAAGTTCGAAAGAAAGATTTCCAGTGAGGAAACACTGAACAGCTTGGGAACAGCAGCAGAAGTGGTTAAAACAGAATAGGTTTTATTAGTGGCTTCTACAGTAGTTCATTTTAAAATTAACAAAGAAATGCTATCAGAAGAATAAAAGTACTACTTTTGAGGGGGGTTTTTTGTTTGTTTCATTTTGTTTGGGTTTTTGTTTTAGTTTGGTTTGGGTTTTGTTTGTTTGTTTTTTGGTTTGGTTTGGTTTGGTTTTTGTGGGTTTTTTTCCCCCAAATGGCCATGATATTCTCTTTCATTCCTCTTTCCTTATTGGTCCAGACAAATTGTCTGAAGGAATGAACTGTAGTTAATCCAATTCAGAATAGCACACAGATCCCTTTGGGCTTTTAGAAAGCCGTTCAATTAAACAAGTATTATTTGTGTTGCTTGCCAAGTACATCACCCTCCTTCTCCAGACAACAGTGCCGAAGATAGCGTTTGTTTGTCCATGCCCATGTCTCTTCACTCTCATCTTTAATTTAATTGGTGGTATAATGACACAGCATCATACATTTTGTGAATAACATAGCTCCCTCCAGTGTATTCATACACATAAATAATTCACATAAATGATTCGCATAAATAATTCACAATAAACTGCAAACAGTTTTAAATTGAATGACTCCACAGATGAATATCTAATGAATTTGAGAGCTTCCCCAAACATCTAAACCTACAAACCATTCCCCTTCTTTCTATCCACCAATTTTCTTCTACAGTCTTCATACAGCAGCAAGGTGACTTAAAAGGATAGATTTTATACCCATAGTCAAATTTTGTACCTTAATTCACTGGTATCAGCTGGGCTTTGTACACAAATTTACCTCAATATTTGCTTTTGAAATAGCAGATGAAGTCCTTTGGATCAGGAAATAGAAGCCATATAGATGCCCACCAGTTGCATCTCCTAATTTGTTTGTTGATATTGTTCATAGGCTCAAGGCAAATTGAGAATGAGTGAAATGGCTCTATTGTTCTGTAAGAGATCATTTTTCCAGTCACCTTCATCTGCAGAGTATTGTTTGGTGTTATGCAAAATCAAGGAGTATTGAATTGCAGGAACTAAATCCAGTTAACTGGTTACTTGTTTTATCTGTGAAAGAAACAGGTAGTCCAGAAGAGATATATTTTATTAAAGTTATGATAAAGTAATAAGCACTTCTCCTCAATGGAGTTATGATCTGTAGCAAGGCACTGGTGCAAAACCATCTACTCTCTGCACCTAAAACGGTCTGAACACCAACTGGCCAAAACTATACAGAAACTTGAATCAAAATGTTTCTAAACCTCATTGATAAAAGCCTGATACCTTTAAGGAGCCTGGGAGGCCTGCCACTCATTTCAAAGAAGCCAAGATTTCACCCCATGGGTTTGGCACATCATGGTCAGTGACCGTGAATGAGCCTATTCACGGAGTGATCAGAGCTTGTGGGCACCTGCTCCTTCCCCTGTTGTTGTCCAGTGCTTTCCCACTGTGGCTTTATTTACTGCTTTGGTCTCAATTTCAGATGCAGTGCAAGTTCAATATTGTAAAAATAATCCTTTCTGCTATTGACAGTGTACTTTTACAGTACTTGAACACAGAGATTTAACTGTCAGTCAACAGAAATACTTTTCCTCTCTCCTTCTGATAACTTCTTTTGAAATACATTGCCTTTCCTCCTGCTTCCTGACACATAAAATCCTCCCTCCTCTTGTCATTCAGGGATAAGCGGAAGTAGAAACAAAACAGTCACATTCTTTGGCTGCCGTTTGTAAACCACTCTCTGCCAGTAACTGTCTTACACTTCAAGGTATCGAGGTCATGGTGAAAAATAATCTGGAAGGCTACACGTTTTAACAATTTCTCTGGAATCTGAAATAGTATAGAACTTAAAAATACTTGACGTGGTGACTTGAACGAGCACACGAGTTCTGTGTTCGTATGGATCAGCCCACATGCTTGTGGCCACTCAGAGCAGTATGGAAACTTTCCGAGGTCATACTGTGGCAGAATTTAATTCTGTTTAGTTTAGTTTGTATTCTGAACTCTTCCAAATACTTTTCCTCTTTGAGCAAACATGCAGTTCTGTTACCTACTAATGCCAGTTGGCATTTTTGCACGTAACCTTTATGCCCCAAGTGTTGCAAACCTCAGATTGCAAGGGAGACCTTTCCTTAGATAGCAGTCTTGCTGATGTGACTGCTTTCTACATCTTCATTTAGAATACTAATTAAATAAATGAAATTCTTATGCTCCTAAAACATACAGTCCTAAAACATCAACACTTACATGCACAACCTTTACCTGTCCTATGACTCCTGTGTCCTGTTAAGAGCCAATTTGGTAGTAGAATCACCTCACAAACAATCATTCCAGAGTTTCAGACATGGCTTGTGAGCTTTAAGAGGGTGTTGGATCCTAATAAGCACTGAGATCCCAAGACAGAAAAGAGGTGTTGTAGATTGGTAATGCACAGCAAAGCAAGGCTGCCCTATAAGGATGCACTGTGCTTTGTAATAGACAGTTGTGCTGTTGTGACTACCCACACCTCTCTACTCCTAGAGGGTTTTGGGAGTCCAAAAGGGAGAGTCAACCCAGGAGAGCATTGGACTTCCATGGTAGTGTGGGCCTGGTTGAAAGTCTTTCACACGAAAGAGATAACATCCCTCGTGGAATCCAAATTCAACGGGTGAATGTTACAGCCACTGTCATGGAAGAAAGGGGAGAAGTGGAGGAAGAGTGTAATGAAAAAGAAAGCTGATGTTCTTAGCCTGGTTCATAAGTAGGTTACTCTAACACACTTAAAATTTCACTTCACATATACCTGTATGCATATACTTCTGAGGAAAGAATAGTCAGAAAGAATACAGTACAGCAAAATTGTAATCAATTGTTAAATGCTTGGGCACATTTGCTTTGTGTGTCATCCATTGACCAGTCCTTTCCAAATTCAATACAGGCAGAAAAACAGTAAAATGTTTTTTTCATGCACTGTGAATACCTTTTCTTTTACAATTTTTAACATAATCTTGGTTCCTTATGTTATGTTGTGGTAAAACATAAACTAAGTAAAAAATTTCCCAAGAGCAAAAACATCTTCCTAAGAGCAAAAAGAACTACTTTCTGTGTGACCTGCACAATAGCTCCTCACTGACTTCCTTCTTCACTTACTTCATAAGTCATGACAGATTAGAGTAAATTTTCTAAAAACTAGGCATGATGCCCCTTCGTTCTTTTCACAGATAAATGGCTGAATATTGTTGCTGTGGAAAATTAACTCTAGATTTTGCTCCATCATGGAAAAAAAAAATAAATAAAAGAAAGCACATTCCTTTTGCTCTTGGCATCCAGTTGCTCATATGACAACAAAGTTGTGCCTCCAGATTGGCATCTAGGATTAGGCTTTGCTCATATACACTGAACTATCTGATTACTGCCAATGGGATTACTTGTGTGAATAAGGCAAGCAGGATTTGACCTTAATATTTCATTTCAGGACCAGGCAAGTGGGACAGAAACTGTGAGAAAGCAAGCCCTTGCCCAGTCAAAGATCTTTGATAACCATCAAAGGACATGTTTGCCACTTGCTTTTCATATTTAATGGTTTGGAAAGGTCCTCCCCCGTATAAATGTTTTCTAGCAAATGTTATATACCTTTCTACCTGTATGGCAAGTACAGAATTAAAATAACATACAAGCTGGCAATATTACATGCATATTTTGTATTTAACACTGTCTGCAAACTGTCCATTGAGCAGATTAAGATAGTATTTAAATAAAAACTAAGTTAAAACATTGAATTAAATTTTTAAGCCTATAAGAATGTTTTTTTCTTTTCATTTTCTCTTTACTGTTTAAAATGAGGTGATTTAAGTGACCTTAAATTATTAGGAAATTCCATGCAGTTTTCAGCCCACCTTCTCTGAATTAGCATGCAGTTTTGGTGAGGTGAAATGAATGGATAGCCCCTGTAAGCAAAGCATGGCAGATTACCTCTCGTGCTCTTAGCAGACTTTTTGAATTATGTATTCTGACTTATTTTAGCAATACTTTACCCCAGCCTTCTTAATTGCCTGTTCCATGTGTTGGTTTTTTTTTTTTAGATGCCAGGGTTAGAGGATGGTTCCTTTTGGATTCTTACCTTCCCACATTTTTCCTTACTGGAGCATATCTACTCTGCATATGGCTGGGCAAAAAGTTCATGAAGAACAGGCCTCCTTTCTCTCTCAGGGCTCATCTCATTGTGTATAACCTTGGGATCACACTGCTCTCCTTCTACATGCTCATAGAGGTAAGTGTTCTTCCATGCATTGAGGATGAGAAGGGTGAGCAATACACAGTTTTTAGGAGAAATATCTTAGTGACAGGTAGTTTTGCTAGGAAAGTTAAAATCAGCAGCAAAATAAACTTTAAGATCCAAAAAAAGGCCCTTAGCAATTGGACAGTGAGTTGCACAGTACATTCTCATCTTAGATCTTCACATGTTTTGATCATCCTTCCTGAGCTAGAGTCCACACCTGGGACAGCTGGCTGCTACCAGGACTGCATCTACCAGCATAAATTTGAATCTGCAAGAGTCACTCAGTTCAAACATGCCTACACCTCGTTTTTCAGCACCCATGAAAATGCCCATGGATTGTGTTTCATTCATATGACTGTCTAGGGAATGGTTTTTCCATGTACAAATGCCCATGCTTAAATATGTACAGATTTATGTATGAGAGCAAGTACTGATTTATTTATGGTGTTGACAATTCAATGTTATTTTTCTGCTCTTGTGACTAATAAGCTTTCCTCATATCGTTAGACAGTCAGAGACAGATGTTAAGAACTTACCACTTTATCCAAAAGCAAGTGCTGTGAGGCTTGGAGGCTGAATATGGTCACATAGATTATTTTCCAAGTACTTATCAGGAAGGAACATGCTCACACAAATCAGGATTCATTCAGAACCGAAACAGAGGTTTGAATGCATCTGATGATTTTGCAACAACAGAGGACTCAGTGTTCCTCAGCAGATGAGTGTTTTCACCTCCTCAATGGAAGGCAAAAATCACTATTTGGATATTATTTGAGACCTGCCCATTCTCAGCCTTCTGATAATTGAGGTACTTTTAATATTAAGGTAATAACATACATTACTTGTGGCCCTTAAAAACAAACACTCGAAGACAAACCCCACAAAACATTTTCTGACTTGGCTTAAGAAGTGACTCCAGGCATGTGAAACCCTGGCTGAAGAATGTGCATGATTTCATGGTGTGACCTGTGGAGCTGTGAGCTGACACTGCTGTGTTGCCTGCACAGCCTCATGGCATTTCTCACTCCCTGGGCTCTTGGCCACAACAGCAGTTTCCACCAGAAATACAAGAATTAACTTGTTCTGCCAGTAGGACAAGAAACTTTTCGGACGCCAAACAGGACCCCCAAAGATTTCAAGTTTTAAATTAATTTGAACTAAACACCAAGTGACTAGCCTGGTCAAAAGGCTGAGCAGCAGTTTAGATTTGTGCTCTTGTGCACAGGACTGATTATGCTACATAGAGCTTCATCCTGGTTAGAGCTCCAGCTGGCTTCAGAGGCTGCTGCGGTGTCTGAGAGTGCAGGATAAGGTTTAGAGCAAAGGAGAAACAACCACAATTGCTGGAAAGTTTGGTGATCCATAACGATTGTCCTCTAGAAATTAAATTAGTACTTTGATGTTTAAATCCCCATTTTGCTTGAAGGTATACAGATAACTGGCTGCAGTAGCAGGACTCAGCAAAAAGGATTAACTGAATAGAAAACAATACTGCTGCTCCCTTCCCCTTGCAGTCTGATTTGGCCTGCCACAAGTAAATAAATGAAAAAACAAAGAAAATTTTAGCAGGTCTCTCTTGTATGAATGAAGCAAACTTGGTTTCAGCCATCTTCACATCCTTTTAGGAACTGTATTTAATCAGCTCACATTCAGCTGCCTCAACTGATCTGTCCTTCCTGAGGCTAACTTTGCTGCAGACAGTCACTGAGTTGTGTTAGTCCTCAGATTAGTCATTTGATACCTTGATTCTGAGTCTGGAGGCTGCTGATTTATACCTTCCAGATTGCAGCTGGGCATGGCTGGCAGTGCCAGCTTGTAGCTCCACATTCTGCATTTTTTGGGAACGCAGGGAACATGATGACTGATCTACACTGCCAGCTGTTTTACTGCATATTTCCCTCTTAGCTCTGGACTGACAGTCAGGCTGGTCTTACACTGTACAAAACACACTTCCATAATAGTGGCTCTGTATTTTTCATAGTCTAATTGCCTGGCTCCTATCATAGCTTCTCCTGTGAAGGAGCAGAAAGGAAGTTAAGACTTGCATGTCTGCCTGAGGTAGCTTGTACATCCCTGCTGAAGAAAAACAGGCAAATGGGAGAGCAGAAATCATCTTCGGTACAGAATAAATTCATGGTGATTCAGTATTTTAAAATGTCTAATTTCCAAAGCTTTTCTTTGCCCCTTATTCTATCTGTCTGTTGGAGACATTAAGCTCTTTAAGGCAAGAGTTACCTATATTTAGCACATTCTGCACAGTGGTTTCTTATGTAAACAAGTTGATCCCTCCAGAGAGTGTGATTCAGGATTAATTCTTAGTTAGACACATCTATAATAGTTGTTTTATTCCTCCTTCCTCCAGCTGCATCTAAACCCCTCTAGTCTCTGTACCAGGGATAATCACAAAATAATAAGCTCTACAATAGAGATAAAACAAAACAAAACAAAACAAAAAAAAAAGAAAATCACCCCCCCAAATAAAACCCACAAACAAAAACCACCCAGTGACGGGTATTGTTGTTCTTATCTCTTCTTTGTTTTGTTTATAAGGTGCCACACACTATTTCTTGCAAGACCACCAGAATGTGGTGGTTGCTTCTTAGACATTCAAAAGAAATTAATACCTTGTTCAAAGGAAAGGGTGTACCTCCAAATGCAGACTATCCCATATGATGGATTTGACAAGAAACATTGTAAACCTGCTTATGGGAGTACTTGTGCTTCAATTTTTCATCTCCTGACTAATTTAGCTGTCCCTTAGTGACAGTTGATTTCTACAACCTCAAGGCAAGAAAACAAAGGTTATGGCAAAAAGTCATAACAAAAGGGCTGCTTTTAGATCTCCAAAGGCAGATTCCTCTTTGAACCAGAGCTCCATGCACTGCACCATAGGCACGAACTATCTGGGAGCTGATTTTAGCTCTATGAGCTTTGAGGTCAACCAATCCGCAAAGTACTTGGAGGAACAGCTCCAGGACAACTCTAAGATGTGCCATTAGCATAAGGTCAGATACCCCCACTATCCCCCAAGGACAAGGTCTAAAGATAAACAGCTCTGCCCAGCTGCCCCCATCCGACTGAGACGTCTCAAAATTTTTGTGTCAAGAAGGAGTTAGGTGCCTCTGAAGGCCCCCCTAGAAAGGCAGTTTATTAGACCTTAGTCTAGACTTTTTAGTTAGGCATATAAATTTCATAGATGTTGTCAAATGCACTTACTTCTCCTAATTAAATATGATGCAGAACTGAGTACTTGGTTTTGGAGCACTTTTTTTTCAAGTACCTGAAGCTGAGACAAAAGTACTGTGCTTAAATCAGGCAGGCTGCAGGTGCACTGATGGGGAGGCAGAAGACAATTCCTTCCATCCTTGCTGCTACCAAAGAAACCTGCATCAGAAGTTTGTTATTGGTTGTGTATTTCTCTGTACCATTAACTATTCATAGCCTCAGATAACTCTACCAATCCAACAATTTCTAGAAACATGGTCAAAAATCTGCATAAGGAAGAACAGCCACCACCTTTTTATTTTTGTATTTTTGTAAAAATCAAAACTTTTAACAATTTTACTGAAGAAATAGATGCCATTTCTCTACACAAACCTCTGCCTCACAAACCACATATCAGGCATTCTGTCTGAGGCACCAGAGGCCACAGGATAAAACTGTTACAAGTCCAACGATAAATTAAAACTGTAAACACGGGAAGCCAATGCTGATCTCTGAATTCTGAAATTACTCAGGTGAGGATACTCTCTCTCATTAATAGGAAAAGACATAATCTCTGCCAGTAAGTGTCACCTCTGCCCTATTTAAATTAAATCTCAGATGGTCATCAAGGTTTCACCCAAGTCCTTTTGTTGATCAGGCACTGAGAAAACCAGGACACTGGCACCATTTGGGTCAGATTATAAAAGAGATCTAGAGATAGGTGTCATTAGCATAAGGGTGGCGTGATGTCTCAAGCTGCCTGTATCCCCAGATAGCTTCTCAGACTTATTACAAATCCATAGGATTTGTAAGCAAGCAACCACATCCATGTGAGAAAGGCAGGACTTGCACGTGAGGGCCCCTTGATTTAAAGCAGAAGAAAAAGAGCAGCACTCACCAGTATTGCCAGCCCAGTGCATTAACCTTTCTAGAGAAACCAGAAGAAAAGTCTTTTACATTACAGGATTAAATAAAATAAAAATCAGTAAATCAACTTCACTTTACCTGTTACTAGGAGATGAAAATTCATCCCATAGTAAATAAAAATTCTGAATTATAGTCACAACTTGCAGATTTATAGGTGATGAGATGGTGTGAAGATTCCTAAGAATACCAGAATTTCCTTCTGTGTATCCTCTGATAGCAGGGAAAGGTCGAAAGCACAGTGCTGGTATGACCAGGTCCCTCACCCACCATGTTTAAACCTACACACTGCAACTGAGATAACATCTCACAGATTTGTCAGATTACATCCCCCAAATTTGGCATAATGGGGCAAAACAAAAGGAACAAACCAAAAAATAGAAGGAGCACTTAAACTCTGTTTTATTCCATCATTTTAATGCCTGACATCAGAAAGACTTGCTTCCTAACTGTGCAAGTGTTGAAAAGATAGAGCTTGTGTAGCAGAAGTTCTAAGAAAAGCTTTAACAGTGCAGATGATGAGGGAAGGTAAAAAAGACACAGATCTTAGCCAGTTTCAACTGTCCTGAAATATTACTATAGAAATCCAACTTCAACACAATCTTGCTTTTGGTGGTTTTTTGTTTGTTTGTTTGTTTTTGTGGGTTTTTGGTTTTTTGTTTTTTAAGATTGTGATAAATTATTGTTTCCTCTCTTCATTAATTGTTCAGAAGTTAACCAATGTAAATTAAGTACAGAAGTAGAGCATGACTCTAGATCTATAAGGATTGGTGCTTGAGGTGAGGGCTTCCTTGGAAGTATTGCTTTAATTAGTACAGAAAGACTGTCTTATCCTTAGGGGAGCAAGAGAAAAAGAAAAAAGTGAGAAACCAGAAGAGATCAGGAGCACTTCTCTATCATCTAAACAAGGGAGAAGTGAGAAAAAAAAACCTAGACAGCAAAAGGTCGCCAAGAGGGCATTGTAAAGCAGTGAAATGCAAGGACAAGAGCAAACAGCTCTTTTGAGCAAGTAAAAACTTTGAGTAGATAGAGTTAAATTACCAAGTGTTCCTCTATCTTAATTCAATAATTTGTTTGGAGAGCTGAGGAGCTGACTTTGCTGTTCTTGCCTACAGTTATTCCAGTTGGACATGTTGTCCTCACTTCTGTTTTCATCCTCTGTGTTTTCTATGTCTTTCATACTGGCCTTTCTGAGCTCTGCATTTAGGTAGAACATTTAACCTCATCTTTAAAAAAGGCAGAGCTCTGGATCTCACCTGCACATTCAAATAGAATTCAATAGAACTTTACTGGAAATCAAGAGTAAAACTTCGTATGTTGAGGCTTTTCACCATTACAAATCTTCTGATACCATCACTGGTACCACAAAATAACATATGGGAGATACTCAGTACAGATATAATAGACTCGTGGAAAATAAGCCTCAAAGGGATTTCTTTTAGCTTGTTCCACTATCCCAGGCAACAGCAACACTCAAAGTAATTATCATTCATAACTGATTTCAAGTAGTTTTAAAGTCATTAGTTCATTAATCCTTCTATCAGTCTTCCATTTACTTAAAGGATATTAAATGGAACTGCCTGGGAGTTTCTCAATAACATGGCTTTACTTTTAAAAGAGTTTTTGTTGATAAAAAAATATTTCAAACATTTACCAAAGCTTCACTTGGGAAAGGGCTCTTATTTTTGTCACTGTGTTATGAACATTCTGACCTAAAAACAAGAAGAAAGCATGGGACTTTCTCCACTCTGGAGTAACCAGTAACCTTTTAGGTACAATGCTTCATTTACATCAGAGATCCAACACGGAGTCCAGCTGTATGGGCTGCAGGTTGGAATAGCAAACTCCAGCTGGTGTATTACAGAAGTAGCCAATCTCTTTTTGGGAGACAGCATGCATGCAATTATTTGACCTCTAATTAGACCAATGGAGAGATGGAGAGTCTCACCAAGCAGTAGCCCAAAGCATGCTTTTTACATTTCTGACACCATGAAAAATATCCTGAATGCATCATAAAGAGGAACAAAAAATATTTCACTTGTGAAAAAATTGTGTGGGGTATTTCCTACTCAGTGCCTGGTTTTATTTGGCACAACACCGCCACTAAGTTGCTGATCTTCAAGGCACAAGAGCAGCAATCTGGAAACTGAGGCTGTCCTGCATCTTAGCTATCCATCTAAAATCTGAGGTTATACCATAATTCTTGGAGTCTTGTCTAAAAATAGGCAACTTTTATAGAGATATATTCTCCAGCAAATACTAAAAAAAAAAACGTGGCCAGTCTTTGCGAACGAAGATCTGGGAAAGGTCTTTTTACTTTTCAAGCCTGCGCAATGGATTTTTTTTTTAGGTGAGACACAGCCTGCGCTGAACTGAGCCCACCCTTTAATCCTAAGGCTCATCTGCCAGGCCAAGCAGGGTGGTCTAGTGGTTAAGATGCGGCGCTCTCATCGCCGTGGTCGCAGGTTCGATTCCCGGTCCTGCTTCAGGGATAATCCCCCGGGTGGATGGAGCTCGTCAGCCCCTAAGGCCATCCATCTAAGAGAAGGTCACTCTAACATTTAGTTATCATGTAAAAGTGTGATGGCCTCAGTAGCACTGTAGTGTGCTTCACTCCAGCCTCTTGGGGATAGCAAGACAATTCAGATGTTGCATGCTTGTGGAAGTGAGTCATGTTACAGGCAAAGAGCTGATTTCTCCCTTTAAAACCTAAAAAAGGAAAATCATGTGAGACTATTAACATCTGATCTCTGTTTTTAGACACTGATAATCTTCTCAGGCATTCCATGCTAAAATTCATTTAAAAAAAAAAAAGTAATTCCTCTCTCCTTTCTGAGACACTGTCCTGATTGTTTGGTTAGACTCCTTTTCCTTGGGATGTGGCCATCAGAAAACTGCTTTTAGAACTATTTTGTCCAAGTCTAGAGATCCAGGGAGAAGTTGCCATTCACAAGGACTAACAAAAGTCTCCTACAGCCCAGGGAAATAAGTGATTCACTGCAATTCAAGTTAAACACTTCTTTTTGCTACACAGACAGATTAGACTCTTTTACTTAGTTTAGCAGGACTGCCATTGTTTGAGAATAGTGGTCAGATCAAGTTGTTTTAATTGGCCTGAGGGCTGGAATGCCTTAGAAAACCCAATAGAATACCATACCCATAATAATGTCAAGAGGCATATTGCTCTGTTTTTTTCCACAAGAAGGACACTAGTGCTCATCCCCCCATTCTACACTTTGAAGAGGAATTTTAATTATTCAAATACTAAGTGCATTATTAGTTTTTGGCTTTCCTTCTGAGCTGTTACCATATAGACAGACAATATACTGGATAGACTATTTCAGTAGGAAGGGATCTACAGTGATCACCTAGTCCAACTGCCTGACCACTTCAGGGCTCACCAAAAGTTAAAAGCATGCTGCTGAGGGCATTGACCAAATGCCTCCTAAACACTGACTTGGGACTGACTGAGGCTTGGAATGCTGACCACCTCTCTAGAAAGCCTGTTTCAGGGTTTGACCACCCTCATGGTAAAGAAATGCTTCCTAGTGTCCAGTCTAAACCTCCCCTGGTGCAGATTTGAACCATTCCCATGTGTCCCACCATTCCTGTCTCTGGATCCCAGGGAGAAGAGCTCAGTACTTTTCTCTTCACTTCCCCTCCTCAGAAAGCTGCAGAGACCAATTGAGTTCACCCCTCAACCTCCTTCTCTCCAAACTAGACAAGCCCAAAGTCTCAGCTGCTCCTCCCAGGACAGGCCTTCCAGCCCTGTCACCGGCTTTGTTGCCCTTCTCTGGACACATTCAAGGACCTTCACATCCTTCTTG
>JAWWLV010000088.1:64424880-64448881 GCA_035041135.1 Platyrinchus mystaceus
CTGATGGTACTAAACAGAGGAGAGACAATGGAGAAATCAATCTCAAAAATAACCTTTCTTTCAGCTTGAGAATACAAACATGGGAGGAGAGATGCAAACACTTGATCTTCCTGGTTTGGGCTCACCAAAGGGTATGTGTGGGGGGAAAGGGAAGTAAAGGAGAAAGGTACTGAGTTTGATTCACTGGTTTTGGATGTTAGTGACTTCCCAAGGGAAGAGGAGGAAGAAATGAGCTTTACTAAAGACCAATCCAGGAACACTGAAATTAAAGAAGATAAATCAGACTGCTGGTTATTGCCAAGACTCAGCTTCACAAGGTTTCTCTCACAGTCTGGTTTTAAGTAATGCTTTCTCAACTCTTCCTCACAATAAACAAAAGTCACCCTGTAATGCATGACCAGGTTGCTGTGTTTGGTTCCAGTATATAAAAGCTCTCAGCTGTTCATAGAAATATGTCTATTTTCCAGTGCACTGCTCTTTTAGACACAGTCTAAAAGATACAGTCCTACTCCTTGCAGAAGCAGGACTGTGTGCTCCAGTCAACATCAGCACAACTTACTGAGAAGCAGGGCAGGCTGTTCCCAGGTCAGGGCAAACAGAGACATACAGTTCCTCTGCCTGTTTCCAGCCACACCGGACATCCTTTTCTCTGGCTTTGTGCAGCCTTGACACTAGGTAACTGTTGCCCTCCAGACCTTGGATGGACCATTGCGCTGGTACAGAATGTGCAGGTAAACAAGCACTTGACACAGCATCACCCCCTGAAAGAGGTACAGCCTGAAGATAGCAGGGGTTATAACCAGTTTAATATTAAACTCTGTTTAGAGCTTAAAATGCATAAAGCAGTTGTCCTTAACCTGCACTTTGTATTTCTCGTTTCTTTTTCTGATGCACACTTTTTTGCATCTCAGGATCCACATCCTCTTTGTTTTTCTGGCTCAGAACTGTTAAGGAAACTGAACATGTTGAAAATTGAGCTATATCTATTTGCACTGAAAGGAAGAAAATAAAAGAAATAACTGGATTAATAACACTCTTAAAAGTATAAGTGAGAAGGTAAAGGAAACCTGCCAAGGTCAACTACCTACCTTGCAAAAGGAAACATTACGGTAACCCAGTTACAGGTCTATAGTAGAAACCAAATGCACTTTAGACCTTCAGCAGGTTTAGGCTCAAATGTGCTTAATTGACCCAACAACACAGGAAGCTTTATGAAATAGACTGTTCAAGGTCAGAAAAAGTCATTCCTGTCCCAGATGTTGTCTCCAAACAGTACTGCTACTGACTACAGATGGAAAGACCACCAGTAAAGTCCAAAAGTTTCACCTCAGGCAGTTTATGGATTACTGAGCTGGAACTCACTGAGCTCAAAAGCATAAGTGTTTCACATAAAGGCATAAAAAGAGAGGTGCAGGAGTAGAAGGTACCTAACTGGTATGACATCCCATTCTGCCAACAGACACAAAGGGGGAGGAAATGTAGCAAAACAAGGGTTGTTACACATCTACTTCACTGTGCTGGCAGCTTAAATGCTTAGCAGCTTGAATTTAGAGAGCAATGAATCCAAACACCTCAGATATAAAAAAACCCCAACCACTATTGTGGTTTGAAAAAAAAAATTAAAATAAATTTGATAAAAGAGAGAACCTTAAACCAGAGGGAGACATCCCATCCCACCCTCTTCCTATTTCAAACATTCCCCTTGGGCAATAAACTCCTTGGAGATGTAGATTAGCCAGTCTAAACAGGCCAAGAAAACACCTACCCCAAAGAAGATGACACACACGCCCCAAGGGTGTGGGTTCACAATACTGTTTCCGTGGCTTTGTAGAATTTAGTGTATAAGAACATCCACAGTGGGGCCAGCTCATCTCAATTCTTAGGTCTGGTTCACATCAAGCACCTTAATAGGCCTGGTTGCATCATCATGTTTGGCCAGGTAATGGGGAATAAAACCATGGAATATAGACATTTACATGGGAACTACTAGAAGGCTCACCTTGGTACTGGGAGCAACATTATAAAACTCATTCCTTTACTTTGACCAGTGAGAACTCTGGATGACAATAAGAAGCAACAGGCCTTATCACACCCCTAGGGTTAGGACCTTGCATTACTACTCAGGTAGTAAGAACCACAAATTTAGGGCCAGGTACAGCCAGTCAAGAGGAAGACATGCTTGTAT
The DNA here is from genome assembly GCA_035041135.1 of Platyrinchus mystaceus. Lineage (NCBI taxonomy): Eukaryota > Metazoa > Chordata > Aves > Passeriformes > Tyrannidae > Platyrinchus > Platyrinchus mystaceus. Next base: position 64,427,066 of record JAWWLV010000088.1, read on the forward strand.
TATTCAGGCTGATATCTTAAAGCCTGTTTTGATTAATGTCACTTCTGGTGCCACCACAGCATACCAACACACTAGTGGGACAGAGCATGCTGAAAATTCTGCTACTGGGATGCAAACTAAAGAGTTTTACCAGACACAAGCAGAGCTGTTCACAGAAGTTAAAGCTTCATCTTCCAAAATTCACTGTGGCTGAGTGCTTTGAGAGCCTAGATTCAAACAGCAGCTGTAAAGACTTTGTGAAGACAATGAAAAGCAACAGGCGGATGCAGCATAGTCAGAGCCAAATGCAAAGAAACAAATGCAAATTAGTGATTGTGAAATCAGGGTTACAGCCCTTAACACTGTGAATAGGAGTGGGTAGACCAGTGAATCTGGAGCTTTGGAAAGGGCAGGGTCAAAGTAGTCTTTTCTTTTAAACCATCCCAGAAAGGAAGCACCAGCCACTCCTTGATGTGGATAAACAAGTTTCATCTCATGCCGACTCCAGTCAAGAGTACTTAAGCTAAAGGAATAAGCATAGAATGGTAAAGCAATAGCAACAGTAGCTTCTTGCTGTTACCTGTGCTGGCCCTACTCTGCATGACCTTGTCAAGAAGGAACAGCATCACCCTGCTGTTTCAGTGGTGAAACAAACCCTGTCAGGGTTTGGACTTTTGTTATGAAGGTACATTGTGTGCAAGGGATGATTCCCTCCACTCTAACTCACACAGTAATCTGAGGCTGGTTTATAGGGTAAGTAGACAGAAACCCAAAGCTTGGAAACATGGCATGTTCCCACAAATTCATTACAGTGCCCTAGAACTAATGCTGTGTCTGCAACAGTGTGTGAAGAGCAATATCATCTGGGGAACTCTGTGAAAGCATAGGACAATATTAAAAAGCATGGTTTATCTGTGGCTTGCTTTCAAGAGACTTTTATTGGTATTTTACCTAATCCTAGCATTGGTCACTGCACTTTGACCTGTCCTTGAAGCCAAAAGTCACTGGTTGCAAAAATAATTTGTCCAGCCTCACTTGACATTTTCTCTTCAATGCTCCAAATTTCTTGCCCTCTGCAGTCTCCCGTTTGCCATCAGGCATCTGGCCAATAGCCAGTAGATTCCTCTCAGCTTTCTACTTTTGCAGCCCAGAATTGAGTGGCAATGGTGTCAAGGCAGCAGTCTCCTGCACATAGGAAAGGCTATGCCTGACACATCCCATGCAAGGTACACAGGACTCTAGAGTACTTTTCCAGACATGCACAGTGCATCATTTTGAAGGAAACAAGACTGTTATTGTATGCAAACAACATTTTACTTAGAATCAATCAGCAGAACACTCAAAGTAAGGCAGTATATCCATCAGTTTGGTGGCCAAATCATTATTTTTAAGATAATTTTTAAAATTTCTTTTATATGTAACAGACCCATCCTGCAATTTTTCAGAAAAAGTTGTTATCAACACAGAGATCATAACTGGACTACTTAACAGTATATTCTTTTTAGAAAAAAAAAAGGCTCAATGTTGATGTGTTTTCCTCCCCTTTTTTCTTTCCATTTAAAATAAATTGATATCCTTCACAGAACCATCTTCTCTATGCTGTGTACACAGGGTGCTCAAATTTTAAGAGTAATAATGAATTCAGGGGTTTGTTAGTCAGAAGAAATTACAAACACATTGCTTTCTTCTGCCTTCTTCATTGGGTGTTCATACTGCAGGGAAGAACAAAAAAAAAGGTAAGAAAGTATTTCAAAAGTTTGTACAAACATTGAAATATTACAAGTTAAGAAACTGCAAAGGGTCCTGGAAGCACATTTAGACTCAGCTTTTAATTCTCAAGCACCTACTCTCAAACAAGTGCTGCAGGATGAGCAGCTCCCATGACATGTTTGCCCCTTTCTCAGCCCTGCTCTCTTTCAAAGTGTCCTTCTCCAGGAGCACCTGTGCCCCTCAGCAACTCAATGCTCATAATGGAAACTTTTCCCTTTGGAAAGGCTCAGGATTCCAGCTTTAATAACTAAAAGAAACAAGCCATTGCTTTTCAGCATCTTTTCTAAAATGCCATGCCCAGTCCACTGGGGTGACCACAGTTGTTCCTTAAACAGAGGGAGCTTTCTTCAGCCCTATGCAGTGCATCACACATATCATAGTAATCCATTACTCTTATTGAAGGAATGCTAGACTCTCAAAGCCATCAGATCTGTGCATAAAAGCTGGAACAGAAGCAGTAGAAAAAATACATGCCCGTGTGATGGAGTGAACCAGATGGAAACTAAGCATTGCATCAAAGTTAGCAAAATATTCAGCCTAACTACAAATTCAAACAAGGGCATAAGTCAGTGATTAGACTCTGAAGAGTTTAAAAACTTCAACAGATATTTAACCAGGATACAAGGTAAATGAAAAAAATTGCTTTTTAGAAATCAAACTTGAAGGTATCAAGGCTAGAAGTTGCCAGGCCCAAAAGAGCAGATGAAAGAAAGCACGCAAGGTGTTGCTAGACTGCAGAGCTCTTAGCCACAGGTTTTCATGGATGCACAACTCCAAGGGCAAATGCATTAAGAATCACTAACTACACAGAAAACACCCTTAGGATGAATAAATGCCCAAATTGTGAACCCTGGAGAAGCATCATAATCTGATAGCCCTTGTCCTTACCTTCTCCCTTAGGCAAGTGCTTTTTGACCACTTCCCCTACTTCATAGCTGGGCAAACACTGCTTTCTCGATGTTTTCCATGCATCAGGACTAGAGGTCCCACAAGAACCAGCCCCACAAAACAAAGGCTTCCCCTCTGAGGAATTCAGTTTCATTTTCTCACTTCCAACACTTAATCAGAGCTCAATCCACCACCCACACAGAGCTGCTTTTGTATCACACGTACGTACAGTTGTATTCTGGACACTGTCGGCAACACTCTTCGCTGATTCACCCAGGGCTGAGTCAACAGACTCAATTCTGAAAGAAAAGCAAGCTTGGCTAGTTTTTCTGTGAAGCATTAGTACTTACTGATGAAACTTGAACACAGATATTTACCATTAAAAATAAGCCTGAGAATTACAGCTTTTTACCCAGCATTTGCACCAACAGTATGCTTAACATAAGAAATTATCATCTTCTTCCACCTCCTCTGACCTCTAGATAAAGTCACATCCAGAGAGTGCATTGCACGTCCAGATCCTGGTATGGGTCCCTTGAGATATGTGCCTCTCCTGTACAACTTCCCACATGGAGTCCCTCATTGCACTCTAGTTCCAATTAAAAACCCTCACAAGGCTGCAAAGGCTCTGTCAATGGACACCAAGTGGAGATGACATACAGGTTTTAGAATCCTTTTCCGTATACCAGCAAGGGTACTATCAGCCTAACTAATGCCCTCTATGACCATTAAAGGACTTGTGAGCATGCAAGACAGCTAGCAGAGATGTACCTTTGTTTTTGCTGGTTGCAGAAAGAATTCAGCTTGAACAGATGCGCATTCCAGAAGTCCTAAAGAGAGACCCAAAGGAAACCCCTGTTACTTGGGAAGGAGTACCTTGCTAGGCTGATACACAAGAAGTCATACGCACCACTGCATCCTTCTCCATGTTTGCCAAAATTTGAGTTTCCTTCTCAAGACTGGAAAGCTCATCAACAACAATCTTCTGGAAGGTCTCAAGTTTATTCAGCCTAGTGATAGAGAACAGAAACTAGTTTGACACTTTAACGTGCAGTCACATGAGGTGGATGACAACCCCTTCAGCACCAAGCCTAACTTAGACAGAAGCAAATATCCCTGCTGAACTACATGGGGCAGATTTGCCACCCAAATACTTCTCCCAGCCTCCAGGAATTGCAGCAGAGATTTCCAAAGCTGAAGACTTTTCTAAGGTCCCTTCCAACCCAAACCATTCTACAATTCCATCTTGACACAATGTCTAACAGATTTTCCTACCATGGATTTGATATACTCAGACAGTGTTGTCACAGGATGCCATCAATTTCTAAACCTTAACCAGCAACACCCTTATTCACTTTGGTTTGCCACCTTTCCCTTGGCAGTGAGGTAGGACATTTTGGCACAGCTCTGCCTCCACTGTCCTGTGACTCTGGTTGGATCCAGGTTGCTTACTTAGCAACATCAAAAAATGGCAGCAGCTCACTGCCATCAACTCTTATCTTCCACCCCAAAACATTTTTCTTTTTTCTTTTAGAACTCAAACTTCTCCATGCACCTTAACCACAAGCAAATCCAAATTACAGAGTTCCTATTGATACTAGGAGTTTTTCACTTTAAGAGCTATTATTTCATACTACATTTGCTCTAAATCCTGTAAACTGACTGGGTAGTGGATACAGAGGCCTGATGGACTTAATTACCTCTTAGTCTGTGCTTGTATTTAACTTATAGCAAATTCACAAATACTAGAATTGATTTTGTTGTCTATCTCCTATCTGAGAAATTTGACAACCTGTAAAGCAAAATCACTTTCTTAAAGCCCAAGCTGGTGAATGCCTGTATAGCCCACTTCTGGCACTTATTTCATGCACATGGAAACAATCCACAGAAATGGGCCTATAACAGATCCCTTTTCTTCTCCCTCACTTCATTAAGTAAATCAGAACCTGGCTTCTTTCTTAGACAATTTAGAAACAGAAACAAAAAAGGTGTAACAAGAGAATTTTTAAACAGATTTGTGAACACTGATGATAAGCAGAAGATAGACCAAGGACTGCTTCATCAACTGCTTGTAACTCAAGCTTGCTTTGCATTAAGTAATCCATCCACTCTCCCCCTACAGGAAAAATAAGGATCAATCTCAGGAGCTACGCTTTTGAAACTTGTTTTGCAGAAAAACAAACACACAAAAAGGGACACACACAAGTTATTTTGCCTTACAAACCATAAGTGCAGTAGCTGACTGTCAGGTTTGCTTTCCATATCAATCAAAATTTACACAAAATTGAAACTGTTTTCAGCCAGTACCAGACAGCTTACCTGCACTCATGTATCTGGTTCAGCAGGGCAGACAAGTTCTTCTCTGAAGACCTCAGGGCGTTCTGTGTGCTGATCTCCATCCTTTTGTACCGGGCCTAGCCACAGGATGCACCATTAGAGATGGGCAATGCCCCAGGCCAAAACCTATAAGTCTAATTTGCTAAACCTTTCCCTGGAATGCAAATCCCTTTGTGGGCCGCCATTCAGCTTAGCAGAAACCAACACAAGTCAAATTTAAACAGTAGTGAGATGACATATAGCTACTACAAATATGAACTGACTTCAGTCACACTAGTTACACCAACAAGCCTCTGTGTAACCCCGGCAACTTCAGTTCAGGGTCACGTTATCCAGTCAGTGAAGAGGCAAGCTTCACCTATACTTCAACACACTTAACAGCTGCCCAAAACCAGATCTTTGTTAGAACTATTTCAGGTCAACGTTTATACAGGCAGTGTGCATTTTAATCTTAACTGATTTCTGAACACAACCACCTTCAGCCTTGGTTCAAGGATTTAGTGTCAAAAAGTTTAGTAGGAACAACTAGCACTGGCTCAAAAAAAAAAAAAAATCCACTCACTGTAAGTCTGCTCTGCCACATCTGGTTTGTTCAAAGCTTTTGACCACGAGAAGATTTTATAATAGGTCAGACACTGTTCTCTCATATTAAACTTGGTTTAATGTCCACATTACTTGTTATAGCTAAATCAACAGTAGCAGTTGGTTGCTTGCATTTAAAGTAGGTCTATATAGTTGAGTGAACCAAGCATAGACAGCTCACTACAAAGTGTGCAGCCAACACCTCCACGTACCATTAATTTCAAAGCATGTCCTTATGTATCTATGCATGTTCTAGTCAATAGGTGCAGCCTGTATTGCTTTCTGGTTTTCATCATGAAAAAATTGCTTGGTCTTACATTTCAGTGAAACTGCTCTGTGCCCCAAAAGGGAGTTTTTCTATTTTTGATATGTGATCATGAAGAAAACGACTCACAGTTCCAGCGCAGGTACACTGTCACTACACTGGGTTACCTTTCAAAAAGCTTTGATCCCTCTGAGGAAAGTATTTAAAATACCTAACCAAGTCTCTCTACATGTAGAGAGAAAAAGAAGGAAAAAAGCTAATAAAAACTTCCTTTATGTCTTCCCTGTAACATTTCTCAGAATACACAGGTTACGTAGAATATTTCCAAGAGCTCTAGACTAACAAACACGTCAGCCAAAGCCCTGGTCTTGGGCAAAAAATATATATGGGATATTTGCACCAACTCCTCTGGAGATAAAGAGGTAATGTCATATAATTGAAAAAAAAAATTGCCACAGACAGTAAGAGAGCACATATTACCCAGAACAGTTTCTTCAATTGGCCAACAAAGCTTTCAAATGCAGTAATCACTCCTGTATGACTGAAGCCTTCATGTTGCATCTTGGAAAGAAACACATCATCCACACTATCACCCATTTCCTGACCTAGGAGAAAGTGTATGCCCAGTTAGCATCATGCTGGAGGGCTTATTGGAATACAAGCCTTCCTGCTATCTAAGAGTGAGCATGCAACTTTTGTTATAGAGTTGGAATTTGAGTCTTGTTCTTCTAGAGCTCGCAGGCAGGAGGAAAACTGGCCCAAAACTCCACTGAGAAATACTTGTTAGCAACAAGGAACAAGAGACTCAATAGAGCAACACAAAGAGCAGTATATTTACAGATAGTGAGGCAAAAGGGAACAAAAAAAAAGCCCAACATAAGGGAACTTAAAAAAAATTCACCACTGTTTTCCTGTCTTTTACTTATTCATTGCAAAGAAAGCCTAATCCCCTTGTGTTTGGAGTTAGCAGGGTTTTGCAGTTACTGTCCATTATCTGCATGCTTTTTTTTCAGCTCCTGTGTTTGCTGGTTTGTTGTTTTTTTTTTTTTAAATAGCTCTAGACAATCATTATTCACAAAGACTAGAAAGTGTGGACATCATTGAGCAGCTTACTGAGTGGAACCCAAATTTTCTCCTTCATACCTCTACATATGGTTCCAATGACAGTGATGCAATATTCACCTTCTGCTAATTTTGGACTTTGGAGAAGTTAGCCTTGCTACAGCTACATCTCTTCAAGCTTCCATGTGACTGATTTCTGCCATAAGAAAAGCTGAAAGCATTTAAACACTTCACCTTAATTGCCAACCTGACTTTACCTTTTTGGATCTCTGCTTCCTCTTCTACTGAATCAAAAATCTTCCTTGGTTTAGAGTTAGTGTCAGAAGAAGCATGATTTGTCTCCCAGCTGGAAAATTTAAGCTTTTTTATGATAGTGCCTTCTAATATATCTGGGAAGATAAGAGAAAGTATTTCAGAAAAAAACGGTTCTTCTGCATGAGGTACATGACAGTACCTGCTCAAGTAGAAACCACCGTTGGAATTACCAGTGCTTCAGAAAAGCAAGCAACTTCATTTTAGGGTCTGAAATCACACTTACAAGACAGGATAAGACTTCACTATCAAGCATATTCCCCTGCTAAAGCAGGCAACCAGACTGCCTAGGGTTATGCAGATAACTGGAAAGCTACCACGTCTCCATCTTAAAGATAATTTGCTTTCTTGATCTGCTACTCTAACCATAAAAAAACCTCTTGTCCAGCTTCTTCGCATTTACAACCAAAGCTTGCAATCTGCTAATTCCAGCTTCTCCTTACAAAAAATAAGAAAAAACCAAAATCAAAACCCATGCATAAACACAATAGATGGGAAAAATACCTAACCACACTGCAGCCACCTTTCTGCAGCTTCACTGGAATTGCCATACAATAGGTTTTAATTCAGAAAAACCCTTAGAAACATGGTAAGATTGCAGCCTGTATTTTAAGAAAAATTTGTCTAAAAAAAAAAAAATCCCTTTGTCTCATTGTTCACTTTTCTCAACTCAGTGTTGTTTGACCAGCCATGACTCTGGAGTCTCCATAGGGCATAAAGGAACGTGGTGAGGGCCCAGGACAAGGGTGACAGTCAGACTACAAGAAGCATCCTAAGCAGGTTTTGGGTTGATAAAGGAAGAGTTCAAATACGGTCACAGATCACACTTGAAATTTCTGAGCACAAGCCTACTTGTGCCTTCTCATAGCATCAACTCCTGACCAATAGTAAGGCTGTACAGTAGACAGTGATTAAAAAAAAAAAAAATCAAGTCCTCAGCACTTATCTTCCCCCAAAATTAAGCAGGTGCAGCGACAGTGCATTCTGAAAATGCAGGACGGGTAAGAGATACACAAATATTGGAGACACAAATAGAGCCAGGTCATGAGAAAAGGGATGCTTTTGTTCAGTGACTTGACTCATAGTCACAGCAATAACTTTAAGACAGTCTCTCAAAACTACATCAGTATTGAGAAGATTAGTATGAAAACAATCCATTGCTGCTTAATTGTCTTGAAGTTCAGTTGTTTCCAACCACAAAGAGACTGTGCTGCAGTTCTGACTTAGTTTATGCAGGTTCAGTTTCATTAAAAAAATTCCTTAAATCACCTACCCAAAAAAAAAAAAAGCTACAGCAGTAATAAGCATTACCCAAGTCATCATTTACCAAATGCTCATAGCAATGGTCTATGTCTCTGCTCTTATGTAGAAAGTCCACAACTTTAAAAAACACTTGCTCTTTTTAAACAGAAGTTGCAGTGCGCTTTCAAATCATTAAAAATTATGTTCTTTGTGTCTCTTGGACCACTAGTTTGCAAATCCCAGCTCTTAGCAGTTACTCTACAAGTTCCCCTGTGATCAAGAACAGGTTTTAAGAGTTAGCAATGAACTCAGGCATATATATAAAATCATCTTACCATAGTCTGTCATAATATACAAAACAGAGAAACAGAACTTAGCAAAAAATTATCTCAAAAAAAGTCAGTGCTATTTTGTCTTTGAAAGAAAATAATGCTTTGGCAGTGCCCCTTTCTGCTTTTTAACAACCCTTCCACATTATTGAGAATAACAAACCTGAGTCCTTCCGCTTAGTACTTTCTTCTTCAATTGTCAGATTCTCAGGTGCTTCATGTAACTTCTAAGGAGAGAAAGAAAACAAAGAAGGTACCCACCCTGCACTGCAGGCAAGCTGTCAGGGACTTGCCTAGTTATAGAAAACGAAGTGACACGATGCATTGGTTTTAGATGAGAAATAGCCTGACAGCAGGCTGGAAGGAGGTTAAGCACTTTATACTGCACCTGTGTGGCCTTCTCCACATCACTGGAATAACCCCTGGCAGACACACCAGCTGATAGCGAATCCTCTTTGGGCTCCTTTGTGAGCATTTCATCTGCATGAGAGATAATTCAAATGACACAGGTAACAGAGGTTGAATCCTGCATTGACTAGGAACCTCAATTTAATAACAACAACAACAACAACTATTTCCACCCTCTCCTTTATCTCTTCATACAGGGAACAGATGGTGGCTCTAACTCAGTCCAAAGGTTGTTTTCCTTGTGGCTGTCAATTAAACTCTTTCCTTCACCTCTCACTAGCCCCACCTAACGTTCTCCCTGCATAAGAGTATCTATGCAAACAATATCCAGCCCTCATAGCCCTTCCAAAAAATATCACCAGGCAGAACGCTTATGAAGAAAACGTGAATGCAAACAGCAAAATCAAAAGGAAAACCAACCCAAAAAGTACAGACCCATACATATCAAAACAGCTTTTCTAATGCATTGAAGTAGATTAAAACAGAGATACCAGCAGGATCCACTGTAGGTAAATCATCTCCCTTGGCGCTAAATCTGCTTTTTTTCCTTTTCTCCTTTTTAATTCTTTGCCTTGATTCTCCCCCCTGAAACAAAACAAAGTCTAAGCATTTAATTTATTTAAACATTAATACAGAACTAAGGGCTTGGGGTTTTTTTTTTGGAGGGAGAGTTTTTGTTGGTTGGTTTGTTTTTTTAAATACACTAAGAGCTCATTTGTACACATTTAACATATGTGTTTTTAAATCTGGGACATCTAAGCATGACACCACCTTACCTTCTTTGGCTCGTAGTCACTGCCACTACTTGCAGAAGACACTGGAAGCACTGCAAGGAAAAAAAGCTTACCTGGTTACAAAGATAAGTGTGTACTTTACCCTGTTACCTGAGTTAGCCATGATGTAAACCTTTTGAGTTTGGTTTTCTGGGCATTTGCAAGATAAAATGCCACAAAACTTATATTAAGCTTTAAAAAACACCCTTTTACTAACAAAGCCCTTTCTCTAACAAAGTCAGATACAATGATGCAAACATGCACAACTCACTGCATCCAGAGCAGCCAATAAAAAAAGGCGGGCTCAGCATCTTTTCTGATGGTCCCTAAGTCCTAGGTAGGATGTATGGGCTGACACTGGAGTGAGAACAACTCCTAAGGAAACACAGTATAAAGGATAATTTCAACCTCAACTTTCTTTTGCTTTTTCATCCCCATAGAATCCAACAGCTACCTGAGAAAGCATCATTCTCCATGAATGGAACAGAAACATTCCATCCATTCAGGGCAATTTAGTTTGCATTCAGAGGTCACAGCAGTAGATGGCCATGGACTAGGATGCAGGGGAGGTTTGCTCTTGATCAGGTCTTAGCAGAGAATGCTATCAGTGATTTGCAAAATCAAATCTGATTATCTCTAAGAGGTCTATCAGTGTATAAAAAGGGGAGCAGAGTGCCATGGTCTGCAACCCGTGAGGTTTTTCAAGGTTTACTTGGCCAAGTCAATCATGTTTCTGGGGAGATGAGGAGAGGAAAGTTACAGCAAGGAGGCGAGGTAGCTCTAGGGATCTTTTTCCTCTTATGTTCAAGAGCACCAACACAGCCATCAGCTCAGGACTCAGGGGCCCTCAACACACAAACCTCAGGACTATCAACATGCAGAGGGCTGAACCCACATAGATGTTTAAGTGTCAGATTTCCACCCAGACATTTCAACCCCACTCTGGGAAGGGAACCAGAGCTCAGCTCAAGCACAAGAGTACGCAATGCTCCTCCTCCACAGGGCACGCCTTGCTGCCAACCTCAAGCCTGCTCCCTCCCACTCAGGAAGATCAGGATTTGGCTGAACACTCTCAAACCATCACCAGCCATTTGCTTGTCTGCAGCACAGTGCAGCATGCATAGCTAAGTGTCAATAAGGGACTACACACTTACCTTTCAATTTACTTCTCACCCTTGTTCTTTTTCGAGTATAGTCAACAGATTTTGGCACCGACTGAGAGTCTCTCTGAGAATCAAGGATCCAGCTTATTTCACTCTGACCAGTGCTTGTATTTTCATTGTTGCTTTCAGAGAAAAGATGTTTCCTGTAACGGGACTAAAGACACTCTTAAGAGTGAGTTCTGCCTAATCAGCTCACTGAGAAGACCCTCAGCCATTCCCCTTCAAGTACTGTCAAGTTACTCCATGTAAAGTATTTTAAGCTGTGAAATCTGCCAAAACTGTCACAGTTAGCTGTCAAACCAGCAGAATAAAAACACTGAGAGGCAGATGATTGCCCTTTGCCAATATGAGTTTTTTACAGCATCCTCCTTTCTCATCTTCCCCTTTCCTGGGTTTAAAAGTGCTCTTGTAAGAAGGAAAACCTCATCATGCCTGAGCTACAGCCAACAGCACATCAGTGGGGGAAAAAAAAAAAATGTAACAGATAATTCACTCGCTGGCAGTGATGGTGCACCCTGAGCACTGCTTTCAGCAGCAACAAACAGGCTATTTAGAGGCTACCAGGCTCATATTCCTCCACCTCTGCCCTGGGTAAGGTTTAAACCTCAGCCTCTTTAAGGGTGCAACAGATTTTTACAGGTGGACAAACACAACAGTCAAAGGCTCTAGGGTTGAAAAACCACAGAAAACCTACCTGCCTTCTCTTGACATTGTTTGATTCCTTGTTCTTGTTTTCTACTTCAAAAGTCCTGCCATGTAGAACATAAAGACCCAAATTAGACAAGAGAACACTAATGCTAGCACACCACAGAAGGGGCACAGTCAAACAGAAATGGCAGGAAGGTTCCTTGAGAGATCAGCACAAGAACCAAACTCTTTTAACGTGCAGTCACTAGCCAATTTTTTCTTTGTTTGGTTTTTGAAAGTAGCAATTCAGGGATATTTAGAAATCAGCATTTTTTAAAACAGAAATTAACCTACATACTTAGAGGTGCAAGTTCCTTGCAGTTTGCTATAACTGGGAGGCAGATGAAGCAAGGTAGGGAGTTTAAGCATTTTTCAAAAATTTAGTAGTTTACACATATGATCAGGGAAGGATGATGTTTAAGAGTTAAAGTCAAGTGAAAATCTTATTATAGTCAAAGTAGACAGGAGTTTCTATTCTTTCTCATAACCTTTATATTCTCAGTTACTATTTAAAAATTAGTACCAATAACATCCACAGACACTGTGGTAGCTAAGCAAGGAATTATTAGAAAAATTACACAGCCTTTTTGATCCTAACTTTAAAAAGCTTAACAAAAGCTGCGAACTCCTTTTCACATAGCAAAAAGTTCATAAATGGTGCATGTATGATCCTGTACCTCTGATTTTGTGAAGAAGCTTTCTGACCAAGAATCTTTCCTTTAGCTTCAGCAACCTGAAAAAGAAGCAGATATTTGTCTTTGAGTCCAGTTACCCCATTAAATAATCTACATGATTATATCTATCAAACTCAGGAGTCCAGCATGGAAATTTCACTTTTTAATGAAGTGGCATTTGTTGATTGGAACAGTGTCATAAATCATAATAGACAAACACTTGTTGTCTGAAACAGTTACTTTTTCCTTTCCTTGCCTTATGAATCCATCCTTACAGCATTTCTGCAGCAAACTATATTCCCTGCTGCAAGTAACTACTCTGTTAGGTGCTATTGTGACCACAGCACAGCTCTTAAAAACTTGTTCTCAACTTTACCTTTTCATGACTTGAAGAGTCTGAGTTTTCAAAATCAAAGACTTCCTTCCTGCAAGACAATATATATGTGGAAGTGACATACAATCATGAAGAATCACCTTATAGAACTTCACTAAGATTATGGGGGTGATAATGTGGTTTGTTTCTGTCCCACTCTCCCACTACAGGCTCAAGTACTTTATATGACTAAAAAGACTGTTTTCACAGCTTCTAAAACAACACTTTCCCATTTACTATCTATTTCCTCTTGTTCTCTGTCTTGATTTTCACTCTCTCAATTTTAACTCTTATTTTAAGTGAAATATTCAAAAGATACAAATTAGTCTATCCCTGTTTACATAGTGGACATTTTCTCCCCACATCACCAATAAGAGTAACATGGTAGGAAGAAACAATTAATGGAAATAAAAGATCAGAAACATTTTTTTAAAAACCACTTAATTCCCTTTCGAAAATTTCAATATTTAATGTATGTTCTCCAATTACTTCTCTGTGTACGTCTAGATTTTGGTTTCATGTCTTTCAACGTTTAAACTTAACTGTATCTTTATTTCTTTCTCCCAATTGTAACTATTTTAAAAAATCCTAGAACTACTGTTCAACAAACAGTACACCTTCTCTTTATTAGTGAAAGAACGGGAAAACCAAAGAACGGAGCTCCTCGCTAAAGCCTCCCGAGAGAAGGAAACGCTCATTTCCGGACGAAACACTAGAGGGAGCAGAATGACCGAACTAAGTCGTTCTTCACGTCTAGCTTCTACAAAGCTACTCCTGTTTTAAGACCGGTATTTGTGTCACCAAATTATTTGGTCTTAAAACACACAACTTGTAGTCCTGATGAAGTCCTGCATCATTTTTTCCTGTTCTTATGTACAATCAATCAAAAAATTCATCTAAGCACTCATGGTTTGTTTTTTTTTTTTAGCTAAGAGTTGGTAGGCTGAAGCAGAAAGCCACAAGGAAGACCCAGAACAGCAGCAGATCCTCACATACAGTTCATTTGCTCTTCCATTCAGCAGCAGGCACGAAGTCGAACACAGCACTTGGCAGAGAGCGCAGGAGGAGAGTGCAACGTGTCAGACTTTCAGTGCCACAGACTGCATACAGCCTCCAAACCCTCGAGTGCTTCTGCTCACAGTGCCACTAGCTTTGGATGTGAGAGGAGCAAACAGAGAAAGACTGTCCTGGAATCCTAGCACACATGATGCTTGGGCAATATCCAACAAAATTTATGTATTTGTGAAAGAGGCTGACACTCATAAGTCATGGGAGGGTGGGAGGATTACGACTGGGTGAGGAAAAATGGAAAAGCCAATGTGACATAGGATCACAGAGGAAGAGGGCATTTTTGGCAGACTAGGGTTAGCTTCTGAAGTGTTTATCACTTTGGGGACCCAAAGGGTCATACTGAGACAAGTTGTGACCCTTCATAGCCTCCTGCTTATTTTGCTATCTGTTCTGTTCAGATAGCCCACCCCACGGGGACACCCTCCCCCAGTGTGCACTAGAAATCATCTAAAGTTGCCTGATACACCAGTCTCTGCATGGGCTCAGGGCCCATGTGTCATACCTGCCTTCAGCCCTTTGCTTGGCCAAACTTGTTTTCCTGTTTCTCTTTTCCCAGGCAACATCCTTCGGAAAAGCAGGGAGTTCCAGGAGCTAAAACGACAATACCCGAAGTCACGTTTTTATCTAAGAGCCTGCTAAAAGCAGAGATAAGGTGTGCCAGGAAGCTTCCTTCCTCCTACTGCAAGTACTATCCAGGTGCAGTTGTTGCCTGAAATTCTTCCCTACCAGAGAGTATACGAACTCCCAGAGCTAGGGGGCCCGAGAGGGTGGGGTTACAAAAAAGCAGTTCAAAAGCTTTGAATTCACTGCAGAGTGGGCAAGTGTTACAAAGCAGTGAACTGGCAGTAAAAAAGAAAAAAAATTAATTTTATTTTAAAATCTAAAATTAGCACTAGAGATGTGATGGGAGGGTCACTAGAGCCCAGACAAAACTGAATAAACATGTCTGTAGACTTCCAAGGCTTGGTTCCATTCAGGAAGCAAACATTTGCTCCTGCAGACAGCGTGCAAGTCTTGTGATGTGAGTTTGTCCCACACACTGCTAGTCTGGATGCCCACACGCCACTGTACTCCTGGACACAAGCAGAACACACTGCTGTGGGGTGGGCACATGTGCTGAATACACTCCAGTGAGCTTGAATTAATTGGTTGGGCCACTCTAGACTGAGGTTGGTAGCTGTTGCCTCTGCAGCTCACTCCTGGTGCTCAACAGCACATCGCATCACGTATGACACTGCATGGGCTCAGTACACTGCTCAACGGCATCAGTGGGTCAACCCATCCCAGCTTTCTTCTGCAACTCCACCAGAACATCTCTTCCCTGTCCCTTATCTCTTCATTCACGTGAGCCCCAAGGCAAACATACCTTTAGTGCTGCCTCCTCCCCGGGTTCTTCTTCTTGGGGCTTCTCACTGGGGACAAGAGGACACATGAGGGATCTGTTCATTTAAAGACCAAAAAGTCTGTAAAGTACTAAGGGGAAAAAAAACTTGCACTAATTAGCATCAAAGCAATGGTTTAGTTGTGTAGGGAAGAAAGTCAGTAGGTCTACAGAAGTCCAGCTCCTTAATTACAAGGAATTCTGTCTTCCAAAGCTCTGGAATAAAAGGTATTACTGATGCCAAGGAGAATTCAAATTATGATCTTTCACAAAAGTCATGTTCCCCATTATGAATAGTCTCATATTTGGTGAGCTCCAGTTACACAGCTGAAGTTAAACTTGAAGTCAGCTGTGTGGTCACCTTGCACTTGGATTAAATCCATGATGAGAAAAGAGTCACACCAAAGCAGCTACCAAGCTAGTAACCCAGCATCACCGTTCAGCATCTCTAAAGTGCTGTAACTCTGGGCATCCAGTCTTACTATCCAGGTTGAAAACCAGAATCTTTTTTAATTTAATTAATGATGGAATAAGCCTCAAAATTATATGCATTAAAACCCCAGAAGAAGGGGGGAAACCCCCCCCCAAAAAAAAAAAAAAAATCACAACTTTTTGACTGCAAGACACTCACCTAGGCTTAGCTTTCATTCCTGGAGATGGAGTTTTGGACTGTTTTGCTGAAGAAGGCAAAGAAACTATAGCTTTAGCCTCTGCACTACTATGAAATCTTTATCTACTTTCACTGTAAGGCCCACAAAAGCAAAGCCTTCAGCATGTCACCTGGGTGACGCTGAACTGGGTCAGACTTTAGGAACTGAAGCCTGACCTGAGCCTTGTTTAGCATCTTCCAGGTCAGTTTGCTGGCTCACTGTAACCACGGCAACACCAGAGTTCACTGTTTTCTGCTCAGAGACATGAAACCATGAACAGGATGTACATATGACCAATTAAAAAAGTGGGTTTTTTTAGAAACAGATTTTCAGTGCCAGTCTGTGACAACAGCTGGACGACAGGTTCATCATTTTCCACACATAAAAACAGTCACTTTAGGCTGCACATAACTGATATCATGGGTTTCTCACAAAGGGCACCCTTACAAGAGGAAGTAAAATTTCTTTTTTTCTTTTTAAAGCAGTTTTGCCAAAATTGCAGCTCTGAAAGCATATGTTGGGCTGACTGGATACACAACAGTTTTCTTTGAAAGAAGCTTTTAGCCCCACCTATAAAAAAAGCAGAGTGGATAAGGGGGAAAAGGGGCACAAGGACTGTTCCACCACACACCAAACACTTACTGCCATAGTAGGTGTTAACCGCTGGCTGTTCTCGGAGGTTATGTTGTCTGATAAAGTCTCCATGTTTTCAGAATTTGAGGGATCTTTCCTCCTTTGTGCATTAGAAGACTCAGGTATCACTGCAGAACAGCAACCAGGGTGAGAATGTCATTGCAGTAACTGAACACACCTCACTACCTGCCTTTTCCATTATTACACTCATGCATAAGTTGTAACAGTACAACTTACTAGGCACGAACATCTCAAGATCATGTTTAATAGAACAAAAACAAGCATCTCCAAATTACCCAGTGCAGAATTGCAATGCTATATAAACAGCATCTTAAGCCTACCTCATCTAAGTCCCTCGTACTGTATGAATACATTGAAATGTATCATCTTATTGCTACCCTTAACTCCTAAGCTCTGAAAGACATTTGTGTCTGACTAAAGCAGTGGGATCTTCCATCATCTCTGTTGCCCTTCATTGAATGTCTCCCAGACACTGCAAAATGTTTCACTAGAGATTAACTACCTTCTGCCCTTTGTACTCCTTGATTGCTTCAAGTAGCAGTGCCTACCTTGTACCTCTGTGTGCTTTCCAGGGGACACTGATGAAGGAACTCCTAGCTCACCTGCACCTCCAGAATCTGGAGGACTACCATTCTAGCTCATTTAAGGTTGTAAGTGGAGGAAAATGGGAAGGACTACTGAAGAAGTTTCTGCCTCACATATTTAGAGTTGGAAAGCAGCTCTTTCAAGTATTCACCTGGAAAAATCTGAAATGCACAGTAACTTAGATGAAAGTAAAAATTTGTTTTTAATATTGTCACAGAAACAATGCTACCTATCCTAAGAGCTCTTCAAACTTGATTTGTTTCTGAGACAGTGGGTGGTAGCACTATAAAGAGCTATGAGTTCACGGCTTTAGGAGATGTGGAAATATCTGTCAAGCAAATTACACCACAGAGTGATACGCACAAAAAGTAATCACTCTAAAACCTGAAATACACCCAGTTTTGCAGCAAGAACAAATCTCAGCCTTCAAAGCTAAAAGATCACTATAGGAGAAAAAAAAAAAAAAAAAGTGCTACCTTCCAAATAATTTGATACCGAAATTGAGCTGAGAAAACATTTCCTGTTTAAGATCAATTTTGATCATGCACATCTCTTGCCTTTTTTGCTGAAAGTAGCTTTTCCTTAAACTGTAGGTCACAGCCATGGTGGGGATTTACAGAAGAATTTCAGAGAGGGATAAAAGGAAAGAAAGGAGTTACTTTCTCGTGTTCCTGTACAAGTACAGGCCTTAGACCTCCTTTGGGTCAGACACCCAAACATCACATCTGTACTTCAGGCTCTGAGCTCCCTCCACATCTATCATATTTGGAACGTAATTAAACTCAGCCAAATGATCCTGGAAGAAAACATCTTGCAGATGTTCATTGGCAACACAGGAAATGACACCCTTTGATGATGGAAAATCTAATGTGCCCAATTCAAAGAAATACAAAGCATTGGCTGTAGGCTGATGAGAATAAGCAAATAATGGCTATTCTGGTCCAGCTAAGAGCCTTTCCCTCTGTAAGGCACACAGATACATCTGTAGCTGGGGCACACACAAAGACAGCCCTGCAGCACAAGGTATTCACAGCAGCACTCACAAAGCCCCTGCACACAGCAGCGGGACACCTCCTGCAGAGCACAGCTGCTGCCCATCTTTACCTACAAACAGGGATTACAGGTGAGCACTTCTGCTCCCCCAGCTGCTCTTCCACAACAGCACCAGGCATCTCCAGGGCATCATCCATTCCAGGTGGGGTAAAGGGACTGGTGGACACCACTTTCTAGCACATCACCTTGTCTAGAAGAAACACAGGTCACCCCCCTGCAGGAAACTTTGGTAGATGCTGCCCCACCACATGCACCTCATTGCACAAAGAAGAGCTTATTAAATGCCAAGGTGCAAGAATTCATCCATCAGAGAACCTGTGGTTTCACGAGCACACTGATGCCACTGTCCCCTCTTGCAAGCAATTTCCCACAGGCACCTACACAGCATAGCTAAACCAGAAACCAGGCATTGAGCAAGCAAGAAGCGTGGACAGACGGATGCATTCCACTGCACCTGCAGATGGAGAAACACTACTGCACACTCTTGGCACATCAGTGAACAGCCAGAAGCCAAGATGTGCCTTGCAAGGCTGCCTGCCAGACACAGATCCAGGTCCTGTATCCCTGAGCAGTTCCCCTGCCCGTGCAATTCCAGCAGCACATGGCCCATGGTGCCCAGTCCTCACTCCCTCGGCTAGAGGGACTCAGCATCCGCCACGAGCACCAGTTACCAAGCTCACAAGGCAAGGAACAGTAGAAGATTGAGCTTGGGCATTACTTGTTTTGGGCTTGGGGTTTTTTTTGTTTGTTTTTTTTTTTCTTTTTTAAATGAGGTTAACTTCAAGCAGTGGACTGCAAGCAAAAACAATGATTTGAAAACTGAGATATTTAAATTTAATGAAATAACACAATAACTTAAAAAAAGTCACCTGCTTCATTCTCCTTGGCTTGGTTCCCAGCATGGACAGACTTCTCTTCAGTCTCCTTTATCTGTTGGTGTGAATTAATGTCACGTGAAAGTGATCTTAAAAAAGTAATCTTAATCTAGTAAAGTCAGCTACTTAGTAACAAAATCAACAGCTGGCAATTGACAGCAACAAGTAATCAGATGCTAATTGAGTTGATCATTTGGAAAGGTCTTGGCTCCTGCAAGAGCAAAGGACAGCCACCATATCATGGTTATTTACTGCCACCAAAGGTTTTTTGCAATCTTCATAACCTGTGGATCAGTCATGAGTAAAAAATTAACTATATTAACATTTGAGAATAAAAAGTGACACACATCCCCCATGTTTTTACATTAGCTTAGAAAAAAATCTGAGCTTTTCGAAGTACTCTACTCTTCATCTCAAAGTACCAGCTATAAAGTCAATATAAGATTTGCATCTTGCAGCACACCAATTCTCTTCTCCAGGTTCTTACATAACAGTTTGCTCGTTCTGTGCAATGTAACACTTGGAGCTATATGTAAGAGCATGTTTAGACTTCAAGTTATCCAGTTAAATGCCATGGGCTTTATTTCCTACTTTAGAAGCTCAGCAAAAGTTATAACACATAAAATCCATTAACCAATCAGTTTAACCTTCCAGCTTCTAAACCATAACTTTGAGTCTCTTGAAACTTCTTTCCTAAGATGCCTAATTTCTCTTGCAGGCCAAAGCTAAAAACATCTGTATAGAGTGTCATAAATCCACAATGGGAAGACAGATATATAATAAAGAGTCATGGAGAAAATAAAGAAACCACACAAATATTAACTCCAGAAACCTGAATGGTTTTGCCCAGTGTGAAATACAGTTTAGGAAAAAAAAAACAACCCTCATATTAAGAGCTTACCATAATGTTTTTATCTCCTAGGACTTTTTTAAGTACACTTAAGATTTCAAACTCGGCACTGAAAAACAGTTTGATTTTTGTTGCTTCTGTTTTGATAAGAACAACGGGTATCTTCATAAAAATTTTAACAATCTTTTGTCCACCATCCTCTGGGAAGAAAAAAAATAAAGGCAATTCAATCTGGTTTAGATCAAGACATACTTCTGTCAACCCCAGAATAACTGAATAAGTGCCTGGAATTTTTAGAACAGTCTCTTTTACATCTTGCCTATGCATTTCCAGTTACTCTGTTCACCCATTTCTTTCCCATGCGATCTTGATGATTATGCTGTTCCCTTGGACAGCTATAAACTGATACCTTAACCTATCTTGCTTGGGTAGGGGAGGGTAAGTTATTGCGCTCACTGGGCCCACACACAGTCCAACAAGCAGAGCTAGAGCAAGATGAATATCAAAGGGCAAGGCAAGGAGGGAGGAGAAGACATGGGAACACTCTTTGGTGATGGTGAGATTTTAGGCTGACTCTAGTTGTCTGATGGACCCACAGCCAGAGAGGATAATGTCAGTTGGAAAATCTTACCCTCCAGGCTGTAACTGCTGACAGCTTCTTTCGACAGCCTCACAGAGTCCCAAAGAGAGCCCTTTGAAAACCAAGGCCAACATGTCAGAAGGGCAAAGTGAGTGCCTACAGCCTTAGGCTAATCCCAAAGCCACCTGGGCCTTGCTGTTACCTCATTACTGTCCACATAGAAAGTCACACTTTCACTGCCAGTGTTGAAGTCAATCCAGAACTCCTCCAGTTTTTCATCTGATGGCTTTTTCACCTGGGGAAGAAGAGTGATATTGTTGCTCACAGAAAAGCCCCACAACTGCTGTATCAGTCTCAGTTTTCTTTGATGAGACAAAATTAGAAAGTGCTGCCCTACATATCTGTGTACACGTCTTGCAGAAATAAGAGTTCAGACCAAACTGCTCACCAAACCATACCCATGTCAGACACAGCTCTGTATCAGCCAAGGGAAGGGCAACACACCAATGCTCAAATGTTTGTGCCAGGAAGAGGGTGCAGGAGCTCTTTCTGTTTCTGAGCAGTTGAAATAATCAGAAACGGTGGAAATGGCTTCCATTTACATGCTGTTGATTTGACAGGACTGCCAGGAGTGGTGCCACAGCACACGTACTAAAGACCACTAAAGCAATCTGCAGGATCAGCAACTGTGACCTCTCCTACATGGGCATCAAGCTAATCTTGTTTTCTGGCACTCTGAGAACAGCTCTGCTGGAGGAATCAGCGTTGTCCTGTCCTCCTGTTTCTCTTTAGAGCTCTGTCTTCTGTCATCACCATGAAAAGAAGTGCTGCCTCTATCTTTTGGCTGATACAAAAGCAAAGTCAGCAGCTGTAAATTGGGAGCTAAGTGACAAACAAGCAAACTTTCCAACCAGAATAGAAGGTTATACTCTACACTTTAAGAAATTGAGCCCTTAAATTAAAAAGAGTGAGGGGGAAAAAATTTACTACAAAAATCAACATTTTTAGCAGTGGTAACAGTGTAGGGAAGGTGTCAGATCTTTAGTGGCTATTACCTCCTTTGTGTCAGCAAAAGCAGATATGCATGGAAATGAATACACTCTGGAAGAAAAGCAGACTTCACATGATACATTCAGCATCATAGTCTGACTTCAATGATTTTATTTTTCATAAGATTAGTATAGCCAGTCCTATTGTTCAAGAAATAATATATTTCTAAAAGTAAATTAAAATTGGAGAAGCTTAAGAGGCCATAGTATTTTAGTAGTGATGT
>JAWWLV010000088.1:64448981-64478682 GCA_035041135.1 Platyrinchus mystaceus
CCCACCTTACCTTCTTTCATTCCCAAGTCTTTCATTCAGTAGGTTAAGAAATTTTCTGCAGTCCTTCAAGACAAATGACATATTATTAAAAAGTCAGGCTACATTTCCTTTGCAAAAACTTATTCTGTTGGGCTGTGTAATCTCTACTCCAGTTAGAAGCTTTTAACTAGTCAATGTGATGCCAAAAGCCCCTGAGGAAGAAACTCTCAAGTTGCTACAAATGGTTGGCCCAACTTACTACCAGTAAGCCTTCAAACATAAACATTTATATTTTATTATTTATTATAAATTTTATTTTACCTTTTTTTGTGGGTAAAATGACTTAGAAGTAAGAGCTATTTTAACAATGTTTCATTTAATATTTGCTATATTAATAGAAAAAAACCAAAACACGCCATCCACAAATAATTAAATTACTAAACAACTTTGTGTATTTATAAAGTCAGTTTTGTAGGAACTTCTTACAAGGACATCCTGACTGAACTCAACCAAAACTAGCCCCTATACAGACATGTCAAGTATGTTGTTTTCAAAATAAGGACCCTCACCGTCTCAAATTCTCTATCCTTGATCTCTTTGAAAGCTTCAGCAAGATAGTTATCTTCAAACCAGTGGTGAACAAGGTCATCTCTCCATTTTTTTATCATTAACCTACAAAGTGCTTCTGAAAGGGCAACCTGGAGGTCATAATCTACACAATAAACGTAAGCACAGGATAAACATCATCCCTCTGGCATGAGAGACTGTTATAGCATTAATACTTGTGTACTTATATACCACACAGTCATATTAATCATCTAGCTTCAGTTCCACCTAGGAGAACTGTGGAGGGTAACAGCCAAGTGTCAGCTCCAGGCACCCTCAGCTCCCCCTGACTCAGTGAGGTCAAGTACGGAGCGCTGCAAACCACAACACACACAAGTGCACTGGGAGATGTTCTTGGGGTTCAGGAAGGGGATGAGAGCAAACACTTATCACTGACTCACTAGGAATAAGTTACATTCCATATATCATGGCAAAACTCTAGAAAGTGTTATTATTAGGAGAAAACCAAAAAGATTTCACTCAAGAGGCTATAAACCTTGTTAACTGAAGTTTGTCCACATTGTGGCAAAGCAATTCAAATTTATTTTTTAAGACTAACAGCCAGCATATTTTGTAAACACGTATGTAAAGCTGATCTAACTACTTTTCTACATACATCTATTTAGTTTGTCTTATTGGTTAATACACATTACGAATACCAACCAGAAAGAACTAAGGCATTGCTCCATTTACCAATTTTTATTAATATTTTCTCAAAGT
This sequence comes from Platyrinchus mystaceus, assembly GCA_035041135.1. Classification (NCBI taxonomy): domain Eukaryota; kingdom Metazoa; phylum Chordata; class Aves; order Passeriformes; family Tyrannidae; genus Platyrinchus; species Platyrinchus mystaceus. Next base: position 64,450,287 of record JAWWLV010000088.1, read on the forward strand.
ATTATCTGATTTTCCTCCCTAAAAATCAACTCTTGTCAGGTAAATAATTTAAATTATAATTCACCTACAATAAATAAGCAGATAAGGTAAAGCTGGAGAAATTCATAAGAATAACCACTAAATACTTCTTACCACCAACTTCCAGAATAGTTTTGGCAAGGTCTTTCCTGAAACAACATAATGTCACCAGTTAAAAGTGAAAATAACTAACTCCTATTGCATAGAAGACAGCACTTAGCTACAGGAGCTAGAAGAAAAACCACTTACGTGAGCGAGCACATTTCCTCAGACAGAGGGAATTTCTTTCTCTCTTCCCGTGGGACATTGTCAAGTATAGAGTTGAGGGTCCTCAAAGCCTTTCCCCCCACAAAAGAAGGGACAGAAAATGAAGGCAAATAATTCAGTATTATACATTTTTCACATTTTCTATCTAATTACACACAGTTGCATGCAAATGTACCTAATTTTCTCCTCCTAGTAGGAGTCTTACCTCCAGACGCAGAGCGCAGCAAAGATTTGCTTCTGTCACTAGCTGCCCTAGTTCAGGTAAAAATAAATTCACCAGATCTTTCTTCCCTAGAAAAATATTTTGAAAAGTTACAGCTAGAAATGGGCTGGTCTCCACATAAAAGACAGCTGAAGCAACTACAGTTTGTTGTGTTGGAGTAAAAATATCCCACTTCTAAGTTCATTTTAAAACAAAGATTCTAACCATCTAATCCTAGACAGAAAGGGAACTGTTAACTTCTATGTAAAAAAAAAAAATAAAGCTGGATATAAAATAATTACCCAGGTCAGCAGTTAATGTAAGAGGCCTAACCACAAGAGAAAATTAGAATTGTTATCAAAATTAACAGAGTAAACCAGTAAAGTACTAACCAGAAGATGCTCTTGCATACTCCGTTCCCAATAAAATAAGCTACAAGGACAAATAAGCACACATTACCTGGCCCACAGTGTACTGCTTTATTTTTACATGCATTGTGTGACTGGATGTTTGGGCACACAAATCCTTTCTGAAAGCATCTGCTTCTCTGCCCTAATGGAAAACCAGCTGCAGCCACAGACAAAATTTTGCTGCTGAAATGAATGACAAACATCCCTCTGCCTAATTCAGAAAGCTGAAGGAGTTACCATGGTTTTCTGTGGAGGTGGTTGTCTTCAGCAAGGGAAGAACATCTAAAGCCAGTACAAACAGATGTGGCAAGAATAGACCATCTAGCCTGAACCCCTTTCAGAAGCACCACTTACTCTGATCAAGTGAATTATTTGATGTTAAGCATTTAAGCAAGATACCACAGATAGATTTTTTTTGTTTTGTTTTGTACAAAACAAGGAAGCAAAGAGAAATGAAAAAAGGTTTTATGCTCTGATGTAAATGTTAATGAAAATTAACTGAAGAGAAATCAGGAGGAGGACTAAAAGAAAAAAATATTGCACAGATGTAGGAAGTGGAAGGGAGAAGAGAAAGGGGACAGAGTTCAAGCAGAATTATGAAACATACTCCTAAGACTAAGATACAGGATATCAAGGCATGGAAGGAAAAAAATACTGACCTTCATTACTGCATTTGCAAATCACCTGATGGAAACAGTAAAGGAAGCCTTCATTAACACACCAGCACCTAAGAACAGCAGTACTCAAAGTGCCAAGGCATTTAAGCCCCCCCCCCCAACTTTCAGAGGCTAAATAAAACAAAACACTTGTGTACCCACATCAGGAAAAGCAGGGCCACCTGATACAGGTATGTCACATAAGATGACCCTAATCATACAGGTTGGCATTATGCAGGGAGGGTAAAGGTAGCAAAGCGCCCACTTTCCTCAGGGATTTCAGCAGCACTTGAGAGTGCAGTGCCCACAGGTTCCCTAGGAAACCCACATCATGTCACTGTTCCCTTATTTTATTACATCTATGGGCTTATGAAAAAGCACATTTTATGTTTCCACACTACAGTACTAGATATATATCACAACATATATCTGAAGGTCTTGAAGTCCCTTGAGGAAAAATAAAAATAAAAGTTAAAAAACCTACAAACAAACAAACAAACAAGAAAACCCACACAAACAACAAAAACACACACACACACAAAAACCCACAAAAAAAACTCCACCACACATCTCCACAAAACAAAACACTTCATTCTCCACAAGAAAAGCGTGTGGAAGAAATGTACTGGGAAGACAAATAAATCAAATTCTTTTGGGAAAAAAAAAAATCGAATATGTCATACAATGTTGGTGTGGTTAGCAGAGAAAGAAGGAACTTTGATTCTGCTTAAATATCTTTTATCAGAACTCCTAAAGAGTCATAAACTTTGATACAAGTTCTGATGCATAAAGTGACACAGGTCCAGTAAGCTACAGACAACAACACTGGGAGGAACAGCTTGGGTAAAACACATTTGCACATAAAGTGCAGTTTAATGTTAGCAACTTGTGGTTTTCAAATGGAGCTTCAGCACAAAAGCCTTTATTTACGAAATGCATCAGAACTTCTTGAAAATTTTTCTGCAAAAACAAACATTTGGCCTCATGTTAAAAAATCAGAAAACACTGCAGGCCTTTAGCAGCTTCCCCCAGGTTGTGTCAAACCTCAGTCTGATGCCAGCCCGGAGCACACTCCTGGGCACTCCCCACCGGCACCATCTGGGCTGCACCCCAAGCTCACCCTTAGGGCAGCAGGTCCATGCAACTATTCATTTTTTAACTGGAAATTGTTTGTGAACAATGGCTTTCCTATCCAATATGGGCAACCCTTCTGTTCCCTTAATGTACATACATACCAATGCAGTGTCAAAGAAGTCTTCAAGAAGTAACATTAAAAATTTATTCTCATTTGGGTCGATGAGGGTCACAAATGCTCTTGCTCGTTCAAACCAAGATACCAGGTAAAAGTTAAAAGAATCAGTTAAAATCTGGGAAGAGGAGTTAAAAATCCTTAAACTATATATGTCTGCAGGACACTTTACAGACAGTTTTTTATTCTTAAAACTTGATTTATATACTGTGTCAAAAGCTACATGGTGTTAAGGAGCACAAATTTTGCTAGGAGGACATGAAAAGTGACATTCCCGTCTTCCCTCCCCAACCCTCGTTTTATCCTCCTTTGTTGTCCAAGGCACCTACTCTTGCTGTTCAGACACAATGCATGCTGCTAGTGGCACAGTAACTTCTATAGAAATTTCTATAGAACATCAATTCACAGCAAAATAAAGTTTTCAAATTTTTTCAAGGTGAATATTCTAATAGCTCATGGTTTTAAGTTTATTGCATAGCATCACATGTGTGGTGAAAAAGAAATCCATGCTTCATTAAGGTACAGAGCTCATATCAGAGAAACTTAATTAAAATATCTCTATAGAGGAATTTTGAGCAACTGTATCCCTGAAAAGCATAATTACAAGGCAGGATTACAGTATTTTCAACTGAGAACTCCTTGGTAGAACTCTGGTAATGGAGAGCATGTGTTAACTGTTCCCTGCTAGCTATGCTAGATCCAGGTATTACTTATCTTCAGCACAAGTGCATTTCTGCTACTACAAGTATTACCAGCTGAAATCAGTATTGTGCCATTCTGCCAGAAAATAAAATGCAATTGTAGATTAAATGCATCTGGTTTGCTACATATCTAAAAAGAGATCTTCATAAAGAGTATGTCAGGTCTTAAAATTATAAAAGCACAAACTGCTCATCAGTTCTATAACTAAAACTGTATTTTACTGGAACATTTAAAATGCATTTAGAAATTTTATGTCATTTCACAAGTGGGATTCATTAAAACTCTTCTTCTCCTTCCACTGTCAGCTTAAAAAAAAAAACAACTCAAAACCCACAACCCACTAAGCAGGGTAATAAGTGAAACCATAATATTGGCTGCTGCACCAAAAGCAGCCAATAAAAGACAGTAAGTATTATTTTCCCCATTGAGCTCATGCAATATATTTTAAAAAAATATATGTTTCTGCATGGCCAACAAGCCATTCTCTACTTTTCCCTTCCTTGCAGTTCTTTTTCTGATACAAGCAACTTTAAATCACATTAGTAATTTGCATATAATGTTATACTCATCTTTTGTACCAGTCCTTGCTCAACAAACAAACTCTTCTCTTTTTGGAAATCACTTTTCAAGTAGAGCTGAATACATTTCAGCAGCAGTGAAACATTCTGGAATTCATTCTTGTCCAGCTCCTATAGAAACACAGAGTGCTGTGCATCATTAGTCTGATACCATTGCGTATTAGGATGGTTGAGATTATTTATGATACTTGCCTTTCTCAGTGCTTTGTCTAGCTGGCTAAAAAGAGATTCACTGTATTTCTGGGGAGGCTCTACTTCTCCCTCTTGAAGCAGTTTGCTTATTTTCTCAAATCCTTTCCCCTTAAAGGCATCAGTGAGAAGTGATTCAATCTACAGAGGAAGAGGAAGGAAACAACTTGTGAGTAAAATAAACGGGTATTAAGATTGTTGCAGCACTAATTATGAGAAAATACTTGTAATGCTGTTTTAAAAGTTGCAGACTTTTTGTTTACTTGTTTCACTTTGTTTCTCTTATTTTATTGTTACATCTGCAGGTGAAACATCAGTCTTAATCTCCAAAAGAGACAGAACCCTTAAAACTGAGTAATCTGAAAAGATACTGAATAAGAAATTCCTTTGGTACACTCAGTTTGTAATTCTTAAGTGTCTCAAAACTCTTACAGTAATTTCTTCCCACTTATAAGGGAGAAGATGGAGTCTGCTGCACTTCCCATATTAAATTAATAAAAATTCTAGGTCATGCTGTAACCATTTAAGAAATGCACCTTTAAATATACATATATAACTATTTGTAAGATAAAGCTGAGGATGCATTTAAAAGATCCTTACATAGTCTTCTGCTCTGTCTGCCATATTGCCACTCACATCTCTATTCTGTTCTTCACTTTTTCCTTCCTTTAAAAAGAAGAGAAAAATACAGAAAACAAACCCTCCCCTCCAAAAACACCCCAAAACCAAACACTTATTCTGCCCAAAAGCTGAAGTCCACTTACTCAACCCATCTCTCCTAAAAGGCTGATTTTCCTTCCTTATTTTCCCAGTTGCAAAAAGCACCCCAAACGTCCAGACTGAAGGTTTCTGGAAGCCGCAGGGGAACCCCGCGGTCGTTCCCCGAGGGCACCACGGTGTGCCCGTCCCTCCGTGCCCGCTCCCCCGCAGCCCGCTCCCGGTTGTCCCGCGCGGGGAGCGGAGCTTACCTGGGCCATGGCTCACGGGAGAAGGTGCAGGGGCTGCTTCACACCCTCCCCACGGCCCTCGGACGACCGTAACCCGCTGCTGCTGGCTACACCTGCGTTTGGAGCGGAGAGAGAGCCTCGCCAGCGTTTCCCACAGCTCCGAGAGCGCTTCTTCCCCTGCCAGACCCCAGCACTGCGGGGGTGGGGAAAGGGGGGCAAAAAAAAGCCACCCCCTCATCCGCACTAAAAAGCGGCAGGTGTGCGGAACTTGGGCCGGGCCTCCCGCACCCGGGGATCGGCTTTGCAGCACTGACAGACGCCCCCGCTCGATCCGAAGGGTGCAAAAGGGGAGCCAGGAGCCTCAGGGGGGCTGCTCTCTGCCGAGGGGTGCCGCAGCCGGCATCTGCTGCTACCGGCTGGGGTTTACTGTGCACAGCTAAGGGTAAAGGCCAGTAAATTTTAGACTAGAGGGGATGGAAGCGAATGAGAAAATCATTCCGAACAGGTGGGATCGTTTAAAGAATGATAGCAGCGCTTGGCGTTCAACGGTTTAGTCTCTATGCTATTGTCCATAAGTATTTTTCTTTCTGTTTCTCAGACCAAAAATCAACGACTCTCCTCCCTCCACCCCCCTGAAGCCCCTTCCCGCCTAAAAATAAAGGAAAACAAAATAAACAAACATACAAAAAACCCCCCAAACAAACCAGAAAACCCCCAAAAAACCGCAAAACCAACAAAACAAACACGAACACCACAACCCATCGGCTATTTCTTCCAAAAAGAAAAAGGTAACAAAAAGTTATAACTTTTTCATAAGTTAAAATGTGCTGATAGTATCGGCAGGAGCTTTGCATTTTAAACCAGGTGTTATAGAGCACGGCGCGAAGGGAAAACCTGCCAAATAATGTTGAATTCGTTTATATCTACATCTACAGCAGATTATTCAGCTCCTTTATGTATCTCTTGGAGGCTTTTCAGCCTGCGGGCAGCTCCGAGCCGCGCTCGAAACCCAACATAAGGGGCGTCCCAGACGGGCGGAGACGGGTCCCTCTCTCATCCCCGTCCCTGCGGGAGCGAGCGGCAGAGCCCTGCTGCCGTCGGGTTAGACTTCCAGACCCTACTCAGTTTTGCCGAGGTCACGGCCCCCAGTGCCGGCGGGTGGATTCATGCCAAATACCCACGTCTATCCCCCATCACACACCCCCATGTAAGGGTAGGGAAACACGCCTGTGGGGCGGAGGGGGAGCGCAGCCCCTGCCCGCCCAGGTGCCGCAGTGAGGGACAACTGTGCTGCTGCTCCGCCTGCAGAACCCGCTGAGAACTCCCCCCCCACAACCAGGCGACGCCCCGACGGCATAAAAAAGAGGGAATCAGCGCCTATTGCCGTTTCTCGCCATGAAGCTCACCTGGGACATCAACGACCCCAAACTGCCGCAGGTAACAGGTGGGCAGGAGGGTGACAGAGGAAAGTCTTTGTCCAGCTATAACTTGGAGCTGGGCTACTAGGGAAACAGGGGAGCAACCTTCCCTCTGAGCAAAGCTTCATTTGATGTCTGCTTTATTTCTTCTGCACCTTTTCACCTTTTTTTTTTTCCCCAGTCCTTATGAAATGACTTGCAATAAAAATATGGATTTGATACACAGCTTCGGCCAGCTGTGTACTAAGTCCTAATATAATCTGTGGCTCACTTTGGCCAGTTTCCTTTTCCCTCTTCCTTGTTCAAGAAATGTTGACTAGAATCTTGAATTGACTGTTTTTTACTACTATAATCCAAGTTATCTAAATATTTCCTTCATTTGTTGATGTGATACTTTAATGGCAACAAGCACTCCAACTTCTGTCTACTTGTGAGCTTTAAATATTTTTTTTAACTTAAAAGTTTTTTCTTCTTCAAGTTTATTTAATTTCATGGTTTTTAATTAATTAAGTAAATGAACTAATTTAATAGTCTATAGAATGTCACAATTCTGTAAATGCTGGCAGTTTACTTGCATTCACTGACATTGCTCACATGTGGTATATACACATGTTAAATAAGCATTGCAGGAATGCTTTACTTGCACTGTAAATATTTACAGTTTAAAATCTTAGTTGTTCTTTCATTGGTCTAGTAATTACATTTTAGTAAGGAGCTCCAAAAAACCAGTGAAATCCAAAATTGAAATGTTCTCTTTTTTTATGCCACTATGCATATATTGAAACTATATTTGCAATGACACTTTTTTTTTTTTTTATTTCTGTTTCTTGGCAAAAGCCTTATTCAACTCAGATACAATCTAAGAAACCATTCCATAGCTAAAACTTCTAGTTTCCTGCCTGCAGGTGCATGGTCCCACAGTAAGGAGAATTTAATTGCAGACATGATCAGGGTGTTTTGCGTCCTGTCTGGGCACACTGGTGGCAGACCAGCTAGCAAGTGTTGGTAACCAGGCTGATGTCTTAAGCTGGGTAACCCCCCTGTAAAGAGGCACCTGTGACAACAGACCATGGAAAAAGTCTTTTTTCCTTGCTGTGTGTTTTGCAACAGGGCAAGAATATCGGCTTGTGATATGCTGATAATATTCTCTTGCTCTTCTCCTTGCTGCCTTGCCCCCTTACCCCACTTGCTCTGCTGCAGGAACCCAAGCACTTTGATGCCTTCCAGGAATGGCCCGATGGCTACGTGCGGCTCATCTACTCCAGCGAGGAGAAGAACGCGCAGAGGCACCTCAGTGGCTGGGCCATGCGCAACACCAACAACCACAACTGCCAGATCCTCAAGAAGTCCTGCCTGGGAGTGGTGGTGTGTGCCAGGAGCTGTGCTCTGCCCGGCGGAGCCAGGCTGCAGCTTCGCCCCGCCATTTGTGACAAGGCTCGGCAGAAACAACAAAGTGAGAGACACCCACAGAGAGCTGGGATGCCCAAGGGATCCCATTTCTTTCATCTGGGCTTGACTTCTAAACTGGAGTCACTCTTACTTGCAGGCAGACTAAGCCATAATTGCAAAAGACTGTGATTTATTTAAAAATTTTATCAATGTCTACTTGTAAATACTTAAGGGAAATGGATCTGAAATCCTTTACATCATTAGCATTTATGTCAAGTACGCAGCTCCAGTTCACACCACTCAGTTATTCTTGGTAGTCTATGTTGTGTTTCCTTGAACAACTTATTTTAATCTGAATTTCAGTGAAGTCTGATCATACTGCTCTTGAGCTCTGTTTACTCCCAGGAGACATCCTTGCCTTTAACCAATCTCTTCAGTTTTTTCTTTATCTCTGTTCACAGAGAAAGCCTGCCCAAACTGCAACTCAGCCCTTGAGTTGATTCCTTGCCGAGGGCACAGTGGCTATCCAGTCACAAACTTCTGGAGGCTTGATGGCAAAGCAATATTTTTCCAGGTAAAAATCAGGTATATTTATTATTTGTGCACATATATATAAATTATGTCTGTATGTAAAATAATATCTAGATACAGATTTCTTCCTACCCCCATGCTTTATTTTTTTTGTGTGTAACACTGAACATGGTGAGCACACTGGTCTGTGACAGAATTTCTCTTTAGTACAAACATGGCAAAAACAAATGAAACAATAACACTTGGCTGTCTTTGTAAAAACAGTACTTGAGAGTTGACAATATTCAATTTTCACTATAACATCACAATTGATGTCGAAAATTCTCCTGTTTACAGAACACAAATACAAACAAAAAGGTTATCTTGCACCCTGGCATATCTGACAACGGAATCTTTCCAAGGACCTAATACTTACTTTTTGTTAAAATAGATAGAAAAAAAATCTTGCTTAAATTGCAGGAGTTGAAACATGAAAATTCTACTTCATATGAAGCTAGCCTTTCAATTTTGAGGATTTAAAATCTTGCCAGAAAAAAAGAGAAAAAGCTAAAGACTTTAGAAAGCTAAAATCTGAAATTTCCTATTGGTTTGTTCTTTTTTTTTAGCAACATTAAAACAAAAACGTAACAGAAAGTTTCTGTTCCATGAGATTACATTCTCTGCCAAATGAATTTTTTCCCTGACCCACAGACAGTGAATTCTGTTCTTCAGTCAGTAAATGGAAGAAAATTGGCCATATTCCCAAATTCCCACCTGTATTATTCTTACTCAGATGTTCTGTTACAGACATGCAAAACCCAGAAGACTTTTACCATCAAAATAGTTGATACATCCTTGCTTAGAATTTAATTTCTGCTTGAGAAAGGACAATGTTTTAAAATGAATTTTAAGCTCCCTATTTTGTATTAGGGACTATATGTTGGTGCATTCAGACAAATGTAATGGGTAAGGACATGTAGAATATATTACTTCATCAGATACCAGTACAGTTTTGCTTACATAGATCTGCATATCCACAGGTGTTTCAATAGCAGAGCATCTTTGGATGGTTTTCTAGGGTATAATTTTCAGTCCTATTCATGAAGGTGTATTGTTTTAGGAGAATATTTGTCATCTTGTGGCATGAAACCTCTTTAAAGCCTATGTATATAAGCCTATGTATATAATTTTTATATATATACATTTATAAAGCAGAACTGAGATACTGTCTGCAGAAAAACAATAAAACTAAATGTATATGTTTTTCCCCTTGGTTCTAATTAACTATTCCTGAATGTCACAACATAGGTAATACTTTCACTCCTCCATCAGCTCTGCAGTCCTCATTGACTTCTCCCTCACTTTTTCCTTCTATCTACCCCCAAATCATGATTCATTCTATTTATTTATTTTTACATTGAATCCCTCCTTGTTGTTTAGTTTCCCCTCCCTCTTCTCTTGTACCAAACCACAGACCATGCTGTGGCTATCTCTCATATTACTTACTACACTTTCTCATCTCACCCCCCTCCCATTCACATCTAATTCTTTGTTAATCCTAAATAGGCTAAAGGTGTCCATGACCACCCCAGGCCAGAGAGTAAATTAGAGGCAGAGGCAAGACGAAGTGCAATAAAGAAGCACATGTCTTCTTATCATCATTCCCAGAAAAAGAGACCTCTAAACTCAGAGGTAAGTCAAAGTCATTAGTCAATTAAAAAGGTGACACAAATGAAGATATTTTTTTTAAATTTTCTTTTCTGAATTAGAAAGGTGTCATAAGCACGTACTGGTATATCCCAGGGCAAATTAAGATTTATACCATGCTACATCTGTTAATTCTGGGCAGAAACGAGCAACAGCACAAGTATTGAGATATACACGTGTGTGGGCAGTATTGATTCCTTAATCTCAAGTATCTACTTTTCCTTGTCAGGCAGGAAGGTACCATGACAGCAGTGGTTACACCCATAACCTACAGAATTTTCCCTGCATGGATGGCCAAGAAAGAGTTGGTATAATCACAGACACCAATTTTTCAGTTCCAGACCAGTCTTATCCTTCACTGCAGAACACAGACCTCTACAAAGCACCTTATGACTCAGCCAGCTTCCAAGAGGACCAGTTATCATCATACTCTAAGTGCCCAAATCCAAGGATCTACATGCCCAGGCCATGCAGCTACGAGTTTGGGGTTCCCACCTTTATAAGCTCCAGCCCTTACCCAACATTTTACAAAGATCTGACCAGCCCTGCCATTGATGCAGACCCCCTCAGTCTGAACGGGCCTCACTACAGCACTGTGACTACCCATGATAAGAGCTTTGATAACTCTAGCAGACATTACGGACTGAAACCAGCTTGGGGGAAAACTGGCAGCGGAGACCAGGGTGACTACGGACAGATGCAAACAACTGCTAACCACGCTTACTACAGCGGGGACTTTCCCTGCAGGTACAGTCCCAGCCCCGCTCCCATAGCCCCACCGTTGCAGACGGTCATCACCACCACCACCAAGGTGTCCTACCAGGCGTACAAGCCTCCTGCACTGAAATACAGTGACAACCTCTGTGACATGAAGAACCTCCAGAGCTACACCCACGTGGCAGAAAATGTCTCTGGCGCTATCTATTCGGGGATGAAGATTCAGGAAGACTTTGGGATGGTAAAGTCAGCGTTGCTCTACCAGCATGACTCCATCCCCACAAAGCCCAAACCAGCTGAGAGCATGGAGAGCTATCGGTATGGGCTCCTGCTGGGCAACAGCTATGCTGAGCATGAAGGTCAGACCTTAAGGTTTGAGAGTGCTGAATATTGATTAGACGTTGCCTAAATGGCAAATACATGCAGGTGGGAAAATACATTATTGGGCTGACCATGTGGATGCTAAGCCCAGTGGTTTGGGATTTGAGGAGTGGTCAGGAAGCAGTCCATCACAACAGGATTTTTCCCCAAAAGCGCCTTTCTGGAGCTGTGCTGAGTGAAGTATATTTTGCACGAAGTTTCAAACCAGCCCCACACAATCTCTAAAATGGCACAAGGAGCTGAGCCCCAGACACAACTGGGAGAAGGCAACGTGGAGGTGCAGCAAGTCTTCTCTGGAAGACAACAGTCTCCTTTGACAGCAAGTGCAATCTGCTCATAGCTACAACTCCTGCCAGATTCCTCAAGGTTTGAGAGCAAACAGTCCATCTGTAAGAAAGAAAATGCTAATCAGGGAATGGAAAAAAGATGAAGGAAAGTGGCTATAGATTATAGTCAACTGAAAGAAATGGCAGGAAAAGAAAGAAATAAAAGAAATGAAAGCAAGATAATTTGCAGAATAATTCACCTAATGGGCCATTTATCTGCTGTGATCCTTTTGATGAATGGAAAGACCAGCTAAGTTTCTCTGAAATAAGAAATGGAAAAACTGAAACCTGAGAAATGAAACATGCTGACTTCATGTTGCTTTTTGATCCCCTGTATCAAGAGTACAGACTGTCCAGTCTATATGCAAAAAGGACAGCCCAGCACAGCCACACCAAGAACTGATCCCCTCAACCTGGAGACAAGAAGGCTCAGATAACTCCCACCAAGCATGCTCAGCATCACATAGGTGTCAGGGTTAACATACATGGTCTTGAAAACCATTTGCAGTGAAAGTGCTTTTTGTCTAAAGGAGTTTGGCAAACTGATCAGCCCAATACTGCACAGGTATTGCTGCAGAATTCACTTTATCCATGAATACAACTCCATCCTGTCAAAAAATGCAATATCCTACCTGCTTAGCAGTTCAGGTCAGTGTTGAATGTACCTTCCCTAGCACCCTTTCTGCACTCCATCTCTATTAGGTCTTTCTCCCTTCTCCAAGGGACTTCTAGTCATTTTTATTCTCTGCAATCATAGCTGCCCATGACAGCACTGCTCTGGAAATGAAGCAACCAGAAAACAGAGGTCAGAAAACAAAATCTCCAGACACTCCAAACTAAACAAAGAAAACTTAAGGAAATGCCTCCCTAAATTCTCAGCTGAATGAACTAATTCTTCATTAACCCATGAAGAAATAAAAACAGAGGAGCACTGTTGGTTAAAAAGCTAGATATTTTGAAAGTTGACTAGTACTGGGGAATAGAACCTGCACCCAAACTGTGTGTGCCAAGCAAGGGAGCTAAGTAGACACAGGGGGTTGGTCAGGGTTAAAATATTTCCTCTTGGTATCATTATTATTAAGTTACCAGGTGTCTTTAACTTCCTGGAGACTCAGTTTTGGGTTTTGGGGTTTTTTTTAAATGTTTGATGTATATTTTTGCTATGTGTTGAGTAACAGCAAGCTACTGTATTCTTTCAATAAATGTGAAATCATTGTTAAAAACCAAGCAGCATGTAAACTAATGTGAGCAGCTGGCTAGTTAGAGTTATAAGGTTCTGTGTGTTGAAGCCATCATTAAGCTGATAAACTTTACTTGCAATGCACAGTGTACAAATAACTGAGTTTTTAAAATAATTATTTTTGATGTAGAATATTTTCTTTCATTTTGTAATTTTGTGAAAGCAATGCGTTCAGTCTGACATGTTAAATTGAACCTTGCAGGAGTTTAGTTAACAGCATCCTGTTTCAGCACTGGATTGTTCAGCACTTTAAAAATTCAAACCACATGAAGATGGAATTCAGAAAAAGACTAAATTAATTCATGTACGGCAAGTTTGCCTTATCTTTTAGTGTACTTGCTGTGTATCTCACTTGGCTTTTGTTAAACTCTTACAGCAATTCTTCTACCTGGTGTTTTAAATCGCTGATCAGAACAGATTCAGCTGAACAACATCAGTTGTTAGCCCATATACTAACCTTAAAAAATAATACTGATAATTTAAAAAATGGTGGTGGTGGCGGGGAGGAAGTTTTCTACCCAGAAAGAATGATGAGACTTCTAGAGTTTAAGATTATATAACACACAGAACTGAGATTTCTCATCTGTATGCCAAATTATATTGAGGCAATTGACATGTAGAATAAAAGTCCCGACTTACAGCCTTATAAGTTTAAGAGAAAAAAAGCATAAGAGTAGAAAAATGTAAAAGAAAATGACTAAAAAATCTGGAAGGATTCACAGCAGATGTGAAAATTGAGGAAAATTTCAAAGGTGTAAATTGCTACACTTTATATTGAGTTTAGAGGAGTTAGTCAACCACACTCAAGCAAAAGTTATTAAAACATAACATGTTATTAAAACATTCAGGCAACCTGTAGGAGTTGTGTGCTGTTTATATTACTGGTATAAAACTCGTCACTGTAGCTGTATGCTTAAATCATTATGCTATGCAATTAAACACAGCCTTTTAAGAGAACTTTGTACACCAGTAAAGAAAATGCAGCTGTTTGTGTTAAGATGTTACTTTTAGGGTGTGGATTTATTTCTAATAAACATGACAGCTGTTTATGCACAGTGAAAAGCTATGGCAGTGATTACCTTGCTTCATCATCTGTAGCACTAGAACAAACAAAACCACTCTAAAGGTTATCGCAGTCTTTCTTCACTTTGCTCCCTTTCATGTGCAACTGTCTGGGATGCGACATCTGTATGTGACCTTTTTCAGATAGAAGATCAGATGGATAAATGTGGTGCTGTAGACAGTTTTTTCTTCAAAATACGTAAATGTAAAGGCAATGTGAGCTTCTGTAACAAAAAAAAAAGCTGAAATTGAAAGCCTCCCTGTAGGTTTACACAGCTGCAGGATTGACTTTAAAAGCATGTTACTCAGGCAAAGCAGGATTCTGAAGCAAGAAGCGCTCCCTTCAGTCCTTGAGTAAGCATCTTCTCTTCCATTAATTGTTCCTTTCAAGGGGACCTTTCAGGTTTCTGGTCCTGCCTTGAGCACACGAGAGGAGCCCCTTGCCAGCCCGCATCCTGTACTGTGGCAAACATCTTCATCTAACAAATTCCTGTTGTTATGGCGAAGTCACAGAGGGAGTGGGGGGAAAAGGTGCTTTCAAGCCTCAGCCTCCTGTGGCTCTGGCTTCATATGAGTTACAAGGGCCCTACTGAGGTAAAGTACCACCTGTCCCCATATGCTAAGGCTGCCCTTTTTACCAAAACAGCAGCCTCTTAATGACAAAGTTTTAAAGCACAAGTGTTGAATGGATGCCTCCCAGAGACAAGAGGCTGCATGATAATAACCATGTACCCACCAAATGCAGGCATATGTCACACGTCTGACAGATGCAAATATATGTGGGCATCTTTTCATGGTCCCATCTCCTCCTGGTGGGAGGACAGAGCCTGGCACACTGTTTTGCTCTGCATCCAGTCATGCCAATGACCTCTGGTGAGAGTTTGAGCAATTTGCTTAGCCCTCGCCCCTCTTCTGAAAGCAAGTTACCTCTGGGCTTTTTAAATAAGCTACATGCTACAAACAAGGCATGAAGGAACTTGGGTGTTTTGGGCTTATTGTACTTGAAGTAGCTCATTTCCTTGTTTTGGGGTACAAACTATCATCTTTAAAGACAGAGACACTCCTCTGAGCTCCAGGGGTGGAAACCACCAATGTAACAGAGTAGAATATGATTTGAGACTTTTTTCTTCCTGGAGATCTTCTGGGGTTTGTCCTGGATTTCTAGGTTTTTTCTTCATGCCTTTTTTGGGGGGAAGCTATCTAATACAACCGATACAGCTTTCACAAAAGTAGATCATGTTTCCTGAGAGACATCATTCAGCAGGATGCCCAATGCAGCTCTAGGGGTTCATTTAGGAAAGTTCATGTCATTCCCACCCTTATCGGTAGAAGTCATATGCAGATAAAAAGAGGAGAACTGAGACATTTGGTGTTGGAGTAGCTCCTCTCAACACACAGAGCAAAAAGTTAGTCCAGGCCTGTTAAAATCTCTCTGCCTTGTGAGACTGGTGTACGGTGGTTATCGATGGCTGGATTACTGCCTTTGGAGTTCTAGCTGTACAAAGGAAGTATCTGCCTGTCACTCACAAGCAGAGGGCAAGTGAACGAGGTACTGTTTAGGTAGTGCTAGAGCTGAGACTGTGCAAAATGGAGAGTGCATTTCAACACGGCACCTTCATAGGCTCACGAGTCCACATGCAATACAAAGATCAGTGGGATGATACAGGTGCGAGTAAGTATCACAGAGAAACATCACTCGTTTGGCTCAAACTCATTCAAACAAGCAGAAAAATTAAGTTTACACAATCCCTATCAGCTTCAACATGCATGCTGGCACTTGTGATGGTGTTTGGGAAAAGCCAGTTTCAGCTATTTTGGCTGGCATTTGAGCAAAGCATCAACACCTTTAAGGACCACAACCAAAGAAGGTTCTTTCAACAGAAAATTAGCAGTGAGTCTGCTTCTGTTGTTTTGTAAAACAAGCAGGGAAGCAGGTGCATGAGGATGTTCTCAGAGGTCCTTTAGCAGGGCTCACAAATACCGCTGTGGTTCCTGGGTCTCTTTGTTCCAGCCTGTTGTCTTTCCTTCAGTTTCCTGGTTCATGGCAAGAGCACAGAACAGCACCTCTCTCCTGTCTTCATGACAAAATGAAGTGTTAAGTGACTGGCTTGCAGTGCTTGTCCTGCAACTCCACACCATGTGTCAGTCTAGCTTAAACACTGGCAAGTTCTGTCTACAGCTGTTCTCTCTTCATGCGTGTGAAATGTTGGGGAGCATTACAAAACGTACCAACAACTGACAGACACAAGGTCCCGGTAACAGAATTTAGACTGAAGTGTTTCTTTCACCTGTGCAAAACTAATTCAGAAATTATTTAAACATCAGACTCCTTGCTTGTGCAAGATCTCTTATAAGTGGCTGTAATTAGACTAGAAATGCTGAATAAGCAACCAAAAGCATTGTCGTTTTTGTCAGTGACTTGGACAGTGGGATCAAGTGCACCCTCAGCAAGTTTGCCAACAACATCTAGCTGTGTGGTGAAGTCGACATGCTGGAGGGAAGGGATGCCATCCAGAGGGACCTGGACAAGCTTGAGAGGCGGGCCTGTGTGAGCCTCATAAAATTCAACAAGGCCAAGTCAGTTGGTTAAAACATGGCGCCAATAACACGCAAGGCGCTTGTGGGTTTGATCCCTGTACAGGACATTCATTTAAGAGTTGGACTTGATGAGCCTTGTGGGTTGCTTCCAACTCAGAATATTCTGTGATTCTGTGAAGTGCAAGGTCCTGCACCCAGGTTGGGGCAATCCCAAGGATAAACACAGGCTAGGGGAGAATGGATGGAGAGCAGCCCTGAGGGGAAAGACTGAGGGGTGTCAGTTGATGAGAAGCTCAGCATGACCCACCAGTGTGAGCTTGCAGCCCAGAAAGCCAATTATATCCTGGGCTGCACCAAAAGCAGTATGGCCAGCAGGTCAATGGAGGTGAGTCTGCCCCTCTGCTCTTGTGAGACCCCATCTGGAGCGCTGCATTCAGCTCTGGGGACATAAGAAGGCTGTGGATCTTTTGCAGCAAGTCCAGAGCAGGGCCATAGAGATGATCAAAGGGCTGGAGCATCTCTCTTAAGAAGACAGGCTGAGAGAGTTGAGCTGTTCTGCCTGGAGAAGAAAAGGCTCTGGAGGGACTTTATAGCACCTTGCAGTATCTAAAGGGGGCCTGCAAGAGAGCTGGAGAGGGGCTTTCTATATGGGCACGTAGTGAGAGGACAAGGGGAGAATGGCTTTGAACTAAAAGAGGATGGATTTAGACTAAATATTAGGAAGAAAGTGGGAGGGTGGTAAGGCACTGAAATGAGTTGCCCGGAGAAGCTGTGGATGCCCCATCCCTGGAAATGTTCAAGTTGGGTGGAGCTCTGAGCAACTTCATCTAGTGAAAGGTACCCCTTCCAAGGGCAGTGAGGTTGTAACTAGATGATCTTTAAGATCCCTTCCAACCCAACCCATTCCATGATTCTATGAAATTGGGTGGCAGCATGAGAGGAGGAAGAGGGATCCCATCACTAGGAAAGAATGACAGTCATGGGACATTGCTAAACTGTAGAGTGAGGACACAAGGGCAAGGAGGGGACGCTGCTGTTGTATCATTTCCACTGGCAGTGGAGAGGTACTTCCACAGATGTAATGTACACATGTAATAGTGTTCAAACACATTTTTACTGGTTACTGCATGGTTCAGTGCTTTCCTACGTACAATCAACTCCTGCTGAATCTCTGCCTGAGATAACCTGTGGTTATGGCACCTTCTTTCTCATGTCCACATCTCCCCTTTGAACTTCATTTTACCTGGCAGTCACCTCTGATGTTTTATTTCAGTAAAGGAAGCAGGCATATTTTGTTTCAGAAAATATAATGTTTTCTTGTACTTTCATTTCAGCAAACTATGTGCAAGTGGTTGAATCCTCGGGATTCCAGAAAACTGATTCCCGTAGCCCCTTGTTCCACCCAGTTGACTTGAGGTAGAATCAATTAATCTGTCAACAGTTCTTAAACCATCACAAAGTTACCACACCAGTTAATGAGGGAGAGGGGGAAACAAAAATATAACAAAAACAAAAATATAATGAAGACAGCTTCCCATTTTTGCTCAGCTTGGTGAAGCAGATAGGAATCTGAATTTCTAAAACAATTTTCTGCCTTTCCCTCCATGGTGTTACTAGTAGTTATTGTGTTGAAATAATCTCCTCCTTTTCTTGCCTCTCACTCTCAAAAACATTAAAACATAGGAAGTTCAAGCTAATGTTAAGAATTGAAGCTTAAAACAAGACTTCCCTGCTAAAAGTACTCTCTGACTCAGACACTAAATATGCAATTTTTATCAACCATGCCTTCTGTAGACAGTGGAGTGGGCAGGTTACAAAGGACAGTGAAGAAAGTTCATTATTATTTTTGTAATAGAAATATTTATGTTTTAGAATACATACAGCATTCAAAGTTTCTCCCCTGCATCTGTATTAGCATTTTAATAAATGGCTTATTATAAATAATAATAGTAATAATAAAATAAATGCTAGGGAGAAAAAAAATCCCTCAGGTTTCATTACAGCTATGAATACAAGAGGTGGGAATTTATGTACAAATGCTAACTACGCAGCAGCTTAGCTGATGGCTTTATTTCAGAGAATCATAGAATCACTGAATGGTTTGGGTTGGAAAGGGATCTTTAAGATCACCTAGTTCTAGCCTCCCTGCTATGGACAGGGACACCTTCCACTAGATCAGGTTGCTGACGAACCCCACCCAACCTGGCCTTGAACACCTCCACGGATGGGGCATCCATAACTTCCTTGGGCCACCTGTTTCAGTGCCTTACCACCCTCATGGTAAAGATTTTTTTCCCAATATCTAACTAAACCTATCCTCTTTCAGTTTGAACCCATTCCCCCTTGTCCTGTCATTACACGCTCTTGTACATAAGTCTTGCTCCATCTTCCTTGTAGGCTCCCTTCAGGTACTGGAAGGTTGCAATTAGGTCACCCCAAAGCCTTCTCTTTCCCAGGCTGAACAATCCCAATTCTTTTAGGCTTTCCTCATAAGAGAGGTGCTCTATCCCTCTAATCATCTTGGTGGCCCTCCTCTGGACTTGCTCCAACAGGTCGATGTCATTCCTGTGTTGGGGACGCCAAAGCCGGATTGCAGTACTCTAGGTGGGGGTCTCACCAGAGCACCCATCATATATTTAATATATAATTACCATTACCATTAACAGTAACGATAGCGAAGACAGTCTGAAAACGATCTCGGGTACCACGGTGCCACCTTCAGGGCGCCCGTGACGTGGCTCTCGTCGTCACGCCCAGCTCACATCACGCCGTGCACCACTCGCTCCCCGGTCCATCCCCGTTCTTCCCCTGGCGGGGTTCGCCCGCTCGCCCACCCACCCACCGCCGCTCCGGCCGGGATGCTGCCCTGGCGCCCCGCCTGCCGCACCCCGTGACCGCGGCGAGCGGGGCGTTGCCGGCGGCGGGTCCCGCCCCGGCCGTCGCCGCGGCGACGGGGGCAGAGCGGCCCGGCCGGGAGAGGCGGCGGGCGGGCAGGGAAAGGGCCCGGTGGGGACCGCCCGGTGGCACCGCCCGCAGCGGCGCCGTGAGTGCGCGGCCGCGCTCGGGGAGGGTGCCGAGAGGTGGGTCTCCTCGTCAGCCGGGGGCTGGGCCGTCTTGGGTGTCCTCCGCGGGATGAAGGAGGTGCCGGGTTAGGCTGGAGCGGGAACAGTCTCAGGGGCTGTCATTCATCCCTGAAGAGGACGGCTGGTCCCGGCCACCAGGCTGGTTTGGGGCGGGCCGGCTCGCTGGTGGGCTTAACTCGCGTGTATAGGGAACTGCCCTGCTGTAGTGCTGGGGTTGGGAGAGGCGGCGGTGCTTTGGGTGTGGAGCTTACAGAGACGGGGATCCTGCCTGGTTTGGCTTCAGTAGGTCAGGTCCGGGCCTTGATGGCCTGAAATGCCCAGGGTTAATGAAAGGAGGTGAATTTTTATTTGGGAGAACCGGGGTGAAACTTGCAGGCTGGATGGTGCTGAGTTGCATAGCCTGAGTGAGCGTGAGGAGTGCTGTGCTCTCCTCTCTGCTGTGTGTGTGTGTGTGTGTAATACTCTCTTGGGAGGTGACTGAATGTCAACAGATGAAACTAAAGTGGAAAAAGACATTTGTTTCCATTCTCAAGACTGAGAGAGGGATGTCATTAATGCATATAAATATCTCAAAGGCAGGTGCCGAGAGGATTGTGCCAGACTTTTTGGTGGTGCTCAGTGACAGGAGGAGGAGCAGCAATGGCCATAAACTAAAGCACAGGAAGTTTCACCTCAACATGAGGAAGAACATCTTTACGTTGAGGGTGGCAGAGCACTGGAATAGTCTGCCAATGGAAGTCTTAGAGGCTCCCTCTCTGGAGATATTCCAAACCAACCTGGACGTGTTCCTGTGTAACCTGCTCTAGGTGACCCTGCCTTGGCGAGGGGGATTGGACTAGATGATCTTCAGAGGTCCCTTCCAGCCTTAACAATTTTGTGATTCTGTGATGTATTGAAACTTACGGTGATGTGGAGATGCTGAAAGATGAGTAGTTCATGTTCCTTCTCGGCACTGTGCAAGGCTGGAGACTTCAAGGTCCAGCAGCACTGAAACCATTGCTGTCCTGAAACTTGCTGTAGTGCTTACTGCATCACGGGAAGAGGTTTCATAGGGGTGGGAAAAGGTAGCCTTGCTGGCATGGATGAAACATCCTGACAAAGTTGTTGTGAATCATTTTGGTTTGAAACCAAAGCTGGTTTGAAAGAAAGCAAGGGGAAATACTCAGAGCAAACTTGAATTCTTCCTTTTTTATGTGCCCCATCCTAAAGGCCTGATTCAAACAAATGAAACAATATACTAGACTTTTGAAGAGACTTTTAAAAAAATTTTATTTAAGACAGTCTATTTAAAAGTACAAGTATTTACTGTCCATGCTATTGACTTCTTTCTTGCAGCTGAGAGTCAGACTTTTAAATAACTGCTGGTCTTTGATTAGAGTAATGGATTTGCGGTTAATCTCTAGAACTGGATCCACCTGTCACGGGATCTGATTACTGTCAGCTTTAGTAATATACAGTCACTACCAAGAAGGTCCTTGTAGCAACAAATTGTTTTTTGTTTAGTGGTTGAGTTTAGGGGTTTTTTTTCACTTTTAAAATTTGTATCAGCATTCATTCTGTACTATGCAGCACTGCCGGTTTTGATCATTGAGAATAGTACTGTCCTCTGCGAACAGTTTTGGAGATTTCGGGATTATTGTAAACAGGTTGGTGAAATTGAGTCGTGGGTGTTCTGCTTATCTGTGTGGGAGGTCTTTGTTGGGTCATATGTCCTAGTTTCTATTATTTGAGAGTGGCCTGTTTAGCATGCAACTGTGAAATGGTTGGTAATGCATAGTACTTGTACAGAAGAAACGCAGGTGATTTGCTGCTATTCATTGCATTTTGAAATGTAATTCAGACAAATAAAACAATTTAAAATTGTTGCTAGTGCTTAAAGCACCATTAATATAGTGAAAGTTTTGCTTAAATAACATTAGTATAGTAAAAGTTCTGCTTAAATTACTTAGTATTTGTTCAGATCCTCTAAATTTACACAAATTATAGATTCTGTCAAGCTATTGTATTTTGTCCTCTAGTTGTCCCTTGCTTTAATCCTTCCTTAATCCTATGTGAAGAGATTATGCACAGTGTGTCATTAAGAGTATAAAACAAGCTGTTGTTTAGAGTAGGATTTCTCTTTCCAGGTTGGTAGCTGACTATTATGACAATTTTACATTTTAGAGCTTCATATCACTGGGGAAATAATAGTATAAGAGTTAGAATGGGAAAGGCCACTTCAGAGGCTTGTGTTAACCAGAAAAGCTAGACTGAGCCCTTGCTTTTCCTCAGGTTGGTAAAACAGAGAAAACTGAACTGCAGATTTGAAAAAGACAATATAGAGAGACCACTGAGAAAAAAATTCTCACCTAAGCTGGGTACATGTAGTTTAAAGTGCAAAGTATGCAGAAGTCCGTAGTGAAATGTGAGTCTCTAGAGCATTTAGGTTCTAACTCATTGTGCTCTGTAACTCCAGTAAAAGTGAAAGAAGCCCCTGACCCTGATGTCAGATCAGGCTGAAAAATGCAAGTGCTTGGCAGCCTCATTTGTTCTATTATGGATGGGTGGTGGCAGTAAGTTTTGCAGGACCCAGTGCTGCCTTTTTTTGGTCAGCAAACCTCTGTCACCCTCCAGCATTTCTTACAGACTACAGTGTACCCTAACATTGCTGTAAAATTGGCTGCTTAGTGTCCAAAGAACCGTGTCAGGTTTTTTAGGTACATGTGTATGATGGATGTATTCTCTTAAAGGCTGGAAAAGAGCTTATAATCAAGTGTGATACCCGCAGTCCATTTTTTTCCCACTGCATTTGGCTAGTTTTCATTTGATGATGTCTCACTATAAGAGTTCCATTGTTTGCCTTTTTTTTGTAAACTGTAAGTGCCAAGACAACTCTTTAATGAGAGTTGTTAGTGGAATGGCCTAGCATGCATCATTGTGGTGGTAGGTATGACACTACATAGACACTGTTACCAGGGTATGTAGTTTTCACACCTTGTTTTGTGCATTTCCATAGAGTAGATCTGACACTTCCATTTGATTACTGAAGGAATGTGTTGGCTTTTCTATAATTTACTTGATTAAGTGTTTTTGTGCCCTAAAAATTACCATATACAGGAGAGAAGGAATAAGGAAATAAAATATATTACAGAACAGAAAAAATGCACGGTTGGGTCTGTGATGTATTTTATTACACAGAACTTCTCGAGGGGAGAACTACTTTATGTGACGTTGTTTCAAGGGCACATGCCAAAATATTAGAATTGGACAAAAGGAATAATTGTAAAAGCATGTGATTAATATATACTCCAAAGAAAATTACTTGGAAAGCTGGTAGGATTTAAGCACCGAAATTAGAGGCCTTAAAGGTCAAAACTTGAGATTTGTGTCTAGATCTTGGTATGTTTATTGCAAATACAGAGGTTTTCATCTTGTTTTTTTTTTTTTTTTTGTTTGCTTTGTTAGAGAGCAAAAGATTGAAATGAAATGCGTGCAAATTCTCCAAATTTTTAATGTAGCTTCAGGAGTTCAAGCTAGGGCCTTTATCAAAATATCTTTGGGAGACATTGCTAAATCCCCTCCAAAAAACATGCCTTAAACAATGTACAATGATATTAGTTGAAACAGAGAAACACAGGCACCCAAAACTCGTTACATTTAAGTTTGCGTGATGTTATATGCCTATGTGTACCTATACACAAAATGCTTATTACTGGAGTAAAAAAATAGCCTTGTTGAAGAAATGGCAATATTGAAGGTATTAAAGACTAGACTGTGTGTAGGCATTTTGGAGAACGAGATGTAAAGCTGAACTCTGAGAAAAAAACAATAGGCTTAAATACATGAAAGTCCAATTTAAAATCCAGTTACAATTTGAGATGTCTATGATTGTTACTTTTTGTTAAATCAGCTTTTTAGCTTTGTTTCAGAATATGCTATTTATAACCAGAAATCATATTTTACTATAGTGATGGCTTTGGAGGGGAGGTGTAGCGGGGGGTGTGTATAAGAACATCTTTGTATTTTTCAATGCCAAAGTGGTGGTTGTCTGGTGCAAGGATTATAGACTGAGACGTTCACTAGGTCACTTGTTACTGGCATCTTGACAGATGATGTGAGATTCCTTCCTGGTAACACAAGCAATAAGGAGTAACACTGTGTGTTACAACTGCTCTGAGGAAGTAGCATTTCAACTAATAATAGCTTAGAAACATTGGTCTGTTGTCCAGGCAGATGTTTCCTTTTACACAGAAGGCTAGTCTACTTGAGAATGCATTGTTCACACTCCTGAGAGGCCAATTTTACTGTTAAATTTTGCCAGGCCTGTAAATCTCAAGCCTGAGGCTTGTTATCGGCTGAATTTGAGTTCCTTAATCTGTTTGGACAGGTCAGCCTGTAGCTAATTCTGGCATAAGGCTAAGGAGTACAGAGTTGCATGCTGAATTCTGCATCTCCTATAAAGGTAGGCTGACTGTGTGCTTCATTGACTTGAGCTATATTTTGTGTTTTCAGACAACAGAGGCAAAAGGTAGAGATAACGCTGTTACTCGGTTAGCATTCAGTGGTTTGCTTGTGTATTGGCATTTGGGTTATGGTGAGTAAATGGTACAGTGATAGGTTGCTAGTTTTTCCTAGACCTGCCTAAAAAAGTGGATGACTATTGTGAGTTTGCCTGAGTGTCTTAATGTCAGTTTTTAGGATTGTGTCCAAAGTGCAGCCAGTGCTTGGTTGGAATTTAGGATTTGTGCATAGGACCTGTGGCAACCGGCCTTCATCTGGTGATGGTATTGTGTATAACGAAAGCTGGGGTTCAGATTCAAGCTTGGATCAGGATTCAAATTAGGATTTATATATATTCAAAGAT
Organism: Platyrinchus mystaceus; assembly: GCA_035041135.1. Lineage (NCBI taxonomy): Eukaryota > Metazoa > Chordata > Aves > Passeriformes > Tyrannidae > Platyrinchus > Platyrinchus mystaceus. The sequence continues at coordinate 64,474,719 of JAWWLV010000088.1, forward strand.
GATGATTCAGCATTGCTCAGTGTGAATTCTTTTCTGAATGACATTTAGTCTTTCATACCAATGCATGTGAACTCTATACTTCTCTCTGCAGGTCATGTAAAACTGAAGAATAAACTTAACTCTTCAGCAATTACCGTGTCTAAGAATTAAGGGAACTTCAGAGCAAGATAGCCAAGTAAATTTATAACAATTCAGTTTACCTTAGTGAAGAATGCAGTGGTTATCTTGCTGCTTCACCTCCCTTCATCACTAATTTTTTAAGCATAGAAATCCTGCTTTCACTACCAATCCAAAATAGTGTTGAGACCCTAGGTTTACCGTGGCACCCTGTGCAAAATTTGGGTTCTTATGTTATCCAAAATTTAAACTGTGCCTTTGTTAGAGATCAGGAAGCTGCTACTGTCCACAAATTCAGAGTAAGGAGTTCCACCAGAATACACCAGCTTTAAACACACTTCTCTTGTTCTAGGGAATTATGACAGTAATCTTAGCTCTCCAGTCTCTGCTTACTCTAACCCTAATCATACAGTAGGCACCTTCTGTGGTTTGAAGGATTTACAGGAACTATGGCAATCAAGTGTTGTATTTAAAGAACATATCTAGTTCTGGATGGGTAGTTTGATACAAATAGTAGCGTCTCTTTTCTAAAATCCTGGAAAATTATGTAGTTTCCTTTTTTTTTTTTTTTATTTTAAGGATCTATGTGAGAATGACCATGTTCTTGTGTCTCTTATACTTCATATCTGGATCTCAAAGTAGCTGAAGTTTGGGGAAGACCACTGAATATCCTGCTCCGTTATGAGAGGCATTCACCAACATAAAGTGGTCTGGAAGAAGATTTCTCTTAAGAAAATCAAAGAGCATAGAATCTTTTAATAAAGCAGAAGACATTGAGAATTTCATAAGCTTTTGGCTGTCCGAGTCTTAAAAGAAATGAACCGTTACACAATTATGAAACAACTAGGTGATGGCACCTATGGCAGTGTGTTGATGGGGAAGAGCAACGAGTCAGGAGAACTTGTGGCTATCAAAAGGTATGTAGCATCTCAATTCAGTAAAGGTACCTGCAAAGTCTTAAAGATTTTCACTTTTAACTTTATTGTTATCTTTCATTTGTGTAGGATAGAAAAAATGTCCCTTTTTAAAAAGAAATTAACAAAATTATTTTTTTTTAATTAAGGTGCTTAATAAGATGCTTGTGGGTCACACTTCAGCTAACAGATGAATAGAGAGACACATCAGCTAAAGTTACTGATTTATCTTGGCTTATAAGATTGCATGCTGCTTTTGTTTAGTTTGAATATGCTTCTAAGAATGTTGTTAGGCTAACACCAAAGGAAAAGCAAAACGGAATGTGCAGTTGCTTAATTAGGGAGTTTATTTATATAACTTGTAAGAATACCAATCTTAATGGGTAGATTTAAAATACCTTCCCACCCCCCAATCTTTGTAAATACTGCATTAAGTTTCATGTGTTGCTACAGTGATAAATAACACCAACAATCTGGTCAGGTAAATAAAGGCTGTCTCCTTGGATCTAATAAAGTTGTGTTATGTGTAATCATGAGCTTTGTCATACTTGCCTCAAAAGATGATTCCAAAACAACAAAAGATTTATTAGAGAAATGGGGAAGTTTCCCTTGAAATTCCTACAGAATTGCAAGCAGAATATAAAGCATAAATTGAAATATCAGAAATTGTATCTTGCTGGGACTCTTTTCTCTCATTCATGGATTTACTGCACTAAGTTAATTGTAATATAATTTACTGACTTTCTCTTTAAGAATTTCTGGGAATTTCAGGTTTCTCCATATCTTGCTAGTATTTTTAAATTGAGTTCAAAATACAGGTAATGCTACACTTAGGAAATAACATTTTTTTACTCTAAAAGCATTCTGTACTGTTCACTGAAAATACTTTATCTCGGAATTGTGTTTCAGAATGAAAAGAAAGTTCTATTCATGGGATGAATGTATGAATTTGAGAGAAGTCAAGGTAAAGTTTGTGAACAGACCATGTTTAAAAATTAGTGTCTTGTTAGGCTTGCATGAAGGAAAAGGGCAGCTACAATGCCCAAGCATAAGGCCAAACTCTTTCAATGGTGACAGATTTCACAAAGCCACAGGCTGCTCTTATTTTTAGAGGTCCTGCTGCTTTGTGAAATACCCCCCTATTCTCAAGCAGTGACCATGTCTCATAGCCAAGCCTCTTGTCTTTGAGACAAGATAAAGAAATTGATTTTGTGTGTATTTCTGTAGTTTACTATCCTGCTCTTTCATTTTATTTGCAGATTTCTAGGTATATATCCATTCTTTATGTCTTCTGTTTGGGGCATTTGTAGAAAGCACTGGGATGTTTGGCTAGCCAAGTGATAGAATAACACTTAAAATCCTGGGCTTAAATTCCATATTTTGGGCATCTAGGCATTTTCTCTATATACAAAACTCCCTAACAAAGCAGTTTAGATTTAACTTATTGGAGGTTTCACATAATCAGTATATCCAAAAAGTACTTCTATAAGAAAATCCTTGTTCATTAAAGTCTCATGCCAAAAAGAAAAAAAAATGAATGCTGGGTTTTCTTATTCAGTTCAGTGAGTAAGAGCTGTTACAACTTCAGATCTGTCTTTCATTGTAGGGAATTAGGTTTTTATGCTAATCTTCACTCCAGCTCTGATGTAATCCCTATAAATAGGTTTAAAGTACTATTAATATTGTTGGTTTTATTTTGAAGTTAAACTGCTATTTTATTGTTCTTTGAAACAGGCATTACAAGATGAATAACAGAGTATCAGATGAACATGTTTTGTGTGTTCTGTATTAGAAACTTACCTATTAAAAATTTAGTTCTGATAAGGAATCAAGGTCACCGTGGAGTTATCTGAAGCTATATTTTGCTCTGTTACAGTCTCTGAAGAAGCTAAACCATGCCAATGTAATAAAATTGAAAGAAGTCATACGAGAAAATGACCACCTTTACTTTGTATTTGAGTATATGAAGGAAAATCTCTATCAGTTAATGAAGGATAGGTACGTCTTTTTTCACAGAACAAGTAATGTGCTATCATGCTTTATTTAATGATTCTCATACTACTTTGAAGACCACATTGGAATTTCTAGTTTTGGCTCTTCTTGCAGCCCTACTGATGTTAACAGGAGTTGCTGCATATGCTTATCTGAGGGTAGAATTCTGCATTGCTCTGTGTTACAAGATTGCATATTTTAATGCTTTTGGAAATAAGTTTGGTCAGCTGTTAACATGATAGTTTGCATACCTTTGTGTAGACCCATGAGAGAAATTCCAAATACTTTTTTTTTTCTTTAATGGCCTTCACTTTAATGTATGAAGCACTGTTCGTTCTACTTTTGCTCATGACTTTGGCTTAACATGGCGATGCTCATGTGCTTGAACACACATGCATGCTCATAAAACCAACCTATATACAGGCTAACACTGATGTTGCAATCTTGGACAAACAGCACATATTAGCACAGAGCTACTTTGCAGCTGAGCAGCACTGCTCTCAGTCAGGGTTCCCTTAAGGGTACCGCTGGGTGACATCCCTACCACAGTGCTCACTGTGCGATGTCTGCCTTGCTGCATTACTGTGGGTTCCATGTTCACCTGGTCAGGCACACTGCCGGCCAGCCAGCTTCTACAGAGACGTAGGATCATGAACCTCTCAGCAGAGAAGTTCCTCTGCAGCACTTTCTTTGTGCATAGGACTTGATGGGTCTGTTTTCGTCTGTTCGTGACCTGTCATGCAAAATGAAGAAACGGGTGTGTTCTGAAGATACATTATTTTTTCTTAATTATGTGAAGTTGTTACTCTGTTTCTTCACAGAAACAAGCTGTTCCCTGAGTCAGTCATCAGAAACATGATGTATCAGATATTACAAGGGCTGGCTTTTGTCCACAAACACGGTAGGTTTCATACTAGAGTTTAACTGTGTTGCACTTTTTT